>NW_026847438.1:240865513-241133133 GCF_025583915.1 Anolis sagrei ordinatus
GGCACAGAAGAAAACAAAAACATGACACAATTGCCAAATAGGATCCTCATGTTTACAAAGCTTCTGTAATGCTTCCCATGAAAACAACCTTCCCTCCATTGCTCAAATTAGGAATACATTGCTACACATTAGTTCAGTGTTGAAACTTAGAAATTATAGAACTTATTTTATTATGCCTCCTTTGGCTACTAAGGTGGAGTTCATGTGCTGCATGTGTCTTTCCTCTTTGAAGCTATCATTCAAAGAGTGCTGCAAACCTGACATTTCCCAGTCCTAGCCTTCTTTTCTTCATTTTCTGATTCATCGCAAAAGAAAATTAACCTGAGTATTATGTTTGCTTTTTTTGTGTTTAGCCACACAAATTGCTCTCACACAAAAAATCCTACAAAAGAAAACAAATCAGTGCTAAGTCAACTAAGGCAACTCATAACTACATGGATTTTTTTTTCATGATGGTGGTGAGAGAAATATGCTGGGTCCGGTCAACCACAGACTTATTCATAATCCCACCGTCAGGATTTTGAGACCAACTTATAAAGGTAATTCAACAAACAGAAAAGGAAAACAGAACTTAACATGTAGATGCTTACATCTTGCAAAAAGCACCAATATTTGGCCCTTTGAATACTTTATAAACAAAGCACTTGATTCTTCCCCAAAATACTCAGGGTATGCGTATGTGTGTTTGTGTCCCACCTTGACTTGGCATTCTCCATTCATTCCAAATAGCATAACACTTTCCTAGCCCAAAAATCGCACACCTTTGTACACAAGGTCGTCTTCTTTGTTCCCCTGAGGCTTGTGGTACTATTTGAAATAATTCAGTCCTGCCACAAGAAAAAATTTCTCCAGGAAGAGTTCAGAATCCAACACTGCTATGTGGGCAGCCCGCCCAATCAGCGTGTTGGCTGTGTTTGGCAAGGCATGGAACACGTCATGGCGGATCAAAGTGCAGTCTTTGGCCCCAATGACTGGTTGGAGGAGGTTGTTGATCATCTCGGCATACACTGGACCTTTAAAAGATGAGGTAATATTGCCACATTTTATATACAATGCATACCCAACATCCTCAATACATTCGACATTTGACAAAATGAAGGCAGCAGCACCATCACCATCATAACTAGGCTTATTATTGTAATTAACACAACAGTAATAACAGTACATGGTCTTGATCCTATAAGTAATGCTAACTATTTGGCTAATTACTGATTAGTATGTCTAATGTATCTAAATCCATTCAACTAGTTACTAACTAATGAGCCAACACTTAATAGAAATCTCACTGATACAATGGCTTTAGGCTCATTGTAGCTAACACTAATAGAAGATTCAGGCCTGTGATAGACAAAACAGCCATATATCAATAATATATATGGGAAAGTAATAGTAGTACCTCATTGTTGTTCCCTGTCTCTTTTTGTGAATCTACTAAATTGTTGAATGTATCTACTACAGCTGTACCATATCTCTTTGTATGAATTTGCTACCCATCCTTTAGAGTGGAATTTGCTATCCCACTCTTTCCTGACTGTGAGAGCCGTTCAGCAGTGGAACTCTCTGCCCCGGAGTGTGGTGTAGGCTCCTTCTTTGGAAGCTTTTAAACAGAGGCTGGATGGCCATCTGTCAGGGTGATTTGAATGCAATATTCCTGCTTCTTGGCAGAATGGGGTTGGACTGGATGGCCCATGAGGTCTCTTCCAACTCTTTGATTCTATGATTCTAGATTCTAGGATACAATAGTCTAGAACAGAGGTTCTCAAACTTTTTCAGCCATGTGACTCTTTCTGAAGCAAAGGTTTCTCATGGAGCCCCAATAAATGTTTATATATTATATTATATACAGTGTATATACTGTATATCAGACATGAGTAAACTTTTTGTCGTATTGTGTTTTAAATTTTGTCAGAGGGCTGGGCGAGCAGCAGATGGATGGAGAATGTTTGTGTGAACTAATTGGAAAAAATGAACTGATTCCTGTGCACACTGAACATATCTAATTTGTAGCACCAAAAAAGGAATAAAAATACAATATTTAAAGAACAATTTTAAACAAGAGATAACGACCCAGTCTTTGCAATAGTAGTAGTAATACTACTACTACTACTAATACTACTACTAATAATAATAATAATAACCTCTGGAGTTGTTGTTGTGTAGTTCAACCCCCTTCTGCCATGCAGGAAAAGTACAATCGAAGTACCTCCTGAGTGGTGTGAACTAATTGGAAAGCAATGGATACATTCCTATGCACACTGCACACATATCTAATTGGCAAGGAAGGTGAGGGGAAAAGGTTTTTGGTGGCAAAAAAGGGGGGAGGCTTTTGGCAGTGAGGGAGGCAGGGAGTGGGGGAGAAGCAGGAAAGAGGAGGGAGGATGAAGAGGAGGAAACTGCAGAGCCCTGCAATATGCTTTGTGGAGTCCCAAGGGCTCTACAGAGCACACTTTGAGAACAACTGGTTTGGGAAATTTAACTAAATTGTTATGTTCCATAGTCATCTTTTGATATGAGAAGAGCTGCCAGGTGGAAGATGGCTCAAGCTTGCTTTTTTATCCTCCAGTGGACCTGAATCATTAGATTCCAATTATGAGAAAGAAGGTTCTGTCTAGACATTAGGAATCATTTCCTCATATAAAGATGAAAATAGATTAACTTGGAAGGTGGTGAACTCTCCTTTGTTTGAAGTTTTTAAACAATAGGTAGAGGACCAGCTCTCAGTGAAGGAAGAGGGAGCAGGTTTCTGCTTCCCTGGAAACTAGGACTCAGAGCCATGTGTTCAAATTACAGGAAAGGAGATTCCATCTGAACATTAGGAATTACCTGCTGACCATGAGAGATTTTCAGCAGTGCAAATCTCTGCCTTGGAGTGTAGTGGAGGCTCTTTCCTTGGAGGCATTTAAACAGAGGCTGGATGACCATCTGTCAGGTGTGAGGTGCTTTGATTATGCTTTGACTGTGTGGCAGGGGATTGGACTAAAAGGTCCATGTGGTCCCTTCCAACTCTATTATTCTATGATGGTATGATTCTCAGCTTTAACTGGGACTCTTAAATTGACAAGTGTTGAACCTGGTATCAGGTGTTCATCCTCTCTGTGAAGCTATCATATGTTTTTTTCATATGTTTAAATTGAGACTTTTTGACCTCACAAATTATCATACCTGTATGTCTGTCTTTAAGTGCAGGTTTACACATTTCTATTCTTGCAGAATGAAACGGTACATAGCGGTCTTGGGGTGAGGCCACCAAAACAACATTTTTGAAATACTGAAGACCTGAGAAGGGGAAATACAAGAAAATGTTACAGTAAGGAATTTCCATGCCTGTCCACATTGATTGATAGTGTACATCTTTAGAGGTCTTCTATTTGTTTGCTGTACCCACCAGCTTCCTACCCCCCACCCCCCAAAATCTGCTGTCATTATTTCTGGTCTCCTCCATAAGACCATGTATTTCCTTATGCACAGTTTATTACAAGTCAACCCACCTTTGTATGTTTTGCAAAGAAGGCTGGACTTATGTCTTTCCCCGGTGACATCCTGTGGGTGTGTGAGTAGATTGAGACAGTCTGTCATTCAATTTCTGTCTTGCCCATTTGATTACTTTGCTGGAGAGATCTGGTATTATCTCTCACAACAGAACATGAATTAGATTGGGGTAGGCAAAGTACAGGTATGTGCTGTATAGCCACCATGAGAGAATGATACATTTTAGATCTAGGAGATGATTTATTTTTTAAAAAAAGATTGATCAGGAGATATGAAAAAGAACTTTCCTTGGTAACCTAAGGTGACCAAAAAGATGGGCAAAATGCCTCCACATTCTTAGAGAGCAATTTTGAACATTTCATATAAAAGAAAAGTTGAAATTTTGTATAGGGAATACAGCCTTCCAAGGCCTCCTGGGGGCCAAATGATGTTCCTTGCCTCCTATGTACTGTGAAAATGGAATTATATCACCCATGTGTCTTAAATGACAAAAATAAATATGTAGTTGCCTAGCTGTTCTCAATATAACAATCAGACACCCAAAATTCTTTTTCATGTTTTAGTGGTGAACCAGAATGTAACTCTTTCACAGTTCATTCATGCATGAATGGACTACAATTTCAAATTTTTTTCTCTTTCTTGAATATGATTAAGAGAGCTGTTGTACATGTTTCAATAATTTTTCAAACTTTGGGACTATTTCCCTTAAAGAATTGCTCAAAAGGGCATCTATGGAAATTGACTTGACAGATCTTCTCATCTCCAGGACTACTGTGCTCCCTGTCTTCTTATGAACCTCTCCTGTTACAATATTAGGCAATATAAACCTTGGTAATGACAGTTTTGCCCCAAGATACCGATTTGTTGAATTTTATGCAGAAGTCAGACCCAAAGAAAAAAAAAAGCAACCCAATACTGTGAGACATCTGGTTAGGGATGAGGGAATGATCAGCTGCCATGTAAACTGTATTGTCGAAGGCTTTCATGGCAGGAATCACTGGGTTGTTGTAGGTTTTTTCGGGCTGTATGGCCATGGTCTAGAGGCATTCTCTCCTAACGTTTCATATGCATCTATGGCAAGCATCCTCAGAGGTAGTGAGGTCTGTTGGAACTTTTTCACATTTTATGACTTCATTGTATATGAAAACTATGTTTTTTGAAAAAATGTGCAAAAATATTTTTGTCCTGAATATTCTGGGAAAAACTTGTTCGTTTGTTTTTACAAAAAAACTGTATTTGTGGAATAAAAATGTAAAATTTTCATTAAAAATGGGTGCCACTTAAATATTAATAATGCAATAAAATAAAATGCTATACCAGATTTAAATTTTACAAAGAAAGATAACCTGTAGAGGGTTGCATGTTTTGATGGCTATCCAATATTTCTGTTAAACTGCTGTTTTGTCTAAAAGTATTTCATAAGGAAGGTGTATAAAGATGTAATGATCTTCTGGGAAACTATAATATATGAAGTGTCTATTTTCTGTATGCTATCTATTTTAAATGGCAATAATTGAACTTTTTAAATTTAAATCCAATTTTACTCACCTGTTTTTTGGCTGAGCTGATACAGAAAACATTTCCGCAGATCTGTATTGTCCCTGAAGGTCAGCTGCAACAGTGAACCAGATTTTTTCAGCTTCTGCATTAGCCACAATCCTGGAATGATAATTGACATGTGTTGATTTCTAAAGACAAACATGCGATAAAACTCTCCTAAGCTGATAAGAGGAAATCAATTCTGCATTTTCCCCAAAGCAATTTGAAGTATTTAGGTATTTCCAGACCAAGATTCTAATTATTTGATACATCAGTTTTAAAGCATATGCTAATCAGATAGGTTTGATCGATCATATGCAAAGGTTACACAAACAATGCTTACTCTAATTTGTTTAGTTGCTACTGCAACAAGAAAAAAGTAACTTGTTTACATAAAGATTATATCTAAAGAAGACTGTGAAGACCCCTATCTCAGTTTCCTGAAAATTTCAGAAATCTTTTCCAGCAGCGCTTACCTGTACTAACTAAAGTACTGTTGTTGTACAATGTTCCTAAGTGAGGCCCAGAGAGGGATAAGAATGTGTGTAGCTTGTTGAGGTAATATCGAAACCTGGGCCGGGTTAACACTGATCGGATGATGACGTTACCAAGGGAGTGACCGATAAAACTGCAGAAATAGAAAAATAATGCAATTACAGGTGTTCATCTTAGAATTTTTGTTCAAGGCATTGGAAGAGATTTTGCCATCCTTTTTAAATCTCTTGTTTGCCCTGTCATCATATTTGTTTTTAGCCATCTTGGAAAAAAGATGGGATAAAAGCAAGGTGCATATGATATGATATGATATGATATGATATGATAAATACATTTTTTAAAAAAATCACCTATTGTCTTGTCATTGAAAATACTTAAGATTTTGTGTTTATTTTATTTTATTTTATATGCCAAAATGTGTACATGTGTGACCTGCTAGTTTCACTAAGGCCCCTTTTACACTACCATATGCAATCCATATTATCTGCTTTGAACTGGATTATATAGTAGCATAGACTCATAATCCAGTCCAAAGCAGATTATCTGGATTATCTGTTTTGATAATCTGGATTATATGACAGTGAGATATTTGCCGCCTTTATTCCAGGAGTTCACAATATGGTTCCACCAACTTCATGTCTTGCTGGTGTTTTCTTCAACCCACACATGAGCAGCAATAATAGATGCCCGTGTACCTATTCCAACCTCTTGGTCCTACTCCTTCACATTTAGCTATTCTTGGCTTTCCCTTTAACTTCCCTAGACTCCGCATATTTCAACAATTTTAACAACCAGTTCTGATATTTTGGTACAAACTAGCTAAATGATACCACCATTCATTTAGAACTGTGATTCGCTAACTTTGGTGTTTCAGATGTTTTGGACTTCAGACACTTCCAAAATTCCTAATCGTTGGCCAAGCTGGTTGGGGTTCCTGGGAGTTGACATCCAGAATACTCGAGTTTTGGAAGTACTGACTTAGATCATAGAACATATAACAAAAAGGTCTAAATAAACCGTTCAGTGTAAGTACCAGATGAAAAGTTGTGATTGCAATATGTATGAGGCTATATCCAAAAATGTCCATTGAAAATGTCGCTGTCCTAATCAGAGATGTTCAGAATGAATTATTCATTTTTACAGTGAGAAAGAAAGGAACACTTCTCTTTACCTAATTCGTGATATCGACAAATTGTACAACTGGATATGCTGGATAATCTCATCCAGCAAGCGGTCAGTCATTGTATCGAAGTCTGCAAATGTATCTGTCTGTGAAGGAGAGAGGATGGTGTCAATCTACCATTTTTTTTATTGGGCATGCTACACTTCCCATTTCTGATGACTGCACAACCATCACAAAGTGAATGTTTCCCATAAAAAACTTATTACCAAATTGGATTGTGAAAAATAAAATTCTACATCCTGTTCGTCATTTTATTAGTGCTTACTGGAGGGCTGTTGATGTGCTTCTTTAATTCCAAAGTATACCTGGACAATGTTGTGTTTGAAGTTGAATGTAAAGAACAGTAGAAGCAAATACATTGGAATCAGGATGACAAATGCTTCCCCTTTTTTGAAACTCTGCTGTTTTACAAACCAATAGGCTGTGCATTGGCTTCTAAACTAATGAGATGCCAGAAAAATAACCATCAAATGCTGAGGAAGAGATTGAAGGGAAGCATATCCAGTAATTAACATTTTTTGTGAGGCCAAAAAAAAAATATTGCTCTCGCTAATTACAGCTATTTTAAAAGAAAAGGGAGAAAGAGAACATGAATATATTCAATTTTAAATTTCCTTTTTACTAAATATGCAATATAGATGCCTGCCCATTTGCTTGAATTGTTAATGAATGATTTCTCTGGAATTTACTAGGCACAATATTATATGTCATTTACAAATAGAAGAAATTGATCACTTGGGAATAGAAACGTCACATGGATCAGAGACCATATACCACCGAGCACTAGTTACCAGGATCTAATGAAAGAATGCACTGGTTGTGGATTTCCTAGGAATATCAGGTTGGCCTCTGTGGGAAGTGTAATTGCAAAGGATGTAAAAGAAATTGCTCTCACACACTTTGTCATTGTCTATATAACCCTAAAAATTGCATAAATTGTTGATGTTTTGAAATAAACTTTGCCAATCTCAGTCAATATTGTGAACTTGGGAAGTCAGACTTGGCCATGGTGGTCCATGCTCTGGTTACATCCCATATAGATTACTGCAATGCGCTCATGTTGCCTTTGAAGACTGTTAGGAAGCTTCCATTGGTCCAATGGGTGACAGCCAGGTTTCTCACTAGAGTGGCATACAGGAAGCACACAATCCACCTGTTACATCAGCTCCATTGGCTACCAGTCTGCTTCTGAGCACAATTCAAAGTGCTGGCTTTAGTCTACAAAGCCCTAAACGGTTCCGGCCCAGTTTACCTGTCCGAACGTATCTTCCCCTATGAACCATCTTAGATATTAAGATCATCTAGGGAGGCCCTGCTCTCAGTCCCACCTTCTTTGCAAGCGTGACTTGTGGGGACGAGAGACAGGCCTTCTCAGTAGTGGTCCCTCAGCTGTGGAACTCACTCCCTAGTGATATCAGATCAACTCTCCTCCTTCCTAGCCTTTAGAAGGAGAGTAAAAACCTGGCTCTGGAAGCACGCTTTCAAAAAATAGTGCAGTGCAAGAATTTTAATCTGGAATATGTGCAACTGATTATGGAATGGTTTTAGACTTTGATTCCTGGATGGTGTGGTTTTAACATTGGAATGAATTTGAATTATGTTTAATATGTATTAATTTTAATTAAATTTATTTTAAGTTAACATTTGTGTGTCTTAAAGCACTGTGAAAGTGCCACATGTAAGCTGCTTGAGTTCCCCTTGGGGTAGAGAAAGGCGGGGTGTAAATAAGATAAATAAATAAGTTGGATTGAAAGCACTGCTGACTTTTTGTAGATCCTTTGGCTAAAGATTCAACTGGTGTCTCTTTACCTTTCTGCTTAGGTTAAAGGAGCCTTTCATTTCAAGAAAGGGATATGTAAAATCTCGGAAAAATAATCAGTCTACCTGGTTCCTTTCAGACATCAGGAAGTCAAGCTTTCCTCCAGGAAGACCCAGTTCAATGAAAGTTTTTACCAGCCGAAGGTCTGCGCTGTTTCCTTAGAGAAAGCAAAATGGGTATTAAATGGTTCTGCCTTTTTGTTGGAAAGCCTGTGCTGAGCAGATCTAGTCTTCAGGTAGTAATCATGACATTTTTACCCAAATACTTCCCACTGCTTCAGTTTGATCATGCTCATAGACTTCAGAACAAGTGACTTTATCTTTGACATGCAATGTCACTCCACTTCGCCTTCTTCCCTCTCTAATCAATTGCTATATTCCAGTCAAGGGAGACATCCCATCAAATCTATAGTATACATACCCACTTCCTTCATTAAAGTATTTTCCCAAACTCTGTGTTTTAGTGTATATACACCTAAAGCACTGCTTGTTGTAATATTTAATAGGGCTGGGCGGTTTCGTTTCGTAATTTTGCAATTCGTTAAAAAATCGTTATTTTTTTTATAATGAAGCAATAACGAACCATTCAGGAGCAACAAAAAAAAAAACCGAAACGAATTTTTAAATTCATTTCGTAATTGTTTCAAATTTGTTTTGTATTCGTTTTGTTATCGTTTTGAAATCGTTTCGTTATTATTTCCGCATGTCTGGGCAAGTTTTATAGTTGTTTGTTTAATCAGTGAAAAAAATTTATAAATATCGCACCAACAGTCAACAACAGAGGGAGAGGGAAGCTTCACAAGTTCCCCCTGTCCCATTTGGAGGTTTTTTAGCGTATTGCGCGGTTGCGTCCGCCATTAACGAATCAATTCGTAATTATTTCGTAATTGTTTTGTAATTGTTTCATATTGTTTTGTAATTTACGAAATTTCGTAAATATCGAAGTTTTTAAAAGAAAAAATTCGGAATTCTTTTAAAAATCGAAACGCAAAAACCCCCAAAAAACAAATCGATTTTAGAAACAAATTTTTCCGTTGTTACCCAGGCCTAATATTTAACTCTACTATGAGTTTTACTGTGGCTCCAATCGCTTCTATACAATGTGTTGAAAAGCATGTTATCTCTAATTCCACACCACACTCTCAGATACACAATAATTCTCATGGTCTTTTAAAGTACTGCTTACCATCCAGTCCATGAACACAGACCACTAGGTGAATCCCATCTTCAAAATTCTCTTCCTCTTCCTCTGGTGGGAAATATGGGATATCAGAAGATAGTACAGATAAGTCACTGTACAGATATCCTTCAGTCTTCAGCTCCTTTTTAAATTTTTCTTTGGCCTGATAAAAACTGGAAAATACACTAATAAATCACAGGTTGAACTGAGCATTTGGCAAGAAAAGTTTTCTGCTATCACAAGATCTGGGAAAACAAGATTTCTATCACTAAAATTCAGATGTGAACAGCTCATTGCAAACTCTAACAATTCAGGTTACCAGTTATAAATTTACTACTTCCCTGCACAAGTCTCCTATGACATTATATAATTCCTGTTCAGGTATTTCTTATTAGGGATGCCTGGATTTATGAATACTGGTTTTTACAGATTTCTCCATTCTTCGACATTTACTTAGCTCACCTTGGAGTATTATCATGCAGAAAGATAGGAACATTAAAATAAACACAAATAAACACATACATCCCTACCTAACCATCCTTTCATTGGTATCTTCATCCACATCACTGGAATCACTGGAGATGACCCCAAAGGAACCCACTGGTTGGTGTGTGATAGGAGAGGTAACCTGTTTGGAGGAGAAGCCTGCTGTCGGCGGACTCTCTTTGAGAACAGAAGAAAAGGGAAGACAGGTGGCTGTGCAAGAAACAGATAAATTGACTCCTTCAATGGCCTTCTTGCTCTCCAGTACCAGAGTCTCTGGTACCACAGAATGCAGTCCTGAGCTATTTGATGACATTCCTTTGAGCTCTCTCTTTTCCGATTCAGCACAAGAGGTTCCAGACTCAGATGTATTGTCCAGTTCAATTTCTTGCAAATTGTGGATTACTTCACCACATGATGCTGTTTTGCCATTATCAAGTGGGCTACCATAGGGCCCTTTTGTAGAACTGGAACCTGATACCACCACTGATGAAACAGGCATAGTACAAGTAAAGTCTGACACATTAGTCTCACATCCTGAGAATGCCTGCACATCTTTGGAATATGAACTGTGACGTCTTTGCACATTTACATCATTTGTGTATTCATCAAGATGAGCTATACTTCTGTCCACATGGTCATCTATGTTTCCCAAGTTGTCCTCCCTATTTTTGTTTATCAGTTGATGTTCTTCAATTCCACCTGAATCCTGATTTTGCTTTAGGATCACAGTTACTCCTGCTGTTTCCAGGGTACAGTTCACCTTTGAAACACCTTCAAAAACTTTAGGGTGTTGAGAACTTTCACCATTTTGTTCAAAGAAAGATTGCGAATACTTCACTGCAGTAATAGATAGTGGCAGCCCTTCATGTTCTCCATCATTCTGGCATGTGGAGGTCATGCCGGCATACCCTATTTCTACATAAGGCCCCTCAGCAATGTCTGCAATGGTTTGAATATGTTTGGATATATTCATGTCTTCTACAGTCTCCTCAGGACTACTGATCTGAGGAGCAGAGATAGATTTTGTCAGCTTGTTGGGTTCCACCTCCCCCTCTTCCTCCTCATAGGGCAAGGAGCTAATTGAGGTGAGAGAGGCTTGTATGCCACTTGGCAAACTTGTATTGCTTTCAGTGTGTCTGCCTTCCAAGGAGTTCCGATGAGCTGCATGCCTTCTCACCAGCTGGTGAAGGATCTCCCGATCACTGGGCAAGTCCAAGACCTTGCTCCTTGCATCAGACCATGCTACAGAACTTGGCTCACTTTCAATTCCCGAGTCTGAAATTAGAGATGAAGATCTCTTAATGGCCCCTGATCTGGAGCTAAACTCTTCACACTCTTGCATTCTCTGCTCCTGCTGAAAAGATTTGACCCCCTCAACATGTTTTATTTGGTTCAGTAATCCAAACTGTTCATTTGCATCAAAGCCTTCCGAAGCTGGCAATATTGATTCATCACATTGATCTAATTGTTTCTCACAGCTATTTTGTTCTTCTAGTGAGAATTTGTCTGAGATGACAGTAGACCCACAGTAATCACTTTTATTTTCTTGTCTTAATTTAGTCCTTTCTACATGTTTGAGATGTTCATATGTGACACCATCATACATGGAAGTCATGACTAGCATTGGTTCTCTTTGGTGGGATATTGGATGCATGTCTAAATATTCCACTTCTGTCTTGAGTCTGTTGTTTTTCTCTGAAAATTCTATTGGTGGGTTAAGGCCTTCCGAAGAATCTGTAAGGAGATCTAATTGCAAACCATCACTTGCTAACTTGACTTGATTTTCAAGTGCTGGGATACTTCCACTCATTGTGTGTACCTGAGTTGAAGAATGATCCTTGGAACTCTTGACCATAGAACAATCACCTTGTGAAGAGTTGCAGGAATATATTGATTTCCCATTTATCCTATCTGTATGGATGATGAATGGGACATCATTCCTGAAGTCTCTCTTTGCCAAAGCAGTGTCATTGTTTGAAGAAAGATTCCCATCTTTATCTAAGTCCACTTGTGAATTATCCAGAGCGGAAGCCACATCATTTGACAAAATGTCTAAGTCCTGAACTGAAAAATAAAGAAAAGTAAGCATAAATCTAACACATGAAAGTGATGTACAAACAACTAGAAAATCATTGTTTCAGTAAAATCAAAAGCTTATCCTAAACTTGAGGATGAGTGTATGCAAATTCCCAAGTATTTCGAAGAAATCTTGCTAACCTTCATAATCTCTTTAAAAAAAAAAGATTTTCACAAGTTTCCCTGAATGCTTTTGCATGATAAGAAACTTTTTTTGTGTGTAGTAGTCGTCTGGTAATATCATACAAACATGTGGAATAGCACTCACTTTAAAAATCTAATATCTCTTAATCTATATGTACTACCCAAAATATCTATTGTTTTTGCTTAAAAGGAAAGCCTCAGTCCATTTCAAATTTTTAACATTTGCCTGAAGTGACATATGAGACCCAGCAATTTTTCAAGTTCTATTTGAAAAGGTAGAAATTGGGAACAAAGAGGTGCAAAAGGTGGGAAATCCTGTTTGTAACAGGATGGGGAAAAGAGGAACAAGTGCATGAAAATGTATGAAACATATTCTTGTCTTTCTCTGATACACACACACAAAGATGAGACGGTATGGTATAGTAAGTTGAATGCTGGATTAGTATTCTAGAGATCAGGGTTCAAATAATCACTCAGCCATTTCAATATAGGTAAATTGTATTCTTTCACCCTCAAAGGGTGAAGAAACATGGCCAAGAAAAGCTTTAGATAAGTTCGTATTAAAGTTGGCACACACAAATATATTCTCACATCATGTGATTTTGCCTCTATGACATCACGGATAAAATTAATTGCGGTGCAGCTTTCTATGCAAAACTATGCAGTTTTCTACAGGTAAAATCCATTTTTAGTCAAAAAGATGTGCAAGCATTTCACACATAGAATAAAAACTTTAAAGATTCTCACTAAACTAATATTCCTCAGAAGTCCTTCTAAAACTATGTTTAAATTAGTTTTGAATATTCCCTACAAACCCCCCCCCCCCACACACACACACACACATTTCAGAGAATATGCATATAACCCACCTTCATAGGGGAAATCTACATATCGGTCTTCAAAAATAATGGGTAGTGTGCTCCAGTCTCCATCGATGTCGAGGCACTCTACTGGCAAAGGTGGCATGCTGGTGAGGTACTCAGAGTTTCGGACGTCCATTGAAACCTGGTTATGATGTTGGATACTGTTCAGCAAAACACAACAGAAACTCCTAAGTTACTTTTAGAAAGTGTGACATTTAACAAAACGAATGTGAAGTCTACTTTCCCTATGTAAAGTCTGTTTTCCCTTTAGTTGAATGATACATTTGAAGAAGTATGAGGCAAATTTAGCTTATGTTGCTGTAAGCATCTCTGTTCAATGGGGATGACTGCATTTGGATACATTTCCAAAAAAAGGAAAACCAGCCTATAGCTGATCCTAAGTATAAAAATCCTATTACTGATCCTAACTGTAGTAGGCTTATTGAACTCAGTGAGTATGTTCTTGTTGGGACTACCAAGAGGATATAGATGTATATTTGCTTTAAAAGACAAAGACCTGAATTCTATTACTCATGTTTTCTGCTGTAGACAGAATAAATACACAAGATTCACCTATTTGTTGATTCACCAATCAACAAGTGATTCAGTGAATGAGGGTGAATTTATAAAACTATTTTTACATGCCTTCAAATGGGGACTTGCCCAAGGTCACCCAATACATTTCTATAGCCAAGTGGGAATTCAAAACTGGTCACCCAATATCCTAGGCCAGCAGTCAGGTTGCCCCTCTTTCAATAAGAGTCGTATCATTAAACACTTAATTACATGTCTTGACATTAGGGTAGAAAAGAGTTTGGATGGTAGCATAAGCAAATTACATACACAACTCAGCTATCTTCTGCCATATTGTGTATGACCTCTGTTACAAGGAAATATCCATTTGGCATTATTAATAAGGTAAAAAAAAGACAAAACCCTAACACATGAAATTATTTATCAATACAGAATGATGAAACAACTACTATTGCTTATCATCACACCATTATGAAAACAATAAATCCAGAAGTACGTACAGGCTTTCCTGGAAAGTCAACGCAGCAAGCTTTTGATGTTCAGCATAAAAGAAAGCTTCCGAGAATCTTCTTACCTGGTGGACAGAAGATAATGTATAACATTATCAAAACAAAAAAAAAGATATCTATCTATCCAGCCATCCATTTATGCATCACCAATCTATCTTATAACCAATAGGTGTCCTAATAATAAAGTGGTGTGAAGTGAAGGAAGGATCATCTCTCTAACACACAAATCAAATTTTTGAAGAATAAAAAGGCCACTACTTTTTTTTATTACAGCAGCAATATGTCTTGGAATAGCATTAGGAATTGATAATGCTCTTGCTATTTAAGACATCACCTCTGCAGTAATTCAGAGATGACTTTTTCTGGCTTCCAAAGCCTAGTGACCTATCATATCTCTGTTTGGATGCCTGGTTGTAAAGAAGAAGGGGGAACAAACCACATCAGCCTTTCCTTTGGGACCTACAACAAAGGAACTGATTGAAGCCAGCATCCCCATTCCCAAACTCTGTAGCCTTGAAGTAAGCTGGAACTTCACTTTCTCTGTAAGCTATGCCCTTGTGCTGAAGATAAAATCTAATTGTTAGTTTCAAGGAGAGCTGATTGAATAAATGGGAATTGAGTAAAGACCTCACAGGCACCCTCCATGCTGTTTCGCCAGCAAGTATCACCCATCTGGGGTAAAACGTGCTGGTCTTTCTGTGCTGACGAGGAAGTGTCCTAGGATACTTCCATGCCAGTTGGGGGCAGGGCCTCCGCCGAAAGTTGAGGGACATCGTGTAATGGGCTGTGTATTTTCCTCAACTGACTGGCAAGTGTCCTAGGACACTTAAATTGGTAAATGTGATGAAACCTTAATCAACACAAGCATCAGTTTGGTTGATTCAAGTGTTCTATTCCAGTTGACAACTAACAAAATAGATGTGATGGTATGAAACCAGTCATATACCATTGAACCAATCACTAAGTTCATCACTTTCCTTTGGGAACTACAACAAAGGAAAGCAAATCAAGCCACTTTCAAGTAGAAAAGGCTTTCTGTGGAATAGTCACAGAAATGTCTTAATAAGTTAACACATTTTTCTTTTCCAGCAAGATTCAACTGATTACTTAGAAGCACTAAAATATTTTTCATAAAAATTAGGAATTTCTTCAATCCAACATTGAAGTTACCTGGGGTATCTAAAGATACATAAGGAAACCCTATGATTCCACCTAGCATAAATAGCGTACTCAACATCTTCTTATCGTTATGACTTTCTTCTTCTGAGTGTTGCTAGGCATAATTACCCTTAGAGTATGATGTTCCTGAACAAGACTGGTTGTGACATCAGGATGCAATGTTACAATCTCCAAAAATTGGGTCCAGAGAGCCAGAAGATGGGAGCAGAGCCAAGCGAGGTCTTTGCTGATTTGCTCTGCTATCTTTTCAGGATTGTTTAGCATCTAGGAGAATGAAAAATAGATATCGTCAAGTCACTGAGTCTTTAGGCTTCTCTGTCAAAGATTGCTTTTGTCCCACCAAACTACAATTCCTGGCATTCCATAGAATTGAGTTATGGAAGTTAAAGTAGTATGCCAAAAGGCATTAATTTTACAGTGAAGATGTACCCAATGCCATTCTTCATTGTGTTGATCCCACAATAGTTAAAAGAGCATAAAAGGAAAGGACAAAGGTAAGTACATGTACAACTGGATTGTCCTGCTGCATCCCCGGGTGAGCATAGTGTTGTACTGAGACTTAGGAAATCCAGATTCAAAGCCTATTGCATTTTATCCCACTTCCACAACTGTATAAATATGCATTACAACCCAAGATGCCAATATCACTCTGTATTGCATTCTCAGAGGTGGATTGATAAGCATAAATGCCCGTGCAAAATGCAAGTCAGCTAGTCTAAAAGGTGTCACTTGATTTCTTCCCCTCTATTCCTTCTTTTCTTCCTTTTAAGTAGAGAATGATCTTTGTTGCTAGTAACTACTTTTCCACGAGATGGCACTGCTCCATCTATGAAGCACCTCAAAGCTTTTCTCCTGGATCTGCAATATTTCTTTGCTTTGCTTCTCTCAGCAGGGTGGAAAAGCCTACTTCCTTTTTTAGTTCAGAATTAGACAGTTGTGCCTGGTCAAATGCACATATTTCAAGCAGAGATATGGGGGAAAGGGCTCTTTTTGTTCTTTATATCCTGGTTATTTATAACTGCAGAGTGATTTCAGACATGTGATATGGAAGCTGCTGAAAAATTGCTTCTGTGTGGCCAGGTCTTTATGCTGCACAATAAATAGGTACTTTGCAATCAGCAAGCTTTCCAGCAGCAGACAAATTAGGGATGATGTATCAAAAGCTACCAAAAGCCATCAGTCATATCAATTAAATGGACACTCTGCATTCAAATATAATGGGCCAGAGAAAAGTCTAGGCTGCCAGATCTTCTGTCCTCAGTTGCCTTGAAAAGTGTATCTGTGTATAAGCTCTGTTGTATTTTAAGCAACTGAGGAAAGCAGATGCTGAAACATTTTGCTTATTGGTAGAAAATTTACATTCTGTTTCTTAAGTATATATTTTAATGATTAATTACATTCTTCCTGAATTCATAACAGACTGGTGGGAACAATTTTGTTTGCTTTTAAATCATGCATGCAAAAGCACACACAGACCCAGATAAATTTATAAATGGAGGTTGATGTTTGATACATCATGCTTAATGTCCCTTGTAACTTCAATATTGTAACATCACTAAGGTCATCTCTAAGGGCGTCATCAGGGAGAAAAGAGAAAGGCAACGGGGTGAATCTGTTGCCCAGCACACAGCTCCCTCTCAGTGATGCTTTCCCCATCACATGGGAGAAGTGTCACTCTTCTGTGGAGGACCTGTGCTGGCTCCACGGGAGATAGCTCAACATGGGAAGCCCCCTATGTTGTGCGGGAAGCCATTGGTGGGGGTGGAACCTACACCAGAAGTCACATGATACCATGTGATGGCTGGTGTGGGGCTCCATCCAGAAGACAGGGTGAAAGCATCCTAGAATGCTTTTTTAGGTGAGTGTGATGAGGTCGTAAGTCTTAAAACCTAAAACATTTTTAACCTATCTATAGAGGCCATGGGAAGGTGTTTCATAATAAATTAGTAAAAATCTTGATATCAGATTTCCAAGATTTCATCTAGGATTTCTTTTTCTAGCCCTACCTGGGCATCTTTGATGGTTTCATACCTAGTGGTCTCCATCAAGTTACAGGTTATACCCTGCTTACTTTGCAAAATAAAACAAGGTTATGTATGTTTAGGGTAATATCATGGCATAAGTTGACAGAGGTATTGCCCTTATACTCTGGGAACATTCTCAAGTGGCACATCATTATAATACACTTGTGAGGGCATGTGATTTCCTGTGAGTTTGTAAGCTAGTATGACTGGTTTAGTGTTAGGATAGAGGATTACCAAAGAAATACAAGGACTCCCCACGAGGTGAGAAACAAGCCTTTACTACTACTTGAAAGACATAATGACAGTTAGCATTGACATTGATGAAGATGGGCCAATGCTCAGACTCAGCAGAAGAAGAAATGGTCCAGAATGTCTAATCCAGTCAGAGAGTTTGTCTTCCCTTCTAAAGTTAAGCTATGTTTTTCAGGCATAATCTGTCCAAGAATACACTCTTACTTAAGGAAGCCTGATTTTCCCTGTAGATTGTTGACTCCTAACAATCTCTCCCTTTTCTCTTTTCTTTCTCATATAACCATATATCCCACTATTAACATATGTAAGTACCTGCAGCTCTGCAGAAAGTTGAGAAAGTGTTTCTTCAACAGCAAGATCCTCTAGAAAGAAGCAAGGGAGAAGCATGGTAGTTAACAGGAACAGGTAGTTAAAAGAGAAATTTCTTAGAACTTCTTAGAACAGTGTTTCTCAACCATCCTAATGTCATGACTCCTTAATAAAGTTCCTCATGTTGTGATGACCCCCAACCATAAAATTATTTTTGTTGCTATCTCATAACTGTAATTTTGTTATTGTTATGAATCATAATGTAAATATCTGATATGCAGGATGTATTTTCATTCATTAGACCAAATTTGGCACAAATACCTGATGCACCCAAATTTGAATACTGGTGGGGTTGGGGGGGGGGGGGGAGATTGATTTTGTCATTTGGGAGTTGTAGTTGCTGGGATTTATAGTTCACCTACAATCAAAGAGCATTCTGAACTCCACCAACGATGGAATTGAACCAAACTTGGCACACAGAACTCCCATGACCAACAGAAAATACTGGAAGGGTTTGGTGGGCATTGATCTTGAGTTTTGGAGTTGTAACTCACCTACATCCAGAGAGTACTGTGGACTCAAACCATGATGGATCTGGACCAAACTTGGCACCAATACTCAATATGCCCAAATGTGAACACTGGTGGAGTTTGGGGAAAATAGACCTTGACATTTGGGAGTTGTAGTTGCTGGGATTTATAGTTCACCTACAATCAAAGAGCATTCTGAATCCCATCAACGATAGAATTGGGCCAAACTTCCCACACAGAACCCCATGACCAACAGAAACTACTGTGTTTTTCTGGTGACCCCTCCGACACCCACCTTATGTCCCCCCCCCCCCCAGGAGTCCTGACCACCCGGATGAGAAACACTATCTTAGAACTTATAGTATAGGACAGCATCAACCATAGTATTAAAATTAAGTAAACATATCAATCCTTACTTTTGAAACACAAGCTATCTCACATACACATACATATTGCACTTCCTCTTAAATAAAAGACAAATGCTCCCCAATAGATAGACTGATAAAATGGCAGACAGACAGCTAGACAGTCAGACAATCTGTCTTTTGGATGAGATCATATGTAATTTATGCATGGGTCACCATACATATGGAATTTGCCTTCCCATTCAAATTCCAAGGAAGTTCAGATATCTTAAATAGTCCATAAAGCCATATGAAAACAGTGAATATTTGGTGGTGCCCTTTCCAAAAAAAAAAAAAAAGCAGAGCTATTTGTTAGTATCTTCAATCTATCACTTGGCCAACTACAGAAGCATGATAGCCATATTCTGCTGACTTCAAATTCACCAGTGTCTTGCTTCTTTCATTGTCACAGCATCAAATGGCTATCTCACTCTTGGTGCCTATACTGGGATATGTTTTCTTTCCCGGATTATGAAAAAAGCTATAAGTTCTGGAAAGTTATAAACAAATAAACTGCATCTATCTTCACTGGACAAATTATCCACATTGAATGAACTGCCTGTGATGTAAGGAGTCTGTTGCAAGAGCTGTGGTGCAAGTACCAATGAACAACTGATAACATGGTTTGTAAGAGCAAAGTACATTCAAGCCTTTGTATCCACAACTCAACTTTTTACAGCTTGAAAAAGCCAAGTTTGATTTTGCCCTTCTATATAAGAGAAAACATTTACATCAACATTATTTATATTATATTATTATATATAATGCCCAATAGCCTAATTTAAATGTTGTTGCTTCTACTGAGATCTTAAGTGAATTCCATGTTTATAAATAAAATTCAAATGAAATTCATAGCTTTCCCAGTTGTCCTCTTACCTAACTTCAGTTGCGGCAAAGTGGGAATCTCCTTCTTGATGAAGGCATAATACACATGAAGACCTCTATATGCATTCAAGAGCATGAAGCAAAGATCTCTATGCCACTTATGTGCATGTTGCATACAGTTTTCAGATGGCACATAAAAGCTTCCCTGTAGGAGGCAGCAGGTAAAAAAGAACAGGAAAAAAATATTGGAACTTTATAATTCAAATAAATAGCTGTGTTAGACATACACACTCATCTTGCATGAAATCATTGAAGCAATATCACTTGGGAGGGCAAGAGAAGTCTGCAGAAAAATATCAAAAGAAGACTTAACCCACACCAATCCATACTGCTTCCTTAGTTTTCAAAGCAGAGATCTTGAATTGTTCAGTGGATAAAGCAGCAAAGAATGATCATGATACATGTCCTCTCATATTATTTATTTACTTCCTTCATTTCTACCTCGCCTTTCTTGACCCGAGAGGGAACTCAAGGCAGCTTACAAATCCAGCAAAAAATTCAATGCCATATAGGTAAACAATAAAACAAATCTCATAAATATAAGCAATCCAAGCATATAAGCAATTAAAACTCATAACAGTCTATCAAACAAATTAAAAACCACATATAAAATGCAGAGTCATGGTCCCATGTCCAGTGTTGTTGGACATGAGATCATATGTTGAATTTGGTTCTGAAGTTCATATTTAATGGGATCTCTGGTCCAAATCTGCACCGTATCTAGTATTTGCATATCTACCCAGAGAAAGCCAGCATAGTTTGGAGAGTTAAATGACTTGAAGGCACATAACAACAACAACAACAACAACAACAACAACAACAACATATAAGAATAATAGAATAGAATAGAATAGAATAGAATAGAATAGAATAGAATAGAATAGAATAATCTCATTAGAAGATACCACGTGGGCCATCTAGTCCAACCCCTTGCCATGCAGGAAAAGCACAATCAAAGTACACCTGACAGATGGCTATCCACTATCCAGCCTCAGTTTAAAAGCTTCCAAGGAAGGAGCTTCCACTACACTTCGAAGCAGAGAGTTCCACTGTTGAACAACTCGTATGGTCAGGAAGTTCTTCCTAGTATTCAGGTGGAATCTCGTTTCCTGTAATTTGAACCCATTGCTCCAAGTCCTAGTTTCCAGGGCAGCAGAAAGCAAGTCTGCTTCCTTTTCCTTATGACACCTTTCACATATTATACATGGCTATCATATCTCCTCTCAATCTTCTTTTCTGCAGCCTAAAAATACCCAGTTCCTAAAGACACTCCTCAGAGGGATTCATGGTCTTCAGCCCTTTGATCATTTTAGCTGCCCTCCTTTGGACACTTTCCAGCTTGTCAATATCACAGTATTCCAGGTAAGGTCTAACCAAAGTCATTCTTCATTCTGTACCAAGTAAACAATATGTTGGCTAAAATATGACTCATACTTCAGTCAACACTCTCAGATTGATGGGAAATTCAAATCTTTTAAAACTGAGGAACCTAGACTGAATAACTTGGAGACAAAGCAGCAGATCCATAAGAACAGATAATATTTTTTTTTTATTTGAAACAAAGCATCATACATAGCAAAGCTAAACAAAAACATTCTTATTGGAAGTAGAGGGAGAACAAATTTACCCCCCCCCCCCGAAAAAAAGATTTCCATAAGCAGAAGAGAATGCCCGTACACATAATATCCATAACAGGGCAGTGCTTTTTCTGTGGAGTAAATATAAATCCTCAGACATGTTGAGCAAATCTGTACATGTCACTTCCTCACACATTTACATCTTTCAGGTTTGTTGAACTGAAAAGAAAAAAAAATCCCTGTCTTCACCTACCTCAAATACCACAGCTTGAAAAGCTAGCTAACCCCTTTCATTTTGTCTGTTTCCTCAAAGTCAACCCAATCCTTCTTTTTTCAAATACCACAATCGGCTCGACTAAGATAAGGATATGAGTATTTGAGCTAGCTCAACATAATTAATTTTTGAGCAAATAGCAATAACAGCTGGGTATTCTGGATGGTTGCTTGACAAATGCTAACTTAGCATGTGTTAGATCAGAATATATGATCCTAGAGGAGCCTTATGTTATTTTCAAATTAATTCAAAATAACAGAACAAGGTAGATTGACTTGGCAGGCAGTCGGATACTGTGTGCCATGAATTCAGTCTATTCAGAGAATCACAGAGTTGGAAGAGATCACAAGGGCCATCTAGTCCAACTCCATTCTTCCATACAGAAACACAATCAAAATACCCCTGAAAGATGGCCATCTTTGTTTAAAGCCCTCCAGGGAAGGAGACTCTAGCATATTCTGAGACAGTGGATTCCACTGTCAAACAGCTTTCACCATGAGGAAGTTCTTCCTAATATTTCCAGTAGTTTGATTTTATTTATTTTTTTGCTTCATGTTCTAGTCTCTGGAGCAACAAAAAAGAACATAGGGACCACCAAACGCCCAGACACGCATCAAGGAACATGAAAGGCACTGCAAACTACTCCAACCAGAGAAGTCAGCCATAGCAGAGCACCTGATGAACCAACCTGGACACAGCATATTATTTGAGAACACAGAAGTGCTGGACCACTCTCACAACCACCATGTCAGACTACCCAGAGAAGCCATTGAAATCCACAAGCATTTGGACAATTTCAACAGAAAGGAGGATACCATGAAGATGAACAAAATCTGGCTACAAGTATTAAAAAACTCAAAAATTACAACAGCAAAACAACAGAGCGGAAACAAACAGGCACATAAAATCACTCTCAACAAGAGATTCCCCCCAGGCGCTTCCAGGCCATTGAATGCAAATCAAGGTGATCAGCTGAAACATTACCCTGGTCATCCCACAGATATATAAACCCATTTTCCTACTTCCAACAGACCTCACTACCTCTGAGGATGCTTGCCAAAGATGCAGGCGAAACATCAGGAGAAAAATTGCCTCCAGAACATGGCCATATAGCCTGGAAAAACCTACAACAACCCAGTGATCCCGGCCATGAAAGCCTTCGACAATGCATTGAACAAAAAAGAAGTTTACTCTCTCCTCAATGTGACATCTTTACAAATATGTGAACACAACTATCATGTCCTTCTTTGACTTTCCTTATCCAGGCTATGCATGACCATATCCCTAAAGTGCTCCACATAAGACATGGCTTCCAGGCCTTTACCATTTTAGCTGCCCATTTGACACCATTGCTTTCAAATGTGGGTTTCCTTGATAAATATTACCATTTGACATAAAGTATGGCCACATGGTGGTTGGTACACATGTCAGTTAACATATTCAACACAATTAAGTGGTTAAGCTTCTCCTGGAATTTACCATTCCCACTGGCTTAAATTCATTAATTCAGGATACAGCTAAATCTAGATCTGAACAATCAATCCCAACAACTTGACTACTAGACAATTTCAAATTATTTCCCATAAGTAATGCCACAATGCATCTTGGAACAGGAGCATCATAGAATCATAAACCATCTTTTTAATTTACATCTCACACCATTGTAATTGCCACCTTGCTTTGCATTTATTGATTTACTTCTCTTCCGTAATGTGGCAGGTCATTATGGAATATTTACAAGATACTACGAACAAAGAAATAGTTATGATTGTATTGCTGTGAATTATTTTCTTTTGATGAGAGACATTTTGAAATAAGCTATAAAAAGAAACAATTAGGAAGAAGAATCAATGAAGGAATTAGCATATTTCACAGTATGTTTCTGGCTTCTTTAAAAATGAAAGGCCAATTAAAACCTCTGTTTTAACAGAGGGGTGGTATGCTCTTGTTAATAGCCTGGCTGCTGATCTTTGCACTAATTGTAGTTTCCGAGCCATCTTCAGAGCCAGCACCATGTAGAGTGCATTGAGATAACCCATTCAAGATGTAAATAAGGCGTGCACAATCATTGCCAGGTCTGCCTTTTTGAGGTATGGGTGCAGTTGGCACACAAGTTTTAGTTGTATGAAAGCCCTCCTAGCCACCGCTGACACCTGATCCTCCAGGGTCAATAATGACTCCAGGAGAAACCCCAGACTGTGGACCTGCATCGTTAGGGGGAGTTTTACCCCATTGAGTACAGGTTGCCACCCTATACCCAATTGGCCTCACAACTGACCAGGAGGACCTCTGTCTTGTCTGTATTCAGCTTCAGTTTATTAGCTCTCACTCAGCACATCACACCTGCCTGTTCAGGACCCAGGCAGCTTCCTTGGCTTTAGGTGGAAATGAGTAATGAGTGTAGAGGGAACACCAAATTCCAAAACTCTGGATGACTTCTCCCAGCGGTTAATAATACCGTCTTTATAATAAATAATAATATCGTCTGTTATATAATTATAATAGTTATAATAATGCGACCTCCACCACCATGGATATGTGGACTCCATTTTTCCCTATACATAAATGTCATTGTTCAAGAAAGCATTAACACACACATGCCCACAGAGACCATTTAAGTTGTTCCAATAGGCATGTTGCTACTGTGTGACTTACAGGTCTTCACCTTATGGCAACCTTATAGAAAACCTATCAAAATGTTGTATTGGCAAATTTTGTTAGGAGGTGCCCTTGCCTTCCTCTGAGGTTAAGAGAATATAACATTCCCAAGTCACTCAATGGGTTTCCATGATCAAGTGACAATTCATACTCTGGTCTCCAGGCAAGTAGTCCAATGTTCAAACCATAGAATTAGCTTTTGTGTCTTTATGCTCTGCTTTGCTGATGGAAAAGCTGTCAATAAGCTTATCAAGCAGCTTTTCTATCATCACAGTGTGGTAGAAAGTCACACACCACAGCATCCCTTATTAAGAAACAGTAGAAGACTGAGGTTTAAGCAAGCTTTCTGCTTCCTCCCTGGAGTCACGGGTTCCATTCAGGTGCTGTCAGCTCTTATTGGCAGAAATGTAAGTTGCTACTCTGCTTTCACTTATCACACTGTGAAGTTTCACAAGGAACATTGTGACCTGTCAGGATAAGAAATGGCACCCAGTCACTGTATCCACTCAAGAGGCCCTCCTGACATCTGCAGGAATATCACCTTGCTATCAAGCCATCTGCAGAGTATCTCAGCTAACATGACCTGTCTTCTTTCCGTAGAAATGAAGGATTGGAGAAATGATGCTCTTACACAACACTTGCAAAGAAAAATAATTAAAAAGTGGCAAGCAAATGCTACAATGGAAATGCCAAGCTGTCTACTGATACTGATAAATGATTCCAACCTTTCCCACACACACACACACACACACACGAGAAAGAGAGAGAGAGAGAGAGAGAGAGAGAGAGAGAGAGAGTTTTCTATCCTTCCCAGTCAAAATTACATCTCTTCACTGAGGTCTTCCACCATCTTTTCTTTTTCCAAACATAGGATTTATTTAAATTGGGCAATTTAGCATGGTTTAGATATGCTCCAGAGCAGTCCTGGATCTAGCTGGGGAGTGCATCCTTTCGACTGTGGTGATATGCATTTCACCTCCTCCATGTTTCTGCCCCTCCTAGCTGACCCCCATGGGTGCCTATGTCGAAATAAGAATGGGGTGTTCACATGATCTGAATATAGGAGGTGTGCACCCCATTCTCATGTCATTAGAGTTTTATCCAAACTGCACACATTGTGAAGCTCCATCACAATTGCTTCTTTCTTTTTGCAGGGACTTTGAAAAACCAGAAACATCAGGGGACTTATCTGTATTTTTACAACCAAACAACCAATCCTTCTGTGCTTGCATTGTGCATGTTTTGCCTCACAAAGAGAAAAGAGAACATTTTTACAGATCCATTTTTGTGTAAATTATACAAAGTTCAGACAAGTACAAACTGCTTCTTGTTTTACTGTTGCAGAACAAGAACATTGTGTTATGGAGGTCAATGATTTCTCTACAGGATGTTTCAATACATTGAAACAAACATGTGTTGACAATGAGATATTTTGCAAATATTATAGATATATTACACATTCTACATATTCCCACAGTCTCTGAACAAATGTCTACTTGCAAAATCTACGTTATCCCAACCCAACTATTACACAGCTTTCATGGGCGCAAAATAAATGATTATTTCTTGGCATATTTTTGATTTGGAATCAATCTATGAATTTCTCTGGTTCATAACAGCACCAGAGTATTCCACATAAAACTGCAAGTAGAAAAATATATTCTCATATGGTGGCTTTGTGCTAGATACATACTTGTACTAGAGATGGGAAGGATATTTGATTTTTAAAAAATGCTACAATATTCAAGAAACCCTGTGAAAAGCATTTTGAACTGATAAAAATCTTTTTAATTTGGTACTTAGGCTACACAAAGTTTGCATATGTTTGTTTTGTGCATGAAATGTTGTTTTCTGTGCAGAAATAATATATTTTTTGAAACTTCTAGGAATGGACCATATGAACTATGTTGTCTACTCTCAAAGAAAACATATATTCTAGCAACAAGGATGTGGACAGAATAGAAAATAACTTTTGCAAGGACATATTATTTTCTCAACCTTTTCCAACATTATCTCTATGAATTGATTCTCCTCACAGTATTGGCTGTTGCCATTGGCAGTTTTCTCACCCACTATCTTATAACATACCCGAGTTTAGTGCAGTCAGCATTTGTCATTCCTTATGGCTCTACATGATTTAATTGTGATGGACAGAACATTTTATCAGTGCATTTTTGACATTCTCTCATCTCCACCACAGTTGTGGGCCAAAAAGTTTCTCAACTTTTATCAGATCAGAAACAAGCAATTCATTTTGGGAAGCAAAAAACATTGATTTCATTCTTCCAAAACTTTTAAATATCTTGAGAAGCTCCCTCAGACCACTAAGTATGGAAAGGAGTACAGCTGGACTTAGAATTGATTGGTGGAGGTATTAGGTTATCCACTCTACTCCATAAGTCAGAAGGAGCAGTTTTCAGAAGAGTCCTGGACTATGGGGATGAAGGACCTTGATACTTCACAAGCAATCCATGTTTACCCACCAGATTAGATGATGGAACATGGTGAGCCCATCACTACCAATTGCATTCCCAATTGTATCAAGAATTTTTGTCCCAAAAGTTTGGTTGTTGAGAGACTATATCCAGACCACATCACATTATTTTTGTGTAATTATTTCCCTTACCCTCAGCCATCTGAATGCATGGAAAAGTTGTTTTAAAGAAAACAGCTCTCAATTGCTGCATTTCACCAATGTGCAAAAATAATAGCTGGAAAGCTAGCATAATAGAGATTTGCATCCATTTCATTTTATTCTCCTCCTGATTTTTATGCTTTCCTGCTCCTGCTAGTGTATTATTCATAGTTTATCCAGGAGCCCAAACCTAATTTACAGCTAAGGACAATGAAATTTCGTGAGCAATGGAACAATTTACCATTATTCAGTAGCTTATTATGCCTTATTTTCTTTCTTCCCGGATCATCTTTCTATTCTGGGTGGTATAAAAAAAGGACATATTTGGTAGCCAGAAGGTTTGTAAGAAAGATAATAGTTTATGTAACTTGTTGACTCATTTTTTTTAAAAAAAGGATGGCTATTTAGGAACAATGTGCCTGCTTTAGCAATGCTTTGGCCTTCAAGCTTATCATCACTGTCCTTCAGCAGTAGTCTTATATTTAAGTTAGGTTATATAAGAGCCAGCATGATATAATGGCTGAATTGGAATATGAGAGCCATTAACCCCCCTTGGTGATTTTGGGCTACATGTTGTCTCCCAACCAGATGATGTTTCCATATCCCTACCAGCAAGACCCTGTGGGTCACCCATCATAAGAGGGACCTTTATTGCAGCTCACATCACACTATAGTCTAGAGGTGGGGGGGGGGGGCTGGAAATATCCTGCTATTCCCCATTGCCAACAGAATAGATGTTAATGTGGGTTTATGGGAATAGTCAGGAGATATTGGAAGTTAGTTATTCATTTGTACTAACTACATCTGTGACAGGATCTCAACCACTGTTTATAAAAAAAAATGGCTAACACCTGGGCTTTTTCAGGGGCTAAAGGAAAGTTATACATTAAAGAAAGAGTGTTCCAACACATCCATATCACACCTAAAAAGAAAGGAATCCATGTTAGGTTTCACCTCAATAAGGGACTCTCCACAACAATGGGGGGGGGAGCTATTTGCGTCCCGTCCCCCCGAATTAAGAGAATGGATGGTTCCAGTGGAACCATCTGGAAAAGAGGGCGGGAGCTGGCTGACTGATACAGCCAGCCTCCTCCCTCATTCTGCCATGAGAATTCAACCCACTACGCTCGCCCACTGACAGTATAATTCGTTGGTTGCCTTCTGGAACCGGGTAGGAATTTTTTGCCCCCTATGTTCTGGGTTTTTTTTCCCGCCTACCCTATACTGTTATTAGGGGCTAGCTGGGATGGTGCATTTTAATTAGCATAAATAGCATAGGAAAACACAGATATTGATGTATACGCAAGGCACCCCTTAAGGGTGGGGGTCATTGCACAACAAACACTCACCTAGAGATCATCAAATGGGTGAGGAGACATCACATGGCACAGAAACGGGAGAGTCTGATATCAATAGTTTGATACAGGCTTCTCCAGACTTTTACCTTAGAGGTTGCCTGGTTTGGGCTCCGGGGACACAGATATTACACACTGAATAGCTGAGGACACTGCCTCGCTTTGGCCACCTAGTTCCTAGTCACATAGTTGAGTTCAGTTAAAGTTAAATAGGTAACATTTAATAAAGTTGCCCAAATTTGAATCCAAACTTTGTTGTCCAGTCTCGTTATTTCGGGGGTTAAGAGGCAAATGCTGGAGCATATTCTTATATAAAAGGTTGCTGACAACAAAACACTTAACAAATGAAACAAATTCAAGTTTGATGAACATAGAATCATAGAATCAAAGAGTTGAAAGAGACCTCATGGGCCATCCAGTCCAACCCCCTGCCAAGAAGCAGGAATATTGCATTCAAATCACCCCTGACAGATGGCCATCCAGCCTCTGTTTAAAAGCTTCCAAAGAAGAAGCCTCCACCACACTCCGGGGCAGAGAGTTCCACTGCTGAACGGCTCTCACAGTCAGGAAGTTCTTCCTCATGTTTCCTGGTGTCAAAATGGGTTTCCCCAACACTCAGGAAACTGAGAAGTACACAGACACAAGAAATTTGTACAATTTTGCCTAGTATTCACTCATCCTTAAGTGTTCGAGAAATTATTATGTGCAAAATAAAAAGTCAGGGGGGCGGAGTTGTAGAAAAAGGAGATTTGTGTCAAAAAAACACATTTGTTAATTTCCCTTCCACTCAAACAGTTTGTGGTGAACACATATGCTTCAGAAATTATATTGTGCAAAACCTACATTTTTGGCACAAACCTGTTTTGTTCAGAAAAGAACTATTTGTTGGAACACATGGGAGGATTGTGTGGTTATGTTTGCAAAAATTGCATTTGTGCCAAAAGACAGTTGCATATATGATTCTGGAAAAATGTTTCTGCACGAGAAAATGTACAAAATAGTTTTATTGCATTAAAAGAGTCATATAAGCTTAGACACACAAAATGTGGTGGTTTTTTTTAATATGGAACAAACTTATTTATTCATTCATTTTTACTTACTTTATTTTTATCCTGCTTTTCTCCTGTTATAGGGACTCAAGACAGCTAAATATGTATTGAAAGGCTACAAGATATCTGAATAATGAATGAAAATGCTGCAGAACTACACATTTGTCTCCCACAGCAGGGAGAAACCTTGAAAATGATTCTTCCATGGGATGAAATATTCAGAGATTTACATCCTTATAATCTTCACAAATACTGATAAATTCAAGAGACCAAGTATCCGCCTGCAAATTGTCCAGTGAACTCAACGTGCTCCAGTGAGCGCTTTGCTTTTTTTTTTCATTTTGATGAAACACAAATAGCTCAGCCATGGCCAGGCTATGACACATTTCTCTAGGTTTCTGCCTGTAGAGACTCAGATAATGAGGAAGAACATTGCAAAGTATACCAGCTCATTGGGGAGCTGGACACAGCATATTATTTGAGAACACAGAAATGCTGGACCACACCAACAACCACCATGTCAGACTACACAGAGAAGTCATTGAAATCCACAAGCATGTGGACAATTTCAACAGAAAGGAAGAGACCATGAAAATGAACAAAATCTGGCTACCAGTATTAAAAAACTCTAAAATTATAACAGCAAAACAGCAGAGAGGAAACAACCAGGCACATCTTAACACCTCTCAACAGATTTTCCCAGGCTCAGGCAGGCCTTCAAATGCTAATGAAGGTGATCAGCTGAAACATTCACACCTAGCTCCAGCAGAGAAGAGCTCTTTGCCCCACCCCAGCCATTCCACAGATATATAAACCCATTTTCCTACTTCCAACAGACCTCACTACCTCTGAGGATGCTTGCCATAGATGCAGGCGAAACGTCAGGAGAAATGCCTCTAGAACATGGCCTATAGCCCGAAAAAACCCACAAGAACCTAGTGATTCCAGCCATGAAAGCCTTCGACAATACAGAGTTAGCACAGTTAATGACTTTTTTCTATCTCTTTCTAGTTTTTTGCTTTTTCTTTCTGGGGCTGAGGAACATATCAATACTTTGGATAAGCACTGAAGACATCTTTAGGAAAGAAGGGAGAATTGAAGAGGGCAAAAGAGCCTTTTGGAGATGATACAACATAGTGTGCTAGTTTCTAGAGTTGCTCATACAGGGTGCTCAAAGAGAAAGGCATTTGTGGCAGGAACAAAAGGACACAAGACTGCTTCTAGGATTTAAGTGACCTTAAAAGACATCACAATAACGAGACTGACCTTATGTCAGCCCACAGGAGCTTTTTGACCTAGTGGTTTCCCATCTTGCCCTCTTAACTTATGAATAGCCGGTTGTCTGTTCAAATGCTAAGTAGGAATTTCTGTGCTTAGAGATGAAGCTGCTAAAAATCAATTAATTGTATGCATGCTTGGGAAGGCTAACATGTTTCATCACAACGTATTTTAAGGCCATCTTTAAAAAGCTTGCAGAAAATATTCTACTATCTAACCCTTTGGTTCATGGAAGGGATTTGAGTGATGTCAGGACTCTACTTGAATCCCTTTGGTTATGTTTTTTGGCCCCTTAGTTTTTTCACACTACTTAGATTGGTTCTGATATTCCCCAAAAAAGGAATAATTGCCTCTCCTGAATCACCTTTAGGTAGATTCAGATCCTCATGTAACTACTTTTCATTCAACACAATACATCCTCTGGAATTCATAAAAACATGATCATATATCTAATTTGTATTCATGATCCTTATGTATTCCATCTATATAAATAAAAATGCTCTGTGCATAATGAGTACCTTAAAAACAAAAGAACCAATGAACAAAATGACACCAAATTTGGCAACAAAACGTCTCACAACACAAGGAGTGACCATCACTCAAAAATTATGATTTTGTCATTTGGGAGATGTAGTTGCTGGGATTTATAGTTCACCTACAATCAAAGAGCATTCTGAACTCCACCAACAATGGAATTGAACCAAACTTGGCGCACGGAACTCCCCTGACCAACAGAAAACACTAGAAGGGTTTGGTGGGCATTGGCCTTGAGTTTTGGAGTTGTAGTTCGCCAACATCCAGAGAGCACTGTGGAGTCAAACAATGATGGATTTGGACCAAACTTGGCATGAATACTCAATATGCCCAAATATAACCACAGATGGAGTCTGGGGGAAATAGACCTCGACATTTGGGAGTTTTAGTTACTGGGATTTATAGTTTCCCTACAATCAAAGAGCATTCTGAACCCAACCAATGACAGAATTGGGGCAAACTTCCCACAGAGAACCCTCATGACCAACAGAAAATACCCTTCTGACACCTCCCTGATGACCGACACCCCCCCCCCCCCCCCGGGGTCTTGAGAAATGCTGCCTTAAAGCCATCCAGTCCAACTCCCTTCACCAAGGCAAGAAAACATAATCAAATCCCTCCTGACAAAGGGCCATCTAGCCATTCACGCACAAACACACACATATGTATATGACAGATACAGTATCAAAGATTTGAAAGAGACTCCTAAAGAAGGACAATGATATGTTTCATGTTCCAGAGTAGGCAAACCAGACAATCTCCACATCAACACTGGCAAAGGAACAGCAAGAAATACTGTTTACCCACAAGCAGAAAGAAATTACATATATTAGAAACCAACACTTTCTCATTACTTTATTTTCCAGATCACTAGACTGGGCCACAGCAACGTGTGGCAGGGGACCGCTAGTACTATATATATGCTGGGATTGTAAAGATCCCTGATCCTGACTTACCAGGCACCATCCTCAATGAACAACAGGAATCTGTTTTCCTGTCAATCGGACACAGAAAATGGATATTTCCACCCACCTTATGCCAGCAATCACAAGAGGAAGGAAGAATTATGTCAGGAATCTGACTTTGGACTATAGAACTGGACATAGCTAGTGGGAGGTAGATTAGAAGCACCAGTGTGATAATTACAAGCTATTTCCGGTGAAAGAAGGCATCATTAAAAGAAGAATAAGGTTAAAATGGGAGACCAGATCAGCCTCTTCAGCACTTATAATCATCATAGATTCTTTCATCTGTTACTATCAAAAATTAACCTTACTGGTTGAATATCATTACATTTTACTCTTTTAAAACACTTTCCCAGGGAAGTTTACAAAAGAAAAAACCCCATAAAATTTAATGCTGAAAAACTGAATCATTTAAACACACATCTTAAGTCGGCGGCAGACTAAATTCATTGAATGCAGGTTTCATGAAAATCAATGGAATAAGTGAACCATGCTTTTAAATGTAGATTCTATTGATTTCAGTGTCTATTACATATAATTAAGTTATTCTGGAACCAACCTAGTAAAATATGATCATAAAAATAACATTGGCAGCAAGTAAAAAGGCAGCCCAAAATTAGGTATAGAAGTTACAAACATTTAAGTCCCCACATTCGGAGATTCAGAAATTCACGGATTTGATTTTGTATGGGTTTTCTGCTTCTCGCCCCCAGGCCTGAGGTTGCTACATGCACATTCACATGTTGGCCTTGGATTTGAGAAAGGGAACACCAGTGACCAGGATGGTTGTTGTCAACCACCTCCAGGAGCCTGGAGCTTCTGAGTGAACGTGTGCATTAAGAGGGTAGGAAACTTCTAGAGATCTTGATTTGAGGAGCAAACACAACAATGGCTTGGATGAAGAAACCAAGATTTATTGTTGGAGCTAGATTCTAAGATAGTAAAGTTGCTCAGGATGCTGATCTAACTTAGCTACATCAAAAAAAAAGGCTTGTGAGAAGAAATGGTGGAGAACATCCCTAAAAGTATCTGTTTACATCTCAGAGGGGTCAGAATAGGAAAGAAGGAAAGTATTTTGGGTCATTCAAATCATCTAAGGGCCTTGACACAAAAGCAAGGCAAAGTGTCCCACTTTTCCAAAACAAAGAGGGGCAGCAGGGTGAATTCACTGCCCCATGTGCAACTCCCTCTCAGTAATATGTGGGGAGCATTGCCCGAGCACTGGGGATCCATGCTGGCTCCATTGGAGGTAGCACAACTCGGGCAGACTACCATGTTGGGAGGGAAGTGTCGTACGACACTCCCACTCCACTTATGGGCAGAGCCTCTGCTAAAAGTTCAGCAATGTCATGGGATGGGCAATGAACCCATCCATTGCTGAACTGCCGGTGAAGTGGATTATGATGCTTTTGCCCACTATGAAACATTCTTCATTCTTCTGTGCTAAGCAGCCTTGAAGTTCAGGTGGGCAGACCATCAGCAATCCCTCTTACCAACTAACTGTGAGGTGGTTGGTGACACCCACTGCAGTTGCTTGGCTCTCCCCTTGTTTTGGAGAGCAGGGCCACAGTGTTCTCAGTTGCTATCCACTTCCCCCTTGAAGCTTGCAAGTTAATAAGTTTCATGGGTGATGCAACTGGAATCAGTATTGCTTGGTTCTTCCCCTTGCATTTGCCAAAGCGGGGCCACAGAACTCTTAGCCACCAATTGCCATCCCCATCCATAAAGCTTGTGAATTCATAGGCTTCATTGGGTGTATGCTCCTGTGCATGTGTGACTGAGATTGCCACTGTTTTGCTCTCTCCAGCACAGGCCTGCACATGCCAGCTTTCCAAGAAAGCTTTGTACTGCCTTTGGAGATACAGCAGACTTCAGTTAATCATCACACATGGGGATTGGTAGATACCGGATAAATGTAATTTCTGGTTGAGAGTTGCTATCCAAGATAAGCCTAAGTAATACTCTTCCACATGCTATATTATACCATAATCTCTGTATTGACTTGATATTAATAATAGTATTGAAATGCTATAATTAAAAGCAAATAAAGAGAAATAAAGAGAAATTTAACTTAATGTAACACAATTTTCCTGTAACAGAATTGTTCCTCTAAAAAATATTTTAATTTTTAAGGTACTATTTTTTGGATTTTTTTTTTTGCCAGTTGCTTGAGTTCCAGTTAGCTGACAGTCTACTGCATTTGCATTTTCCTACTTTCATGGGGTTCCTGTACCCCTATATGGAGGACCAACTATACTTAAAATTCCTGACAGATTATTAATATGGTTCTGTGACTTTGAAAGCATAGTGGAGAGTGAATCACAGTGGCTAAAACTAAGTGTAGCTCACACTCAAAAAAAGCAAGCTTTCAGTAGTCTATTTCTCTGAAGCTGCCATTCTGTAGAGCTTATATAGACTACATATCTCTGTCTTTTAGTCTAGTGTATTCCCCATGAGGATAAAAATGTTAAAATATCTTTTTTTTGTCATTTGAAACGGAGCAGGAAGGACTACCCAATGCCATTTACTTTTGAATGGCCACACCAATTAGTAGTGCCATACTGGGATTCCAGAAGGAGGAGTTGAGAACAGAGTCTGGAAAAATAAAGTAATAAAATCAGTATCTCTGGTTTGTCACTTAGCAAAACCGAGAAAAATTGGATAAGGGCAAGCTTTACACTTTTGATATGTAATTATTCTTCACCATGAGTACTCTCGCCAAAGAACCTCTGATGTCTGTCAAGAGCAGCAGCACACCGAGCTCTGACATGTAAAATCAAAGCAGGAAAAAGCAGCAAGCAGGAGGCCAGCTTGTAACCCATCTCCTCTGCAAATGAAGACAGAGGTGTGGAATTATTTGCTCTAAAAATGCAAGTGGATCAAAACACTAGAATAATTTGTACTGGTGTTACAGAGTCAGGTGGACTATCGGGAGAATTGCAGTATTCAGATTTTTAACATACTCTCCTGCATTTGTCAACTGATGTTTAGCACTTGTTCGATGTAATCTCAAAGAGCACCCACCACATGGTGTAAATTAACAGCTTACATGGGCCAAAGAATAGAAGTGGAGGACAAGAATCTTGTTGGATTCAATCTTCTAGAAAAGATTTTTGAAAAACAAAACAAAAACATAAACAACAACTAAGCACATCATCGAGGGAGTATCTACAATGAAGCATTAATGCAGCTTGACACCACCTTAGCATGATAGAGTTGGAAGAGACCCCGTGGGCCATCCAGTCCAACCCCCTGCCAAGAAACAGGAAAACCACATTCAAAGCACCCCTGACAGACGACCATCCAGCCTCTGTTTAAAAGCCTCCAAAGAAGGAGCCTCCATCACACTCCTGGGTAGAGAGTTCAACTGCTGAACAGCTCTCACAGTTAGGAAGTTCTTCCTCATGTTTAGGTGGAATCTCCTTTCCTGTAGTTTGAAGCCATTGTTCTGAGTCCTAGTCTCCAGGGCTAGTCTCTGCGTCCTTGCTCCCTCCTCCCTATGACTTCCCCTCACATATTTATACATGGCTATCATGTCTCCTCTCAGTGTTCTCTTCTGCAGGCTAAACCTGTCCAGTTCTTTAAGCTGCTCCTCATAGAGCTTGTTCTCCAGACCCTTGATCATTTTAGTCACCCTCCTCTGGACACATTCTAGCTTAGAGTCAACATCTCCCTTCAATTGCAGTGCCCAGAATTCAGCACAGTATTCCAGGTGTAGTCAGACCAAGGCAGAATAGAGCATGGGTAACATGACTTCCCTGAATCTAGACACTAGACTCCTATTTATGCAGGCCAAAATCCCACTGGCAGCATGACATTGTTGCCTCATGTTCACCTTCCTTTCCATGAGGACGCCAATATCTTTTTCACACGTACCGCTGTCAAGCCAGGCATAGTCCACTATTCTGTATCTTTGCATTTCATATTTTTCTGTCTAAGTAGAGTATCTTGCATTTGTCACTGTTGAACTTCATGTTGTTAGTTTTTGCCAATCATTTCTCTAATCTGTTGAGATAATTTTGAATTCTGCTCCTGTCTTCCTCCTTTAACCGCCATTTCTCAAGGTATTGAGAGTTGTAGTTCTACAAGGCCTTTAGCCTTCTCTGCCAAAGAGTGCTGGTTCCTTTCTAAACTTCAAATCCCAGTTTTCCATAAAACTCCTTTGTCCATAAAATGGGGAAATAAAAGCTTTGTGCATTTCTGCAATTTTTATGCTTGCATCTATTGTAGATGGCTTATCTGTGCATGTGTGCAAACAAGTGTGAGCTAATTATCTGTTTATTGCATTAACCTTAGTTAGAAGGGTACACATGGAATCAACAGAAAGTTTGGGCCATGACAGCCTTTCAGACATATATGTGGGTTGGAAATGACAGTCAATCTGTTTTTATGTTACTGAGAATTTTAAGTTTACAAATTGACAAGCAGCATTAAGCAATAACTAAACATGGTATATACTGCTGATAAACAAGCTCATTATCTCAATTGTATCTGTAATTGACATGGTCTCTTCAAGCTAAAAAGCAAACCAGATCATAGCTAGGGAACTCTCAAAACTGGGAAATTATTTTCAGAATTGCGTAAAATCCAAATTGGTTTGTCACAGTCTTTGTTCACAAGAGGAGGTATATTTTTTCAATCACTTCCAAAGAGCATTGTAGAGAATTCTAAGGATTCTACTCAGTGGGTTTCCATGCCTGAGCAGGATTTGAACCCTGACTTCCCAAAGTCTAGGACCCTTCCACATAACCTTATGTCCCATAATATCAAGGCAGAAAATCCCACAATATCTGCTTTGTACTGGGTTATCTGAGAGCCCTTCCACACAGCCCTATATCCCAGGATATCAAGACAGGAAATCCCACGTTATCTGAGTGTGGACTCAGATAATCCAGTTCAAAGCAGATATTGTGGGATTTTCTGCCTTGATATTCTTGGATATAGGGCTGTGTGTAAGGGTCCTTAGTGTGCACCCATACRTCAGAATTCATGCAGATTGATACTATTCAATGCAATTTTACAAGGTCTTTATCCTTCTCTACCAAATAGTGCTAGTGTGAAACCAAACTACAAATCCTAGCATTGAACTATGGCAGTTAAAATGGTGTCCAGCTACGCGTCCTTCCATACAGCCCTATGTCCCAGAATATCAGGGCAGGAAATCCCATATTCTCCGAGTGTGGACTCAGATAACCCAGCTCAAAGCAGATATTGTGGGATTTTATGCCTTGATATTSTGGGATATAGGGCTTGTGAGGAAGGGTCCTACATTAATGCTACCTTGAAAATATACTCTGTGTCCAACACTCATAAWCATAGCACCATTTTGGGTGATATGGTCCAAAAGGTAACCCTTCCAAGTTTTAATCTTTGAAAGAAAGAAAGAAAGAAAGAAAGAAAGAAAGAAAGAAAGAAAGAAAGAGACAGGAGGCATCAGAAGACTCAATGGCAGTAAGCAATAAGTTCCTGACACAAACAAGAAACAGTCTCTTGAGCTTCAATTGCCATCAAGCATCAACTCAACAATGAAATGTTTCGCTTTATTTTATCTCCCTTTCTGAGAAGGAAAAGTCATCTCTCCCCCAAACAAAATCATTTTGTATCCACAGCTGTTTCCTACCTCAGACGCAGTAGGCTTGCAGTAACCAGCTCCAAACACTAGATTTTCTAGTGACATCCCAGTCAGATCTGGTCCCATTTCCATGTTGCCTTTACCAAGCCAAGTGCCTTTCCCTGGGCGAGTAAAGCTAAAAGGAGACATAAGAAAAATAAGACTCATTTTTCATCATTTGAAGTAATGCATAACTTCCTTTCTCAAAGCTATGGTTTTACAAGGAACACCCTCCGAACCCTCCTTGGGCGATCTGTCTTTAGGCTGGCTGGCATGGGGCCTTACTCCTGGTTCCAATTTGCTTTTTGGGTATCCGAGTAAACCTTACCGGCCAAAACTTTAGAGATTTGCCAGCTGGATCTGTAAAACCTTTGGATCTGTAAAACTGTTTTCTTAAGAAGCTTTAGGGCTGTCTTACCCAGAGGCTTGTAGAGCTATGAGGCTGTAAGTTCCCCAGCCAGAGCTTTGAGAACTGTATTCCCCAGAAGCTTTGGGACTATTTTCCCCCAGAGCTTTGTAAGAAACAGAGCTTCTCTTCAGGTGGGGAAAGCTCTCATGTCCTGTAACTGAGCTTCTAAACTGTAAGAACGAACTAAAAACTTTCTTTTCCCTCCCAGAACCCTGGGGAAAGGGGAGGAACTAAAGAACTTAAAGGTGATAGGCAGGTGGCTGGCCCTATGGCTGCAGCCTGGAAGCAACCACCCAACTGCAAAATGCATGGCCAAAACAATCATATGCATAGAAAGGAAATTTAGGATTCTGGTACAGCTGTACCAGCACAGTTTCCATAAGTCAAGACAAAACTAAAAGGCACATCTACCTTATACAGATAGATCATCTGAAGATAGACCTATAGAATTTAAATGTCCCTCATTCAAAATTCTAAAATCCAAAATTGTTCTCGTGAATGTTCAATATAATGTCTTTTTGATGGTTCAGCATATGCAAACTTTGTTTCATGCACAAAGTAATTAAAAACATTATATGTAATAACCTGACAGTTACACATACAAGTATGTTTATGAAACATAAACAAATGTCATGTTTAGACTTGGGTCTCATCTCTAAGATATCTTATTATGTACGGATATAGAAATACACGTATCCCAAAATTTGAAAAAGTCCAAAATTCAAAACAATTCCGGTGCCAAAAATTTCAGATACAGGAACGAGAGATAGGGCCTTCTCTGTGGTGGCCCCCCGGCTTTGGAACACCCTCCCTATAGAGGTACGATCAGCCTCTTCGCTGATGGTGTTTAGGAAGAGACTCAAAACATGGCTGTTCAAACAAGCATTCGGCTAATCTGTGGCAATTCGAATATTGATGACTAAGGACAGGAAACATGGACAACGAATTCTGGATTGCGATTTCAACTCGAGATATATGGGATTATTATTGGTGGCCCAATAATTTGTTATTGAATTTGTTATTATATGTGTATATGTTTTTAAATTGTAGATTGTTTTAACTGCTGTAAACCGCAATGAGTCGCTGTTCTAGGCTGAGATATTAGCGGTATACAAGTGTATCAAATAAATAAATAAATAAATAAATACAGGATACTCACTCCCTATGCTAAATGCATCAACATTATGGCACATTTCAAAACCTCCTCATGCATGCTTTCCCTTCTGTGCTAAGAACAGTGTGTTATTTTTATTTTCTCAAGCTGCTATTTTAAAACTGTAACCGCTAAATTTGACAGATATAGCAAAGGTTCCTCAGCTCAGCAGTGTTCTGAGAAAACGTGGAAGCTCTTTCAATGCTTGTTAAAAAAAATTCCTCAATGAGGGGAAAACCCTGTAATAGCAAACAAGTATTCTTGGAAAGGGCTGTTTATTTTCCTGTTGTTCTTTAGGTGCTTATTAATCATCTTCAGTATGTAACATGATTTTAGAAGGAATAATGGAGGTGATTCTTCTAGCTATTCATTCATAGTAGGTCAGGAATTTAGGAATATTGCAAAGCAACTGATAGAACCTTCATCCAGATGCTGAAATATTTCATTTTCTTAGGGGAGTTAAATACAGTATGACTTCTGTATCTGTGGTGAATATATTCCCCAATTTATTGTGGAAACAGGATACTATGGATAATAGAGAACCTTACTGAAATGAACAACCTTTGCTAGAAATTATCACAGTTGCCCTGGGAGACCCGGAAAATTTCCAGAGTTGTACCTCCTCCAACATGATCCAATGGTAGCTTCCAGTAGAAGCATACCATATAATTGCTTGGAGGACCCATAAAATTAAGCAAGGATTATTTCATTGGTAACACTGGTGGTACCAGTTTGCGATGTATGATGGCTGTACTGTATATGTTCTGTTGCGCGCTGGGCCTGTAAAGAATTTCCTTCAGAACAGGACGTGCAACCTTGGCCCAGCAGGAAGCCAGGGGGCCCAGAGAAGCTCTTAAGAATTTTCCACCATAAACAGTCTTTAGAGGGCTTGTGAAATATAACAAAGTCTTTTATTGAGGAACAATCAAACAGAAACTTCTCTTGTCTTCAAAAGGTTAAACAAATGCTTCCAGGCTTTTGTGCAACTGGTGGCTATTAACTGTTACCTTACTTTAAAGGAAAATCCCTTTCTAACTTCTCCCAGGCTGACTGTGAACCTAAACCTAACTGATGTGGGCACTACCGGGTTGAACTGCGTCTCAAAGCACCGAGTGGGCCTACCAGCAAGGCCTGTAGTCTTTTCAGCTGGAGTTTTTTGATATTCAAAGCTGTTTTTCCCTCCAAAATTCCTCAGAGCTTTAGGGCTGTTTCTTTGGGAATCTTTGGATGCTCTTAAGACTGTTTTCCCCCGGAAGTCTTAAGGGTTGAAGCTTTTGTACAGGGGAAGCTTGCACACATCCTGTACATTAGCTTTCCTTGCTGAGACTAACTAAAAAAATGGCTTCCTTCCCTTCCCAATTGCCCTGGGCAAGGGGCGGAACCAAATCTTAACGATGATGGACAGGTGACTTGCCCAATGACTGCAACCAAAGGAAGCCACCTATCTGCAGAATCCCTGAAACCTTGAACTGCAAGCAAACACTCAATACAAAGCAAATAAACTGGGAGCTCCTGGTACAGCTGTACCAGCACAGTATAGGAAGGAGATAGATCAATTGATTGATCGATTGATCGATACATACTGTATTATATGTAGGTAACAATGGGAACAACATGGGTTTGCCTCATCCAGAAGCACATTCATATTCCATTGCATTCCTAAAGTTTTATTCATCATCTTCCAACACCAGATCAGGAAAAGTAACAGGGAGTTCCCTAGTGAAAATTAAAGTGGAATCTGGGCATTCTGAAGATTAAGGCTCTAGTCCAAAAGAAGTACAGGGGAAGTGAGCAAACAGATGCCTAATGCACCACCCAAAACCTCATAATACTAAAAAAAATATGGATATCAGAAGAGTGTGTATAAACCCAATGAATATTGCTTTGGCCCCACTGGATGGGAAGCCCTAAAGAAGGGATTCTACAGTAAGATCCCCACAAACATGGATTCCATATTCATGGTTTCATTTACCCATGACTGGAGAAAATAATCTGCTTAGGAATTTACTAGGTCCTCCAGTCAATTCTGTAGTACGCTTCCCTTAGAAGTTATCATATGTTGCAAACCTCGAAAAAGGATGCAAGCTCATATGATCTTTAAAACAACTTGGAATATGGAGTGTACTTTTACCAATCCTATACATTTTGGATTTTTCATTATGACATTTAAAGAAAAACAAACAAACACTGGTTTTATTTGTTTCTTTCTGCGGATACAGTAATGGGAAATGTAACATTTACAGTTTTGATAAATGCACACAAAATATTCTGAGTTTTTGTAAAGATCATATGAGCTCACATAGTAAGAATCGTAAGACAAGCAGGGAGTGAATGAATGAATGAATGAATGAACCACCACCTACCCCCCATTTGGAAATTGGAGGCACTTTTGCTTACCTGATAAGAGGCTGATGCAAAGCCACCAGGGAGGCATGGAGAGTCACGGAGATTGCCGACAGATGGAAGTAGTCAAACATGACAGGGACGTGATGATGCAGTCCTTGCTTTGGGTGGAAATGAAGCCCCAAAGTGCGGCTGCTGATCACTGGGATGGTGGAGACATCTCTCAGCCTAGAATAAGGGATTTAGAAAGTTGAGAGGAGGGAAAAACCTTCTGCCAGCTCATTCCCCAGTATCATTAGACCCCAGGGACCGTGGTGTGAGTGGAATTTTTAGCACTTGGCAGTGTTTCTCTCAGCAACAAGGAACATTTACAAGACTGGTGTTTAGCTCTTAATTGTACATGTAGCAGCGATGCCAATATTATGACACCAAAGCGAGAAACATGAAGTGACTCGCATTCCACCAGATCTTTGGAAGTGAGTGGTGTTGTTTTGTTTTTAAATGCAGCTATTAGACCAAATAAATATACTCATGTATATACAGAAATTTTGGTCAAATATTTAATCCCAAAATCAGTCACTGTAGTTAAAGTGGTGTGACATTGTATTTATAATACAGTATAGATGCATCATTAGTGAAGAAGAAGAAGAAGAAGAAGAAGAAGAAGAAGAAGAAGAAGAAGAAGAAGAAGAAGAGCAGGAGGAGGAGGAGGAGAAAGACTGCACTTACTGTTGTTCACTGTCTGTAAACTGCAGGTCAAGCTTGAGTTGAAAATCTGCTTCACATAATGCTTCTTCTACCTATAACAGTTAAAACAGAAAAGCTACCATTAGAACCCAGTTCCCACAAAATGGGAAAAGGCAGATGATTAGAGTGATTAGAAAAAGATATTCAGACTGGATATACTGTCATGAAATGGAACATGAAACATCCTGATAGATCCATCAGTGAGGACAGACAAATCACCACCCATTTATCTTGGACAGATAAGACACTGGTCTACCTTCCTCATGGATTTATTAATGCTTAACTAAAGTGGTACCAAGGAAATAAAGCTACCAAAGAGTTAGCTGACTGACAGCTTGAAAGATGGTGAACCAAGAGGGATTTCAGAGCAGCATTGCCATTTATTGTGTGAGTGAAAGCTTGTGTAATCTGCTACAGAAGAGGAGTGAAGCAACTGAAATGCAATGCAGTGGTTGCCAAACTTTGGTCTTAGAGGTGTTTAGGACTTGAACTCCCAGAAGCCCTAGTCAGCTTGGTCAGGTATTCTGGAAGTTGAAGACATGAACATCTGGAAGACCAGAGTTTGAGAGCCACTGGTGCATAGGATACAAGTGAACCTGAAGAGAGTTTCATCATTCCACTGGCAAAAACATCACATAGTACTTGAATGCTAAGAATAACATGTAACATAGGGAAACGTGTAATTGATTCTTCAATCTCAATTCTACAGAATGATTCTACCAGAAATTGTTTGTATAATAGGGTTTGTTATTACTTGCAGTAGAAGGTAAAAGGAAGAGGGGCCGACCAAGGGCAAGATGGATGGATGGCATCCTTGAAGTGACTGGACTGACCTTGAAGGAGCTGGGGGTGGTGACGGCCAACAGGGAGCTCTGGCGTGGGCTGGTCCATGAGGTCACGAAGAGTCGGAGACGACTGAACGAATGAACAACAATTACTTGCAGTTTCATATATTCATGAGAAGTCTTGAAATGCATGCCCTGTGGATAGAGGGGTTGCTCTCTCTCTTAAAATGATAATCAGAAGTGAGTCTTTGACACACCTAATGAGAGGTGATAGCAGTTCATCTGTCCCACATCGTAAAGTGCATTCCCATTACATCTACCTATCCACATTTTAGTTTTGGAGCTCAGATACAATTGTGACCTTCAATTTACAACCCAAGTCTCATGACACCCTTTTGTATCAGGACCATCTCAAACCAAAGAAAAACTTCTCACCTTCTCACCATCAAGGAGAAGATGGACTCTGAAGTTCATAGATTCATTAATGACAATCTCTTCATTTCTGTACAATATCTGAAAGACTCTGCTATAGACACTGTTGTCCTGGACACAGGCGGAGCAGAGGATTGAATTGCCTGCAAAACAAAATTAGAAACCACATATCTATAGAATGAAATTTGTCCATTTTGCATTCCAAAATGTCAGAGTAATATGAGCTTACATGAAGTCTGCGATCCTCAGAAGTTCTGTCATCACCATGCCTACAATATCGATCAAAAATTTACGTTTCACTTTTCCCCTGAGAGTGGCTAATTGAGTCATAATATTTATAACACATGGACTTGGAATGCCTCACCATTTTTCAAGAGGCTTAAAAGATATGTTTGGTGGGAATACAGAAGAGGGACATTTTCATGGTTGTTCCCAAACTCTGATATTTCCCCAAAAAAACTAAACTAATACTTTTCTTACAATCTTTTTATTCTGGCAGGTCTTTGAAAATTGATTTCTTTAGACAAAATATATACTGTATAATGCTTTTATTTGGTGGTGTTTCAATTTGTTTTAAATGGTTGCAAACAGTACAATATTTTATTTATTTATTTATTTATTTATTTATTTCAGTTACTTTTACCCCGCCCTTCTCACCCCCGAGGGGGGACTCAGGGCAGCTTACAAAGGAAGGCACAATTCGATGCCTATATCAAATATACATACATACATAATAGCACTTAAACAGTTAACAAATTAAAATCATCTGTACATAACAATACACTAACACAATAGTAAACTATAGTTAACTATAGTAAACAATAGTTTCATTGTTGTCGGGGTGTTTTTTTAAAAGTGATTTTAATTGGTCTTAAATACAAATAAATTACAAATGTGTAACTGTAATTCTAATTATGAATTCCAGATTATAAGAACAACTATAATCATGGCTAACATTTGTGTCTCATCTTTCTTCCAATGAGCTCAGGGACCTTTCTTTCGCAACCTCCCCCATGCCACTTTCTATCTTTCTATACATTATCATATTTCTCACGATATGGTCAAAGTATGGGAAACACAGTTTAGTCATCTTGCCTTTGAGGGCAAGTGAAAGCTTAACTTGTTTTAAGACACTTTGATTTGTGTTTTTATGAGTTAGTGGTATCCCTAAAAATCTTCTCCAGCATGATTGATTGATCTTTGCCTTTTTATTCTCTAGATATATCTAATGCAGCTTTATATTAAAATAAAGGCTGACACCCTGTTTGGTATTAACATCATTGCAAGTTGACTTACAATCACATAATGGTGAACTCCAAAGATGCTTGACATCCATATTCCCAAGAGGAAATTAAGCTTAGTATGTTTTCAAGATCATTGTGCAAAGGACATCATGGTGCTATGGAAGGTGGACATTTGTACAATAGGCTGGCTCTGTTTTCTCAATAGTCCCAAAGACATAGCTAGGCCCCGTTTAGAAGATATGGATGTATTGCATTGGTGCAATTCACCTTCATATGCTTTGTTGTTGTTATTGTGTGCTTTCAGGTCATTACCAACTTAGATGGACCTATCATGGAGTTTTTCTGGCTAGAATATTCAGTGATGATTATTCAGAGCATCCCTATGAGGCTAAGAGAATCAGAGGGCTCTTCCACACAGCCCTATATCCCAGAATATCAAGGCAGGAAATCCCCCATTATCTAATTGTGGACTCAGTTAACCCAGAGCCTTTCCACACAGCTCTATACCCCAGAATATCAAGGCAGAAAATCCCACAATTTCTGCTTTGGACACACACTCAGATAATCTGGGGTTTCCTGCCTTGTTATTCTGCAATATAGGGTTGTGTGGAAGTGCCCCAACTTCCCCATGATCACACAATGGGTTTACATGGTCAATCGGGGATTTGAACCCTGGCTTTCAAAATCATAATTCAATGCTTTAAACCACTATGCCACACGTACAGTTGCCAGCTTGCAATGATGTAGATACCTAATTGGGAAATTCTGTGGAATGTCCCTATACCCATAATCACAAATCACTAGAACTCATACCAGAGTTATAAATACATTGCACCATTGCCTTTGGTGCACAATCTTGGACATAGTTAGTATTCTAGACCCAACTAGAAGATGTATTTCTTCTGCCTGCACTCTATATTTGACATAGAGATATATTTGAACAAAATAAAAGTTGCATAACTTCTTATTTTCTTACAGGTTCCAATTGATGCTGGGTCAGGAGTACTAACAACATGTTCCTTCCAGAACACTCTGTAATGTACTGAAACACTGCCTCGTTCAGCCCAATGCTTTAGCGAAATGTCATCACAATAGAAGCACAAAAATAACAAGTAAAAAAGTAATTTCCTTGGCTTTACTGAAGTGGCAAAAGTAAAACACAAGAGACAGACACACTCCTCAAAGGTAGGCAATGTAGCTCCATTTGTTTCCATTTAAAGCTTGTCATTCTAAAGCCATTGGCCAAATTGCATGGTAGGCTGAATCAATTCTTCCTTCAGTTTAGCAAAGACAAAAAAGAGAAGCAATTTGATTGTTTTCTGTGATTTTTCAAAAAGTATACAAGTACTTGTCTGCTGGATACTTGTTCCCTTCCGAGATACAAAATGTAATGCCATTTTAACACACACACATATTTGCCCAGATCACTGCTGATGCATAACTGCTAGTATATCACAGGCATTGTTTTGTTACTGGACTAATCTTTACATAGGACAGAATAACACAGAATTTTCAAAAGGTTCGTCATGATATTTTGCTGCAGGTGAACAAGCAGTGCTGTGACACCTTAAATATTAATGACTTCATGACACCACAATTTTTTCTTGGATGAGAATCTCCAAAATATATGTTTGACCAAAGAAATTCAATTCAAATCAATGTGCCATATCTCTGAAGAGTTAGGGAATTCCTTCTAGTCGGTGTGCACCTAGGGCACCCCTTTAAGGGGTGACAGGCCATTAAGTTGAGCATTCACCAGTTAAAGGGTGAAGTGTAGTTGAATGGCCTCGAAATGAAAGGAGTATGGATACTAGAGCTTTGGAACAGACTCCTCATTTCGTTTCCCTTCCGGTATCTGGTTTTAATACCAGAGCCCAGGTGTTTCGCCCGGAAATTGTTATTATCGGGTAGTGCTACTACCTGGGTTAGGTTGTACCAGTTCCTGACACCCTTGAGGTAGATAAGAGTTAAATAGGTAACGTTTAAATAAAAGTTGCCCAATTTGAATCCAAAATAATGGTTGTTGTGTCGTTATTCTCTTGTCGTTCTTCGTGGGTGGGCAGACAAATGCATTCTCAGCCACAAATAAGTATGGCATCATATTTCTTTTAGCTGTCAAAATACGAAAATACTAAAAGAATATGCTCTGTTGGGTCGTTGTAGGTTTTTTGGGTTATATGGCGATGTTCTAGAAGCATTCTCTCCTGACGTTTCACCTGCATCTATGTCAGGCATCCTCAGAGCTTGTGAGGTCTGTAGGAAACTAGGAAATATGGCTTTATATACAGTATCTGTGAAAAGTTGAGGGTGGGAGAAAGAACTCTTGTCTGTTGGAGCTACATGTGAATGTTTAAATTGGCCTCTGGCAGACAAGAGTTCTTTCTCCTACCCTCGACTTTTCATAGATATATAAACCCAATTTTCCTAGTTTCCAACAGACCTCACAACCTCTGAGGATGCCTGCCATAGATGCAGGTGAAATGTCAGGAGAGAATGCTCCTAGAACATAGCCATATAGCCAGAAAAACCTACAACAACCTTGTGAGCTTGTGAGGTCTGTAGGAAACTAGGAAATATGGTTTTATATACAGTATCTGTGAAAAGTTGAGGGTGGGAGAAAGAACTCTTGTCTGTTGGAGCTACATGTGAATGTTTAAATTGGCCTCTGGCAGACAAGAGTTCTTTCTCCTACCCTCGACTTTTCATAGATATATAAACCCAATTTTCCTAGTTTCCAACAGACCTCACAACCTCTGAGGATGCCTGCCATAGATGCAGGTGAAATGTCAGGAGAGAATGCTTCTAGAACATGGCCATATAGCCAGAAAAACCTACAACAACCTAGTGATTCCAGCCATGGAAGCCTTCAACAATACAATACGCTCTGATGTTTATGTTTTTGGTATTGTTAAGAACAAAAATGCTTTATGCAGCAAATATCATTGCATAATAAAGAATTGCGATATAAAACAGGCAGGGATGAGCTTTCAGCTATGTGAAAGGGAAGATTGCACAGTTATGTTCTTTTGCCATCAGTATTTTTTTTTCCCTCAAAGCAATGCTGCTGGTAATTAGGAAAAGCTGTCCGCGACCCAAGATTGCTAAGTGAAAGCACTGGAATTGTATGAGATGCTCGCCCTGAATGATAATTCAAATGAACCTTCCACAAAAAAACAAAAAAGAAAAAAACATGTTCTGCAATATCAAAGCAAAGCTTTTTGGGAGTTAATTAATTGCTGAATTAATTCTTAAGCCTAGACTTCCACTGAGTCCAGAGATCAAAATGTGCTGCAGAAAAGACTGCAAGACAACTGTTCTTAGCATGTTTGTTAATTGCCAGGAATAGTCTTGACACTCTTTGATCAACATTATTAGTTAAATTAATTAATTTTAAACATTTAGGTGGATTAAAAGTGTACCCCTAATTAATTTGAACCTTCTTACTGTTTTTTCCCTCCCAAAACAAGCACTTACAAGTCTCCATGCTCAAGAGATATTGGCTGTCTTAGGAGAAATGTTACTATTTCACTTCCAAACAGTAGAGAAGAATAATTTTACCCACATCAGTAAAAACATTGCCTTTGAATATGCCTCATACTTCAAAATAAGAGAACACCCTCAAACAGATAAGAAGTATTTTGTGTCATCCTTCTCCAACCCCTCCTTTCGACACCTATTTTTGCTCTACCCTATGAGCAGTATTAATATACTTTTCCCCAAAAGAATTGTGTGATTTGTAATTTTCTGCTTTAAGAAAAGTAGAAACACATTAAGAAACTGGCACACCATTTATCAAGGATGGAAAAGTACAAGCAGGGTAGAAAAACATTAATGTTACCACATTTTGGTTGCTTGATCTTTCTTTCTCTCTTTCTTTCTCTACAAAGATGATTATTGCGAAACACAGGGGACTTCTTGGATTTCTTTCTTTCTTCTGATGACTAAAATCAGTACTAAGATAATGCTAGAAACACACAGCCAAGACTCCACTGAGCTTTCCTTTAATTAAAAAGGAAGTAAGTACCTGCCTTATGCTTTCAGGAGAAAAAAAAACCAGCACTCAAATTAATGGATGCAGCAATTTTGCTTCTATTAATTCTGCAGCCCCTTCACAATGATTCATAAATATTAGAAATTAAAGTGAAATGGCCATTTGTGACTTTTGCTCAAATAAGACAAGGCACACTAAATTTTTAAGTTGTTTTGAAAATTGATGGATCTTTGCAGACAACCAATTTTGGCCCTCCAATAGCTTGAACCTCTTATGAGTGATCAAGTCAGGAATTCCAGAAAGTCTTAATACGTAGAGATATTCCTCAAGAGGCTAACTCAAACTGTTCTCCAACAGAAGGAATGAAAATAAAATTGTTTGTCCATGACATTTTGAGATTTCAAGTGCCCAAAGCAGACCTACCCAGTCATAGAATCATAGAATCAAAGAGTTGGAAGAGACCTCATGGGCCATCCAGTCCAACCCCATTCTGCCAAGAAGCAGGAATATTGCATTCAAATCACCCCTGACAGATGGCCATCCAGCCTCTGTTTAAAAGCTCCAAAGAAGGAGCCTCCACCACACTCTGGGGCAGAGAGTTCCACTGCTGAACGGCTCTCACAGTCAGGAAGTTCTTCCTCATGTTCAGATGGAATCTCCTCTCTTGTAGTTTGAAGCCATTGTTCCGCGTCCTAGTCTCCAGGAAGCAGAAAACAAGCTTGCTCCCTCCTCCCTGTGGCTTCCTCTCACATATTTATACATGGCTATCATATCTCCTCTCAGCCTTCTCTTCTTCAGGCTAAACATGCCCAGCTCCTTAAGCCGCTCCTCATAGGGCTTGTTCTCCAGACCCTTTATCATTTTAGTCGCTCTCCTCTGGACACATTCCAGCTTGTCAATATCTCTCTTGAATTGTGGTGCCCAGAATTGGACACAATATTCCCGGTGTGGTCTAACCAAAGCAGAATAGAGGGGTAGCATTACTTCCCTAGATCTAGACACTATGCGCCTATTAATGCAGGCCAAAATCCCATTGGCTTTTTTTGCTGCCACATCCCATTGTTGGCTCATGTTTAACTTGTTGTCCACGAGGTCAAAGTCAAAGTTACGAGAAGCACCTATCACTACCTCTGTTACTTATATCAATATTCCTGGGCTAAGATCACATGAGCAGGTCCTGTTGGACGCAATATCTATACTACTTTTGGTATTAACAAAACTTTGGCCCAAAACTAACAAAATGAAGTTTAACAGAGGCAAATGCAAGATACTCCACTTAGGAAGAAAAAATGAAAAGCAAAGATACAGAATGGGGGACGATGCCTGGCTCAACAGCAGTACATGTGAAAAAGATCTTGGAGTCCTCATGGACAACAAGTTAAACATGAGCCAACAATGTCATGTGGTAGCAAAAAAAAAAAGGCAATGGGATTTGGCTTGCATAAATAGGAGTATAGATCCAGGGAAGTCATGCTCCCCATGCTCTATTCTGCCTTGTTTGGACCACACCTGGAATACTGTGTCCAACTCTGGGTTCTGCAATTGAAGGGAGATGTTGACAAGCTAGATTGTGTCCAGAGGACAACGACCAAAATGATCAAGGGTCTGGAGAACAAACTCTATGAGGAGCGGCTTAAAGAGCTGGACATGTTTAGCCTGAAGAACAGAAGGCTGAGAGGAGACATGATAGCCATGTATAAATGTGTGAGAGGAAGTCATAGGGAGGAGGGAGCAGGCTTCCTTTCTGCTGCCCTGGAGACTAGGATGCGGAACAATGGCTTCAACTATAGGAAAGGAGATTCCACCTGAACATGAGGAAGAACTTCCTAACTGTAAGAGCTGTTCACCAGTGAAACTCTCTGCCCCAGAATGTAGTGGAGGCACCTTCTTTGGAGCCTTTTAAACAGAGGCTGGATGGCCATCTGTTGGGGATGCTTTGATTTTGATTTATTTATTTTGAATATTTGTACCACGCCATTCTCAACCCACTGCTTCTTGGCAGGGGGTTGGACTGGTTGGCCCAGAAGGTCTCCTCCTACTCTATGATTCTATGACTTGTATGTCTGCATGGGTTGAACTTGGGAGTTTAGGACATGCTAATCTAGTTCTTCTCCAATTAAAAATAACTTGCTGTCCTACAATTCAGTGAAGGATTTCCATGGTTTGAGAAATAAACCCAAAGAGTTGTTAATGAAAATGTTTTCCCTTTCAGCAGAAATCTGTTCCCCTTCCACCCCCCACAAAATGTAAAAACTATTCAGGTGTATACCTAGTGTTGTAGTAGAGTCTGTTGGCAGCGCTGCAACTGGTAGTAGGAGTGGTAGAGGAGGGAAACGAGGCTCCCAGGTGTTAGACGAGGAACAGCAAAGGAAAACTGTCTGGCTCTTTAAGGCATCTGGATTCCGACACCTCATTTTACAAAGAATGCTAACTCTTAAAATTCCTTTCTCCCACTTTTAAATGTGAGGCATTATCATTATGGAAATGCAAAATGGAATGTGTAAAACCCTGAGGATTATACTAAGGCTGCCTGATGCTGTCATTCTTTCAATATACACAATTATGTCAAACACGCACCCAGTGGAAATATAATCCTTTAGCCACATGTGGGTAACAATCTGTTTGAAAGCTTATAAAGAAGGAAAACAAACATGAGTGCATGAAAAGAAGTGAAAGGACATCAGAAGATTTCCATTTGCATTCGGATAAGATGATAATATCACTGTCATGTCTACTCAAAGGAGGTTTATTTTGCTGAGGCATATGTTCATACTACAACTATGGATGTGCTGCTGAGTTCATATATCAGTGCAAACTTATACACGGTTTCTTTCCTAAACTTCAACTTGAATCAATGAAGTTTAGCATCAAAATCTGTACATTTGTGATTCTGTTAATGGGAGTGGAGGGAAGCCACTCAAAACCTTTGCCCAGCAGGAAGCCAGGGGGTCCAAGGAGAAGTTCTCAGGGGTTTACTTTACAAAAGAATCTTCAGATGGCTTGAGAAATACAACAAAGTCTTTTATTAATGAAATAAATGAGGAACTGCAAGGCTTTCTTGATAAAGTATTGGTTCTCTCAATCTTGTCCACAGGGGACAGGCACAATCTTCAATAACTTTTCTTTAAAGGAAAATTCCCCCTTTTTAACTTCTCCCAGGCTGACTAAAATCCAACCCTCGCTGATGCGTGCTCCGCTACCGGGCCGAACTGCTTCTCGGACGCCGAGTGGACCTACCAGCAAGGCAGTGGACGTTCTCCAGCTGGAGTTCTTTAGTCTTTAAGGCTGTTTTCCTGGAGTTCTTAAAGCTGTTCTCCCCTGGATTGCTTAAGGCTGTGGGAATGCTTCCCTGGCGTTCTTTCCCTGGAGATTCTTAAAGGTTGAAGCCTTTGTACAGGGAAAGTTACACATATCCTATACATTGGCTAACCTAGCTTAGACTAACTAACAAAATGTCTCACTTCCCTCCAAAGCCCAAAAAGGGGGCGGGACTAGGGAACCTAATAATAATTGACAAGTAATTGACCCAATAACTGCAAAGTAAGGAAAGCCATCTAACTGCAAAAGCATAGAACTTTAAAATACATGCAGCAATCAACAAATAGCAAGATAAGCTGGAGCTCCTGGTGTGACTGTCCCAGAACAATGGGAGACCATCTGGAAAAACCAAGGAACTCCAGGTAAGACTGGGAAAATGTCCCAGATAATAATTACCAGTCAGAGCTGACATTATTGTATTGGGAGGAGCAATGGTCATACTTGATATAGGGCAGTTTGTTAAATTTTCAAGTTCTGCAAGCTCATTCTGAACAATGGCTTTACAGATAGTTTTAAAAACTGTGAGTTTTAAAGTAGTGAAAGTTGGTAGCTTTTATGTAAGGCTCCATCTAAACTGTAGAATTAATGTAGTTTGATACCATTTTAATTGTTGTGGTACAATGTTATGGAATCATGAGAGCTGTAGTTTTATAAGGGCTTTTGCCTTATCTGGCAAAGAGTGCTGGTGTCTCATCAAACTACACATTCCAGAATTCCATAACAATGAGTCAAAGCAGTTAAAGTGAAAGCAAATGGTATTCATGCTACAGTCAAATGCATCCTCAATGAGATGATTTCAGGATTTAGCCTGAATATTAATACTATCCATGGTGTTGTATCTATTCTGGGAATAGTGGTCATCCACTTGAGTACCTCCTTTAAAGCTTTCATTAAAGCCAAGAACAGATCCTCTACTTCACACCATCGCCAGCTGCCACTGATTGCAATGTATCCTGGGACTTGTGTGATTCCAGATTCAACTTTTAATCCTTTTTCTACACAAAGTGTAACTTCCGATTAAAGTCTTACAGCTCTATTATCAATCCTTCATCTCACCCTTGCCTTTTGACATTTCCAATTAGCCTATTGAAAAGAGTGATGGCTAACTGCTTCTGTACGCTATTCTATTATGTGAAGATGGAAAAGGAAGATATACCCTTATTAATTCTCTGATACGAAAGTCAGTAATATAAATGTACTCACTTATCTCTGTTATGTTTCATAAACCAAAGTACATTTTTCAAGGTTATTGAAACTGAGTGCAGTCACATATAAGTGCCTAAGAGCCTCAAGCTACAATCCTATCCAGAAGCAAAGTGATGTTACCAACTTATACAATAAGATCTCCTTAACCACAGAACCTACATCCATGGTTTCAGATTCTTAAACCCAGTGGAAAATGGTTCTCCAGGCAATTCTATGACATGTTCCACTTACAAGTTAGAATTAGATTGTGTTGGAGGATGCGCCAAATTCCTAGAGACAATACCAATGATATTTACTTCTGTTTTAATGTTTGTATATTTGTAGATTTTAAATTGTATTGAAATGCTTTTAATGTGAGTCGCCTTGAGTCTTCTTATGAAGAGAAAAAGTGGGGTATAAATAAACATAAACATAAACATAAACATAAACATAATAATAATAATAATAATAATAATAATAATAACCTCATCTCTCTAGGTCAGTGGTTCTCAACCTGTGGTCTCCAGCTGTTTTGGCCTTCAACTCCCAGAAATCCTAACAGCTAGTAAACTGGCTGGGATTTCTCGGAGTTGTAGGCCAAAACACCTGGGGACCCACAGGTTGAGAACCACAGCTCTAGATCCTCCAACTTTATGCTCCTCAGTTTTATCGCAACATGGGAGCTCCCATTGCACAATTCCCATAGCATTTTGGTGCCATTTGCACAACAGGTCCAATAGCAGTCTGAGGCCCATTGCACAGGAGGACCCATGAGACAATGGACATATTGTTGGTTCCATTTGTGTCATGGTCCTGAAGATGCAAATGCATCTCTGCTCCTCTCCCAAGAATGTAAGTATTTCAGTTCAGCGTTTTGTGATCTTTAGTCAGTTTATGATGATCTAAATCGGTGGTTCTCAACCTGGGGGTCAGGACCCCTGGAGGGGTCACGAGGGAGTGTCAGAGGGCTCACTAAGGACCATCAGAAAACACAGTACTTTCTGTTGGTCATGGGGATTCCATGTGGGAAATTTGGCCCAATTGTGTCGTTGGTGGGGTTCATAATGCTCTTTGATTGTAGGTGAATTATAAATCCCAGCAACTACATTCCCAAATGTCAAGGACTATTTTCCCCAAACTTCACCAGTGTTCACATTTGGGCATATTGAGTATTTGTGCCAAGTTTAGTCCAGATCCATCATTGTTTGAGTCCACAATGGTCTCTGGATGTAGGTGAACTACAGCTCAAGGTCAATGCCCACCAAACCCTTCCAGTATTTTCTGTCGGTCATGGGAGTTCTGTGTGCCAAGTTTGGCCCAATTCCATCGGTGGTGGAGTTCAGAATGCTCTTTGATCGCAGGTTAACTATAAATCCCAGCAACTAAAATTCCCAAATGACAAATCCCCCCCCCCTCCCAACCCCACCAGTATTCAGGTTTGGGTGTATCAGGTATTTGTGCCAAATTTGGTCCAGTGAATGAGAATACATCCTGCATATCAGATATTTGCATGACGATTAATAACAGTAGCAAAATGACAGTTATGAAGTAGCAATGAAAATAATTTTATGGTTGGGGGTCACCACAACATGCGGAATTGTATTAAGGGGTCACAGCATGAGGAAGGTTGAGAACCACTGATCTAAATGTTCAACAGTCTGCCAGGAAATGTTTTTAAGCTCTGAATTTGGGTCATTTGAAGGTATAATCTCATTTAACCATATGACAGGAAGTCATATGATCTGACCTTTGAGGAATTACAATGCTTAACCTAAATTTGAGTTGAGTGCTACAGTGATGAGTTTTCAGCAATGAGTCCTTTTTTTCCACAGTGAAGAATACAACCATCCAAGCTCCTTCCCATGCACAATATTCCTGTGTATCTGTGTGCATGCAGAAAGGTTTCTTCCATGCCAATTGGAATGTAGTGGCATTAGAATATCCATCCAGGAGTATATGATTCCTCTTAGCTTTCGTAGGAACAGACTTTCAGATTTTGCTTTATTATTCTTAAGATTCCAGTACATTTTAGCATGAATAGAAGACACACATCCCACTGCCAATTATTGTAATATTGAGATCATGAACTAGATAGATTCTCAGCACTAGGCAGGATTAGAATATCTAAATGCAAATCTGAAGCCGAACCATTTATATGGTATTCCTAATACAGTGGCTTGGGCTTTATTAAACTTTAACCTATAGTAAAGGTTTTCCCCTGACATTAAGTCCAGTCATGTCTGACTCTGGGGATTGGTGCTAATCTCCATTTCTAAACCGGGGAGACAGCATTGTCCATAGACACCTCCAAGGTCATGTGGCTGGCATGACTGCATGGAGCACTGTTACCTTCCTGCCTGCGTGGTACCTATTGTTCTACTCACATTTGATGTTTTGAAATCGCTAGGTTGACAGAAGCTGGGGATAACAGTGGGAGCTCACACCATTCACTAGATTCGAACCTGCAGACTTTCGATCAGCAAGTTCAGCGGTTTAACCCATTGCGTCACCGGGATTCCTAAACTATATAATCCTTTATATGATTAAGGTGGGCTTATTGAGCTCTACAATCAAAATAATTTGGCACTCAGTGAGGAAAAAAGCAAAACTAAGTGTTTATCCTGTCTCTTATATTTCAAAAGGGCGGTGAATTCACTTTCACTTGATGGAGGCCAAAATTGCTTTCCCAAGTGTTATTGGGACTAATGACAGCAATTTGATGCAATTCCGAAGACTCATTCCTTCCTGCTTCACTAAGCAATGAACAACACATATTTGTTGGAACTGCATTAAAGAGCTTATTAAACACATCTTGGACAAAATAAATAAACACAATGACCTTTCTTTAAGTTTTTTTTAAAAAACAGTGGCTACAGAAATAGACTTTTATTTTATGGAATAATCCAGAAAAAAAGGTCAAAATCCAACAGTATGTCTCTCAAGGCAGAAGTAGTGCTGTTGTTAGAAATAGCAGAAAGGTGTGTCAATGGCAGGCTGCTCATGTCAAAATCCTTGTTGGTGTACTTTTCTAATAGGCTCATTGGAAGCAATGAGGAATCCTCTGTTCTGGCAAAGATATTGAAAATTGTAATGCTCAAAACTTATAGTTCAAGAACTTACTTTAAGGAAAAGTTGCACTGGTATTTTTGTACGGAAAACAGCATCATCTTTGGGGTTGATGTAGTTTTTTTGGGCTATATGGCCATGGTCTAGAGGCATTCTCTCCTGACGTTTCGCCTGCATCTATGGCAAGCATCCTCAGAGGTAGTGAGGTCTGTTGGAACTAGGAAAAATGGGTTTATATATCTGTGGAATGACCAGGGTTGGACAAAGGACTCTTGTCTGCTGGAGCTAGGTGTGAATGTTTCAACTGACCACCTTGATTAGCATACAATGGCCTGACAATGCCTGGAGCAAACTTTTGTTGAGAGGTGATTAGATGTCCCTGATTGTTTTCCCTCTGCTGTTTTGCTGTTTTAATTTTAGAGTTTTTTTTAATACTGGTAGCCAGGTTTTGTTCATTTTCATGGTTTCCTCCTTTCTGTTGATATATAAACCCTTTTTCGTAGTTCCAACAGACCTCACTACCTCTGAGGATGCTTGCCATAGATGCAGGCGAAACGTCAGGAGAGAATGCCTCTAGACCATGGCCATATAGCTGGAAAAAACTACATCAACCCAGTGATTCTGGCCATGAAAGCCTTCGACAATCCAAAAATATTTTTCTTTCCAGAAACAGCTAATTCCTTCAGAGGAAAAAAAAAAGTATTCTGAGCAAAAAATTCAGATGTGAATTTTGTGCAAAATACAGGCAATCCCCAAGTTACAAATATATTACTTACAAATGAATCATAGTTGATAACAGGGGTAAGACAACTGGAAGTGGGAAAACACTATTCCCAGGAAGGGAAATTCACTCCTTTAAGAGTTATCATGGGGAAAAAGTGTCTCCTATCTCCAGTCCTTGTTCCCACAACAAGCCAAATATTTCAAAATCCAACCATCACAGGGACAGAAAGTGAGGTGAAATCTTCTAAACACAGGCAGAAAAGGGCATGCATGTATATGTATATATGTATGTATGTGTGTAAGAGTAAGAAGGCGCTCGGCTGAAGACACTGGCAGGTGCGGGCGCTCCAAGGAGTGTGCGTGTATGGCGTGCAGGCCAAGAAAGCCCCCACGCCTACCATTGCCTGCAGTCAAGCACCTCCTCTGTAGTAGAAACATTAGGTAAAAAGAAGCCACCTTAAAGCACACACCAAGAAGGGGAGTCTGAGTGGAAAGCCCCCCCCCCCATAATGGACCAATAGAAAAAAGATCTTACACTTTTAAAATGTACTTGTTCCAATTTACATACACATTCAACCTAAGAACAACCTAGCTTGTTTGTAACTCAGAGATTGCCTGCATGTCCAAAATTGCAGGGATTCTATTCAGTCTATGGTTTATCTTATTGGAGTTGCCCAGTACTTAAAAAACATGTTTTTCTATCTTTCTTTGAATATTTTCAAGTACTCTGTACGATATTAGAACACCTCCTTATTATTACTATCCATTTCACAGAGACAACAATCTTAAGACTGTCCAACAGTTCCTGGACAGGAGCCCCCGGTGGCGCAGTGGGTTAAACCCCTGTGCCGACAGGACTGAAGACCGACAGGTCGCAGGTTCAAATCTGGGGAGAGGCGGATGAGCTCCCTCTATCAGCTCCAGCTCCTCATGGGGACATGAGAGAAGCCTCCCACAAGGATGATAAAACATCAAATCATCTGGGCGTCCCCTGGGCAACGTCCTTGCAGACGGCCAATTCTCTCACACCAGAAGCGACTTGCAGTTTCTCAGGTTGCTCCTGACACGACCAAAAAAAAAGTTCCTGGACAAACTAAGAACAAGACACCCCACTATCCATGTTATCACACCTGAGTATTAAAGTAGACACCCCCATATTTCTGCCAGCTGCAGAATTCTGGGAAGTGTAGTTTGGGAAGGTGAGGACCTCTGTAGCTGAGAATTCTAAGTTGCTAAACTACAACTCCCAGGCCACCTACTATTTAACCCCTTGGGCTGGATGCCCATTTTAAAGCCCCAATGTGATAATGTCACAGGTCTTCATTGTGCCTTCAGAATAATGGTATATTGTGGTATGCTGTTCTGATGCTAACATGACTGAAGGTAATTGGTGTTAAGTCACTGAAGGTGAGATTTTACCCAGTGGGATGTCTTAGTACTTTTATATTTTGGCCATTTCACTTCCCAGGTCCCCAAATTAGCATCCTTCAATGGAATGCCCAAATGACTATGTTGTAATTATTATTACAGTCATTATGAATAGAGCTCCTAACAAGAATCCCTAACTTATGGATGAGTGACAACTTCAGATGCTCAATAACTGAGATCAAGAAGCCCTTTGACCCATCCTATGTGATGAACCTTACATTTCTGCCTTAGTAATATTAATAATTGCAATCTCCCCGGAAGCTTCAGGAATTAATTATAGTACATTTTCCAAAAAAGATGCCCATAAAGCTTTAATGGCTCAAGCCGTCCTTGCTTTGATGTCAGGCCTGTAAAGCAATTAGAGTACTCATTAGATTGCATTAGTTCCCATGCAAATCAGTTGCTAATCCTGTAATGGCACCCCATGCCACCTACTCTTCTTCAAAGGGTGTTACAGCCTTTTGCATGGCTGAACAAATGCTCAGCTGTTCACTTGCTCTCCAGGCCAGCTGAGGAAAAGCAGAAAGCCAGATATACTGATGAAAAGAAAGTTGTTTTAAGATGGATTTATTTTTATACTAGCTGTACCTGCCACACCTTGCTGTGGCCAACCTTCTCTCCTCCTTCCTTCCTTCCTTCCTTCCTTCCTTCCTTCCTTCCTTCCTTCCTTCCTTCCTTCCTTCCTTCCTTCCTTTCCCTCCTTTCCTTCCTTCCTTTCCTTCCTTCCATCCTTCCTTTCCCTTCCTTCCTTCCTTCCTTCCTTCCTTCCTTCCTTCCTTCCTTCCATCCTTCCTTCCTTCCTTCCTTCCTTCCTTCCTTCCTTCCTTCCCTCCTTCCTTCCTTCCTTCTTTCTTTCCTTCCCCCCTTTTCTTTCCCTTCTCCTTTCTCTTCTTTCTCTACCTATTCTTGGACTGCCCAGCAGTCCTCCTGATCAATCAATCTGCCTACCTGCCTATCTATCTCTATCTAATCTATCTTATCTATCTGGAGTATTGCTGGGAGTTGCAGTCCAGGAATAGGAAATTGGAAATATGCAGGGATTGGGACGCCCTCAAAGAAATCCAAGGAGAAGAAAGTTTGCAGCTTGGAAGCAGTGCATTTGGATCATCCTACTCTCCTAAAGGGCCTGGTCTAAGGGATGCTGGGAACTGTAGTTCAGAAGAGATTGTTGATATGCTATTGTGTATGGTTTTTTGCCAGGTGGAGTCGTTTTGGGATGAGCTGTAGCATCTTTTTGCTTTTTTCATTTTTTAAATCCCTTCCACTGTGTTTTTCAGTGTTTTTATGAGTGATGGTCACTTATTGGCCTGATGGGTGTATTGTGTCCAAATTTCGTGTCAATTTGTCCACTGTTTTTTTTTACCTATGTTAATCCCACAAATGAACATTACATTTTTATTTAGATAGATGACTTTGACTTCAGTCTGCCTCTCAATATTTAATAATTGATACCAGCTTTCCCAAGCAAAGTCTGAAAGTTGTGGTTTGATTTGAGTGAGTGATAGGGTGGTTTTTGAAGCATCAATTGAAACAGTTGATAAGGAAAGGAAAGGGGTGCTTCATTTTATCTTTAGTGCATTTACAATGCAATTTGATACCACTTTAATTGCCATGGCTCAATGCTATGGCATTCTGGGAAATATAGTTTAGTTAGGCACCAGAGGTATTTGGTAGAGAAGGTTCAATATTACAGTCCCCATGTCATAGCTACCCTATTTTCCCAGAAATAAGACAGTGTCTTATATTAATTTTTGTTCCCAAAGATGTGCTAGGTCTTATTTTCAGGGGATGTCTTATTTTTCTATGAAGAAGAATTCACATTTATTGTTGAAGCAAAAAAATAACATTTATTATAGACTCAGTCAATGTTGTATTTCAATGTCAATGTTGACTTTGTTGGAGAGGTGGCTGCCAAGTAGCGGAAATTGTCAGCATTTTCTAATGTTACACCATTAAGCTGCATTTCTTTGCATTGGAGAGTGATTGGCTGGTGACTACTGGAAGAGCACTTTGGTTTTCTCGATGATCCATGAGCGACCAAGCTTCTTGTATGCTTCTGCAAAAGTGTTTAGAATAGCTTGTAAGTCTTCTTCTGAATGCACACAGACGACATTATCATCAGAATATTGGAGTTCTATAACAGATGTTGTTGTGACCTTGGTTAAACTGCCTCGTAGTTTAAGATCCACTGGGGATCCACCAGGGAGGCCCTGCTCTCGGTCCCACCTGCCTTGCAAACTCATCTAGTGGGGACAAGGGACAGGGCCTTCTCAGGTGTGACCCCCTGCTTGTGGAATTCGCTCCCCAGCGAGATTAGATTGGCGTCCTCTCTCCTTTCCTTTAGGAAAAAACTGAAATCATGATTTTGGAACCAGGCTTTTGGCTAGCAGGCACAATGGCACTTTGGTTTTGGCTTTCAGTCTGCTGAGGTTAAATAGCTTGCCATCTGTCTGATAGATGATTCCCACTCTGGTGGGAAGCTTCCTATGAACAAGATGAAGTATCATAGCAGTGAAGATAGAAAATAAGGTTGGGGCAATAACACATCCCTGTTTGACGCCTGATTCCACCTTAAATGGGTCACTTTGGGAGCCATTGCTGTCCAAGACTGTTGCTATCATGTCATCATGGATACTGCAGTGTATACTGCAGCACAGGTGCCACAGGATGTTCACAAATTTGTTCAGGGCACCCAATTTTTTGGAGGATGGTCCAGAGAGCACTGCAATTCACTGTGTCGAATGCCTTTGCAAGGTCGATGAATGCCATGTACAGTGGTTGATTTTGTTCCGTCATCCTCGAGCTACAAGGGATCGCCTAAGTAAGTAAGTAATTGTATATTGTACAGTAGTTGTCAGTATATAATAAATACACTGGTCCTCACACACAGGGCCACAAAAATAACAGCTGTAAAGTACCTGGCTTCCACACACTGTCTGGAGACTGTAACCATCTCCCACAGCAGTTCCTGGACCACTTGTACAGCAGGGATGGTATTGCAGCTTCTGGCCACCAGGTCTTACTTTTGTGGGAGGCCTTATATTTAGCAATTCAGGGAAACCTCTCTTGGGTCTTCTTTTCAGCAGATGTCTTATTTTCAAGGAAATGGGGTGTGTTCAGTGAGATTTAGAGAGCTCAAGCTCTATAAAGCTTAAACCACCTCATAGTTTAAGATCCACCGGGGATCCACCTGGAAGGCCCTGCTCTCAGTCCCACTGGTCTCGCAAACACATCTGGTAGGGATGAGGGACAGGGCCTTCTTGGTGATGACCCCCCACTTGTGGAATTTGCACCCCATCAGCATCCTCCCTCCTTTCCTTTAGGAAAAAATTGACATTGTGGTTTTGGAACCAGGCTTTTGGCTAGCAGGCACAACAGCACTTTGGACTTTGAACTGGACCAGGTGATGATTGTAATGATAATGGCTATGGCTATATGACTGTATAATTAATGTTACTGTTTTAATTATAGAATCAAAGAGTTGGAAGAGACTTCATGGGCCATCCAGTCCAACCCCCTGCCAAGAAGCAGGAATATTGCATACATAATCTATTATGTATTTATGGTTTTATATTGTTGTTATATTGTAATATTGTGACATCGAATTTCTACCAGTGTTCGCCGCTCTGATTCACCCCTCGGGGATTGAGAAGGGTGGGGTAGAAATGTTGTAAATAATAAATAAATAAAGTAATAAACTGGTAACAATGCAGCAGCGTGACTGTTAAATATGTGAAACAGAAACTATTGCTATAATCAGATATGGTATCAATTATGTTCTGTAAGCGGTAGAGATAAAAAGAATGTTCAAATATTCTCAAAAACATATTTTTCAATTACTAAGAAAGAAAAATCCTGGATTGATGAGAATCTTCACAAGTCAGGACTGACTTTGTGCCAAATTCAGAAGTAGGTCCCATCTCCATTGAACATTTCATTTGGCTCAAAGACAACCTGCAACTGCAGCAGCAACAAAACACATTCCACCAATGTATACTGCAGCACAGATTACAAGGGATACACAGCACAGTGCAGAAGGTCCAAGGAAAGTCTGAGTTAAGCCCTTTAATGCACCACAGCAGATCCCAAAATATCCCAGGCAAAATTAGCATTGTATATACCTGCCCTTGCTGATATATTTTGTAAGATTCAGGAGGATTTGGAGGTGACAATGTTGTTCATTCGTTCAGTCGTCTCAGACTCTTCGTGACCTCATGGACCAGCCTACGCCAGAGCTCCCTGTCGGCCGTTACCACCCCCAGCTCCCTCAAGGTCAGTCCAGTCACTTCAAGGATGCCATCCATCCATCTTGCCCTTGGTCGGCCCCTCTTCCTTTTGCCTTCCACTTTCCCCAGCATATTGTCTTCTCTAGGCTTTCCTGTCTCCTCATGATGTGGCCAAAGTACTTCAACTTTGTCTCTAGTATCTTTCCCTCCAGTGAGCAGTCCGGGCTTTATTTCCTGGAGGATGGACTGGTTGGATCTTCTCGCAGTCCAAGGCACTCTCAGCACTTTCCTCCAACACCACAGCTCAAAAGCATCGATCTTCCTTCGCTCAGCCTTCCCTAAGGTCCAGCTCTCACATCCGTAGGTTACTACAGGGAATACCATGGCTTTGACTAGGCGGATCTTTGTTGCCAGTCTGATGTCTCTACTCTTCACTATTTTATCAAGACTGGACATTGCTCTCCTCCCAAGAAGTAAGCGTCTTCTGATTTCCTGGCTACAGTCTGCATCTGCAGTAATCTTTGCACCTAGAAATACAAAGTCTGTCACGGCCTCCACGGTTTCTCCCTCTATTTTCCAGTTGTCAATCATTCTTGTTGCCATACTCTTGGTTTTTTTGACGTTTAGCTGCAACCCGGCTTTTGCGCTTTCTTCTTTCACCTTGATTAGAAGGCTCCTCAGCTCCTCCTCGCTTTCGGCCATCAGAGTGGTGTCATCTGCATATCTGAGGTTGTTAATGTTTCTTCCAGCAATTTTCACCCCAGCTTTGCATTCATCCAGCCCCGCACATCGCATGATGTGTTCTGCATACAGTTAAAAAGGTTGGGTGAGAGGATGCAGCCTTGCCGTACGCCTTTCCCAATCTTGACCAGTCTGTTGTTCCGTGGTCAGTTCTGACTGTTGCTACTTGGTCCTTGTACAGATTCCTCAGGAGAGAGACAAGGTGGCTTGGGATGCCCATCCCACCAAGAACTTGCCACAATTTATTATGATCCACACAGTCAAAGGCTTTAGAATAGTCAATGAGGAGGTGACAATGGGCTGCCAAAAATCCCCCAAGAGCATGGCTGACTAGGAGGGGGTTATTTCTCTCTAGGAAAGGTTATTGATTCCCTCCACTCCTGCCATGTTACTTTCTTTCACCCCTCATGCCTCCAGAGTCCTGATGTGCACCTCTCTCAGAAATGGGGGACAAATCCTTGCAGAGGAGTTTGAGCCATGTTCTGCTGTTAATGCAATCACATTTCTGGCCTCAGACCAGTTCCAGACCTGTCAATCTGATCATCCACACAGTGAAACTGATTCCTCCGAAACCAATTAAAGATGTATTTATAGTATCAGGATAGAAGGACCAGCAGGTGATTTGTATAGGAAACCATTGTATTTTTTCTGCAAGGAACATAATATTTCTTCATCATATGCTATTCCATGCATAGATAATGTTGTTTGCTATGGACACAATGTTGTCTTCTGCGGAACACAACCACATGAAATTTTGGGGTACCCAAGTCCACCATTGCAAAGAAAGTATTAAAAATGATATGATTTCCAAATATATATATATTTCATAATGAGAAGAAGAAAAAGCTAAAATCATTAATTGCTTTCTTAAAGAACAAATACAATGAAGAATTGCATCCACAGTATGAAGCTTCAGATTGGATGCCTTGAAAAACAGTAACAAAATACAGTTGATGCACTATTTCAAAGCTCTGGGAGGTGAAGTTTATTATGTTGTCACAACAATACAGCAAATTAGACAAGAAAAAGGGATGATAAAGGAAAACAAGGAAAACATCTCTAGGAAAGAAAAAAGGACATCCAACCACTGGAGTCACCACTAATTCATCCTGCAAAGGGGAGATGAGGACAGAAGTTCTGTCTTGGTGGATGAAAGAGAGAGCTTTATAAGAAAGGGATAGGTATGGAAAGAGAGCTGAGGAAAAGCACAAAGAAGGAATCAGCAGAAGGGGGTGTGATGGGATCAATTTAGTGGAAGAGAAGGATAAAAGGCATTCTGAAACAACTGGAGAGTAGAGATAACACAAGCAATGAGAACAGAGAGAAAAAAATTACAAATGCTTAAATGAGAGCCAGTGCCAGAGTCTTGCACATTCTCTTTTAAGAAGGGGCATTAATGAACTAAAGGAGATTGGATGCAGAAGACTGGGGCTTAAATTCACTGGGGGAACAATTGAAATCTTCTCTGTCCTTATACTCCTAAACGTCACCCTAAAACTGGTCTCAAATAGTTTCCAATGCCTCTAGAGTTGGCTTTGGGGCAAATGGGATAATGTATATGTGTGTTGGGGGAGAGATCACTGAATTAATTCAGAACCCTTCCACACAGACCTATATTCCAGAATATCAAGGCAGAAAATCCCACATTACCTGAGTGTAGACTCAGATAACACAGTTCAAAGCAGATATTGTGAGATTTTTTGCCTTGATATTCTGGGATATAGGGCTGTTTGGAAGGGCCTATAGTCACTTACCCAAACTCTAAATTTGTTGGAGAATTCTGTTATTAGTGGGATTTATGTTCGAGATGTGTTTGAGATTGAATACACTGAAATGCATAGGTATCAATGCATGGCTTGGTACATCTATATATATAAAATGCTCTGTGCATAATGAATACCTTAAAAACAAAAGAACCAATGAACAAAATCACACCAAATTTGGCAACAAAATGTCTCACAACACAAGGAGTGACCATCACTCAAAAATTATGATTTTGTCATTTGGGAGTTATAGTTGCTTGGATTTATAGTTCACCTACAATCAAAGAGCATTCTGAACCCCACCAATGATGGAATTGAACCAAACTTGGCACACAGAACTCCCATGACCAACAGAAAATACTGGAAGGGTTTGGTGGGCATTGACCTTGAGTTTGGGAGTTGTAGTTCACCTACATCCAGATAGCACTGTGGACACAAACAATGATGGATCTGGACCAAACTCTACAAGAATACTAAATATGGCCAAATGTGAACACTGGTGGAGTTTGGGAGAAATAGAATCTTGACATTTGGGAGTTGTAGTTACTGGGATTTATAGTTCACCTACAATCACAGAACATTCTGAACCCCACCAACGATAGAAATGGGCCAAACCTCCCACACAGAACCCCCATGTGGGCCAAGTCCAATCTATAACATTGATTTAGTCGTCCAAGTCCAATCTATAACATTGACAGCTCAAGAAATACTAATGTATTACAAGTTGTTAATTGCATGGCCTTTTAAAAGAAATATGCATTTCCTTTTAAAATATGATAAATATGGCAAATATTTATATTTCTTATTTCATTGAAATTATATCCCACCTTTCTCCCAAAGGGAGATCCAATATCATCACAGTCGATCTGCTGATTAGATATTAATGTTGCAGTTTCTGGTTGTGAAATTAAACTACTTAAAATTGGATGTAGGACCAATTAATGGAAGCTACAGAAACAACAACTTGTGTTTATTGGCATAAGATGGTGCAATAATGGCAGAAGAAACCTTTTTAAAAATCAAGCCAACACTTGGTGAACATAAGCATCTTATGTAACTATGAACTTTGATTTCAAATATCTGTATTATAGCACCAATCTTTCAGCTGTGACTCTTAACAAAAACAGGGGACACAGAAAGAGTCTCCTTGAAGACTGAGTAAATACAGTTGGGCATCCCCTGGGCAACATTTCCTGTAAACGGCTAATCTTTCCAATCCCAAAGCATTTCTTTGCAAGCAGTAGACTTAAACCAAGGAGAAGTTTTATGAGAACCACTACTCCTCTTAATGTTCCTCCAGCAACAGCAAGAATATCCCTGTGGTCAGCAAAATCAGGCAATTCCAACTGGATGGCCCCCCACAAGGGTTTGCCTCCTGGGCAACTTGAAAATCCCTGAACAGACTCAGAAGTGGAGTCGGTAGATCAAAAGACAACCTGGCAAAAATGGCAGTGCCTAGAAGAATCCTCCACCTTGTGTGACTGTGGAGCAGAACAAACAAGTCAGCACCTGTATGCTTATCCACAATGCCCTGCCTCATGCACAGAGAAAGAACTGTTTAAAGCGATAGGCAGTGCAGTCACTGTTGCCCACTTTTGTTCTAAACCTATTTGGCTGCTAGTGATCCCTTTATCTTATCAGTTTTAAACCTATTTATTTATGCAATACCTTTGAAATGAAACAAACAAACAACCTCCTCCATCTTCTCCCCATCTTTGGTGCTCAAAGCAGCTTACAAAAATCAAAGAGATAAACATAAAAGTTCACCAAAAATATGTTTGTACAAGTTGCATATCCTTTATCTGAAATTTTAAAAAATCCTGTAGAAATGTGTGGCTGAGATAGTGACACCTTGTCACTTTTAAAGGTTCACTGTACACAAACTTTAAGGAATAAAATGTATTAAAATATTGTTTATAAAATTAGTTTCAGCCTGAGCGTATATCTGAAAGAAGCATCAATTTCATGCTTAGACTTACCCAAGATATCTCATTACGTATATGCAAGTATGTCAAAATGTGGGGGGGAAATCCCAATTTTTTCTGGTTTCAAGCATTTCAGATAAAGGATACTTAACCTGTAACATTATTTAAATATCTATACATTGGAAAGCAATTTTAAAAAACTAACCAATAAGTAAGCACGACTTATGGATATTACATCACATTATTAAAAGCTCTTTCATTACAAGACCTGTAGAAACAAAAGAGACTTTGCTTTCGATAGGAAGGGCACGATCAAAGGGGTCAATAAAGCCTCTCTAGAAATAATATTGTTTCAGACCAGGTGGCAGCCAATGAAAAGACATTTTCCTAGATGTATGGAGAGAAATAGGATTGAGAGAAAGACCTCCCCCAAAATCTAAACATAGAGTATAGTCCTTCAGACAACCCAGATTTGAGATGTGTAGGACCTGATAGGTTATAAAAATCACTCTTTCTTACTCAGAATAGCTTATATTTGTCTCCATTCAAGTCATTCAATTTTTTCTCACCTGTTTGTTCCACAATAGTTGCCAACACCCGATGTGGGATTCTAGATGGGACTTTCAGACTTGCATGCACCAAGTAATACCTGAAAGAAGAAGAAGGAGAAAGAAAATATATTACAGAAGCTGGCATTATCCTTAGTGAGGGCCATTCCACACAGTCTAATAACCCAGAATATCAAGGCAGATAATCCACAATATCTACTTTGAACTGGGTTATCTGAGGGCCTTTCCAGACAGGCCTTTATCCCAAGAGCATCACATTAAAAATAACACGGATGTTCCTGGGGCCTTTCTACACACTCCAGAAAGCATGCACTTTCTGGGGTGAGTGTCCAGATGTTCTTCCAGGAATGCCTGGAAGAATATCGGAACACTGTAACCCTCTCCCCAGAAGCCCCCCCAAAACAGAGTAAAAAAACAAAATAACTCACCCGGCCTCCATGAGGCGGCTGCCAGAGTTCTGGCACATACAAATGATTGGCCAGGAGAAAAGGGGGGGGGGGGGAGGAGCCATTTTCCTCCTCCCCTTCCTTTCTCTTAGTGCATCATTTGTACATGCCAGGAGAACTCCAGCAGCCACCTCATGGAGGCCAGGTGATTTTTTTGGGTGGTTTTTTAAACTCTGTTTTACGTGTCTTTTGTGGAGGGGGTTGGCATTCCCCCAGTTTTCCAAGCTAATTTAGTATTCTGCAGTCCAGATGCAGGAATTTGTGGGTTTATCCCATGCCTTTAAAGAAGGCGTGGAATAAACTAACTATCAAATTAATTTGCCACAAACCAGGGTCTTCCTCGTTTGTGGTGAATTAATTCAGGTTTTTCCAGGACATTATCTGGACAGCCCCCTTTTTATTATGGAAGTTTCCACACTAAAGCGGCTGTCTGGATGCACCCTGAGTCCACACTGCCATATAATCCAGTTCAAAGCAGATAATGTAGGGATTTATACAGCTGTATGGAAGGGGCATGAGAACAAATGAGAAAGTCCAAACTTACTCCTTAAGACTCATCACCACCTAAAACTAAAAGTCACATTACTTCTTATGTCTTCATCCTACAGAATCCTGGCATTTCTAATTTGGCAAGAGAGACCTAAGATTCTCCACCAAAAATAGGCCCAGTGTGGTAATTCACAGGGAATGCACTAGAAAATTTCGAGTTCCACACCAAACTTGGAATTTTATAGCATGGCAGAATAGTTAAAGCAGGATCAACCCCCTAAAATTGTGTATCAAAGATGCACCTCTGTTCTGATATCCTCCTTCAAACTAAACTAAAGGTGGAGAAGGTAAGTGGAGTGTGCAAGATAGAGACTACTAAACCATACTCTGAAAGACTCCTTGGTAGGTATATTTGTTAGGTAGATAAGGTTGGTTCATAAGTAGATAGGTAGGTAGCTTGTTAAGCATGTATTCTTAATACCAGATGCAATGTTTTCCTGTACCCTTGGCTGCTCTTTGGGCTCACTGATACCCTATGTGTCTGGGGAATAGCAAAAAAGTATGTGTCAGAGTAATCCGTCACTGGCAAGTGGCAAAGCTTGCTGTCAGAGTGGTAGAGTAGCAATCTGTTGGGGTGATGACACACTGTGATCACAACTGTGTTTCTCGAGGCATCCTGCAGGATGATAAATTCTTCTGTGTCAAGACAAAATGCTGGTTTTGCGTTTCTCCATTTCAAATGCCAGACTATTTAACACTGGGAGCCACAGATATGACAGCAACACAAACTGTCCTTGCTCTTTATTCAGTAAATACTTTTATGAGCCAACTGCTTAGATACCATTTGGCTACTAAATGCAATAAATTTGACAAATCGGCTCATTTTCCCCCTCTTGCACTTTTTGGAAAACAAATCATTGCCTATGAGATAAGAGGATGATGATGAAGTGACAGTAGTATTAGCATGAGCAGCAGTATCACTCATCAAAGTAGTATTTATACAATATGACTTCTGTATTCTCAGGACTGAACCCTGTGGTTTCATTTACCCATGTCAGAAAAAAAAATCATCTCTAGGCATTTTCTTGGTCCTCCAGGTAATTCAATGGTATCCTACTAAAAATTGACCAGAGCATCATGCTCGAGGACATAGCATTGAGCCATGGCAGTGGTGTCAAACTACAAATTCTACAGTGTAGATGAACCCTATATTTTTTCTGTATGGAAAGTGCACAGGATAGGCCCCAAACTGTGAAGATTTTCATCTGCCTGGGATTCTTCTTGTCAGGATTTCTACATGCTTAAAAAGAAAATGTAAACATGTTTTCCAGTACTTTTAACATCCTTTTCACTTGCATTGATGAATCTATGAAACATTTTAATCCAACTTTAAAAGAGGTTCTTAAGATACTGAATTCATTTTGGCTATAGTTTTCAAACTCTATGTTAGCATAAACACTTACTCAAATAATCCAGAGTATTGTGCTCTTGACCTGCTCCAGATGCATCCCTCAAAACCTTTTGATGTCCAGATGGCTAGCAGGGCTGAGACCACATTGAGTCTATCATTGTGGTTTTGTCAGTCAAAAGCCATTCCCTGGCAAGGCTTTGATGATGACATTACTTCTGATTAGATTACAACAGAATATCTTGCCATGTAGCTAGCATGGTTGACATTTCCAGCAGGTTCTGCAGGGGAGTTGCTTCTAGCTGGCAAAACAGCAATGGTGACTCCAATGTGCTCTTGGCCAGGTTAACCACCTGGACAGTAAAAGGATTTCAGGGACATTCCTCGGCTGCACCCAGAATAAGTCTAGAGCACAATAATGGGTCACTTGATGTGTGGATACTGGGTCATGCTAAATCCAGCTTGATCTAGCTGTCCACACCTCAAAAATACCAAGATCACTTCAGAACTTCTTGGAAACTCTGGAGGAATTTCCACTTCCTCTTGCATTGGAATAACAGTTGGAACAGTGGTTCTGCAGATAAACCAGTTGTGTGTCATGTTGCAAGATGGACATACTTTATTTGATTTGCATAGACATGGCCCAGGAGGACTTCTTTTAGGTATGTATTCAAATTCTTAGCAGAGTCATCCTCCTACTGATATGTCAGCCAGCACTAGTGACTGATTCCTATTTAGGAAGGGAGGGAGGAAAGAAAGAAGAAGGCTTCTCCCTATTGCAAGGCAGAAATTTGATGGCATTTTGCACCGGAGAAGATAAGCCACATGAAGTATGAGAACTGCTCTCTGGGCCCATCAGCTTTATCTCATGGTGTTGTCATGTGCTTTCTAGAAATGCATTGAAAAACAACTTTCACTGACTTTACCTTTAAGCCTCTGCCTCATCCATCTAAGCTTCAAAATAGAAGGATAAGCTTCAAAAATGTGATGTGGGTAAACCACAGATTGGATCTTCTCCTTGTTTTCTTTTTGTTGTTTCCCATTCTGTTATTATTTTTAGCTTTGAAATCAAATGGCACTTTTGCCTTCAGGAGCTTGCACTCCCAGACATGGGGAAAATCAAAAGCTTGAACCCTTTCATCCCCCGCAGTTTTCTGACAACCACATGAACAGGCTTGCTTGAAAATGCCTTTCATGCTCACCTCAGGAGCTCATGCCCTTCTCGGCACACCACAGTGGTGCCGCCTGCCTTTTATTTGCTCCTGTGTGTTGGCATTCTTGCAGTTTCCTCCCTTTGCTTTTTCCCCTCTAGATGCATAATGAAACAGGGAACAAGAGGGGAGGGAAATGGCAGGGAAACAGACAAGGAGGCTAAATGGAGCATAATAGGAAAGCCAGTAAATAGCATTTCATTTCCACCTGCCAGAGGTATGGAAGAGGAAAGAAAAAGCAGGGGCAGTGGGGAATTGACAAGAACCAGACATGAATGCCATGAAGCATGGGAATGTGGTGAGTAGGAAGACAATATCCCCCTGATTGCTTTTCCTTTTGTCTAATAACTTTTATTATGTTTAAAAATAGCTTGCCGTGACTCTTAGAAAGGTTTTCTTCTACTTTCCAAAGTTTGGAATTAATGCACGACAAGCAATGTAATTATTACCTGTAACTAGTTACATTTCACACCACAAGGGCACATCAAAGATGACTTTAATTAAAGGGGAAGGGTGAGATAACAGTTATACTAAATGCCCATCTGTTTCAGAGTAAAATTCAAAATGCTGGCTATGAATTATAAAGTCTTAGGCCCCATCTATATTGCCATATAACGCAATTTCAGAATGCGGATTAACTGCACTGAACTGGATTTCATGGCAATGTAGACTCATATAATCCAGTTCATTATATGAGTCTACACTGACCATTGTAACATAGTTCAAACTGCATTAGATGGGGCCTTAAATGACTTGAATGTAGGGGCCCTTCCAGATAGGCCCTATATCCCCGGATCTGATCCCAGGTTTTTTGTTTATCCCAGATTATCTGGCAGTGCAGACTCATATAATCCTGTTTACAGAAGAAAACCTGGGATCAGATCCTGGGATATGGGGCCTGTCTGGAAGGGCCTTAGATTATCTGCAGTAACCTCCCTACTTAAGCTTTAAGACATTCTCTTCATCCCACCACCTTCATAGACACGTCTGGTGGGAATGCTGGATAAGACCATGGTTGCTCCCAGACTTTGGACCTCCCTACCTAGGAAGCTCAAGATGGCTCTTTCTTTTCTGTCATTTCAGTAGCAAGTGAAGACCTTTTATTGCTGAAATTGTTTCAGGATTGTTGGAATTGTTACAACTGCTAGGTGCAGTAACAGAGTGAACTCTTTCTGGCATTTCCACCAGGAATCCAATGAAGGTGGTGGTATATAGAAAACTGCCTCCACCAAAAACTCAGATTTTGGGAATCCTTATATGGGAAAATATGGCCCTTCAAATATTCTATGCCACATTGTCATTTCACACTCTATCATAAATTTAATAAATCCTATATTTTCCAGTTGAAAGGCATTTCAAAATTGAAAGAAGCTCTTAAACATACAGACAAATGTTCAGTTTACAAACCCAGACAGTTGTGAAACACCAACATATCTCTGTCAGAACCTCGAAATATAAATATAAATCCAGAGCTTCATTCAAATTTTGATTAAAAGCCCAGCTAGTGTTTGGAATATGTAAAGGGGGATTTCTGGAATGCATTTAAGCTCACCTGTTGTTCTGACTGAGCTGTTGGCAACTGGACATGTTTGCTCCTCTCTTTCCTTCTGAGCAGAAGAAATACTTCAAAAGTACATTTAGTACTGAGGAGAAATGCCAGACTGACAACCCTGGAGATTGAAGATTCCTGTTTTCCATGTGGAAAATGCTTCCAGAGAGCTGCCTTCCAAAGTTCCTTTGCCAACATGACTCAGTTGTGATTTGCAAAAGGTCCTCCTGTGCGGAAGAAATGGAAGTTGCTATCTTCATGAGAATGTTTTCAAGAACTTGGCACCTGGTCCAGAAACCTCTAATGTTATTGGAGCACACTGAGTCTGGCAGAGTCCGCTAGCATCCTAGGGGAGATGTCAGGGCCAATTGCCTCATTAGAACTCACCTACAATGAGATATGCCTTAGTCAGCCCCCATCAGTGGCTAGATTTATGAGCTTATATACACTGCTGGGTATAGAAATGAAAGGGATACTTGCAATTGTCAACCGGCCACATTGCAGGTTTAACTTTTGCAGATTTAAGTTCCCCAGTGCAACAATAAGGTCTCCAGTGCAACTTCAGCATGACACTGACCATAAAGTTGAAGCATAGAACAATTGTGTTGGAAGAGACGACAAGGACCATCTAGTCCAGTGGTTCTCAACCTGGGGTCCCCAGATGTTTTTGGCCTTCAACTCCCAGAAATCCTAACAGCTGGTAAAATGGCTGGGATTTCTGGGAGTCGTAGGCCAAAAACCATCTGGGGACCCCAAGTTGAGAACCACTGATCTAGTCCAACCCTCCTGCATGCAAGAAAAGCACAATCATAGTACCCCTGACAGATGGCCATTTAAATCGAGATGCAATTCCTAGAGATTTATAAAGAGAGCACCTCTCTACATCCTCCAGTGTGAAGTTTAAAACATTCCCATTTATTTATTCATTCATTTATTTAAAACATTTATATTCCACCCTTCTCATGCCGCAAGGGACTCAGGGCAAAGCACAACATATATACGGCAAACATTCAATAATGGGGCATAAAACCATAAATATGTACAAACATTAAAATCACTTATATCCACATTAAAAGTTACTTTAAAACCATCTCAGAATGTCATTTTGCCTCATTGCACTGTCCCAAAGGCTTGATCCCACGCCAGGTCTTCACCATCCTTTTGAAGGACAAGAAGGAAGAGGTTGATCTAATATTGTCAGGAAGGGCGTTCCATAACTGGGGGCAATTACTGAGAAGGCCCTGTGTCTCTTCCCCTCCAAACGTGCCTGTGATGGTGGCAGGACCAAGAGCATTTTTAGTTCTTCCAAGTAAATAAAGTAATATGATTATTTGTGGGTTTCCACATTTGCAAATATACTTGCAGATATGGACAGCTAACTGTATTCATTTCCTTGTGGAAACAGGTTTCTCAACACTTGGTAAAACTTGCCAGGAAGAATATTAGAATTTCTGCATTTCTTTCTGTTATTTGTCAAGTTTTTGTGTTATATTTGGATAGAGGGTGCAATTTAGAAAATTATTGTTGTTGTTCTTGTTGTTATTTTACTGACACAAAAGCACAGTATGTCACAGCAAATGAGATATTATTATTATTATTATTATTATTATTATTATTATTATTATTATTTATTCAAGCTTTCCAAAGTAATGTTAGTGGAAAAATAAATCTATTTTTCCCATGCACTTAAATACTTGCATCAAAAAACACATTTTCTGTCAAGAAAAGACAGTTTTCTACACAAGAAAAAGAATTTGGGCAGGAAACACATTTCTCTGCTGTTTCTACCAAAAAAATCCCCAGATTATCCTGCAATGACAAAAAATTGTACAGGAACCATTCGCGTTTGCATGCAAGGATGACATAATTGAGGACTGAGATCCCTGTCTGGGTGTCTAAAGGTCAGGTGTAAAGAATAGCTGTATAAAAATCTAAAATGCTAATTTCTGCTAACTGTCGGAGCATTTCTACAAATGTCAGATAAGTGGAAAGGGGAAGAGAACATCAGAGTGAATCACAAATGGGTCTTCTTTAACTCAATTTATGTTTTCTTGACTCTAAGCTCAGGGACACCTGGAAATGGATCATAAGGGAATCCACAGAGTCCTATGGAAGCCTGGAATTCCAGATTGTTTGCTTTTCCATCTAAAACACTTTAAGAATTTCCTGGGAATTCACCTATATCAGTATTTCTCAAACTGTTCTCCTGTAGATGTTTTGGACTTCAGCTCCCACAATTTCTAACAGCTGGTAAACTGACTGGGATTGCTGGGAGCTGAAGTTGAAACACTTGGAGGGACAGAGATTGAGAAACACTGTCTAAATCATTCTTTATTTATTTACAGTATTCTAAATCACCCATTAACAAACAAACAAAAAAGGCTTCCCAGCAAGATTGTAAAACTGTTAAAATTGTTGCTATGTGCCTTCAAGCTATTGCCAGTTTAGGGGTTTTCTTGGCAAGACTTAATGCAGTCTGATGCAATTTTAACTGCCATGGTTTATGATATAAAATCATGGGAGTTATAGTTTGGGGAGGCACCAGTACCCTTGGCAGAAATAACTAAAGACCGTATAAAGCCACTGCTCACATGATTCCAAAGTATTGAGTGATGGCAGTTAAAGTGGCGTCAAATTTATGTATTTATTTACTCTATTTATACCCTGCCTTCCTCTACCCTGAAGGGGCTCAAACTGGATGTGTTGTATAGTAGGCATGTGCAATCTGGGTAAACTGTGAGCAGTTTCAGTGTCCAGGATTTCAGTGGGGGTCTTGAATCATTGTTCAGGTACCTCTCGAATTCAGGAGGACAGAAATCCATTTTCAATCTGGGAAGCCAAAAAATTCATTTTCTATTTGGCCCATTGGAAGCGATAAGGAGAACTTCCCAGGCTCCCATTCCTGTCTTTTTAGGCATCATTTGTCCTTATATTCTTCATATAGACCTGGATTAAAAGATTAAGGGTGAAGATACCACTCTTTCTATGATCTTTTCCCTTCGGTCTGTAGAGTAGACCTGAGTTTAAAGAAAGGGCTTAAGAAACCTTGCTTCCTACAATCCTTTTCCTTTTAGCGGCTGCCTGCCTCCCTGCAATCCATTACAGGCTTCCAAACCAGCTGGACCAACCAAACAAGCTGAAGGCAATCATCCATAACAAATCCATGCACAAACCTATTTTTATTTATCGTGTCAGGCAACCGAACAGTTGTATTACACTTTTGACAGAACAAACAAAAAAACAAAAGACACAGGGTTTGCAAGCTTAAATGTCCTTTGACCAGTATCTGGCCACTTGGAGTGCCTCTGGTGTTGCCGCAAAAAGGTTCTCCATTGTGCATGTAGCAGGGCTCAGGGTGCATTGCAGCAGGTGGTCTGTAGTTTGCTCTTCCCCACACTCTCATGTTGTGGATTCCACTTTGTAGCCCCATTTCTGAAGGTTGGCTCTGCATCTCGTGGTGCCAGAGTGCAGTCTGTTCAGCGCCTTCCAAGTCACCCAGTCTTCTGTGTGCCCAGGGGGGAGTCTCTCATTGGGTATCAGCCATTGATTGAGGCTCTGGGTTTGAGCCTGCCACTTTTGGACTCTCGCTTGCTGAGGTGTTCCAGCGAGTGTCTCTGTAGATCTTAGAAAACTATTTCTTGATTTAAGTCATTGGCGTGCTGGCTGATGCCAAACAAGGGATGTGCTGGAGATGTCTCCTCTGCCTTGGTCCTTTCATTATTGGCTGCTACTTCCCGGCGAATGTCAGGTGGTGCAATACCAGCTAAGCAGTGTAATTTCTCCAGTGCTGTAGGGCACAGACACCCCGTGATGATGCAGCATGTCTCATTGAGAGCCACATCCACTGTTTTAGTGTGGTGAGATGTGTTCCACACTGGGCATGCATACTCAGCAGTAGAGTAGCATAGTGCAAGGGCAAATGTCTTCACTGTGTCTGGTTATGATCCCCAGGTTGTGCCAGTAAGCTTTCGTATGATATTGTTTCTAGCACCCACTTTTTGCTTGATATTCAGGCAGTGCTTCTTGTAGGTAAGAGCATGGTCCAGAGTGACTCCCAGGTATTTGGGTGTGCTGCAGTGCTCCAGTGGGATTCCTTCCCAGGTGATCCTCAGAGATCGGGATGCTTGTCTGTTCTTGAGATGAAAAGCACATGTCTGTGTTTTAGATGGATTAGGGATCAGCTGGTTTTCCCTGTAGTAGGCAGTAAGAGCATCTAGAGCTTCGGAGAGCTTCTGTTCAACCATCTCATGAGATGGTTGAACAAACCTATTGTACTGTATAGATACACATTTTTTCTAGGGCTGAGAAAATGCCACTTACCCAAGGTTTTTCAATAGTTCAAACTCAGTTTTCTGGAGTTCAGTTAAACATTAAAACATATAAAACTAAGCCATTTGCACTAGATCTTGTTTCTGCCATCCCTTTATTTTCCTTGTGGCATCTCCTTGCCACAGCTGGCAGAATTGTGTTTGCTTTGATGGGTCACAAGTTTGTCAGGACTCCAATAACTACACTGGAGAATATCACACAGATATATTTTGGTGACAAGCAAAATGTCAGTGTGACTACTGTGAAATTCTCAAGGGTGTACATTTCCTGTCCTCTAAGTAATTGCTATTGTCTGACAGCACCTATCTCCCTTGGTTGTGTCATTTTCAGTTCCATTAGAAGCCCACGTCCTCGTTTGGGGACATCATCATAAAATGTCTCATGCACAACCAAATGAGTACACTACTCTATTACAAACTATTCATTTTGCAACATTTTGCAATTGGGGGTGTTGGGGGATATAATTATACTGCCAAGAAATATAGGCATCCATCTTGCCCATAGATTAATGGATATATCTAGGCTAGACCAATGAAAGGATTGAGTTACATTTAATCACCTGCTGTCTTTGCAGCCAGCACTTTAAGTAATTACACTGCCAGGTTTCCAATCTAAAATATTGTACATTTAAACTCCACGTGACAAAAGTAGGTGAAAAAAAATTGAAGAAATGCCAGTGTCAAAAACTCATTTGAAAAACTTTACTTGTATTACCAAAATTCTCTCCCCAGTTTCGTATTGCTATTTCTTCCAGAGCCTTCAAATTCACATGGAGATTTTCATGAGGCAAATTGGAGAAGGTGGAAATATTTGTAACAGAATAAGTAGTTTAAGTTATCTCCAGTTCAAGGCCAGACTTCCCATTATGCAGAACTTGGTGATGACCTCAGGCAGTAGATGCTGAGAAATAGCAAGAGAAGCCACCTGACTAACAATTCCTCTCTGTAGAAGGTTGAAGCTATACGCATTTTTCAAACTGACCTGAGCCAAGTAACCCAGAGACCAATTCACATTATAGTACCATGATGCCACCTTAACTGCCATGGTGACAACCTATGTAATTCTGTCATTTCCAGTTTATAGAAGATTAACTACAGATAGACAGTGGAACTTTGGTATCTGATGGGGCTAGGTTCCAGGACCCAAAATCTGTGGATGCCCATGTCTTATTATATATAGTAGTGTAGTAAAATAATGTCCCTAATTAAAATGATAAAATAAACAATGATATAGTGAAATATTTAAAATACAACTATCATAATTGAAAGAGCTGCCTACTAGGGCTGGGTAACCACGGAAAAATTTGTTTCTAAACTCGATTCATTTCCAGGGGGCGCTAGCGTTTCCAAATTCTAAATACTTCCGAAATTTTGAGATTTCAAAATTTCATTATTTATGAAATTTCGTTAATTTCGAATTGATTCGTTAATGGCGGACGCGATTGCGCAATATGCTAAAAAAACCTCCAAATGGGACAGGGGGAACTTCTGAAGCTTCCCTCTCCCTCTGTTGTTGACTGTTGGTGTGATGATTTATTTTTTATCATTGATAAAACAAACAACAACTATAAAACTTGCACCAGACATACAGAAATAATTACGAAACAATTACGAAACAATACGAAATAAATTAGAAAAATTGTTTCGATTTTTAATTACTCCTCACACTATTCCTGCATGGCTCAATATCGGATCGTAAGCTAATTTAAATACGAATTAATAATGAATTACGAAATTAACGAACGAAACCGCCCAGCCCTACTGCCTACCTACTGTCCTTTCACAACTGAAATGAACCAACCACCCTAGGCAATCTCTTCACCATACCTTAAGGTAAAGATGACCATAAATATACTAGGAACACAGATTTCTCCAAACCAGGAAATTTCACCTTATCATATTTCAGATGTATCCTTCATGGAATCCACAGAGTTAACAGCTGAATGAAATTAAACTAAATGCTTTTTGAGTTTTGTGGGACACAAGTTACACATGCATTATTGACTCATGTGCAACAATACCCACCCTTCAGCATTTCATAAAGTAAAATAAGGACATATTTGTAACACTCAGTGGTGAAGAATAACATTCAGGCAACTTTTTTTTCCTGGAGCAGAACAAATTATGTCAGATGCTGCCAGAGTGGTGAGCCATTGAATCAGATTCTTGAACAGTCATTCAACATATGGGTCATCAAATTTATCTGATGGCTCAACACTAGTTGAGAATAGCACAGAGATTTTGGTGAAAAGTGGGCAGTTGTGGGAGGTCATGGGGTCCCATTGCTCCTGAGGAGACCTGGAAAGGCTTCAGCCCCTCCACTCTATTCTTCCTATAACAATCGTTTTGGTTACCAAAGCAAGCCCCCCCCCTTTTTTTTTATTTTGCAGTTTTGAGTCCCTAAGGACATCTTAGGTACAGGAGAAGCCTTTTTAATAGTACCAGAAGGTAACCAAAGACCCTTTTCACCCTAGAGGATGCAAACGTGTCTCAAGAATGTCCCATGGTCCCTAGAAGTCATTTGAGAGCATATTTGATGCATGGTGGAGGGAGGCACCAAAACCTCTCAGGAAGAGCATACATGTCCCAGACTTTGCCTACCCTTGATAAGGGATATTTTCATATTTCTGGATGACAAAGTCATGACCAGAAAACATCCATTGCACTCTGGCCCAATAAGTACAACTACAATGCAACATCAATATCTGGAATTATTACGTTCCTGAACTTTCCAAGGAAACAGGATCTCACATATCATAGTGAAGCCTATTGAAATGAATTACTTGTTCCAGAATTTTCTAGATCGTCCAGGTGCTTCTAGGATGTTCCTCCACCAAATGTTGCCATAAGGTTGTCCTGGAGGACCCAGTAAAGTCCTAGAGGGATATCCATTTCAATGGGGAAAATATCAACAAATTATGATAGAATTTAGAAAATTTCTGTATTTTATCAGATGTAGCTAGGTATGGGGATCATGTACGTGTATAAGAGAAATTAAATAAATGCACATCAAAAAACTCCAGCCATTGTGCTTCACAGATTGAAAACTATATTGAGTATTCTTCCCTGAATTTACTCCTAGGGAAATAATGCACATAATTTATTAAAGTGAGCACGAAGTAGTCCTACTTGAAATACTTAAGTCCAATCAAAAAGGGAAGGGAATTGCAAATGTTTGACTTTCTGGCTGAAACTATTTAGCAGTTCCCAATATTTTGAAACAAAATAAACCTTGCTTCCAATCTTTGCTCATTTACAACACTTCTGGCACACTACTTTACTTCACTCCTAACAACTGATTTTAGGGCTGAACATTTTTAAGTCTGAGACATATATTTAATTTGCAGACTATAGGAACTTAGCATGCAATTTCTTAAAGCTGCCTCTTTTTTCCATCTCTTTCCTCTGAATTATTTCCCCCCTCTGAACTTGGTAGCTTCTCGATCCATATATATATATATATATATATATATATATATATATATATATATATGAAAAAACACACCAAATTGCAAATAAATATTGACTGTCATAAGAACAAAGGGCGCAAGGGAATGAAGACATGTGACACCAGCAGACAGATCAATTAATTGATCCCTGGCAAATCTGGATAACTTTATTTCTCAGTTTATTAAAGATTTTCAGAAGCTTCAAGTTACTTTTGGCAGAAGCTCAACTGTCAACAGTCATTAAATCACATACGGTAGAGTGAATTTGGTAGAGAAGGCGAAGACTTCAGATTTATCTTCCTTTCAAAAATTGTATTACGTATGGTTGACCTTTATAATTCAGTAAACACTTTCATACTTTCTTCTTCAAAAAATCCTGAGATAATAAGTTCACTCACCCCACCATTTTCAATGTCATTTCCTGGTTATTGAGGGCAATGCATTACAAGTGGAAGCCAATGGCCCTCTAGATAACCCTGGACTGTGACTCTTGACAGTTCACAGCATTGCTTCTGCTGACTTGTGCAATACAATCATACTTTGAGGACCACATGATTTCCAAACCTTCCATAAATATTGGCTGATATTTCTAAAATTTCTCCATAAAATGTTTAGACACATGTTTATGGTTAAGTTGCAGATATCTCACTTACGTGGATAAAATCCCATTAAATTCAGTGGGTGGTACTTTGGAATAGACTTGTAAAGCTTTTCCTGTCCATTTTTCTATAACTGTTCACTTTGAACTAGTATTTTAAAAACTAGTTTATTGAGTTTAAACTTCACAATTTGACAATACTTGGGTAAGGATAAAAGAAAGGGATGTCCACACTACACAGTTACAGTGCTTCAATTCCATTTTAACTCCTATGACTCCATCCTATGGAATCCTGGGATGTGTATCTTAATGAGATACTCATCAGCGTGCACCTTCAAATCCCCTTTTGCCTTACAGTGACCTCAGAAATTCCATGGGGTTTTCTTAAGGAAACCATTCCCTGAGGTAGTTTTGGTAGTCACTTCCCCTGAAATACAGTCTATAATGTTCAATTGTGGTCTTTCATCCAAGTTCTAACCTGTGCTTCCAATATCACACAGAATCTGATGCCTTTAGGATATTTAAACTTATTATATTTCCCTGAACTACACTATGAGAGCTCCGTGACACAGAATTCTCAGTATTCTGTGAAATACTAAAGCCAGTGTGCATTGGGATTGGTTTTGCCACAGTATATCCCAGCTATGTATTATTTGACCCTGTCTCATTCTCTGACTTCTGCTAATGAAAGATGGGTCGCTGAGATTGGGTTAACTTGTTTTATCCTACATTCAAGACCAAAAATGCCTGGACATTTCTGAACTTCCAAGTTTGACTTCTGACCCAATTTGGGGCTATGTACACCGGTCCTTTGACTACAAAATAATACTAAATTGGAGGAGGGAGAGAGAGACATAAAGAGGGGGAAATGGAGAAAGGGTGATGAGCTTGGTTTATCACCCTCCAGGTAATGATAACATATCACAGAAGATTAGCCCTTTTTAATGATGACACCCCACCTCTGAAACCTTCCCCTCTGGAAGGCATATCTGGCACTGTCTCAGCATGCTAATGTCATTTTGCCTTCACAGACATCTTAAAGGTTTTAGAACTTTGTAAACTTGTATTTTATGTTGCTTTTAGAAACATAAACATGTGCAGAAAGTATTTCTGAAACAAACTAAAATGTTGGTTGTTGCACAAAAACCTTTAAAACCATATGAACTTTACACAGAAGTCTTGAGGTTCTGTGTAAAGCTTTGAACTTAAAAGATTGTCTCAGTCCAAGATTCTCCTGATTGGTTTCCCAACACCAAATTTGCCAACCATTTAAAAAATATTGTTGAATATTTTCCTAGTAGCTAGTTCCATTTTAGATATATTAAAATGCTAACAATGAGAAATAAATGAAGGATTTTTCCTGTAACAGGTAAATCCAATTCACTTCAATGCACATCTTTCTTTTTTAATTCATTAACTTTGCATGAATGTACTGACTTACCCTCTCTGGAAGAGATCCACATTATGGAATTTGTGCAGTTCCACAGAAAAGTCAACAGTTCCCTGGACCTCCGACATGATGTCTTCAGGTCATCACCTAAAGCATAGATGAAAAAAGAAGAATGTGAGCAGATACAGAAGATGAATATACTAATATGTTGATATTAACTCATTGAAGAAAATTGATTTTCTCATCATTGACCCATTACATTAAGCATGGATTAAAACATGTTGGTGGTTTAATCATTAAATATTTTAACAATTTGTGTACAACTACTGAACACTGACATGCAAAAACATCAAAACATGAAATATTAATCAGTACTCAAAATTCTAACAGTGCTGTCATATAACAACCTTTGAAATGATTTTCAAGAAATTATAACAAATGACCAGGAGATGTTTAATGGACTATTTCCAAGCCTTGAATTGTTTCAATGGCATAAAGGCTCAAATTCACAAAGACTAATTTGCAGAATTCCAATAATTTTCTTGCCCAGTACTTCTTTTTCTAACAGCAATCAGACAATGTCTTCGGGGAGCTTTTCAAAGGAACTTGAAAATAATAGATGTTCTTCTCTCATATTAGATGATGGCATGAAAATCAGGGTGTTGACGTGATTTGAAGGTTCCACTAGATGTGCATCTACACTGCTGAATTAATTAAGTTGTCACAACTTTAACTGTTATGGCTAAATGCTAAGGAATCATGAAGGCCAATGAAGGCTAAACACTTTCCTTCTAAAAGTTTAGAAGAAAAATGTTTTGATTGGATTGATTTCCACCAGCATTGGCATTTACATTTACTTTTGTACCCTAGCAACTAGTGCTGATGCCTCACCAAGGTAAAACTCTAATGATTCCATAGCATTAAAACCAAGGAGTGGTTTGGCTTTGCTCCATGAGAGGGGATGTTTAGGAGCAATTGTGTCCACCGTCCTGGCCATTTCCCCATTCCAGAGGTCAGCCAGAGCTTTGACAGATTCACCTGCCAAGATGACTGGAAAATCCCCAAGAGCCATCAGGAATCCATCTGTATCCATAAGCCTCCTGGGGCGGAGCATCTCAATTGGTCCCCCACCCCTGTGGAGTTTTGGAGTCCAAGCAAGTCTAAACCTGAGCAGGTTTAGTGATTGGTCCATGACAACGGGAGTGTGACAAGTTCCTCCACATCAAAATCACCATCATCCCTTCCTGCACAAAAAACAAGGTCCAAAGTATGTCCCGCAGTATTGGTAGGGCAAGATACCACCTGGGACAGGCCCATAGTTGTCATGGAGGCCATGAAGTCCTGAGCCACTTCCCACAGGGCAGTCTCAGCAAGGATGTTGAAGTCCACCAGCACTATTATCCTTGAGACTCTAATACCAACTCCAAAACTCACGAAGGGAGATTGTTCAGCAGCAGAGTGGACGGTACACCAACAGAACTCTTATTCTGTCCCAGTTGCCCACCTTTAGATAAATACACTCAAAGACTGTTGACTGTGGGATGGGGAACCTGGTCAGAGGGGTTCGAATCTTGATAGACCACTGCAACTCTACCTCCCCATCCCCCCACAAGTCTCACATGCTGCTACACAGAGAATCGTGGTAGGCTGATCTGAGAGAGATTAACTCCAGTCTCATCCAGCCACGTCTCCATGATACAAACCAGGTCATCCAGGATAAAGTCCTGGATGGCAGCTTTTTTCCATATACTGACCTGGCATTCAACAGCAGCATTTTCATCCTAAGGGGACTGTCTTTTGAACAAATCGGCAATGCCAAAGATTCTAGAAATGTTCACATATGTGTCTTGTACTAGTCCTACCCCAATTAAAATAAAAATTAGCAAACTACTCCAATAGAATGGTCAAATAGCCGTCAAATTTATTTTGTTATCAGCACAGCTGGGACTAGTTACACATGGTATTGCATCAGTTGTACCTACTTTACACATAAAGCTCATGTTGATGTAAATCTGTTAGTTGTAGAGGAGCTGCTAGATTCCTTCTCCTGCATTTTACACCTGATACTGTTCAGTTTTTATGAGGATTATAGAACCTCAGTTGTAGCATGGTTTTGTGCTTTCCAATTTCTGGCATAATTTTCTTGGCACAAAATGGATATTGAAATACACGTAAAAGTACCTATTTTAGCGTACTATGCATCAAAAGAAAATGCTTACAAGAACAAATGGTGTAATCTGCAGAAATATCCTGTGTAGCTCGACTTCTTGGTAAGCAGGATTGATAAAGTTTGCTATCTCAAAGCAGGTTCACATACAATCACAGAATCATGAAATCTGTGATCATATCTGAACCTGCTGCAAGACTCACACAAATTTTATCAGCTCCATTTATCCATGGTACTTCTTGTTTGCTGAAACTCAGCTCATGAGATAAATGTGAACACTCATATCTGTAACTATCACACACACAGAGTGCTGATTCCGACTTAAGATATTTTGCTTTCTAAGAAAGAGCAACATGTGATTCCCACTCACTCATGTCAAGGTATTCTGCAGCCAAAGCCAGTCATATTGTTTTAATATATGAGGCAACAATTGACACAAGTACTCCTCTCCAGACCTACCAACAATAAACAGCAACACAAACATTTACTAGATTGCTGCTCACTCAAGACACCTCAAATCTGCAGTCTAAGAGAACTACATCCCCCTGTTAAATGGCTGGGCAGGCTCTCACCATTCCTGATGATGCAACATAACTTTGGTGGAGATTGCTGGTCAAAGATAAGAGTATTTGTGACTATTTATCAGCTGCCAACCAACCAGAAAAAAATTATAAGTTTATCTGATTCATCTCCCTTTGGCCCTTTACAAAGGTTTTCATTTGGTAAATTTTATTATAAATTTCATTAATATGGTATCTCTAAGAATCTGTAGATCTTCAAGTGCAACTGCTGGAAGTTGACCGTAGAAGTCCACTGTAGCACCTGGAGAAAACACTTCTCTCCAGTGCAATTCTATGGTCAATCCCAGCAGAAGATGACCATGGAGTCACTGTTGAAGACTTAGATACCCTAGAGGTGCAATTGCTTCAGGTTAAAAGCAAATTGTTTATTTAAGTAGTTTTTTCCTACTTTTGCAAGAGTCCAGAGGCCCCAAACCCAAGCAAACTTCAAAACCATCAAGGTCAGAGAGCTCAAGTGGCTACAGACATGAGTGAAATTTACAAGAGAGACTACCAACATACAAGAAAATTCAGAGAACTGCATAAGCAGCATACAACATCCATTTACACACTGAAAAGCCCAATGCTATTGTTTACACCTGGCAATCTTGTTTACCAACTTGACTGCTAATCAGTCCACTCAGCATTGTGACTGTAGTAAAAAATAATAAAAAAGCATTTTTTTTCCAGTCATGCTAGTGTGTTTCCATCACTAAATCCATCTGAAAGGGGTGAAAAGGGAGGTGGGGAATCAAGAATGTAGGAATAAAAATAAACACTTCATTTGACAAGGTAATGACTCAAAAGAAAAGAAAAATAATATCTGCTGCCTTCTTATGAAATAGCACAGATTTCCATCGTACATTTTCCAGACACTGCATTGCATTAAGGTATATTGGTTAGAATTTGGGTCTTAGGTGGAAAAATAGATTCAGTAAAAACAACATCTTCTCCCTACCTCCATTATGAAATGTAATCCTGAAGAAATGACATCTCTCCCTCTCTATCTCTTTCTTCCTTCTTCTCTCTCTCTCTCTCTTTCTGGCAGTGTGTGCCGGTAGCTCAGAAATCAATGAAGTCAGATTCAGAGGACCAAAATAATAAGCAGACTCTGGAATAAAGGGCAATGGTGACTCATAAGCTAAGATGTGTTTGCTTACAATAAGGTGTTTGAAAAGTGAATTGAGCTGGGAAGTAACAATGAGGAGGATGAATATAAGGATGAATATGAATATGAAGATGACACATTGACCGAGGCATCCTATTACTTATTTCTAATTTAGAGTTAGGACATCATAGATGTATTATATTCTTATTCGCAAATGTGGCATTATTGCCATGCTTGCAAATCATCCTGAAACCCACCTTTAGAAGTCAATCAGCCTTCTGTGTTGCTGTCAAGCAAAGTGCTGGAGGATGATGTGGCCAGGCCTCTCCACCCAATGCATTGTACTATGATATTGCCAGGTCCTGTTCCAAGTCTTCTGCTGGGAGGGAGATGGTCTCATCATACTTCAGAACCTCACTTGGGAGCAGCCCAAAACCATCACTCAAGGCAGCTCCCTGATTTTGAAGGAAGGTTTCAGGAGTTAAAACATGATACAAGATTGTGGCCATGTGTTTAACTCAGGATCTTGGACAACAATATTCCTTTAATCTCTCCAGAAATGTCCATTCACTGTTCAACTTTGTTGATATCAGGAGCAGGTAACATGGGCTTTATGCTTCATAGCCATATTGACAAAGATATAATGTCTCGGTCAAAAGAAGTAATGGTGCCACCCTATTCTAATTTGGTCAGACCTCAGTTGTGTCAAATTCTGGTATCACCATTCAAGAAAGATATTGACAAGCTGCAACATGTCCAGAGGAAGGTGACCAAAATCTAACAGCTAAGGGAGCTAGGTATATTTAAAATGAAGGTGAAGGTGAAGAGACATGTTTAAATATGTGAGATGGTGTCATCTCGGAAATGGAGCAAGCTAGTTTTTTTCTGCTCCAAAGACTAGAAGAAAAGGCAATGGATTCCGAATATTGGAAAGGAAATTCCATCTAAATATTAGGAAAAGCTTCCTGATGGTAAGAGCTCTTTGACAATTGAATAATGAATACACTTTCTCAGAGTATGGTGAATCACCATTTTTAGAGCTTTTCAAACAGAGGCTCGATGGCCATTTGTTGGGAGTGGTTTGATATTGTCATGAGTGGATGATCCTTGTGGTCTTTCTCAACTTTATGTTTCTAAAATTTCTATTATTTTATTTTTCAATAGTCCTAATAAACCGAATAATGTACCACAAAACCTAAATGCCAAGGACAGAAGAAGGGAAATATTACTGCTTTCCTTCTCAACTTCTACAAAGTATTTGGACTCTCTGCTTGGATGAATCTTTGGTCCAATCTAACAGGATTCTTACTCCTAAATTTCATTGAGAGTCCTAACTTCATAAATCTTATGTAATAAATAGTATTTGCATCTGTCTTAATATGTTTAAAATCTGTATCCTGACTAAATTATTTCCTTTCATTTCTAATTCACCACACCCTGAAGGTGTCATGGCAAGTATCTGGAGAGGGATGAATTAGCTTCTTTGTTGGCCATGCTAGCATCACATGAATCCATAAACATCCCATTTGCTTATGATGTTGCAATTTAGAAAGAAAATCTGGAGGAAAAAAATGACTTTTCAATGTGTTTTGTAAGGTCTTTCCCACCAAACATACATTCTCTCAAAGGGCATACTTTGAAACCAATCTGGTTCTGAAATATGCATTTTTATATGTGTAACATTGCCATTTTAAAGTGAGAAATGCATCACAAAAATAACTGGCTGGGGAAATCTTGAGGACTATTATGTTCCTGTTTTCATATTCATTCAAAATATCTGATTGTGCTTAAAGTGAGATTTCCTGGACTGAAAGAGGTCTGAATCTTGAAAAATAAACCACATCCTGTTTAAAAACACCAAGAAAAAACCCATCTGTATGCTGTGTTAGTCAGAAACTGGAGATGTTATCATTTTAGAGTTACAACTCTCCAGAACGAGCCAGAGTGCACCTACACTGTAGAACTAAAGCAGTATGACACCACTTTAGCTGTCATGGCTTGAAGCTATGAAATTATGTGTGTTGTAGTTTGGTGAGATACCAGCACTCTTTGACAGAGATGACAAAACTTATAAAACTATGATTACTAGGATTTCATAGCACTGAGCAATGGCAGTTAAAGTGTTGTCAAACTGTACTCATTCTACAGTGTAGAGACACCCTCAGTTAGGATCGTCAAAGTCCATGATGATAGAGGATTTCAGGAGGTTTTAACTGAAAAAAGCGACTTTTCCAAATTCAGGCAGTCATTAAGACATGCACATAAATGGCATGTGTTCTTTAGTATCCATTTTGTCTGAGGGATCATTGCTGCTGGAAGGTGTCCAGAAGAGGGCAACTAATCAAAGGTCTGGAGACCATACCCTATGAGGAGTGTTTTAAAAAACTTGGGATGTTTAGCCTGCAGAAGAGAAGGTTGAGAGGAGACATGACAGCCATGGATAAATATGGGAAAGTGTGTCATAAGGAAGAGGAAGCAAGGTTGTTTTCTGCTGCCCTGGAAACTAGAACTAGAACAAATTAAAGGAAAGGAGATTCCACTTGAACATTAGGAAGAACTTCCTGACCATACAAGCTGTTCAACAGTAGAACTGTGCTGGTATGGCTATACCAGGAGCTCCAACTTTATTTGCTTTGTATTAAATGTTTGCTTGCAGTCCAAGGTTTCAGGGACTCTGCAGATAGGTGGCTTCCTTTGGTTGCAGTCGTAGGGCAAGTCACCTGTCCATCATCGTTAAGTTTTGGTCCCACCCCGGGAAGGGAGCCATTTTTAGTCAGTCTCACACAAGGTAACTAAGCTATAGGACGTAGACCAGCTCGACCCGTAGAAAAGCTTCCTTTCTTAAGAGCATCCAGGGGAAAAAGAACCTCCCGGGAAAAAGGATCATCCAGGGAAACTGACCATCCAGGGAAACAGATTCACTGAACTCAGCTGAAATATCTTCAAGCTTCAGCTGGTAAGGTCTGCTCGATAGCCAGACGCATTTGGAATCGGTAGTAGCACCCACACTGACGAGGCATAGATAGAAAGCCGCCTGGGAGAGGTTAAAAAGGGGTTTTTCCTACGGAGAAGTTTCAGTTGATCGAAGTCAGGTGCCAGTCCATTGAGGACTAGACTAAGAAAGCCTTGAAGTGTTGTTTGAACCATTGAAGATTTGTTGTTTGTTCCATAATAAAGACTTTGTTGTATCATTAAAGACTCTAAAGACCATCACTTCAGAGAAATCCCTGACAACCTCTCTGAGGCGCCCCTGGCTTCCCACTGGGCTTAAAGTATACGTCCTATAGAAAAGTACAGCTATTACAGGTCCAGCGCACAACAGAACAAGAACTCTCTGCCTCAGAATGTGGTGGAAGCTCCTTCCTTGGAAACCTTTAAACAGAGACTGGGTGACTCATCCGTCAGGGATATTATGATTGTGCTTTTCCTGCATGGCAGGAGGTTGAACTAAATGGCCAATGAGGTCTCCTCCAAACCTATTATTCTATGATTCTATGATCATAGGGGCTGTAGTCCAAAACAGGAACCTTTTTCCAAAGCTATGGCAGTGATCAGGGGTGAATCTACACTGTAGGATTGATGCAGTTTAACACTAACTTCAATGGTATGACTCAATGTGATGGGATCATGGGAGTTGTAGTTTTACAAGGTCTTTAGTTTTCCCTGCTAATGAAAGCTGGCGCCTCTTCAAAGCATTTGAGCCATGGCAGTTAAAGTGGAGTCAAACTGCATTAATTCTACACTGTAGAGCCAGCCCAGCAAGCACAAGCATGGTTAAGTAGAACATATTCCCCAGATGTTGTGCAAAATTGCACTCTGATTTAAATCACACAGTCAACCTAGAAATTGCCTTTTAGGCTTACAGACGGCACCTTTCCCTGATATAACAGAAAGACAGGAGTGGGTGGAAGAGCAATCCAAGTCACTCAGCAAAGCCTGAAAGGTTCCCAAATTGAACTGGAATTTTACCATTGAGAGCAGCAGTGCCTTCCAACCCCCTGGGAGGTGATCTCAAACAGAATGTTTTCCTTGTAATCAATCAGCCTGCTTTGTGCAGATTAAAACAAACATGATAACCTGCAACCAGGGAAGAGATACATTTCCACCTGCCCCCAAACTGAATGTATCCATCTGCAGTGTGGCATGTAATCCAATCCTGCAAAACGTAGCCACTCAATGGTGCAAAGCTTAATTCAAGAAACTGTGGTTACAGCAGCTTCTTTTGAATAGTCAAGCAAAAGGCTGTGAAAGGTTGAAATGAATGGTGTTAGATGCTGGGAAAAGGGAGGGCAGGCAGGAAGACAGGCATTAATTCTATGGTAATTCTACACCGTAGAATTAATGCAGTTTTGACACCACTTTACTGCCATGATTCAATGTTATGGATTCCTGAGAGTTGTAGTTTAGCAATGCACCAGGACTTTCATCATACATGGCTAAAAAGCTTGTAAAATAGACACCATAGAATATGCAACAGCAGTTAAAACGGTATCAAACTGCATTAATTCTACAGAATGGATGCACCCAGGGAAGCACGTTCTAAATGTCTCCTAAATGTTTTCATTTCAGTGTGTTTCCAATCCAAAAATACATAATATTTGAAGAAATTTATAGATATATGCTGTTTCATCAGGCCCAGGTTATGCCTTGTTTGTTGGTGTTTTGTGATCTTTAAGTTATTTCCAATTTATGGTGGTCCCATGGAAAGCTTATAACAAAGCTTATAACAGACTACACAAAGAAGCCATTGAAACACACAAGCATGTGGACAATTTCAACAGAAAGGAGGAAACCATGAAAATGAACAAAATCTGGCTACCAGTATTAAAAAAACTCTAAAATTACAACAGCACAACAACAGAGAGGAAACAAACAAGGACATCTAATCACCTCTCAACAAAAGTTTGCTCTAGGCACTGTCAGGCCATTATATGCTAATCAAGGTGGTCAGTTGAAACATTCACACCCTAGCTCCAGCAGACAAGAGTCCTTTGTCTCACCCTGGTCATTCCACAGATATATAAACCCCTTTTCCTTGTTCCAACAGACCTCACTACCTCTGAGGATGCTTGCCATAGATGCAGGCGAAACGTCAGGAGAGAATGCCTCTAGACCATGGCCATATAGCCCGGAAAAACCTACAACCCAGTAATTCCAGCCATGAAAGCCTTCAACAATACTTATAACAAAGGTTTCTCAATTTATTTAGAGGAGGTTCACTGTTGCCTTCCTCTGACACAGAGAAAGTGTGAGTTGTCCAAGGCCATGCATTCATTTCCCAAGTCTGATGTTGTGTGCTTTCAAATTTTTTCTGACCTATGATACTCCTAAAACAAAATTATTACACAGATTTCTTGGCAGGATTTGTTTATACCACTGTTTTCTTCTGAAACCGAGAGAAGTGTAATTTTCCCCAAGGTCATGACTGAGAAAATTCAAACCCTAGCCCCTATTTGAGTGGAATTTCAACCATTTGAATCTACAATGTCAAATTAATGCAGTTTGGCACCACTTTAACTCCCATGGCTCAGTGCTATGGAATCATAGGATTTATAGTTTTAAAAGATTTTAAGTCTTTTCTGCTGAAGAATGCTGGTGTCTTACCAAACAAGGATTGAACCATGACATTTAAAGTTGAGCCAAACAACATAGATACTAGGCTTGGTTCCCTTTGGCCAATTTAGCTTGTTCGACTTGGCCGAATGACCAAAATGGTAAGGGCTCAGCCATCACATTTTTCTGTCTGTTACGGAACCACGATCATGTCTCCTCCTCCCCTATTCACCACCACATGGTGCGGAGAGGCTGCTGCATGCTGCTTGCATGGGATTTCCCTGTGAGCCCTTCTGGGCCAATAAGAATAGAAGAATGCAGTGAGTGTCTTATGCAAACTCTGTCTAAGGAGGATGCTTCCTTAACCTTGTTCTTCAAACCCAGACACCCTTGAAAGGAAGACACGAAAGGGTCCCAGGAGGGTTTCTTCCTTAATCCCGTTCTTCAAACCCAGACTCCCTTGAAAGGAAGAAAGAAAAGGGTCCCTGGAAGGGTGCTTTCTTAGCCCGTTCTTCAAACCTAGACGTTCTTGAAAGGAAGATAGGAAAGGGTCCCAGGAGGAATGCTTCCTTAACCCCATTCTTCAAACCCAGACTCCCTTGAAAGGAAGACAGGAAAGGGTCCCAGGAGGTGTTCTTCCTTAATCCTGTTCTTCAAACCCAGACTCCCTTGAAAGGAAGAAAGAAAAGGATCCCAGGAGGGGTGCTGCCTTAGCCCCGTTCTTCAAATCTAGACTTCCTTCCAATTCTGGGCACCATAATTCAAGAGAGATATTGACAAGCTGGAATGTGTCCAGAAGAGGGCGACTAAAATGATCAAGGGTCTGGAGAACAAGCCCTATGAGGAGTGGCTTAAGGAGCTGGGCATGTTTAGCCTGAAGAAGAGAAGGCTGAGAGGAGATATGATAGCCATGTATAAATATGTGAGAGGAAGCCACAGGGAGGAGGGAGCAAGCTTGTTTTCTGCTTCCTTGAAGACTAGGACGTGGAACCATGGCTTCAAACTACAAGAAAGGAGATTCCATCTGAACATGAGGAAGAACTTCCTGACTGTGAGAGCCGTTCAGCAATGGAACTCTCTGCTCCGGAGTGTGATGGAGGCTCCTTCTTTGGAAGCTTTTAAACAGAGGCTGGATGGCTATCTCTCAGGGGTGATTTGAATGAAATATTCCTGCTTCTTGGCAGAGTGGGGTTGGACTGGATGGCCCATGAGGTCTCTTCCAACTCTTTGATTCTATGATTCTATGAAAGGGTCCCAGGAGGTGTTCTTCCTTAATCCCTTTCTTCAAACCCAGGCTCCTTTGAAATGAAGATAAGAAAGGATCCCAGGAATGGAAAAGGGAGCCTCGTAAGTTCCCCATTCCCACCAATGGGCTGGATCTTCCCAGATCTTTTAACTGTGGACCGGAAACAGCTATTTGGCAACCCGCCTGTTTTCTCACTAGAATCTCCAGTGTGAGTTTATGGGAATCGGGCAATTTAATGGTCTTTAGTTTTACCCTTGCTTTTGTGTAATCATGGCCTGTGCATCTTATTATAGATTTTTTTTTAAAAGAAAAAGAAAGAAATGCTTGGTGCCACTTTATATCCTAGTTATGAGTGTAAGGCAGGAGGATCATTCTAAATCTAATAAATAAATAATTAAACACAGACTTCACAATGGAGACGTTAAAACCATTGCTGTAATACAATTTTTGCACTAAAAACATTAAATGAAGAAATAATAAATATTAAAACAGTTGAAAAGGCCCTTTGGAAGAGATAACTCTTCATTTCATTCTTAAGAACCACCAGATAGATGTGCAATTATTCTCTAAGTTTCCTCTCAAAAGAAGCAATGGGTAATTGAGCCATTTTCTTCTCACTGCAAAAGAGACGTTGAAAACTTTGAGGTTTTTGAAACCTTTTCACAATTTAAGAGTTTGCTGTGCAAAATTTGCATGCGGATGCTTTACACAAGAAACAGCACTTTCAGAGCAAGAGACAGCTTTCTCTGCACATAAAATGACATTTATATACAAGCAGGCAGCAGTTGGAAACCTGCTTCCTCCACAAAAAGCTGGTTTTGGTGTAAATCAATCATATGCAAAGTTTACATTATCTATTCCCAAATGCAGCTTGTTTTTTCTCATGCAGAAAGATTATCTTCTTTTTTTTTTAGAAAAAGATGTTTCATGTACAGGAAAAGCTCTTTTTAATGCAAAACAACCACATGTAATTTTATAAAGGAATAATTCCCAAATGGTGCAAAATCTTGCTAGTCCAGGATTCTTCTCATCGGCGTTACTTGGTTTTTTTAAAAAAAAATCACATTTTTCAATTAGTTTTTGATTAAGATGTCAACAAGAGGGCTCTCATGGAGGTCCCATCACAAAAGGCCCATCTGTATGGGCCAAATTAGGTGCTGTATGTATGAATAGACTCTGTGGCATCCATGTGATGCATTGGGCCCATTGCATGATACTTAATGTGGTTTTATCTCATGTTTTAAAAATTCATGGGATCCTCTGGAGCTTCCCTGAGGCTCCAGAGGCATTTTGATATGTTAAGGCATCTCTAACCTCAGTTCCACTGGCCCCAATCTGGAACCACTGCACCAATTTAAGCCTGATCCCAGTTTGACTGTTATCCCAACCTATTGTTTTAAGATGTTGCTCTGATTGCATTTATGTCTTATTTTATTGTTTTTAATGCTGTTTTTATCTGTAATGAGGGCTTGCTCCCTTGTAAGCCGCCCTGAGTCCCTTCAGGGAGATGGTGGCAGGGTATAAGAATAAAGTTATTATTATTATTATTATTATTATTATTATTATTATTATTATTATTATTATTTGTGATGAAGAGTTGGGATGCTCCCTATTATTTCTATTTCTATCCTGTTTTCCCTTGGCTCAGGCAGCTTAGAGTCAAGGGGTGACCCTTACCTTTCTCCTGTTGGTCTGATCACTGAGCACAACATTAGTGGCAGACATCACTTGTTACTTATAGTGACATAAGTTGGAGCATCAAAGCAATCAAAGGGGAGGGGGAGAAAGGAACGATTATAAAGTTATTATTAAGTTATTATTATTATTATTATTATTATTATTATTAGCGATGAAGAGTTGGGATGCTCCCTATTATTTCTATTTCTATCCTGTTTACCCTTGGCTCAGGCAGCCTAGAGTCAAAGGGTGACCCTTTCTCCTGTTGGTCTGGCCTTAATAGTGATCACTGAGCACAACATTAGTGGCGGTCATCACTTGTTACCTATAGTGATATAAGTTGGAGCATCAAAGCAATCAAAGGGGAGGGGGAGAAAGGAAGGAATGATTATAAAGTTATTACAAAGTTATTATTATTATTATTATTATTATTAAATTATTATTATTATTATTATTATTATTAGCGATGAAGAGTTGGGATGCTCCCTATTATTTCTATTTCTATCCTGTTTTCCCTTGGCTCAGGCAGCCTAGAGTCAAGGGGTGACCCTTACCTTTCTCCTGTTGGTCTGGCCTTAATAGTGATCACTGAGCACAACATTAGTGGCAGTCATCACTTGTTACCTATAGTGACATAAGTTGGAGCATCAAAGCTATCAAAGGGGAGGGGGAGAAAGGAAGGAATGATTTCTCCATCCTCCCCCCTTGCATCGCTTTGTAATTCTGTCTAATGTCACTACAGGAATTGACCAATGACCACCACTACTTTCATGATTATTGATTGTCACTAAGGCCAGATTGACAGGGATGGGAAGATAAAGGTGGCAGCCAAAAAGCACCAAACTGGTTCTGGTCTTGCTGAGCCATGTTAATGCAATCCTGCTGCCAGGCCAGCTTGGTGATACCACACAATGTGGACTTGCCAGCACCCAAGCTGGCTCAATGGACAGCTGTGCAAACTTTGATGGTGCTGATGCCGATTACCCATTCTAGATCAGCATTACTATTTCTGGCATATGTAGAAGACCACAGAAAAAAGATCCATATAGGTCTGTTTCAGTAGGGAAACAAAACAGGTTAGTGGCATAACGGATTTGTTTTAACTTTAGTGTTTGAAGATTTCCATCTTCTTTATTGCTTTCTGTATCTCTTCCGTGGTAATTCTCTTTGTACCACCAATATTCTTATTAGTTTTTGTTTTCCCAAATCTTGCTGTATTTCCTCCTTCTTTATTTGCTCCTTGGTTTAACGGGGGGGAGGGGGTGTAATATTTATTAAATTGATGTATAATATCTTATTTTATTTAAAAAAAATTGAGTGATAGCTGCTCCTTTTCTCCCAGATTTTGGCAAGTTCCCTTTATAAGGTTTCTTTCCAGAAAGAGAGCTCACAGGAGTATTACTTTCAATTGGGTTCTGTCTAGTATAATTCTCTTTTTGATGGCTGTATTGGGAAGAAAAAAAAAACATGGAACACATTGATTTCTATAAGATTCATTAGCTTTCTCCTCTAAAAGATGATGTTCCAAACCTCTTGGTAGGAATCGGAAGATCTGAGGCCGCAAAGATAATGCATATAACTGGATTCACTGTGTACCTATCTTAATGTTTATCCTAAGGAAACAGACAATAACAAATGGAACAGCTTTTAGACAATGATCTCAGATTACATGGCTTTAATAATGTGTTTTAATCTCTATATGACTTTTAAATGTATGTTTTGATTTACGCATATGTTTATTTTATATTGTTGATATAGCATCGAATTGTTGCCTTTTGTAAGGTCGCTCTGAGTCCCCTTCAGGGTGAGAAGGGTAGGGTATATATACTGTAAATAACTAACTAAATAAATCTTTTTCTCCTCAGATGCATTGATTAAATACAAACTTCAAGATAAAAGTGGAAGTTATTGCATAATTATGGGGAGAAACCACCCCATAACTATGCTATATGTACATCATGTATCTGTGCTTTGAAAAAATTGCTTTTTAACTGCAAAAAAAGCCAATGGGATATTGGCCTGCATTAATAGGAGCATAGTGTCTAGATTCAGGGAAGTCATGCTACCCCTCTATTCTGCCTTGGTTAGACCACACCTGGAATATTGTGTCCAATTCTGGGCACCACAATTCAAGAGAGATATTGACAAGCTGGAATGTGTCCAGAGGAGAGCGACTAAAATGATAAAAGGTCTGGAGAACAAGCCCTATGAGGAACGGCTTAAGGAGCTGGGCATGTTTAGCCTGAAGAAGAGAAGGCTGAGAGGGGATATGATAGCCATGTATAAATATGTGAGAGGAAGCCACAGGGAGGAGGGAGCAAGCTTGTTTTCTGCTTCCCTGGAGACAATAGCTTCAAACTACAAGAGAGGAGATTCCATCTGAACATGAGGAAGAACTTCCTAATTGTGAGAGCAGTTCAGCAGTGGAACTCTCTGCCCCGGAGTGTGGTGGAGGCTCCTTCTTTGGAAGCTTTTAAACAGAGGCTGGATGGCCATCTGTCAGGGGTGATTTGAGTGCAATATTCCTGCTTCTTGAGAGGGGGTTGGACTGGATGGCCCATGAGGTCTCTTCCAACTCTTTGATTCTATGATTCTAACTGAATAAACAGATTGAAACTAACAAAAGCTCCTGACAAAACATCTCAGTCTCAAAGTTGCTACGAGATTTTTTCTACCTTTTCTTTTTTCAGTTGTAGAATTAATGTAACTTTTTAAAAGCGGCACTTTTTCACAACTGGTAATAAGCAGTTTTGAAGTTCAGAGGTTGATTTACATCACTTGAAGGTGATTTGCGTCATTTAAGTCTTTATTATCTACAACACTCTTGGCTTTACAAGCCAAGAGGCATAAACCAGAAAATGCAAAACTTGCAAAGAAAATCATTCAGGCTTTCCAAAACCCATAAGCAACAAGATGCATTGTCTTTACAGCCCACTGATGGCAAAAGATATTTCCCACAACAATGTGATTAATACCTTAACGTCCTTGCTCTTCCAAGTCACCGATACAGCCATCAAATATTCATCATCTCACCTCCTTAACAAACATTTGATTATCTTTGAATAGCCACAGCTATTTTGAGCACGATGTACAACTACTGAGGTGCCTGCAGAGAACATGCAGTGGGTGGGGCAGAGCAAATGAGTCACACGCTGCCCCACCTTTTAAGAATCCATGTTATGAGGCTGGGAACATAGCTTTTGACCTCTGAGACCAAACCAACAGGTATCTGGACAGGGAGGTATGTACCGATGTAGTGCCTGTTGAACCAGTTCTCTCCATGCCATTGGAGACAGCGCTGTAAGCCAGCTATTTTTGTAAGCCAGCTATTTTTAAGCCAAGGGCCTTCGGTTCACATACATTGTGAAACAGCAAGATATCCATCTAGGCAAAGCTTCCAGTTTCTACTAGAATCCTGGAGAATCCTAAAGAGCCATTCAGCCACAAAGGATACTACCCTATAACTATACTGTTGCAGATATTATGTTAATATGGAAAGGTAGGTGGTCATCAGTCCAACTATACAAACATCACACACACTCACAAACAATTACACTTGAAAAAGATACCTTGACTTGAAAAGTAAAACATGAAACATGTTGGATCAAAGGCCTATTTTGAAGGTGTACCACTTTTTATGTACTCCTGATTGAGGATTAAGGTTTATTAGAAGGACCATATCTCTCTTTATGAGCACACTAGAACTCTGTGACTGGAGTTCATTTGTCATTTTCTTACAGAAGACATGGAGACAAACTTCAACTTCAGCTACTGGATTTCTGATTTAGAAGAGTGAGAAAGGTGGATATTTCAAGGGGGCAGAAAGTAAGAAGCAAAAATCAACAGACAGTGAGCATGAGGTCTGTTGAGTAGTTCTTGTTAGATGATTAATATGTGTTTAGTAGTGTGGCTTGTATAAGTTAAAATATTTTATTTTAGATAGAGCAGAATTTCTCAATCTATGCCCCTCCAGATGTTTTGGACTTCAGCTCTAACAATTCCTAACAGCTGGTAAGATGGCTGGGATTTCCAGGAGTTGAAGTCCAAAACACCTAGAAGAGTACTTTTTATAACTTTTTCCTGTATCTATTTCTGTTTGTTTGCGTATTTATATATCTGTTCCCCTTTATTTTTTATTTGTCGTGTCAGAGCAACCAGTCCATCTGTTCCCCTGAATAAAAAATAATGGAATAATAATAATAATAATAATAACTGATCATATCCTCATTGATCATATCCTCAGCTGCTGCAAGAAAATTGCACAAACGGACTACAAATAGACAAAATTCTGTGGCCCAAATGATTAATGATTAATTGGAATTTACGTCATAAGTACCACCTGCCAGTAGTAAAGAACTGGTGGGATCATAAACCTGCAAAGATAGTGGAAAATGAACATGCAAAAATACTGTGGGACTTTCGAATCCAAACTGACAAAGTTTTGGAACACACTATACCAGACATCACAATTGTGGAAAAGAAAAAAGTTTGGATTATTGATGTCGCCATACTGGGTAACAGCCGAATTGAGGAAAAACAACAGGAAAAACTCAGCCATTATCAGGACCTTAAAATTGAATTGCAAAGGCTCTGGCATAAACCAGTACAGGTGGTCCCAGTGGTCATCAGAACACTGGGTGCCTTTCCAAAAGATCTCAGCTGGCATTTGGAAACAATAAACATTGGAAAAATCACGATCTGTCAATTGCAAAAGGCCACCTTACTTGGATCTGCACGCATCATTCGAAAATACATCACACAGTCCTAGACTCTTGGGAAGTGTTTGACTTGTGATTTTGTGATACAAAGTCCAGCATATAGATCTCGTTTGCTGTGACATACTGAGTTTTGGTATCAGTAAAATAATAATAAACTTTATTTGTATTCCACTCTTTCTCCCCGAGGGGACTCAGGATGGATTCCAACATAACAATGGCAAACATTAAGTGCCTACATAAAACACATGATACTGACATAAAATCCCAGAAAAAAACCAACATATGAAAGTAGCATTCAAACCTAACACAGAACTGTGTGATCATCCGGAGACAGTCTTCTCTCTGACCCACCACCCTCTCAAGCTTTTTTGATGTGAACAAGGGAGAATGAACTTTTCAGTGGCCGCTCCCAGACTTTGGAGCTTCCTCCCACTACAGCAGTGGTTCCCAACCTTTTATCCTTCAGCTGTTTTGCATTTCAATTCCCAGAAATCCCAGCCAGCTTGCCAGCTGTTAGGAATTGTGGGAGTTGAAGTCCAAAACACCTGGAGGATCAAATTTGGGAACCTCTGCACTAGCAAGACCAGGGTGACCCCATCCCTGCACACCTTTCATCTGCAGGTCAAAACATTTCTCCGTCATCAAGTATTTATAATCTAATTAGAGGTGGTCTTTTAAAATTGGTATGATTGGGATTTGAGGGTGGGTAAAAAGTTTTTATAAAGTTTTAATACATTTTAATATTTTAATGATCAATGGCTTTAATATCATTAAGTGTTGAGTTGTGTTTTTTAGAAGTATTTCTATATACATTTTAATGCATTTGCATCATTTTTGCCAGTATTCTTTTGACAGCCTTGAATCCCTAGACCAGAATTGAGGCAGGATGGAAATAAAATAAAATAATTAAATAATATGTGGCATACCTTATGAACATTAGTCCCGATGCAAAATGTTCCTTTGTTGACTTTTCTACGGAGTAACATCATCGTAGCCTCTTGATGAAAACAAATGTTATAAATGTGCCCAATCATCTATCCTAAAAATGTAAGTCCACTTACAGTATATATTCATGTATAATTATAGATATTTTAGTTTAAAAAATTGACTCCACCCCCCAAAAAACTAGGTCGACTGTCTATAGTTGAGTGTAAGTCCTGTAAGTCCTGTACCTTAAATTCTGTACTTTATCAAAAAATAACAATTCACAATACAATGGTGAATTATGAGAATTTATAAGAAATGTAAAAACCTAAAAGAAACATAGACCCCCTTCTACTTTCTCTGCCATGGCACAACATCTGACTTTTTATATGCCCTGAGGCAGTGCTGGTGCTTCTCCCTCTCTACAGACCAACCCTTAACTTATCAATGGGTTGCTTCAAAATTCATATTTTTGGCCCCAAAACTTATCCTTGTCTCACACAGGAGGTCAGCTCAAAGTAAAGCTTTCCTCTGACATTAAATCTAGTCATGTCCAACCCTGGGGGGTGGTGCTCATCTCCATTTCTAAGCTGAAGAACCGGCATTGTCCTTAGACACCTCCAAGATCATGTGGCCAACATGACTGCATGGAGCCCCGTTACCTTCCCACCAAGGCAGTACCTGTTGATCTACTCACATTTAACATGTTTTCAAACTGCTAGGTTGGCAGGAGCTGGGCCTAACAGCAGAAGCTCACCCTGCTCCCTGGATTCAAACTGCCCAACCCTTTAGTCAGCAAGTGCAGCAGCTCAGTGGTTTAATCCACTGTGCCATCAAGGGAAACCAAGGTAAGCTTGCACACAAATATATACAACATGTAGACATAAGTGCTGAATTCCAGCCTTACATTTGTACACCAGCCAAACCTTTCATCCAAACCTCAAGGACAGTCTCACATTGAAAGTGCTTAACATTTGGGAGTGTATAGCCTTGTTTCTGAACATTTTGTCTTGCCTACATTGTGCAAACAACACGTGAACTAAAGGGCAACTGAATGCATCCACAGATTATGCATAACACGCATGCACATAATTGCTGATACCTCAGCTGACCCCCTCATTCAATGGTAATTAATGGAATTAATGTCTCCTGCTGGAATATAAAACATACCGAGTGACGAACAGCTGGAACACAGCCCAGCAGAACAGCTTATACAAAGAGGATGTTCTGAACCTTGCTGTCAACAATTCGACTCTGATGCTCACATGAACAACACACACATACACAGAAGATTAGGTGGAGTGAGTGGGAAAGCAGAAATATCCTTAGCATGTTAGACTGTTTTCAGATATATATTTTTCTGGAAGTAGATATATAAATGACCACTGTCAGCTCTTTCTCTTAATGCATGGTCTTACCAAGCCCTCTTTGACATACTGTGTTTTCAGAGCAATATTTTCCAGGTAAGTCTGCTGTCTGTTGCACTGGACTGAATTTTACTGGCAACTACCCAAGCTATGGACCTTTTTGTGGAAATGAAATCCCATTGGAAGGGTGGTAGCTCTCTGCTATAATAGGTTATACCTGGTGACACTATGGGCCAAAAAGATGTCCTTTCCAGGGAACACAGAATGCCACTTTCAGGCTTGAGGAGAGAGCCAAGCAAAATGTATAGTGGATGCCGTTCAATGGTTGTTTATGTATTGTCGAAGGCTTTCATGGCTGGAATCACTGGATTGTTGTAGGTTTTTTCGGGCTATATGGCTATGGTCTAGAGGCATTCTCTCCTGACGTTTCGCCTGCATCTATGGCACGCATCCTCAGAGGTAGTGAAGTCTGTTGGAACTAGGAAAAAGGGTTTATATATCTGTGGAATGACCAGGGTGGGGCAAAGGACTCTTGTCTGCTGGAGCTAGGTGTGAATGTTTCAACTGACCACCTTGATTAGCATATAATGGTCTGACAGAACCAGGGTGGGGCAAAGGACTCTTGCCTGCTGGAGCTAGGTGTGAATGTTTCAACTGACCACCTTGATTAGCATATAATGGTCTGACAGAACCTGGAGCAAACTTTTGTTGAGAGGTGATTAGGTGTTGTTGATGGCTCTGAAATAAGCATAACAACAATTGTTTACTGAATCATCCAAACTTTAAGGAGCTATGAGGATCACTCTTCAGAAATTCAAACTGTACAATTTTTGCAAATTTGATGGTTTGTTGATTTAATGTATATGTCATGTTCAGGGAACTCAAGTTTTCAAGGATGACTCTATGGTCAACTTCTGTCAGAGGTTATAACAGAGTAGGATCTTCACAAAAGTGGAAAGGTCCTGGAAGACTGGATTGTTGTAGATTTTGTGGGCTGTATGGCCATGTTCTAGAAGGATTCTCTCCTGATGTTTCGCCTGCATCTGTGGCAAGCATCCTCAGAGGTTGTGGAAGGTTTATTTTATTTTATTTTATTTTATTTTGCTGTGAGGAGTGACTTGAGAAACTGCAAGTCACTTCTGATGTGAAAGAATTGGCTATCTGCCCCAGGGGTGGCTCAACCCATTACGCAAAGTAAGCATTCGCAGCATAGTTGATTTTGCCCAGGGGCGCTCTTGAGGCGCTCTTGGGGGAAAATAGACCTTGATATATGCGAGTTGTAGTTACTGGGATGTATAGTTCACCTAAAATCAAAGAGCATTTTGAAATCCACCAATGATGGAATTGAACCAAATATGGCACACAGAACTCCCATGACGAACATAAAATAGATATCAATGATTAGTTGGGGGGGGGGGGATGCCAAAATACTGTTTGATTACCGTTGAAAATTACCTAAGGCCACCTCTGATCTGCCTGGAAGTTTGATGTTTTACCATCCTTGTCCAAGACTTCTTTCATATCCCCACATGGGGAGCTTGAGTTGACAGAGGGCCCGGGGACTGTGGCACAGCTAGCTGGGAGTCAGCTGCATTAAGATCACTACTGACCAAAAGGTCATGACTTCGAAGCCAGCCTGGGTCAGAGTGAGCTCCCAACCAAAATTGTGTAGCTTGTTATTAACCTTTGTAGCCCGAAAGACAGCTGCATCTGTCAAGTAAAAAATTAGCTACCACTTAACGTGGGGAGGCTAATTTAACTGATTTATGAGGCCATAAAAATCTCCAGGAAGTATGCAAAGAATGAGGAAAGTACTTCATCAGTGTCACAAATGGATGGTGAAGTGACAGCTCCCCTGGTGGCCAGAAGCTGGAATGTTAAATAGCCTCTGAGTGTCTGTCTATATATGTTGTGTGCCTATGGCATTGAATGTTTGCCATGTATATGTACATTGTAATCTGCCCTGAGTCCCCTGCAGGGTGAGTAAGGCGGAATATAAATACTGTAAATAAATAAATAAATAAATAAACTCGCTCTCCCCGGATTCAAACCTCTGACCTGTTGGTCAGCAGTCCTGCCAGCACAAGGCTTTACTCATTGCACCACCAGGGGCTCCTGGAAGTCTGAAAGATTCCTAGAGAAGTCTTCTCTCAGATAAAAAATATACTTGCAAAATGCAAGGCAGAAGGGGCTTTTGTAACATATCAATTCCTCTGGCTAGAAGTGGCTCATAAAAGTTCTGCTGTAGTGCAAATGATGTATGTGAACCTATTAACATATGGATGTGTTTACCTAAAATTGAAAGCAGCATGAAATCACATCCTCAGCCATAAAACTCAGCTGGCAACTATTTCTTTGCATAGCCTAAATCACAAAATGGTGAAGGAAAGAATCATTCATATATTGTGTGACCATATTTTCCACAGTTTTGTGAACAAAATAGTCACTGATATCAATAATTTTCACCCAGTGACATTTGAATATACATAAAGGCTTTCTGTTTATGGAAGTAGAAAAAAGTATTTCTATGTCTATCGTATTGAATGACTAGAATGAAAATTCTGGATCTATTGGGTATCTCTCTCTCTCTCTCTCTCTCTCTCTATATATATATATATATATATATATAAAGGTAAAGGTTTTCCCTTGACGTTATGTCTAGTTGAGTCTGACTGTAGGGGGTGGTGCTCATCTCCATTTCAAAGCAAAAGAGCATGTGTTGTCCATAGATAACGCCTAGGTAATGTGGCTGGCATGACTGCATGGAGTGATGTTACCTTCCCTCCAGCGCAGTGCCTATTTTATTTATTTATTTATTTATTTATTTATTTATTTATTTCGGTTGCTTCTACCCCCGCCCTTCTCACCCCGGGGGGGACTCAGGGCGGCTTACAAAAGCAAGACACAATTCGATGCCCGCATCACATAACAACAAAAGACAATAACATCAATTCACAAGACAGCAATTCTAGCAATAACAACAATTAACAGAAAACAATAATTATTATAGGCAAAAACAACCATAAAACCAATAAAAGCAACAAAACCAATACAAACCTCATTGACGGTCAGCGTTTCACAATCTCATAGTTAAATTCCAATTCCACAATTGTCAGTCCTTTCAGTCCTATCCATCTGGTTTCCATATCAAATTGTCAGGTTGCCCAAAGGCCTGGTCCCACAACCATGTCTTTACCTTCCTCCTGAAGGCGAGGAGGGATGTTGATGCCCTGATTTCCCCCGGGAGTGAGTTCCACAGGTGAGGGACCACCACTGAGAAGGCCCTGCTCCTCGTCCCCACCAGCCTCACTTGTGATAGTGGTGGGGTCGAGAGCAGGGCCTCCCCAGATGATCTCAAATTCCGGGGTGGGACGTAGAGGGAGATACGTTCGGACAGATACACAGGACCGGAACCGTAAAGGGTTTTGTAGGTCAAAACCAGCACCTTGAATTGTGCTCGGAATTGAACCGGCAGCCAGTGGAGCTGACACAGCAGGGGGGTGGTGTGCTCCCTGTATGTCGCTCCGGTAAGCAATCTGGCTGCCGCTCGTTGGACCAGTTGAAGTTTCCAAACAGTCTTCAAGGGCAACCCCACGTAGAGTGCATTGCAGTAGTCTATATGGGATGTAACAAGAGCGTGGACCACTGTGGCCAGATCAGACTTCTCAAGGTACGGGCGCAACTGGTGCCTATTGATCTATTATTGTTTACATGTTTTCAAACTGCTAGTTGGCAGAAGCTGGGGCTAAAAATGGGAGCTCACCCCATCTGCGGATTCGAACCACCAACCTTCCAATCAGCAAGTTCTCCAGCTTAGTCATTTAACCCATTGCACCACAATGTCCTCCCCATACACGCATACACACACACACACACACCATTTCATTTCTTAGGAAGATGGGGTAAAGTTTATCTTGCTGAAGGATTGTGAGGAAGGAGGAAGACAGAAAAAAATAGAAAAGTGCTGGGTGGGCTCAGTAGAATCAAAGCAAAGCTGGGATTTGGCCTTATCTTATTTCTGTTTGCTTCAATTCAATTGAGGGTGAATTCACAGAGAATTCACCCTCTGAGAAATGTACTTTGGGAAGCTGAGGACCCCTGTGGCAGACAATTCAAAAGGCCCTGCCCTAAACTAGATTGCCCAGAATTCTGCTCTCATCCCCAATGTCCATCTGTAGCAACAGCCAGAGTTCCAATAAATTATCATATCTGCAAAGAGGACTGACTGATACTAGTAAGTAATTATGTGCTGTACAAGGAGGAAATCCCTACAATGAAGTTCTGTGAATAGTAATGTTGTGCTGTGTGTCATATATGTTGCATTGTGTGTCAAGAAGATAGATGTTGCTTTATTAAAAAAAATCATCAAAATATTACAAAATTTCCAAAAATCAGTAGATGTGCAACTCTTTCTGAATCTTGGTGTGTGTGTGTGTGTGGGGGGGGGGGTGATCTCCTATTATTTTGTGTCATTGTGTAGAAAAATCAAGGAAACAGCTCTTGTAGGTTTTATTTTTAAATGTTGTTTGTATTTTTTTCCCCAAAACTCAGTGGATGAGTGAAACATTCTGAAACTTGGTGGGCTAACAGTGACAAATGTGTTCCATAATTGTAACAAGTTTAATGTTGATAGCTCTAACAATAAGGGATAAAGGAGCCCCTGAAGTTTTCCCACTGGCACAATTACTTAACGAAAAGTAGTTACTTCATTATATTTACGATATGGACTTCATCCAATTTCAGAAATACTTTAGAAATTATTCCCTCCCCATCCTCTAATTTGGTAATCAGTATTGAAATCTTTTTTTTTATTGATCGCACAAACCTACTAAGCATAACCAGCTCACTAGGTTGTTCCATACAGGGCTTGGTTTCCAGACCCTTTACTCATCTTGATTGCACTTATATCATGGTTTGAAATTTCCTTCTTGAACTGTTGTGCCCATAACTGGACATAGTATTTCATGTGAGAACTTACCAAAGCAGCATAGAGTGTTGCTATTATTTCCATTAATCTGGTGTAACCTAGCATTCTACTGACTCCTTTGGCCACTGTATCACACAGCTGACTCATATTCAAAGATATAGTTGTGTTAGCCAGGGTGGCCCATGTCTTAGTCTCTTCCAGATTGGACTACGGTAATGCATTTTCTGTGGGGCTGCCCTTGAAAACAGCCTGGAAATTTCAATTGGTCCAATGGGCGGCGGCCAGGTTGTTAACTGGTGCTCCTTACAGAGAGAGGTCAACCCTCCTGTTTAAGGAGCTCCATTGGCTGCCATTCATTTTCCGGTCCCAATTCAAGGTGCAGGTGCTTAACTACAAAGCCCTAAATGGTTTGGGACCTGCCTACCTGTGTGACCACATCTCTGTGTACGAACCCACACGATCTCTTCGTTCATCTGGAGAGGTCCTGCTCATGATCCCACCTGCATCACAAGCATGATTGGTGGGGACGAGGGATAGGGCTTTCTCAGTGGTGGCCCCTCGACTCTGGAACTCTCTCCCTAAGGACATCAGGCAGGCCCTGTTGCTAGCAATCTTTAGGAGGAGCTTGAAAACGTGGTTGTTCCAGTGTGCCTTTCCAGAATAAGGAAACTCCTAGCACTATGTCCCAACGCACTTTATTAGAGATTCAGGATATCTGCATGCCCATCCCCCTCCATACACCCCACCTTGTCATGCCCAGCACTTTTTAATGTTAATTGTTACAATTGGCCCAGCCATTGTTTTTAATTGCGTCATTGGGTGTTGTTAATTGTTATTGCTTTGTTTTTTTGAGTTATTGTGCTGGTGTTGTTGCTGCTGTTTTATTGTTGTATTTGGGCTCGGCCTCTTGTAAGCCGCACCGAGTCCTTTGGGAGATGGTAGCGGGGTACAAATAAAGGTTTATTATTATTATTATTATTATTATTATTAGTTTATTTTAGTATAAGGAAATATAAAGGATTCTTGTAAGATCTTTGAGAATAACTTAGACATTTTATTTTCTCATTTGTTCTCAAAGGTGCTGTAGGATTTCTTTATATTTTTGTTACTTTTGATTTGTGTTAAGCTTATAGTTTACAATGACAGCCAGTAATTTATCACATGCACTGCAGTCAAGCCAAGTATCACTCATTTCAACAGTCACTCATTTCATTTTTCGTAACTGATGCATCAGTTAACACTAGCTTCCATGTCTGACCATGAGGGCCCTGGCTGGAGAACCTAGGAATGGTAGATGAAAATGTGCGTCTTGAGATCTCATCCCTACATTAAGACTCCTAGTCTCTCTATGATAAATCTTCAGCATGTTGCAAGTCAAAGGAGAGCATAATTACAGAAATGATTTTGCCATCCTAATAGGGGAGCCACAGAATGGCACCTGGCCAGCAGTCTAATTGAATAGAAGAAGAGACTACAAATGGACTATGGAAGAAGAATCAATTTTAATGTAATCCCATTTACTAATCAAAAGGGGAGTAAGGGATTATGTTGGCAAGCAAACGCCTCCACATACTTGTCAGGCCTAATTGATAAAGAGGTCTTTGTTTTAATTAAGATACAAAGCAGGCAATCTCAGGTCTAATTTTAGCTTGAAATGATAACTTTGTTGACTAAGAATGTGTTAGCAATCTTTATATCTCTGATGTATTACTTTGCGTGTAACTTTATTAACCAAGCAAGATTCAGTTTCCAGATCCATATTGGATTCTCTGTAATGATGTCCCTTATGCCTTTTTCTTTCTAACAATCTTAAATGAATATCTTCACCAATCATTCCTTCTGGACACTTTAATACACTTAAATAAAATCTCTATGAGAAAATAATCTTTCCCTTTGTAAAGATGAGAGCTAGAGATGGGAAATAATGACTAATGTTTGAGCCCAGTTTTAGGTTTATATTCTTTTCTGATGTTATAAACAGCATCTATTTCAGATACCTCTTGCCAGGAGCAGGTCATGCTATTGTAGTTTACTAACCACGTTTTTCTTGTGGAAATTTTGTTTTCTCAATAATTACAATTCTTGCACAAAAACATTTTTTTTGGGAAAGAAAAACTGTTTTGACTATTGATATAATTCTTTACTGATTTCCTTCTCAAAAGTGGCAAAGAGTAATGCTTACAGTGTTATTCCCACTGTGAGAAAGACTCTAAAACAGTTTTGAAACCCTATCTATAGTTTTTGGTTTTATTCTTTACGAAATAAATACATGGGTTTTTAAAGCAAACAAAATACTATTTTTAGCAACAAAAAAAAACCCTAGCATTTTCTGTGCAATGAATAGATACTATGCTTTCCCTAGAAAGTACACTTTTGTGTATGGAAAATTTCCATCATCCACAATTTTTGTGCAGAATGTGCCTCAAACTAGAAAAAAATCATCCGTCTAAGATTCTTCTCATCTGTGTTTCTCAACACTAAATTAATACCTTGATTTTTCCCCAGATATTCTTTCCACTTGACATCTAACCTATTTTCTCATGGAAATAGTGGATTGTTTGAAAGGAATCTTGTCCTCTGTACAAAAGTTTAAAAGGAATGTATACTTAAACATAATTTTCTCCAGAAAATACAGAAATATCCAAATATGAAGTGTTTCAATATGTCTCCCTCATTGAGAATAAGGAATATTTCAAGTATTTTTCTCATCACTTCTGCTGTTGAGCATTATAGAATACTGTGTTGTGGGTTTCTTCCAATTAATAGAGCTCATGAATGACAGATCTCTTTGGCTTTTTGGCTATGCAGAAGCCATTGCCCACATGAGTATATATCATTTCCAGAGTTTTTGAGGAGAGGGTGGGTGTGCCAATAATCAGCAGGTTGTAGTGAGTGGATTATCCATAAACCAAAACCACTAAGAGGTTTCCAAAATTCAGAGACAGCACATCCTGTGATCTTAACACCCTCACAATACCCTCTTCTTACTCTTGCAATGTCGTCATTGAGAAATATTAATCTGGTAAATCCTTTTCGCTGCCTTTATCTGCACATGCCTAAATCTTTTTTTAAAAAAAATTACTAAATGAATATAAGAGAGAAAACTATTTCAGGCTGAACCATTGATGCAAGCAGATGGTTGTTAGACCTGCTAGCTTCACTTTGAAAATACCATTTACAGAAAAAAGAAAGCAAAAGTGAGTTATCAGCATATGGTAGTTGCCGTCAAAGTTCTCAGAATAATTCTGTAGGTCTCAGAATAATTCTGCATGGTTTCCTCATAGTAGAGCTGTTGTTATTTTGTTGTTGTTGTTGCTGCTGCTGTTGTTATTATTATTGCCCATTAAGCTCAGTTCAAAGTTCCATTTCCCTGTCAATTATTTTGGGAAAAAATCTTCAGGTAGGCAGGGTATATTGCACCCAAGATTCCTCCATGTTGAGTTATCCCCAGTTTTCTGTAAAGAAGACAAATCACTTGTCCTATGTAGCAATGTCACCTCATTGTAGATGTTCTTGCCCCTGGCAGTGACAGTCAGGCAGGGCAACACAGTGTGAAGATGTTAAAAATTGGGCTAAGTGATTTTATACCTTGTGAATGTGAGTGGGAAAATACAGGAAAGAGAGGTGGCATTTTGAGCACTCGCCTAATGTAATTCATCGCATGTAGCTCTGTGACCAGAACACTTATTGATTTATTATTTATTAGTCAACACTTCTAAATTACTCTTCACCTTTTTGGGTAGCTTATCAAAAGGTTGGATTCAACTTACAAGAAAAGTGATTCCATCTGACTGTGAGGCTGTTAGATGAGCTAGTACAACATCCTTGAGCAACATTCACCAAAAAAAATTGGACTGGCCCAAACGCAGCTGAAACTGTTTTAATTGCTATGTGCAATCCATTCTTTCCTCATTTAAATTATGGTTCTAATCTGGATGTGTATTAAGTGGTTTATACTGAGTACAGACCTGAGAACCTATGATAAAGGGCAGAATAAATAAATATAAAAGTATCTATATATAATTAATTCCCAAGTGGTGGCCACAATCTTACCTTGTGCAGATGGAGTCATAGTGCTACAATGTACAACACTGCTTCCTATATAAGTATTCTAGTCTATAAATGATTGATATGTCTCTCTGAATCAACAGTAACTGAGTTTTCATCCCAGTAAATTGCTAGCCAGATGTGGTCCTGGACCAACGTCAACTGATAGTGTGACTCATACCAGATTATAAATGCATCTCACCGATGTAAAACTACAAGGTGAGGCAGCATAACTTCCTTTTTTAAAATGCGTGCCATTCAGTTGGTTGAAGACGTAGCAGAGCGCTAGTGGTCTCGTTCAAGAGGCGGGAGAATAAAGTTTTGTCCGGACACAGTTCAGTCGCCATCATGCGTTGGAACAGTGAGGAGCGTGCTTTTGCTGTTGAGGCCTACTTTTCGAGTGGATTTGGAGTGGCCGGCCCGCTCTACAGATTTGGCCCCTTGTGATTTTTTCTATGAGGTTTTTTTTTTTCCTAAAAATTGGTTTTTTTAATTATATATATATTTATTTTAATACATACACAACATTTATAGTTCCCACCACCATGAGGATTGTTTTCTTTTACATATTAATTATTTTTGAGATGAACCTTATAAATTAACATACTATATAACATTTGTCTCCTATTTCTTTCTTTCTTTTTTCCTTAATTTTTTTAAACTAATTATTTGACACAATCTCATATATAATCAGAAAATATACGTTCAGAAATACTGGAACATGTCTAGATCTGTATGTAGACAGCAACTTGTACAAAGTAAGTATAACATATTATACCATTCACTCGAGTTTAAGACACTTTCAAAGGAAAAGCCATGTAAACTATTCCTAACTAGAACTGTGTCTATCTAGCTAACAGCAATAGTGTCATCAGCTACTCCCACCCCCATATCATATGCAAAAAAAATTAAAAAAATTAAATGCCAATGTATTTTTGGGGAGGGGGATTCCTTGCAAGGTAAGAAATGTATCTTCTATGAGGTTTTTTGAAATCCCTACAAGATTTGAAGACCAACATCCAGGAAGAAATTGCCAACATAACACCTGCTATGCTGGCAAGAGTCATGACAAATGCCAGAAATCGGTTTACTCAGTGTATGGAGAATGGGGAACGTCACCTACCTAATTTGATCTTCAAAACTACATAAAACAAAACTTTAGGTATGCACCTACATTAAAAAAAAATCTGATTGATACAATGGGTTTTATTAAGTTTTGAAAAAAGGAAGTTATGCTGCCTCACCCTGTACTTTGAGCATGATTATAAGGGCCAATGTGCAATGCAACCCTCATAGTCCCGCCAGCAGTGGGATTATGGCTGAGTAAGGCCCCTTCTACACTGCCATATAAAATCCAGATTATCTGCTTTGAAGTGGATTGTATGGCAGTGTAGAGTGATATAATTCAGTTCAAAGCAGATAATGTGGATTATATGCTTTGATAATCTGGATTGCATGGTAGTGTAGAAGGGACCTAAGAAGCACTGGAGTTTCTGTCTGTTGAGGATTCTCTTTATAGGCCTGATAATGCTAAGGCAGATTGGCCTATAACTTCGACATCCATCTGCAGTGCTTTAAATCCCAGTCTGCACATTTTGTATATCAAAGTTCTATTCAGTTTATAGATTGCCTGCTATTTTCTATGCAGAGAACACCTGCTAGGGATGCCCAGAGTTAATCAGTGGAAGATTTCTTTTTCCCTTGAGGAAAATATATAATTCCTGTTGATGCTACCAGTGATAATTCAGGAAATTATAAAAAAAGACTAAAGAAACCCTTTACACCAGCTTTAATATTCTTCTTACAGCTGTGCTTGAAGGGAGATTTGAGGAAGCTTCCTTCTTTCTTATGGTTTTTGGAAAATCAAATTAGGTGTACAATGGAAGAGAAAACTTTCAAGTAAGTTAAATGACAGTAGTGAATTTTGGAGGCATGGCAATATTTTTATTCTATTGCTATGTCTTTTAGTGGACTTCAACTAATGGTTATTCTGTCAGACACACATATTGCTTTCCTGGAAGTCAGAGACAATATAACTTGACTAAAGACCACTCATTGGGATTCTATGATTGAGCAGAGATCTGAACTTTGTTCTGAGTCTAAGCCAGTTGTACTATTATACAACTGGCTGTTTCTAACTTTGTAGGATTATGTTTTCATGGTGTTAGTTGATTATGGCAACCTTATACATTTCATTATGTTTTCTTAGGCAAGGAATACTCAGAGGTGATGTTTGCCATTGCCTTCCTCTGAAAAATAACCCACAGTGCTTGGTAAACCTTGGCAGACTACCATCTAAACAAGGCTAATCAGTCTTAATTCCAGAGATCAGACAGGATAAATTCATACATTTAGGTTATTTGGGCCCTTTAAGCACTTTACCACTGCAATTTTTGACATTGGAGCAACTCTCTCTCTCTCTCTCTCTCTCTCTCTCTCTCTCTCTCTCTATATATATATATATATATATATATAGCTGGTTCATGCACCTTTTATGAATAACTTTCCCACACTGGAAAAAAATATCCCACTTCTGGCACCAAATTGTCATGAATGACTTTTCAATAACTTTAATGCATAGGTTCTTTTTATTGCAATTTCCAGTATGAGAGGGCACATCTGATTACAGAAAAACATTTAGACAAAGAATGACATTGGACATACAGCAATACAAATGCTATGCAACTGCATTGGATTTACAATTACATGGCTAACAAACAAACAAAGGGGAATTACATTTTCATTCAACATTCACATCACATGTACATGCATTCATCCTCAGGCATTCAAATAGTACTATATCATATTCTCCCTCCTTGGAGAAGCACCTGTTACGCCAGACCCTGCTTTCCTGCAGTCTGTCAATGTATAGTTCCAAATCTTTCATAACTTCATTACTTCTCTTTCCCTAAGAACAATGCCAAAGTCCAGACCTCTGTTTTCCATACAGCAGAACCTGACTCCTGCACAAAATCCAAGACTCCAAAAGCGCACTTCTTTTTCTTTCCTTGAGAAAGAAGCCCCAAAGTGTCCAGACAGCTCCCGTGCAAATCTGCCACTAGCCATAGGTACACTATCTCTCTCCTTCCCATGGAGCAGAGCAGAGTGGGTGGAACAGACTCCTCAGGTCTGCCACACTTTGAGCATTATTAGACTGAGTATTTTTTAGGAATATTCTGTTGATGTAATCCCAAAGTTGTAAATTAATGATAGATGTCTTCCATCCTGGATCCATTTCAGTTTCCTGGACAGATGTTGAACTTCTTGATTGGTATTGATGTTACGTTGACTTCCTTCTTAACATTGTAAACATTTCTGTTATCACTGTCCCAATTCTTATCAGAGTTTACTTTGCAGCTCTTATTAGCAACTTATAATTACAGTCCAGCAAGCAGGTAGTTAATAATTGCATGCCTTAATATTATACTGGTCTCTCCAAAATTATTAGCTCGATCTATTCTTCCATTCTTCATTCATTCTCACATATCATATACCCTCTGTCTCTCTTTGCTTTAAGGGGAAAATGGGGAGAAGATGCCATATCAGATATCCATGCCCAACCTACCCAGCACACAAAACTAAGAGGCAGACAACAAACATTTGGTTGGAGGGGAGCACTGAACCTGTTGTCCAAGTGTGTTTATCTACAGTAGATATTTGGTGGGTGATTTGGGGTCGACAAGAATTTGAGATAGAGAATAGCATGAGATAGTCGGCAATTTTATCTAATAACTGGTAAATTCTAGGCAAATCAGAGACTAACTATTGTATTCATGTGTGTGTTATTCATGTGTGTGTGAGAAAGATAGAGAATGATCCATAATCGGCTCCAGATGATTTCATTCCCCATCATATCTAGAGCTCTCTTATACAAAAAGTCACCTTGAGACAGGCTGCATCTGGCATAGCCCTTTCTCAAACAATCTTTTCCCTTTTTTTTCTGGACAGCCAAATCAATGACTGAGCAATTAATTATTCCCTTGGAAATTCCACTTGAAAAATAGACGAAGAGTGTTCTCCTCAATTTTCCTTGCAGCTTAGAAAAGGAAGAATTAATTATTAAATGGCAATTTTGTATCTATGAAAAACCCTCCCTCCCAGTGGATCTCCAAATGGTTTACACATGCAGCATGCATTCCTTAATCATTTTAACAGGAGTCTCTCAAGCTCATTTAACCAATTTCACTTTCTAAATCCTCCCTAGTGATTGCCAAGCTCTAAATACATAGCATCACAAAGGCAAAGTACATTGAATACAACTCCTTCCAAAACTACCCACATATGCCCCGTCATGTTATTTCACAGCAAGATTGCAAATAGACAGAAGTATGATGAAAAGAGCCTAAGGACTATAGATCGGAAAAAATAATGTCCTGAATATTTTTATATTAAACTTCTTAAGTTTGCCATAGAAAATGAAGACCATTAAAGATGGATAAAGTCTATGAAGGAAATCCACATCTCTTAGTCTGTAAGCTCTGAAAGTGGATTTACATTGACCATTTATCCCAGAACCCATCCAGTATAGTGAATGCTGGATCAGTCCTGGGATGATGTAGAGCACCCCACATAACCAATGTGGAGTTCTACCCCCCCCTCCCCCCAATGATACCAGATCCAGTTTGGTGCTGCCAGAGGTATGTCATTACCACCTCCTCCCATATTCCTTGTCAAGGTGTCTAGCAGGTGCTACATGAGTCTTGCAAGTAAGTTGTCAGCTGGGGGGATGTTGAACAGGACCTCAAAGCAATGAAGAAGGGGGAGATGAGTAATCATCTCCTCCTTTCCCTCTCCCTTTTTTGATCACCTTGTTGCCCTGATCAGCATCATTCCAGGCAACAAGCAACCAGAACAAAGCTTTGCATATGCACTGGTCACTACCATGAGGAGGATTGGGGTGAGGTACAGTGAACCAACCAAACCATTGGCACGGTCCCAAATTTATGGTTTGCTCCAGAGTCTAGGAAAAAATTCAGAGGAACCTCCAACTTTAATAAATGCAGTTCATGGCTCCATTAAGCAGCTTTGACCCACATTAACCCAGATCAGCTCTGTGTTTTGTTTGGTTGCCACAGAGCTGATTTGCTGGCCCTTCACCCTGAGTGGTCATAGTAGATATACCCTGAGCAGGGCTATGGATGACGTGAAAGTCATAGGGCTGCCATAAGTCAAAGTCCACTTGATGGCAACAGACAACAACAAAAGTCCTAGCTAGAGTGGGGCCTTGTGTCTCTCCTCTCCCTTTCATGACTCTGGACAATGAGATTGCACTCATTTTAGGGGAAATATATTGAGCATGCAAGACTTTTTTGCATGGTTCCCTTTTATCACTGAGAGTGATAGGCCAAATGCTATAAACCAGTCATCTCTGTTGTTATGAAGTGGAACACAATGCTAATCATTATCTCTTTGTCTGCAACTAAACCAGCAGTTCCAAACATCCCTTTTGTCCCCATCCCTTTATTGTTCTTTATTTTCTGTCCTTGTCTCATTGTTCCTCTTCTTTCTGGGCAGCTGCAGTTGAAAGTTCAGAGCTGGGCTGTACCGATAACCACAGGGAAATTGAGCCTTTTTGGTGCATTTTAAAAACAGAGCTTTTCTCTGTTTGGAAACTAGCAGTGCAACCCAGAACACAGCAGCAAGATTATTTGTATCCTATTTTAGAAGAGGCGGCTTTGTTTTGTGGGAAAACAAGCTACAGCATGAAAGATGTGTGATGTGCAGTATGGAGAAAACATTTTGGAAGGACCATCCTTGAACATGTTACTATTGAAGCACGAGAAGATAACAAGCAGATCTCCTGCACCATGTAATAGGTCATCAAGTAACATGGACAAATTGTTTCTTGCCCACAGCTATGGTTGAAGCCAAATGACTAGCACTGTTAGGTTTCAACCGGGAGGTAGAACAATAAAAGGTTTTATTTTGGTGGAGGTAATGAATGTAATAAGAACTGGGTGTGTGAATCTATATAATTTTCATTATTTTCTGCAAAAGTCATCCTGTCCTGCAAGGATTCCCAACTGTCTAAGGGTACATCTGCACTGTATAATTAATACAGTTCCACACTACTTTACCTACCATGGCTGCCAGATTCCCTAACACTTGAGTTTTACTATTTTAAATATTTTTAAAATACTGTATTCTCCACATTTGTATTAGAGGTGTGCAGTTCAGCCAAAAGGCATCCCATTTTGGGGCCCATTGTCAGCTCCCCCCTCATTCTGTTTACCAGGAAGTTACTCGAAAGGGGAGGGGTGTTGCCGTTTTCGGCAAAGATTCAGCTCATTGGCTACAACAGGAAATTTTTAAGGCTCAATCAGTCATTTTGAGGCCTATCTGCACTAAACCTAGCTCAGTTGTAGACTCCATTTTAAAACAATTGCCCAATCTATTGAATTTTTAGAATTAATTTAAGTATAACCATAACATTTTTTTTTTAAAAAAAGACAAATTGCTAGAGGTGGTTCTGAGAATTGTAGTCGCTGGTTGTGTCTATTCTCAGCCAGAGTATGGACACCACCAAGCTTTTTATTGGCTGAGAAATAGTGAGAGAGAGGGAGAAAACTGGGTTGTTGTAGGTTTTTTCGGGCTACATGGCCATGTTCTAAAGGCATTTTCTCCTGACGTTTCGCCTGCGTCTATGGCAAGCATCCTCAGAGGTAGTGAGGTCTGTTGGAACTAGAAAAAAGGGTTTATATATCTGTGGAATGACCAGGGTGGGACAAAGGACTCTTGTCTGCTGGAGCTAGGTGTGAATGTTTCAACTGACCACCTTGATTAGCATTTGATTGCCTGGCAGTGCCTGGAGCAATCCTTCGTTGAGAGGTGATTAGATGTCCTTGTTTGTTTCCTCTCTGTTGTTGTGCTGTTGTAGTTTTAGAGTTTTTTTTAATACTGGTAGCCAGATTTTGTTCATTTTCATGGTTTCCTCCTTTCTGTTGAAATTGTCCACATGCTTGTGGATTTCAATGGCTTCTCTGTGTAGTCTGACATGGTGGTTGTGAGAGTGGTCCAGCATTCTGTGTTCTCAAATAATATGCTGTGTCCAGGTTGGTTCATCAGGTGCTCTGCTATGGCTGACTTCTCTGGTTGAAGTAGTCTGCAGTGCCTTTCATGTTCCTTGATTCGTGTTCGGGCAATGCTGCGTTTGGTGGTCCCTATGTAGACTTGTCCACAGCTGCATGGTACACGGTAGACTCCTGCAGAAGTGAGAGGATCCCTCTTGTCCTTTGCTGAACGTAGCATTTGTTGGATTTTCTTGGTGGGTCTGTAGATTGTTTGTATGTTGTGTTTCCTTCGACAATACAGAGGAAAAAAACTTTAACTTCCATCATGCTCCGAGGAACCGGATAAAATTCTGCTTCGTTAATCCATTTTGCTGTGCTTTTCGACTCCCTCCTCCCCAGTCTGTTTTCAGAAATTATATAAAATGGCCCACTGAATAACACAAATCCTTTTTGTTCGAACTGATTCAGACCCAAACCTAATCTGTATGTTAAATTTGTGGGAAACCAAATTGTATAGGAAATCCTCTATTTTAAGTGTTTGCTCATAGCTATTTATTAAAGCAGTACATCATGAGATGTGGATGGATACAGTTAGGAATAATCATATGATGGTGGAATCAACTAGAAGACTATTTCCTTTCATGATTTACTGATGAATATGTACCAGAGTTCATGCTGAATGCATACCACACCGCTAGTCTCATGATATGCAGAGTCTGTCATGTTTTGACACCTATATCGCACGTAAACACAATACTTAAACTTTTGCCTAGGATCAAAAGGGCTTCAAGCAGTTTGCATAATGGTAGAATTGTTTTGGAGTTCAAAACTTAATTGAAGCAATAATATATTTCAAGCTTATGGCCATGTTTTATGTTTTTATAGTTTTAATGGTTTTAATCTAGTTATATGTTATTGATTTAGATATGTGATATTTTTAAAAATATATGTGAGGCACTGAATTTACCATTTATTATGTTGTAAACCTCTTTGAGTCCTCCCAGGGGTGAGAAAAGCAGTATAGAAGTGTAGTTAATAAATAAATAATAAATAAAACTTGACAAAGTAAGTAACTGTAAAGAGGGAAACCTAAACTCTATTTATATTATTTAATGGTGGGTTATGGAAAATCATGGGTTGGGAACAGAATTTGTGGCCTTTCTGAGCCAGACCCCTCAATAAAAAGTCAGTGTAGATGAGCCCCTATCCCTTTGTGATTCTATATTATTATGTTTTATGGGGACACTGTGCTTTTATAAACTGGTGTCATTGTTAGAGATCAGCGCAAATATCATGATGAGAAAATACAGATTACTCTGTACTGTCAAAGACTTTCATGGCCGGAATCACTGGGTTGTTGTAAGTTTTTTTCGGGCTATATGGCCATGGTCTAGAGCAGTGGTTCTCAACCTTCCTAATGCCATGACCCCTTAATACACTTCCTCTTGTTATGGTGACCCCCAGCCATAAAATTATTTTTGTTGCTACTTCATAACTGTCACTTTGCTGCTATTGTGAATTGTAATGTAAATATCTGGTATGCAGGATGTACGTTCATTCACTGGACCAAATTTGGCAAAAATACCCAATACGTCCAAATTTTAATACTGGTAGGGTTGGTTGGTTGGGGGGGGGGGATTGATTTTATCCCATGGGAGTTGTAGTTGCTAGGATTTATAGTTCACCTACAATCAAAGAGCATTCTGAACTCCAATAATGATGGAATTGAACTAAACTTGGCACATAGAACTCCCTTGACCAACAGAAAACACTGGAAGGTTTTGGTGGGCATTGACCTTGAGTTTTGGAATTGTAGTTCATCAACATCCAGAGAGCACCGTGGACTCAAACAATGATAGATCTGGACCAAACTTTAACGAATTCTCAGTATGCCCAAATGAGAACACTAGTGGAGTTTGGGGGAAACAGACCTTGACATTTGGGAGTTGTAGTTGCTGGGATTTATAGTTCACCTACCATCAAAGAGCATTCTGAACCCTACCAATGATTGAATTGGGCTAAACTTCCCACACAGAACCCCCATGACCAACAGAAAATACTGTTTTCTGATGGTCTTTGGTGACCCCTCTGACACCCCCTCGAGACCCCTCCAGGGGTCCCGACCCCCAGGTTGAGAAACACTGGTCTAGAGGCATTCTCTCCTGACGTTTCGCCTGCATCTATGACAAGCATCCTCAGAGGTAGTGAGGTCTGTCAGACTACACAGAGAAGCCATTGAAATACACAAGCATGTGGACAATTTCAACAGAAAGGAGGAAACTATGAAAATGAACAAAATCTGGCTACCAGTATTAAAAAAAACTCTAAAATTACAACAGCACAACAACAGAGAGGAAACAAACAAGGACATCTAATCACCTCTCAACAAAAGTTTGCTCCTAGGCACTGTCAGGCCATTATATGCTAATCAAGGTGGTCAGTTGAAACATTCACACCTAGCTCCAGAGACAAGAGTCCTTTGTCTCACCCTGGTCATTCCACAGATATATAAACCCTTTTTCCTAGTTCCAACAGACCTCACTACCTCTGAGGATGCTTGCCGTAGATGCAGGTGAAACATCAGGAGAGAATGCCTCTAGACCATGGCCATATAGCCCGAAAAAACCTACAACAACCCACAGATTACTCTATATGTTAAAGCTAAAGATAAAGGTTTTCCCCTGACATTAAGTCCAGTCGTGTCCAACTCTGGAGGTCGGTGCTCATCTCCATTTCTAAGCCAAAGAGCCGGCATTGTTCATAGACACCTCCAAAGTCACATGACTTCGGCATGACTGCATGGAGCACCATTACCTTTCCACCAGAGCGGTACCTATTGATCTTCTGGCATTTGAATAATTAATTCCGCTATCATTGCCTGATATTATAACAAGTACTGTACATTGTTCTATAATGTTAAAAAAAGGTAAAGAGAACTTTAAGCTATCTATCTTGTCTACGCTATCAACCCAAAAAATAATTTATATGGTTCAACTTTGTTCACATTTCATGTAAAAACCCTTACATTTTCTAGTGTCCTTGACTGCTCCTTTCCTTACTCATTCATTCCCTTCTTCTCTTGCTCTCTCTTTTCTTAGTTTAAATCTGGCAGATGAGTCAGTATAATTAAGAGTAACATAGTCAAAACCCCTCTAAGCCAAATATCAATACAGATCTCACCACTGTAACCCGACTTTGAAAATGTAATTATTACTGGAATTACCATAACAGTCTAAGACTCACACAGATACCTCCTCTTTCCAGTTATCTAATTTACTGTGGAGGAGCACAGCACATGTACTTTTAGAGGACCTTTAGGAGCACAATCCAGTTGTGACAGATTAGAATGTTTTTTTAAAAAAAGTAATATTTTGCATTGGCTCACATCCCATTTTTGCAGTAATATATTCTCTACACATATAGTTTAAAAGCATTTTTTAAATCTAGCCTTTTAAAATATCAGAACAGGTGGGCTTTTTATATACCAGGCTGTGATTGTTGGTTAATGGTTACTTAAGTTGCTATGTTCAATTTGCAGCTGCTTTGCAGTTGCTTAGACCAGAGGTCACCAGATGGCTTCTCCTTGGTAACTTACTGGGAAATGTTGACTTCTCGAATCTGCACACCGAGCTAAAAATATAAAGAAAATATTGGAAGCTCAGAGTATCAGAAACAGTTCCTTCTTGTTCAGAGACATGCTAAGAAAAGAAGGGATGAGTATTATAAACTGATTGCCTATCAAGAGGTAAATCAAGTAGCCATTACTTCAAAAGGACTAGAGTGGGAAAAGCTCAATTGCCATTCTTAAATATCTCAGGACAAGAGGAGGCCACTTCACACCGGCAGCGCTCAAGCTGTTTGAAGTCAGAGCCCAACTCTTGTATGGTGCTCAGCTGGGCCCCTTCCCCAGTTTTGCCCCATTAGAGCTGGTTCAGTCAAAAGTTTCTGAGATCGGCCTTGCAGGTCCCTAAATGCGTTTCTAATGCCACCCTGCGACTAGAGACGGGCTTTATGAGAGTGGAGGCCAGGGTGTGGGTGGCCATACTCAACCTCTGGCTCAGACTATCCCGTGCACCCTTTGGTCTTGCCCCAATAACCATGAAGGATGACTTCCAATCCACATGGAAGCAGGCGGTAGCATCAAAAATCTCCTCATTGGGATTTTCTCCAGGCCTACTACTCGCTATGGATTACAATCAAGCCAAAGCACTTATTAAACAACGTATCACAGACACAGAGCGACAACTAGATCTGGCCTCGGTTCCAACCTTCCTTATCAATGAAGACAGCAGATACCTTGCCTCCCCTATGGCATATTTAACAAACTTAGAGGTTCCCATTCATCGAAAGGTTTTCACCCTGGCTCGATGCCATGCTCTCCCATCAGCTGTACTCGAAGGCCGCTACCGGAAGATCCCTTTCCCAGAGAGACTCTGCTCCTGTGACTCGGGTCATGTAGAAACAATAGAACATGTGCTCCTTCAGTGCCCGTTCTACAGGGATATCCGTGCCAGGCTTATCTTACCTCTGTTATACAAGTACCCAGGCCATTCAGGACAATTTTATACCTCCATGCTACTTATTTATTTTATTTATTTATTTCAGTTACTTATACCCCGCCCTTCTCACCCCCGAGGGGGGACTCAGGGCAGCTTACAAACAACGGCACAATTCGATGCCGGAATCAATAAACAAATGATACCTACAACAATTTAGACAGTTAACAAATTAAAAACATCAGTACACAATAAAATAACATAACATAACATAACAATCTCATGCTCAGTATTCAGAGTTCCATGTATCTATTCCATTCCATTCATCCATGTTTGTCGTCAGATCTTCCTTTAGCTGCCAGCATGTCCAAAGGCTTGGTCCCATATCCAGGTCTTCAGTTTTTTCCTGAACGTCAGAAGGGAAGTCGCTGATCTAATCTCCCCGGGGAGTGAGTTCCACAGGTGAGGGGCCACCACTGAGAAGGCCCTGCTCCTCGTCCCCGCCAACCTCACTTGTGATAGTGGCGGACGATCTTAAATTTCGAGGTGGGATGTAGAGGGAGATCCGTTCGGACAAATACACTGGGCCGGAACCGTATAGGGTTTTGTAGGTTAAAACCAGCACTTTGAATTGTGCTCGGAATTGGATTGGCAGCCAGTGGAGCTGATGTAACAGGGGGGTGGTGTGCTCCCTGTACGTCGCTCCGGTGAGCAATCTGGCTGCTTCTCGCTGGACTAGTTGTAGTTTCCGAGCAGTCTTCAAAGGCAACCCCACGTAGAGTGCGTTGCAGTAATCCAGCCGGGATGTACAAGTACCCAGGCCATTCAGGACAATTTTATACCTCCATGCTACTTGCAGATATTAATTCAGCTACAACCTACAATGTTGCAAAGTTCTGTGCAGCAGCATACAAAATCCGTCAGGGAATGACTAGTCCCAAAAGTTAACTGTGTGTCCAGTAATCTTCTTCTCTGAATCTACAATTTGGTGATGGATCTGGGCATTGTATGTTTTTACCCTGTTTCCCCTTCCCTTCTGCTCCCTCACCCATATTGTGCTTCAGTCGTTATATTTATATTTTTAATGTACCAAACATACCAAGTTTGTATGAAAATGTGACTATTTTCTGTGCTGGTCAATGACCGAAATAAATGATTTGATTTGATTTGAGAGTGGGAAAAGTATGATGTAGGACTGTAGTGCCCAGAATCCCCCAAGGCAACATGCAGGAATAAAATAAAATAATGTCTGCTCTAGCCGAAGAGCTCCACCAAGACACAGGTTCTATCTTACTCAACTTTCTGGTTCCTCCAACATTGTAACAGATGACAGCTGTGTGCCTATAAGCAGGATATGAAGGCTAACTCACTTCCCACAGATTTGCTTCTCAGGAACTGGTATTCAATGACATACAGCTTCTGAACCTGAAGATCCCACACATTTATCACCACAATGTCAGCATGGGTGAATCTATTCATTTGCTGACTCCTCTTTTGGAAAGCGCTCTCTATACCTTGTGACATCAAACTCCCTAAACTCAATATGCTTTGTGCAAAAAGTACTTTTCCTTTAATCCTAATCCACTGCTCATCAATTATCCCCCAGCTTATTTTGAGGACAAGAGAGAAAGTGTTCAATATCAATTTTATCTCCATGCTACATCATTTCATAAACTCTACTCATGTATTTTCTGTTCTTAGGCAAAAATCCCTGTAACCATATATGTAAAAACAAACCTAATTAAACTCAATGGAATTTCCTTTTACCTATATGTTATTGCTGTTAATATTAATTTCCCTGTAACTTCATGACTGTCGTGTCAGGAGCGACTTGAGAAACTGCAAGTTGCTTCTGGTGTGAGAGAATTGGCCGTCTGCAAGGACATTGCCCAGGGGACGCCCGAATGATTTGATGTTTTTATCATCCTTGTGGGAGGCTTCTCTCATGTCCCCGCATGAGGACCTGGAGCTGATATAGGGAGCTCATCTGCCTCTCCCTGGATTTAAACTTGCGACCTGTCGGTCTTCAGTCCTGCTGGCACAGGGGTTTAACACACTGCGCATGTCTGATATGCAGGATGTATTTTATACAAATACGTGTTGTGCTGTCGCACGCTGGGCCTGTGCATAAAACTGTAGACAGGACATAAATTCTGTGTGCCCAACAGGGGCTGCCTCAGATTAAAGGCCTTTGGATTTCCTTAAAACAAAGTCTCTAGATTGCTTAAAAGTTCAACAAAGTTCTTTATTAATGAAAACAAACAGGTACTTCAAGGCTTTCTTAATAGTCTATTGGCTCTCTCAATCTTGTTCACTGGGAACAGGCACTATCTTCATAAACTGTAATTTAACTAATGGGGAAATCCTTAACTTCTAATCTAGGCAGTCTGTCTTTGCCTCTGTTGGTGTGGAGTCCCTGCACCCGGTACCAACTGCTTCTGGCTTCCGTGAGTGACCCTTACCAAGCAGAGCTTTGTAGACTTCCAGAGGAAAAGTAGTTCAGATTTCGGTGATGGCTGGCTGAAGTCCCTCAGCAAAGTAGCTGTAAGGATCCTCGGCCAAGCTGTGGGCTGTATAACCCCGGCCAAGCTGTAGAAGACGAAGTTTCTGCAGGAGCTCTTGGTATTATGTCCTGCATGGAAAGCTTTTCTGTGTGGACTGAACTCAAACTGGCTCCTATTCCCTCCAAAAACCCAAAAAGGGGACAGGACCAGGGAACCTAACTATAATTGACAGGTGGCTTGCCCTATGATTGCAGCCAAAAGAAGCCACCTATCTGCAGAGTCCCTGAAATTTAGGACTGCAACAAACATTCAATGCAAAGCAAACAAAATGGGAGCTTGTGGTACAGCTGTACCAGCACACGTGCTATGCCCAAGTTTGAATACTGGTGGGGTGGGGTGGGGTGACTGATTTTGTCATTTGGGAGTTGTAGTTCCTGGGGTTTATAGTTAACCAAAAGCATTCTGACCTCCACCAATGAGGGAATTGAACCAAACTTGGCACACAGAACTCCCATGATGAAGATAAAATACTGGAATGGTTTGGTGGACATTGACCTTGAGTTTTGAAGTTGTAGTACACCTACATCCAGAGAGCACTGTGGACTTAAGCAATGGTGGATCTGGACCAAACTTGGCACGGATACTCAATATGCCGAAATGTGAACACTGGTGGCGTTTGGGGGGGGGGAGGGGGGAGGAGATAGACCTTGTGATTTAGGAGTTGTACATCAGACCCAACTATTCTTAAAATTTAGAATTAGCATCTTATGTTGCCATGTGAATTGTCCCTGAAATTATAGCAAGGAAGTATTTAAACTCACACAACTATTATGCATATTAATATCTTAGTTGCTGGGATTTATAGTTCACCTACAAAGAGTATTCTGAACCCCCCCCCCCAAACTTCCCACATGGAACCCTCATGACCAGCAAAAATTACTGTGTCTTCTGATGGTCTTTGGTGACCCCTCTGGAATCTCCTCGCGACCCCCCCCCCAGGGGTTCCGACCCCCAGGTTGAGAAACACTGCCTTAGACCAACTCTTGGCGAGTCATCTGCATGATACTGTTGCCTGAATGCCTTTTTTAAATGCAATCTTGGCATGAAATAAGCTTTTTTCACCACTGGCTTGCCATTTTTCTTGAGTATGACCCTACCATCCTTTTCTCATTAACTACTGCCAGTTCAGACTCCATCAGTGTTATCTGTTGAAATAATGAAAGGAACAAAATGCATGCAGATTCAATGAATAAGAATAATTGCTATGTGAATGGATCAAACATGCATTAAAGAGGCTTATCTATAGAAAGAACCAAAGAATCTCATCTCCTCTTCTGAAAGAGAAGGTAGAACATAACTTAAGAAAACCTCTTTAATAACCACAAAGTGTAGCCTTATTTTTACTTTCATCATGGCCAGAAGCTGCATCAGGAACATATAGGTTCAGAAGCTCACTCATACTTTCTCAACATCCCATTGTGATTTGAATTCTAATTTTAACCTTTGATGTTGGCAGAGGGCATAATTCTGCTATTAGCTTTCCCAATGCTTTCCGTGGCTAATCAATTGGTCAGTTGGGTTTGGGGGATAAAGCTGCCCTTTGGCACCAATACAACTGAATGCCTGTCCAGACATTACATTTGTCTCAGGAGATCCCATAGCAAAAAGGAGAGTGGCCAAACACCATTCCCCATAAAATACAGAAGCAATAGTTAGTAATGGCAAAAAAAACACAAGATTTTTAGGTGTGGGAATATCCTGGATCTGAGCCAAAAATCTGCATCTTTGAATGTCTGTATGTCCCTGCACACAGACATCAAGGATTTTTTTTTTAATCTGGGTTTGTTCCTGGGTTTAAGATGTCTATTCCTGATTGGTTGGATCCTAAAAAGAATCAGACAGTTGAGTAGAACATGGAAACTTTGTTTTTGTGGCTGAAACTTCATGAAACATGTGGAGGTCACATTCCCTCTGGCCAGGACAAAGCTGTGGCCCCCCAGTCAACAGTAGGTGCAATCAGGAACAGACATGTATAACCTAGGAACAACACCCTGTCTGAACAGATGGCCCTGCAGCTTATATAACCCAGAACCAGAACTTATACAATGATTCACATCTTTGCATGTTCACATCTTAAGTGAGTTTTTTAAAGAGTGCCTGGTGGAAGTCCCAAGGTGGCCATCTTGGGGGCTGCAAAATTCCACAGCAAAGCAGCAAGTGTGGGTGACGGAGACAGAAATCCTGGGACCAACATGTCTGGACATCTCAGGTCCTGTTTTTTGTTGTTGTTGTTGTTGTTGTTGTTGTTGTTGTTTTTGCCCCTGACTAAAGTGCATGATTTAGTGCTGTCTGGAACTGCCCTGAGGCGGAAGACCTTTTGCAAGAAGGTACTAAATCCCTCCTTGCACAATCAAATTAGTGAAAAAAGAATCTACACTAAATAAACAAGCCTGTCTTACTAAGAGGAGTCCAATTCTTTGGGGGGGGGGGGTTACTAAAAAAATCAGGATCTTGTGGGAATTTTCTCCTTCTTCTGCCAAAACAGTACATCTGGCTTGGGAAACTATTCCTTTTGACATAAGAAGAAAACTGCAAGGCGAAGAAAACCTAGACATGGGAAAGGAAACCTAGATTCTCACCATCCCCATGATTTTCTACTACTTCCATTAAATATTACATGTTTTTCTGAGTTAAACTGACATTGACCTGCTCCTTCTATATTTCAGAGTAAGAAACAGGTAGCCATCGAGTGATTCTCTAGGCCAATACAGTTAGAGATGCATGAAATAACATCAGCATCACCCAAGAGCTGCACTTTAGATGAATATCCAATCTAAGTGCAAAATTACTTTATTTCCTTAATCTCAGAGGGCAACTGTTAAAAACCAACTATCACAGTGACTGTAGTGACCGTGAAGCATGAAATGAAAGTAATACATTATAATATATACAAAGACAATAAACAATAAAGGGGTGATTTGACTGCAATATTCCTGCTTCTTGGCAGGGGGTTGGACTGGATGGCCCATGAGGTCTCTTCCAACTCTTTGATTCTATGATTAATAGTTTGATAGGCACAAGATGGAAATAGGTGATAAAACTGATTTTAATAATGAACAAGATCCTTGGAGTTCTCAATAAAGTACATCCTCCATTTTCACAGGGTTAAGGATAAAAGTGCCAGGCAAAATGGGAAAAGATTACAAAAAAGGAAATAGCTCTTGGAATTTCTAGGTCCTACACAGTAGCTCTATGTCAACTTTGATGGAGGACTTAGGGCACCTCCAAGCACCACAAAAAAGCAGGTTTTAAATGGAGGTTGAAAAATCATGGGACCTGACTGCAGGTCCCCACACATACCTGTTAGTTCTGGAATTCGGTCCCCCACCATCCTCTGTATCATAATAAGATGGAGGGTGGACAGGGGACATCCAGCAAAAGGCTTTTTTTAAAAAAAAATAACTCAATTGTGCATTGGACCGTATATGCGATTATACACAAAGGCAAATGTCTTAATAAAAATATAAGCAGATTTGCATGTGTACATGCAAATAGAGACAGAGAAGGCTGAGAGGAGATATGATAGCCATGTATAAATATGTGAGAGGAAGCCACAGGGAAGAGGGAGCAAGCTTGTTTTCTGCTTCCCTGGAGACTAGGACGCGGAACAACGGCTTCAAACTACAAGAGAGGAGATTCCATCTGAACACAAGGAAGAACTTCCTGACTGTGAGAGCCATTCAGCAGTGGAACTCTCTGCCCCGGAGTGTGGTGGAGGCTCCTTCTTTGGAAGCTTTTAAACAGAGGCTGGATGGCCATCTGTCAGGGGTGATTTGGATGCAATATTCCTGCTTCTTGGAAGGGGGTTGGACTGGATGGCCCATGAGGTCTCTTCCAACTCTTTGATTCTATGATATGAGGTACCCCCAGTGGCACAGTGTGTTAAAGTGCTGAGCTTGTTGACTGAAAGGTCACAGGTTCAAATCAGGGGAGCGGCATGAGGTTCTGCTGTCAGCTCCAGCTTCTGTCAACCTAGCAGTTCGAAAACATGCAAATGTGAATAGATCAATAGGTACCACTCTGGTGGGAAGGTAATGGCACTCAATGCAGTCATGCCAGCCACATGACCTTGGAGGTGTCTACAGACAATGCTGGCTCTTTGGCTTACAAATGGAGATAAGCACCATACCCCAGAGTCGGACACAACTGGACTTAACATCAGGGGAAAACCTTTACCTATATGAGGTTCAGTACATAAAAAAGTGATTTTTTTAAAAAAAAATCAACATTTATGCTGTATGTCTCCCTTTCCCAAATGTTTATTTAAGCTCTATTTAGTATTTCAAAGTTTAAAATAAAGTTTCAGACAGTTCTAACTGCTCTCCATCCATGCTTCCTTTAAATCAGCTGTGTGTCCATTTCACAGCCTGATCATCTGATCAGTTGTTTCAGGCTTTTTAAAAGCAGACATGTGCTCCACAGAGGGAGGGAAGGAAATCAGATATTTTTCACAAGTGCAGGGATATGCAATAATGTGAATATGTGCATTTTCTGGACAAAATTGGGATAAAAGGGGAACTTTTTACTCCTAGCCCCAGCAAATTTGTAGGACTGACTGCATACAGAGAGGCCCTACATCAATTATCAAGGTCTCAAGCCAATCGGACTTGAAATTTTATCACTGATGCATTGAAATCAGACTGGAAGCAAACAGGTAGCCAGTGCAGTTCCTTTAAGATTGATGTTCTGTGTGGTCTATGTGCTATTTTGTTCAGAAATTTTCCTACTGTAATTTGCACCATTTGTAGTTTGCAACTCATCTTCAGGGATAGCCCCACATAGAGTGCACTGCAGTAGTGTAAACATGAAGTTGCCAGTGTGTGGGCTACTGTGGATGAATTATCCCTGTCCAGAAAAAGCTGCAGATGGTGCACCAGTTGGAACTGACACCAAGTACTCCAAAATATAGAATCTAATTGGTCTCCAGTGACAAAGTTGGGGCTAGGAATACTCCCAAGATACGCATCTACTCAATCATCCTTTTAGTTAATATCTGACTTCTTTTGTTGTCTCTTATTCAGAGCATTGGAGCTTCAAGGCATTGGGCTGGCAATTTCAAAGCCTTAGCCGAATCCAATGACAAGGAGAAGTACAGCTAAGTGTAATCAGTATGCTGGTTGTACTCTACTTCAAAACCACTTATGATCTCTCCTGGCAGATTTATATAGATGTTGAAAAATATGAGTAACAAGATATAACCCACTTCTTAATGGCTATGGGGATGAACAGGGATCACTGGAGCTGGTCCCAGAGATAGGAGCAGAATCACTGCAACATATTGCAGTAGAATGAATGCAGTTTAACACCTTTGTAACTAACTACCATCGTTCAATCTATGGAATACAGAGAATTGTAGTTTAGTGAGTCAGCACTCTTTGGCAGAGAGCATGCAAAACCTTGTAAAACTAGAACTCCCATGATTCCATAGCATTGAACCCTGACAATTAAAGAGGTGTCAAATTGCATTCATTCTACAATGTAGATAACTCATTTTCCCTACTCCATCAAATAGATACTATGATCAATGGTACCAAATAATAGCCAAAACAATCTACAGTGCATCACTTCCCATGGCTGTCATCCAGAATAGATGGTAATTTATTTGGTGCTGAGCCCTCTATGAAACAAGACTGGAATGAAACCAGAAAATCACTTTTTTCTAATAACACATTTAAATTCCTTGGAACTATCATTATCAATTGCACCTGGATCCAAAGGATAAGCAATAATAATAATAATAATAATAATAATAATAATAATAATAATACTTTATTTATAACCTGCTCCATCATCTCCCCAAGGGGAACCGGGGCGGCTTACATAAGGCCAAACCCAGCAATACAGTAAAACAATATAACACAAGAACACAGCAGAAAATAATAATTTATTTATACCCTGCTCCGTCATCTCCCCAAGGGGACCTGGGGTGGCTTACATGAGGCCAAACCCAGCAATACAGTATAACACAAGACACAGCAGAAAATAAAAATAAAATACAAGAACCAGTATAAATAAACACACCTCACCTCTAGAATGCCCTTCCTGGAGAAATAAGACAGGCCCCATCCCTTCCCTCCTTTCGTAAGAGCCTGAAGACCTGGTGGTTTAAACAAACCTTTGAGAACAACGGGTTCTAGCTCAGCCCCAGATACTGTTGAAATTGGCCATATCTTCTTCTTCCCATTACCCATGTCACTCTCTTCTGTTAGGCCCTGGAAATGTACAGCCATAGACTCTACCTAATTTCGCAGGCCCTCTAAAATCGCAGTAGCCCGGTCCAGCCTTTTAAACTGCCTTGATCAGGCATGATTATTTTAAATATATGCGCTATTGTGGTTTTAATGCTTATACTGTCTTGTTAATTTTATGTTTATACCATTTTTCTTGTATGTATTGATTATGTTGTATCATATCCTTTTCCTGGGAGCTCCTTGCCTCTTAAGGAGTGTGTACCTCTCTGCACCTTTGTTTTCACAATTGATCTCTCAGATGCACCAGAGTGAATCCTTTGAATCCTTATTCCATCAGCCCACTTTGGTTGGGATTGAATATTTACTTTTAAGCTTTTTTTGTATTCATATTTGAAGAATTGTATGTTTACTTTTAAGCTTTTTAATTGTATTTCTATTTGAATTACTTCTAAACTTTTTATTGTATTTATATATTCAAATTATTATGTCATGTTTATTATTGTATGTTTAAATTGATATATTAATTGTTTAAATTGATATGTTATGTTTATTATTATATGTGTAATGCGGCATTGTATGCCATGGATTGTAAGCCGCCCTGAGTCCCCCACTGGGGTGAGAAGGGCGGGGTATAAATGTAGAATAATAATAAATAATAATAATAATATGTTACTTGGAAACCACTCTGAGTCCCCTTGGGGAGATAGAGCGGTATATAAATAAAGAGTTGTTGTTGTTGTATAAAATCAGAACATTAAAACACAGAAAATTGATCACAGTAGGCAGGGCCAATTACAAGAGACTAAAAATTTAAAAACACTGGGTGAGAGAGCACTGTAATGTATCAGGACAATGCCATATCCCCCTTCAAGGTACCTAGCACCTCTTTCTCTTGACACAGACTCTGATTATCACCTTGTGAGTCTTCCTGAACAATCCATCTCTGCTCAACTTTTTTAGTCAAGACTTACATGTGGTGTCACAGACTAATTCAAGCAAGTTGACCACATTATCAGGCTCAAATGGGTTCCAAGAAACCTTCCAGATGGAGCACTGGGCACTTCCCCACACTCTGCCATAAATGTGTATCAAGTTTTGGGTGAATATTGCGCTACTTTCTCCTTGAAATCCCTGGCAAATTTCTGGTTTCTCTGACACTGACCACAACAGTATCCTTGTCACTCTGAATAATTTTTCTGGCTGGAGAAATGCATTTCACTGATATATTAACTCACTTGCCAGCAACTGCCTCAAAGAACCCATGCTAGTTAAGATAACCAAGAGTATTCAGGACCATATCAAAATTCATCATGCAATACTCTGACTTGGCACTCTGGAACTCTCTGCCCCGGAGTGTGGTGGAGGCTCCTTCTTTGGAAGCTTTTAAACAGAGGCTGGATGGCCATCTGTCAGGGGTGATTTGAATGCAATATTTCTGCTTCTTGGCAGGGGGTTGGACTGGATGGCCCATGAGGTCTCTTCCAACTCTTTGATTCTATGATGTCACCGACTGCATTGTTATTGAATTCCATTCTGAGATGAAGGCAGCATATAAATTTAATAAATAATTACCATAAACTGCTCTCTCGTTTAGTCTCTCTCACACACATAAACTCAAATGAAAGTGTCTGAAATAATTTTATTGAAGTTTTGTAATCCCATAATAATTAAGATAATTCATAAATTGTAATTCTTGCATTTCATGCCGTGAAGAGCCTCCATCTAAGAGCCAAACTTTAATTCAAAATAAAATGTAGGCATTCCAATATAAATGCTAGGTCACCAACACCCATTCCTCATTAGCATGTGTTGATGAAATGCTTACTTAGCTCCATCCCTCATCTTGCTTCCATATGCACTCTCTTTATTATGTGGTACAGGTCTTTTGGAGACATGCACGAAGTGGATTGAAGTGTTACAATTGATTTATCATGGCCAGGGATGAAATGATGTGGCAGTATTTCTCCTCCTCTGGATATATTTCATTGGGAAAGTGGGAGGGATGTGTCCTTAAATCTTCAGTCTTCAAGATGGAAAAGTAATCCAGCACAAGGCTGAGAGCCTCAGCAGTTGCTTGCTGAACTATGCATTTTCATTCTCCAGTTCTTGTCACTGTGAGTGGTTTTTTCAGTGTTTAAGAAAGAGACAATACTTCCCTCTGGCCATAATATGTGATGGAAGAGGAAAATCGCCTTGATGCTTGAGGAAAGGGGAGACTTATGCTGCTATTAACTATTACAAAAAATAAACAAGAAGAATTGAACCGCAGAAGTAGCGCATAGCCTTTTCACTGTTATCTGAAAACCTAAAATAACTCGTGTTGGAAAATGTTCACAAAGGGAAAATCACCTCTTCACCTAGAGTAGAATTGGAAATAAATCCAGACTGAAACACATGAGAATTGAATTGGCAAAGAAAGCCAAAAGGATTTGGAGGGGATAAACAAAATGTTGTCAGATGGGATCCTGCAGAAAGCAAAGCTGGGCACATTTCTATAGTGGAGTAGTGGAGAAGGGGAGGGAGAAGAAACTGTGCTTTAGATACTTTTGCAAAAAACACAAGCTATTCAGGACATCTAATCCATCATTCTTTCTCTAGTTGTGAAAAATGATTGGGTCAGGAAGCTTGCAAACCATACCATCTGAAGCCTTACCAGAATGAAACACGAACTGCCGAATCTTTTGGATAAATTTGGATATATTCATTGATTTGGACATACTTTTCATCATTAATATTCAGACCATTTGTTTGTTTTGCAAGCACAAGCAGCAATTTCTCTTTGGAGGGGGCGATGGTGCTGAGCGGTCATTGCAGCAATACTTGCTGCATCATGTTTCTCAGCCAATCAGAGGACTAGTTCTGTCTATTCTTCTCCCCTCTTGTGCTGCGCACTGTTTTGGATTTCAAATCCCAGAAATCCCTGTTGTAGTTGGCTTTTTTTTAAAAAAAAAATAATGTTGTTGGTAAAAAGATTAAAATTTTCCTCATAATCGTCTGGAATCTTCCCGAAAACAAAACGAGGACACCCAAAATTTGAAATGAAAACAGAATGGATTTCTGCCTTTTTGCACACTCCAAGTATTTAGGACTTCAACTCCAAGAAGCCAAAGCCAACTTGAACAACTGCCAGGAATTCTGAAGGCAGAAGTCCAACACATATGGAAGCCCTAACATTGGAACCACTGAAGTCTTTGAGGGAATCCAGTATCCCATTGCTTAGCCTGATCATCCAAAAATTGGAGGCCTCCTCTTTGAAATTGACAGCCACAAAATATCTTTATTGGCACACATTTTTGTTTTGGTTCCATCCCCTAAAATCTTGAGATTTGTAATTTTATGAAACACTAAAAATTTCTGACTGACAGTTCTAATAATCCTTCCCTATACTTCACAGCTTGAAACAATGACAGTTAACATGGGATTATACCGGTATAATTATGTAGTGTGAATGGGCCACAATTTTGTTTCCCCCATTGGTCAATTGAATACATCAGGGCAACTCAGTCTTTCCTCATGTTGTTACAAGTAACAATGAGCAAGCCCTGCAAAACTATTGTCAGAAGTGTCTGCAGATGAAACCAAAGACTTAAAGTCATTCTAACACAACCAAAATCAATTAGAACAATCATGGTCTCAATCCCATTGTAAGTCTTGACTAGACCAAAACCTTTGAATCAATGCCCCCCCCCCCTTTCAACAGTTGGATCATGTTTCTGCTTTAGCTCAGACTCATACTCAAGCACGCATGCAATAATGACATTTTCTGAGTGAATCCTGGTGTCTGGGAAAATGGGGGTAGTTCTGGTACACAAGTTCTCAAAATGCTTCCTACAGATGCTCCTTTGTGAAAGCACCCTCTTCCTCTTCATCTCTCTTATCTACCTCACACAACAGGAAATATTCTGTCTTACTTCTAGCATTTGCAACCAAGGTAGGTCACAACATAATTTGAATAAGGAACTAGTACAATTACAAACACATTGTCCAAGATGCTGTCAACATCTTATGTTTGTGTAAGCCTCCTCTGGAAGTAAACTGTCATTTCTGAATAAAGAACAATATCCAGATTCAGTTAAGATCAAGGAAATAAAGTTGTGCACAGGGTGCCATTATCCATGTAGATAGACATCTGGCTGTGATGATACCATTCAACACTAAGGTCTAATAATACAATCCACACATTAAGCTTTGTAGTAAAACAATCCTGAAGTAGGATCACTTCCAGCAATCTATGTTATGGAAACCGAGTTAAACCAATCATCACAGTATCTACCTTACATCAAAAACAGTGTTAGAACACATTAAAGCCACTCCACAAGTGTAGTTCCCTTTAAAAACTTGAGAGAAACCATGAAGGAAGCCCATCTCTCCTTCCCTTCATTTAGCAGCTGAATAAAGGTTTCCAGAGAAAATGTGATGAAAGTACTATTGTCTTCCTATCTATCTCTTTGATAGATAGAGTAACATGGTCAACCACCATAGTCCATGGAGACCAACCACTGGGCTTTAAGGTTCATTTTTTACCCTGTGCATCAAGGGCAGAAAAGATTAATATAGACAGAGAAAAAGAGCGAGATGCCACTAAGATGCCATTGTTCCTATTGTTGTTGTTGTTCATTCGTTCAGTCGTCTCCGACTCTTCGTGACCTCATGGACCAGTCCATGCCAGAGCTCCCTGTCGGCCGTCACCACCCCCAGCTCCTTCAAGGTCAGTCCAGTCACTTCAAGGATGCCATCCATCCATCTTGCCCTTGGTCAGCCCCTCTTCCTTTTGCCTTCCACTTTCCCCAGCATAATTGTCTTCTCTAAGCTTTGCTGTCTCTTCATGATGTGGCCAAAGGACTTCCACTTTGTCTCTAGTCTCCTTCCCTCCAGTGAGCAGCCGGGCTTTATTTCCTGGAGGATGGACTGGTTGGATCTTCTCGCAGTCCAAGGCACTCTCAGAACTTTCCTCCAACACCACAGCTCAAAAGCATCGATCTTCCTTTGCTCAGCCTTCCCTAAGGTCCAGCTCTCATACCTTCTATTAATTGAAGAAAAAAGGACTGATATGCCATCCTGAGAGGTTGCTGGACTGGGAGGACAGGAAAAGAAAGAATTCTTCTACATTTTGGATTGTATTCTGAATTGGGGGGGGGGGGTATCATGGCTCTTTTAAGACAGGCTTTTCAAAGCTTCCAAAGTGCAAATCCAAACTCACAAGAATCTCACCAATGTCTTTGCTTCACAGCAACCACCATTTTGTAGCCTTCTGTTGTTGAACCCAAGGTTAACAACAAAAATTGTGTGTGCTGTCTTACACCATTCCTATTCAAGTAAACAGAGCAAGGAGAATATAATTCATGAATGCATGAAGGTATAAAGTGTATCTGAGCACACATTAGTTATCTTTAAATAGCATTCTTTAAATCACCCTGTCTACATTGAAGGTTCAATATGGTTCTCCCCATACCACAAAAATTTGAGATTTTTATCAGTTCATTTTTAAGGTGGGGGGGGGGGTTGACAAAAGTCTTGTCAAAAATATTACATAAGCTGTATGACAGGATTCAATTTTATTTTCCTTTAATCACATTGATTTTGGGAGAAGAGGAAGCTGACATCTTTGACCATTCCTAGTTTAGATACACAAAAAGAATGAATAGAGATTATTCATGTTCTAAAAATAAAAGATCATGCACCGGAGGAGATAGACTGAAGGTTTATGTGTCATATAACACACAATTAATAGACTGTAAAACTCTACACAGATATCTTCTAATGGATGCTAACAGAAATGGTATTTTAAATTGGGTTGTGGTAAATACACTGAGTACATTAATGTCAATGAGCTATGATAATTAAGTGCAGCGTCACGGTTTGAGATAGGTGGTCTTTTTACTATCTGGACCTACTATCTGTGGGGTATAGAATGAATACCACAATGAGAATTTCTGAGTTGCATACTGGGTTGCACTGGTTTTGTCTATTAGCATTACTGTTTCTATGAAACATAGAAGTCTTCTTCTACCTCCAACGGAGAGAAAGATAAGAGATGTTATTCTTCCAGTCATTGGTCTTGGAAGGCACAGGATGGAGTCCTAATTAACTTCTTGACCACCACAACCTACACACGCAAGCAAAGAAAAAATAGCTTGTGGAGAAATGTACACTAAGGATATCATTAAAACAGGAACAATATTTTGTTGGTGTGCGTTATCTGCATTGCTGAAAAGATATCAAGTGCTGCTTAAGGAAGTAGATAAATTGTACTTAAACAGTCCAAGAGTGATCCATATAAAATTCTTCAATGACAGGGTTCTTGTAGGTTTTTCAAACTATATGGCCATATTCTAGAAGCATTCTCTCCTGATGTTTCACCTGCATCTATGGGGGGCATCCTCAGAGATTGTGAGGTCTGTTGGAAACTAGGAAAATTGGGTTTATATATCTTTGGAATGTCCAGGGTGGGAGAAAGAACTCTTGTCTGCTGGAGTTAGGTGTGAATGTTTTAGCTGGCCACTTTGATTAACATTTGCTGGCCTGACAGTTTTTAGGTTGACTTGTTACTGCCTGGGGAAATCCTTTGTTGAGAGGATCAGCTGTTCCTAATTGTTTCTTGTCTGGAGTTTCCCTGTGTTTGAGTTTTGTTCTTTATTTACTGTTATAAGAAGGAAAGATAAGATGACAATGTATATGCAAAGAAGGGAAGGAGGAGCTTGAAACGTTAGGAGAAAATACTTCTAGAACATAGCCCGAAAAACCTATAACAACTCAGTGATTCTGGCCATGAAAGCCTTCGACAATACATCTGCAATGACAACTTACATTTTTGAATGGGATGCAATGTCCTTCCACACATACAACACATACATAGAGTGTTTCAGTTTGCATTGCCAATTGAAAACATAGGAAGCAGTTCCCTAGAGTCAGACCACTGGCTGAGATCATCTGGTACACCACAAACAGAGCCTAGAAATTACTTGCACAAAAGTTTTGCAATGAATTGTGACCTCCCATGAAAGTTCAAGTTTCACAGACATTGTATACTGGCTGTCCACTACACCTGTCACTTGCCCACCTCACATAGAAGCAGAAGGCTGTGGGGGGTGATTTACTCCCACCATGAAGTAGCAGGAAATAGAATGGAATCTCCCCCATGGGAGATAGTGAGATAGCAAATCATTTTACCTCCAGTAGTAGGGTAAAAAAGGAAAGATAAGATGACAATGTATATGCAAAGAAGGGAAGGAGGAGCTTGAAATTCCCCCTCCCACACAATTTCTCCTCTTCCTCTTCATTTTCCTTTTCCTCTTCCTCTTCCTCCTCCTCCTCATCCACCTGCTCCTCCAGTGCCTAAGAGTCCTTGTGAGTAAGCCCCATTCTTTACCCTTCCTATTTCTTTTCTTCAGCCCAGGCACCTTTAGCAGCACTGCACTCATTATTTCCTTACTGGAGCAGTTTCAGTGGACCTGACATGAAAGGGAATGAGATGGAGTCAGCAAACCCATCCAGCAAAGACAAAGCAGAAGTGGTACTTCTCCACAATGCATGCTTCTTCATTTTCTATTACACTCTTGAGTCAGGGACTCTAAAATAAACCTGCAAATTGGGTTTAGTAAGCAGGAAACATCCCAAAGTGAGTTCAGGGCCATATTTGTCACTTCTCTGCACTCTACTTCAAGAGGTGACCATCTCACCTAGCATCGTTATCTCTGGAATCAAGAAAAATTGAATTCAATAAAAACCCAGTGGATTTAGTAGGAATATTGCACTCTCTCTTGGAGTTTCATGGGATACTTGGAATTCTCTGCTAGAGAGCTCCAATATTTGAAGTTCAGAAGACGATACCAGAACCAGTGACGAACTCTAAGAACTTCCTCAAACTAAAAATCCTAGAATTCTAGATAATAGGAACACAACAGAATTGAATCCATCTGCAACAGCTGTGTAGTTATGATCACCCTTTGTTGTTATGTGCATTCAAATCATATTCAATTTATAGCAACTCTAAGGCGAATCTGTCATAGTGTATGACTTGTCTACGGTCATCCACTAGGTTTCTATGGCCAAGATGGGATTCAAACCTTGGCTTCTGGAGTCCAACCCTCAAACCACTACACCACTTCTGAAAAGACATGTATATTATTGTACTCTTCATAATTTCATTGCCAAGGATAAATGGATACACTCCACTCTAATCCAGTTCTTTCCAGATTTAGGAGAGTCTTGCCATGAGCAAGCCCATCACAGTTCACTTCATATTTTCCTTTTGGCAGAATTCTAGAGATTTGCAAGACATCATTCAGCCAATATGTTTTGTAATCCTTCCTTACATGCTTGCTGATTCCTCAAACTAGTCTTGTCTCGGGTTTTGCTCTTAGGGAATCCTAATGGCAAAGCAAAGTATCTGCATTATGGTCTGCATTCTCAGCTCAGAAAACTGGAACCCTTTGATTTAAAAAAAAACATGCTGGAGTGACTGTGTTGACCATTAAAATGCATAAAACCTATGATTGCCATAGATCATAAAAAGCTTTGGTTACAGTCTACAATGGCTAAGATTAAATATCCATCCCTTCCATTCTGCCGCCTTCTGATTTTTTTTTAAATCTCAAGTTGTTTTCATTGAATTTATAATAAACAAGTCAAACAAAATTCTCTGCTAATTGAAGTGGGAAAATTCAATAGGTACAGGTGTTCCCAATATGGAAAAGATAATGGTGTGCCTCTCAGGAAAAAAGAGGTGACAATCATAATTCAATCATACAAACATGATTGAATACACTGGGATTTAAAACAGACACCTAAGATCCAAGCAATCCAAACCTTCTGCCTGGATGATCGATTCTGTCCATACTGCTATCACTCACATTTAATTTTTTCTAAAGCCTCTCTTTCTGTTGGATATACCAAGAAATTTACAATTTTTGCAAGTTCTTACTGAAAGTAACCATCCCCAGTTGTAATGTACACTCATGTTTACTTTCAGCTTTAGCTTCCTGACTGCATGAATTCATAAAATGCTTTAAAAAATAGCAAGGCATCAGTGATCTGAAATGCTACATGGAATTTATCATTCTGAATGAATGTCGTTGTTGTCATGCGACTACTCTTAATTAATGTCAGGAATGAAAGGAGACGAAGTCCTACATCTGTGGTTGGTGAATCATAACAGCAGTGACATAAACCATTTCATGGTAGGACATAAAGCACATTGTGCATTTACAGATCAGTCACAACTTCATATCAGCATCTAGGGAGTATCCTGAATATTGTGATCATTTAAAGTTTGATTAAAAGGCTTTTATTTCCATTTTGGGGTAGATAAAAACTTCACTGTAGATGTGTAGCTTTTCAGTACAAATGTCTTGTTCAGTTGAGACTTGCTAGCTCCCACTAACTCTGTTGGGACTTACTTCATGATACATCTGCATAGAATCACAACCTCAGAATAGTAGGTTTGGAAGAAGGCAGTCAGAAGGTTTGCCCAAAAACTGATCAATTTACAATCCAAATACTAGATTGAACGACTGCCTAGCACACATCAAATGATACCAAATGTACGGTGCGCACATGCACTGCAAAGAAAAGATCACAAGTTCAATATTTTGAAATATCTCAGGTAAGAGAGACAAGACCTTGAGTAGATAGCACTATGTTAGCTAGACAATGTACAATCTAGTATACGGCATCTATATGTGTTTGTGTATACTCAAGGTTACAGATGACCTACTATCCCATGAACTTACTATCCAGAATTATAAGATAGACTTTTTGCTTATTTTTTCCCTTTTCCCTATGCAATGCCAGCTTTCTGGAGCAATGTCATCACTTTACCTTTACTCTCCTTTCCTCTTCTCCTTTTTCTTTCCCTTTGTAAAATCATGCTATTTTACAAAGGCCAGGAAAATATTTTCCTTCAGATATTTAATCAGATATGATAGATCAGTGTTAACTGATGGATTTGGCATGAAGTAGATTATTTTTTTTTTTTAAAAAAAGGGATTATCTCTTTCTATGTCATTCCTCTTTTCCCAAGCAAATGCCCCCTTTTCTATTTTGAAACACTCTGCAAGAACATTTCTTTATTTATGTATTCCCTCCCTCATCACCAACATACATTTTCTCTTTGAATGTATTTGATTATTATTAGATGACAGTCATGAAGGAAAAGGGAACAAGGGATGCTTTGGAGCAAAAATAGACATTGCCAAGAGGGAAAAAAAATCATCTCCGTCTCTTTCAAATGATTATTCAGTAGATTAGAGAGACACAAAAATATGAGTAACACAATCAAGGATGGAGAGTTGGCAAAGAGTAGGAGGATGGAGGTTTTACCTGGGTCTTCTTTGGTTCATCTGCAGTGCACCGTCTTCAACTCTCTCCCTTCCTCTCTCTCTCTTAGTCTCTCTTCGTTCTTTTCTATCTGTCCATCTTCCAGAAAATGACAGTGTAGCGGCTGCTGCACCTCATCTCGGTCCTGGCAGCTGAGTTGGTCGACAAAGCCGGCTTGTTACATTGCAGCCAATGCTACCAGGCTCTGTCTCCGACCAAGGCTGCTGCTGTTCCTGGTACTGGGGACGTTAAAGAGGAGGAGGAAGAGTGGGGAGGGGGAGGAGAATAGCGGATGGAGCTGATGCTGTTGCCATGGTGATGGGATTCAGCATCACTACACGGTGCAACAGCTGCTAGAACTCCTGGTTCCTTCACAGACAGGACCCAAGGAAAGCTGAAGTGCCATCTAAAAGTAACCTTAATGCACAAGTCTTCCTTTCATCAGACAATTCACCATATCTTGCTTACATGCAGCAGTCGCTCATTAGGGATGGAGCTCTTAACAAAGATCCTATTGTTTGGAGAGATACAAGGGAAGGAAAAAGAGTTAGCAGACTCTGAGAACAGAAAGAACCTTGGGGAAAGTGCCTAGAGGTGTTAGACCTGACGTTCTTGAGAAAAGGACACTAAAAAGAAAGCTCATTCTTCAATGTCCTTCAGAGTTTCAAACACAGATAAGACAGGCAGCCAAGAGAAAGCCAACGTCTGAAATTAGTGAGGCGAGGATGAACATGCAGAGTTTACAGACAGAAGAAAAAGCCTTCTTAGGGGTTGCTTTCAATTACTGGAAATCCTTTTCATGGGAGGCAAAGTTGGCCTTCTCCCTGCTTTTCTTTAACCAGAGAACAAAGACATGTCTATCCAAGCATACTCTTAAGATATAGTTCCTGTCAGGGAGGTCACAAACATGGGTGCTAGAAACAATATCATACGAAAGCTGACTGGCACAACCTGGGGATCACAACGAGATACAGTGAAGACATCTGCCCTTGCGCTATGCTACTCTTCTGCTGAGTACACATGCCCAGTGTGGAACACATCTCACCACACTAAAACAGTGGATGTGGCTCTTAATGAGACATGCCGCATTATCACAGGGTGTCTACGCCCCGTACCACTGGAGAAATTACACTGTTTAGCCGGTATTGCACCACCTGACATCCGCCGAGAAGTTGCAGCCAATATTGAAACATCTTCAGCTCATCCCTTGTTTGGGTATCAGCCAGCACGTCAACAACTTAAATCAAGAAACAGTTTTCTTAGATCTACAGAGACACTCGCTGGAACACCCCAGCAAGTGAGAGTCCAAAAGTGGCAGGCTCAAACCCAGCACCTCAATCTGTGGGTGATACCAGATGAGAGACTCCCCCCTGGGCCCACAGAAGACTGGGTGACTTGGAAGGCGCTGAACAGATTGTGCTCTGGCACCATGAGATGCAGAGCCAATCTTAAGAAATGGGGCCACAAAGTGGAATCCACGACATGTGAGTGTGGAGAAGAGCAAACCACTGACCACCTGCTGCAATGCAGCCTGAGCCCTGCCACATGCACAATGGAGGACCTTCTTGCAGCAACACCAGAAACACTCCAAGTGGCCAGATACTGGTCAAAGGACATTTAATCAACTACCAAGTTTGCAAAATTTGTGTTTTGTTTTTTTATCTGTTTGTTTGTTTTGTTCTGTTAGAAATGTAATACAATGTTGTGGTTGCAGATGACACGATAAATAAAAGGGAGGACACAGGAGTGCATTCTCTGTTGTTTTTTATTTAATGCATGTAAGTTTTGTATAGTACCATATACCATTAAGCCAGCATTTCTCGACATGGGGGTCACAAGGGGGCCATCAGGGGGGTAATCAAAGACCATCAGAAAACACTGTACTTTCTGTTGGTCATATGAGTTCTGCGTGGGAAGTTTGGCCCAATTCTATCATTGGTGGGGTTCAGACTGCTCTTTAATTGTAGGTGAACTATAAATCCCAGCAATTACAATTCCCAAATGTCAAGATCGATTTCCCCAAATTCCACCAGTACTCACATTTGGTCACATTGAGTATTTGTGCCAAGTTTGATCCAGATCCATCATTGTTTGTCCACAGAGCTCTCTTGATGTAGATTAACTACAACTCCAAAACTCAAGGTCAATGCCCACCAAACCCTTCCAGTATTTTCTATTGGTCATGGGAGTTCTGTGTGCCAAGTTTGGTTCAATTCTATCATTGGTGGAGTTCATAGTGCTCTTTGATTCTAGGTTAATTATAAATCCCAGCAACTACAACTCCCAAAGGACGAAAACAATCCCACCAGTATTCAAATTTGGGCATTATCAGGTATTTGTGCCAAATTTGGTCCAGTGAATGAAAATACATCCTGCATATTAGATATTTAATTTTACATTATTCTTAACAGTAGCAAAATTACAGTTATGAAGTAGCAATGAAAATAATTGTGTGGTTGGGGGTCACCACAACATGAGGAACTGCATTAAGGGGTTGTGGCATTAGGAAGTCTGAGAACCACTGCATTAAGCTGTCATGCAGGGGGGAGGGGGGTAGAAGATGTTATTTTGTTATGCATTTGTAATTATCCAGGTGATGTAGGATTTCAGAGATGTTTCTTAAGGGTCAGAAAGCCCTCACTAGTGAGGATCTTTACAGTATAGGATTATACTATCTACCTCTTCTTTGTGGTTCCGTCTACATTTGTAGGATTAATGAAGTTTGACCACACTACAACTACTATGACTCAGTGTTATGGTATCCTGGTAGTTGTAGTTTGGTTTCCCTAGATCTAGACACTAAGTAATGCTACCCCTCTATTCTGCTTTGGTTAGACCACACCTGAAATATTGTGTCAAATTCTGGGCACCACAATTCAAGAGAGATATTGACAAGCTGGAATGTGTCCAGAGGAGGGCGACTAAAATGATAAAAGGTCTGGAGAAGCCCTATGAGGAGCGGCTTAAGGAGCTGGACATGTTTAGCCTGAAGAAGAGAAGGATGAGAGGAGATATGATAGCCATGTATAAATATGTGAGAGGAAGCCAGAAGGAGGAGGGAGCAAGCTTCCTTTTTGCTGCCCTGGAGACTAGGATGCAATAGAACAATGGCTTCAAACTACAGGAAAGGAGATTCCACCTGAACATGAGGAAGAACTTCCTAACTGTGAAAGCTGTTCAGCAGTGGAACTCTCTGCCCCGGAGCATGGTGGAGGCTCCTTCTTTGGAAGCTTTTAAACAGAGGCTGGATGGCCATCTGTCAGGAGTGATTTGAATGCAATATTCCTGCTTCTTGGCAGGGAGTTGGACTGGATGGCCCAGGAGGTCTCTTCCAACTCTTTGATTCTATGATTCTAAGGGACCAACACTTTTCAGCAGAGAAGACAAGAGACCTTGTAAAACTACAACTTGCAAGATCCCATAACATTGAACCTTGGTAGTTAAAGTGGGATCAAACTGTATTCATTCTATAATACAGATGCACTCTGTAAATGGACATAAAAGCATACTCCCTCCTCCTCCTCCTCCTCACACCTTGAGGTGTTGTGTTCCATAGGGTTAAATACTGAGCTAATTTGATTAGGAATGCTATCAGGTGATTCCTGATGTGCTCCAATGATGGAACTTCTATCAATTCTCTCAAAATTAATTAAGGCAAAAAGCAAGAGAGCAAGAGAAGTGTAAGTCTCGCTAGGCCAAATATGAACCTGAAAATCTGCCAAAGAACCTATAATTGTTGAATATGATATTCACAAAGTGCAAAAGCTTTACTCGTTTATTTCCTTTCTAACCATTTATCTCTGTAGGAAAGGACTTTGGCTAGATTTCTTAGAACATTGCAATGACGTCAGTGGGAAAAAATAGAAGTTCATTACGGACAGTTGTTGCTGAGCTAGTATCAGAAAATAAGCACTGGATACCTTTTCTGAAAACTCAGCTCTTTGATTACATTTCCACTTTGTTATGATGAGCATCTTGAAATGTTCTTACTAAATGTGTTAATTTAATACATTTCTTCTGCCCCTCCCCCTAAAATATCTGGCCAAAGAGAAAAATAAGCCTATGGATGGGGCTACAATTGAATCATTTTTACAGCTATTGAACTGAAATGTGTTTTTAAAATGTTGTATCTTTTGAGCATTGGACATCTCCTGCTTTGCCATAGAAACTCACTGGGTAACTTTGGATAAGTCATGCATGCTCAAACTGCTCCCAAAAAACTCTTGATATGCTTTAGCTCAGGGTCATCATTACTTGGAAACAACTTGAAGGCACACAGCAGTTGCATCTACACTGTATAATTAATGTAATTTGACATTATTTTAACTACCATAGTTCAATGCTGTAAAATTCTGGGAACCTTAGTCTGGTGAGACACCAGCACTCAACCAGCACTGCTGGTGGAGTTTAGAACCAGTCTACTTGAGGGACCGCATCTCCTCCTACGAGCCCACATAAGCTCTGAAATCATCATTTGTATGCCGTTTTGAATTCCACCCGTGGGAGAGAAATGGAATAATAATAATAATAATAATAATAATAATAATAATAATAATAATTTGACTTGTAATAGTTCAACTTGTGATTTTGTGATATGAAATCCAGCATATAGATCTCATTTGCTGTGACATACTGTACTTTTGTGTCAATAATAATAATAATAATAATAATAGACTTGTGGTTTTGTGATACGAAATCCAGCATATAGATTTCGTTTGCTGTGACATACTGTGCTTTTGTGTCAATAATAATAATTGGTGTGCTGTTGCACGCTGGGCCTGTGCATAAGACTGTAGACAGGACATAAATTCTGTGTACCCAACGGGACGCCGGGGCTGCCTCAGATTAAAGGCTGTTGGATTTCCTTAAAACAGAGTCTTTAGATTGCTTAAAGGTTCAACAAAACTCTTTATTATTGAAAACAAAGAGGTACCTTAAGGCTTTCTTAATAGTCTATTGGCTCTCTCTCAATCTTGTCCACTGGGAACAGGCACTATCTTCATAAATGTAACTAATGGGGAAATCCTTAACTTCTAATCTTGGCAGTATGTCTTTGCCTCTGTTGGCGTGGAACCCCTACACCCGGTAACAACTGCTTCTGGCTTCCGTGAGTGACCCTTACCAAGCAGAGCTTTGTAGATTTCCAGGGGGGAAAGAATTCAGGTTTCCGTGATGTCTGACTGAAGTCCTTCAGTGAAGGAGCTGTAGGGCTGTATAACCCCGGCCAAGCTGTGGGCTGTATATCTCCCCGGCCAAGCCATAGAAAACGAAGCTTTCTACAGGAACTCTTGGTATTATGTCCTGCATGAAAGGCTTCTCTGTGTGGACTGAACCCAAAATGGCTCCTATTCCCTCTAAAACCCAAAAGAGGGGCGAGACTAGGGAACCTAACTATTATTGACAGGTGGCTTGCCCTATGATTGCAGCCAAAAGAAGCCACCTATCTGCAGAGTCCCTGAAACTTAGGACTACAACAAACATTCAATGCAAAGCAAACAAAATTGGAGCTCCTGGTACAGCTGTACCTGCACAATTGGAGCAGACTAAGGTGTTCGACTTGTGATTTTTGCTACGAAATCCAGCATATAGATCTCGTTTCTGTGACATACTGTGCTTTTGTGTCAGTAAAATAATAATTGGAGGAGAAAATTAAAAACCTTGATTCCATAGCATTGAGCCATAGAAGTTAAAGTGATGTTAAATTGCAGGAATTCTACAGTGTAGATGCACTCAATAACCATAACATCGATATTAGATGAAGAGACCATCAATGGAGTGGCATCAAGTGAATTCCAATGGAATCAAGAGCAACAACCATCTTGGAGAAGTGCTATGACAACACCGTATGTGGGAGTGGGTTGAATTAAATTTCAATTGAAGTGGGAAGGATCCTTCTATGCCCTCAGCAAACAGCTGTGTGCCTTCAAGCTGTAAAATAAAATCTGGGTTTAAAAAAATGTTCTGCATTACTTTTGGAGAGATTCTCATAGAAAAGAAAAGGTCATGAGAGTCCATTAGACTGGTATAATTGTCTTGGGAAAGACTTTAAGATGTAGCCTAGAGAGAAAACATATATTCGCTACATAATCTTTTCAGGTCTCATAACTAGGATGAGTACTTAAGAGCATTCTTGAGCCAACTGACTTATGGCACTACAGGGAAAAGATGCTCCAGTGTTTTCCTACATTATTATTTATTTGTCAAGCTGTAGAAAATATACATATAAATTGCCAGAGTAGACAGATGGGACTGTTTGTTTTCCCGGGTGGTTTTCCACTGCTTTCAGAGTTAACAATGCAAAAGTACCAGTTGGTGCTTAATAATTATATTGTTCTTTCCACCAGTCGAAGTTTGCTGACAAAACCTTCAAAAGCAATTTACATCAAATTCACCATTACTCTGATTCAGTACAACCAATATGAGAAACAGTCTTCCACATCAACACCCAGGTAAAAATTATTTCTACGTTTTCTCAAATTAGGAAAAAGGAGAAAAACCTATGCTTCTAATTAGGTATGTAATTCTCCACTAACTTTAGTCTTTAAATAATGTTGACAATTTCCTTCCACTGCAGAAAGGATTCATCAACCAAACCATTTGTGCACGGAACAAGACCCAAATTGCTAATAAGTTTTGAAAACTGTACTTTTTGAAGTCTATTAGCAACTTGGGACTCATTCTTTTCAAAATTGTCATATAGTTATTTTGCACAACACTCTCTAGCTTTTTCTCTATGTAAAAGAAAGCTTTCTGCTTGGAAAATAATATTGTACCATTATTTACTGTGCAGAAAACAATACTGGCATAGGAAATAACCATGTGTCAATTTTGTGCGCAATAATGTCTGAACTGTGCAAGGTTGTTCTTTTCAGGATTTCCCAACATTCTAAAATCATGTTTTTAAAAACAATTTGGTGAATATTCCTTCCATCTTTAGGTGTTGGCTGTCAGCATGATTCTAAGACATGTGTTGTTCTGGAGTTTGTAAAACTTTCAAATTGTATTTTCTGTGTGAAAAATGCTCCTTCTGTGTGAAAATGTATAGGATTTCTCCTTGAGGACCAGTATGTAATAGTTCTCTGACCAGACGAAACAGCTCAGCTAGACGGATGCAACGGCAGCAGCAACTATACTAGAAGAATCACTGCATGTCTTCCTCAAGTGAAGAGTCGCTAAAGATATTCACCTGTCCAAATCCTAAGGAGAATAGGAAGAGAATCCCTCTTGCACATTTCCATTAGTGTAGAAAGTGGCTGTCAGATTGTTAAGACATTATTTACATCAATCAAGTAGGCATTACAGTGTTACAGAGAAAATCTCACCAGTTGTGTGCATACTTCTGGGCACAACTCAAGGTTTTGCTTATTACTTTAAAAAAGCAAGATGCCACTGGGAGTGTAACTACACTGTAGAATTAACACAGTTTGACACCACTTTAACTGTCAGGTTCAATTATATGGAATCACGGGAGTCTTATTTTTACAATAACTTTAGCCGTCACTGACAAAGTGTGCTGGTTCCTCATCAAATTACGAATCACAGGATTCATAGCATTGTGTCATGACAGTTAAAGTGCTGAGAAATTGCATTAATACGAAGCTGTAGAGGTACCGTTAGATCCCTTTCAGTGCCAGTTCAAAAGAGGGTAGTAAGAGTATTTATAGGAAAAAACCCTAATTTTCAACTCTTGCTGAAAATTTCCTTCACTCTTTTTTCCAGGGAAACACTTCCAAAAAAAATTGCTTATCAGTATTATACTACATCTTGGGAGAACTAGGTCCCTAGAGAGACATGTTGCAACCAGGGGTGGCTCAACCCATTACGCAAAGTAAGCATTTGCAGTATAGTTGATTTTGTCCAGGGGCACTCTTGAGGCACTCTTGGGGGGAAATAGACCTTGACATGTGCAAGTTGTAGTTACTGGAATGTATAGTTCACCTACAATCAAAGAGCATTCTGAACTCCACCAATGATGGAATTGAACACACAGAACTCCCACGATGAACAGAAAATATATATCAGTGATTGGTTTGGGGGGGGGGTGTGCCAAAATACTGTTTGCTTACTGTTGAAAATTCCCTAGGGCCACCTCTGGCTGCAACAATATTATCTGCTGGTGTTGCATGGCAGACACCATCTTAACTTAAGCATTTCTCTCTTTTGTAATCTTACTTTCAGCTCAGATTGTGTTCAAAAAAGAAAGAAGGTACACTGATGCCCCACGCACGCTAACATCAAGCAATACTGCTTTATGCATGTTCAGCTGGTGACCTTTCCATATTTCTACAAATACTTCTTCAAACATATTTTCCACCATTTGCTGGCAATTCACACTTTTAGAGTTGCATTATTATTTCATTATTTATTTCAAACATTTGTACCCCGCCCTTCACAACTCCCGGAGGGGGGCTCAGGGCGGCTTCACAGCAATAAGGTGTGTGATCAAGATCAGCTATAATGACTTAATAGAAGAAAATTATTCAAAGACAGTATCTTACTGAGGACCAGATGTTAGACTCAAAGAACAGAAGAGTCTGTGACCTGTATGCCCTCCAAAAACACCTGGCTGATAATTCTTAGGATTGATGCTGAACAATATAAAGCTTTGTTGAGATCCGAGAAGGCTTTTATGAACACGCTAGGCTAGTCCCTACCCAGCAAAAGCGTGGAATGAGGAGCATCCTCTCTGGACGTATTAGGCATTCAAAGGAAGAGATGAGGAGGCTTTAAATTTAATTAAAAACTAGTTTAGATTTGCATTTAATGCCTTGCAACATTTTGCAAAAGAAAACTAGAATAACATCAGAGTGTGATTAATTTGGCAAAATATGTGGGTTTTTTGTCAAAAAAAATGAAATACATTGAAGGACAAGAAGATTAACAAAAAGAGACATGTCTTATTCAAATTAGGAATTGAAAAATACTTTAAAAATACTTTTAAAACATGCTTTTGGAATATTGAGAAATGCTCACAAGAAGAATGCTGGACTGATAAGAATCTTGCAGTACAAAGTTACACCTTGCTATTTTGCACAGAAAACAGGACTTTTAATGCAGAAATTAATATTTTAATAATAATCACTTTATTTATATTCCATTTTATCTCCCCGAGGGGACTCACAGCAAATTACAGTACACATATAAAGCAAACTTTCGATGCCTTTTTACACAACAAACAATGATATACAATACACAAATGCCTTCCACCTTTCCATCTCTAGCATCTGGAGGCGATGCTTGACTCCAGCAATGGGGAAGTGCTCTTGTTCTATTTTCCATGCCAAGGGGCCTGCTGTCCATCTTTTTGTTGGCATGGGGTTACACTCCCCCTGAAGATGCAGGTTCGCAGCTTGGGAGTGATCCTGGATTCATCGCTGAGCTTGGAACCCCAGGTCTCGGCTGTGGCCAGAGGAGCTTTTGCACAACTAAGACTTGTGCACCAGCTGCACCCGTACCTTGGGAAGTCTGACTTGGCCACGGGTGGTCTACGCTCGAGTTACATCCCGAATAGATTACTGCAACGTGCTCTACATGGGGCTGCCTTCAAAGACGGTTCAGAAACTTCAGCTAGTCCAACAGTCGGCAGCCAGACTACTAACTGGGGCAACATACAAGGAGCCTATCAACCCCCCTGTTGTGCCAGCTCTACTGGCTGCCGGTCCACCTCCAAACCCAATTCAAAGTGCTGGTTTTGACCTATAAAGCTCTATATGTTTCTGGCCCAGCTTACTTGTCTGAACGCATCCACCCCTATGTCCCACCTCAAAACCTAAGTTCATCCGGGGAGGCCCTGCTCTCGCTCCCATCAACAGCACAAATGCGCCTGGTGGGGATGAGAGACAGGGCCTTCTCAGCGGTGGACCCCCACCTGTGGAACACACTCCCAACTGAGGTAAGATCGGCCACCTCCGTCCTAGCTTTTCGAAAGAAATGAAAGGCATGGTTTTGGGACCAGGCTTTCAGACAATAGATGCAAGCAGCATTTTAAGGAAATGTGACTGGAATGACGATATGGCTGATGAGACTGTTTCACTGTTTTAATGATAGCTTATGTATTGTTAATTATGCTTTTATGTTTAATTGTGGTTGTAATGTTGTAATTTGTTGTGTAATGGCTTCAGAATGGGGCCCATTGTAAGCCGTCCTGAGTCCCCCTTTGCGGGTTGAGAAGGACAGGATAGAAATGTGAGAAATACATAAATAAATGTCCTTTTATCTTCCCAATGAGGTGGTATCTATGGATCTACTAACACTGCATGCTTTTGAACTGCTAGGTTGACAGAAGCTAGGACTGGCAGTCAGGAGCTCACCCTGGTATGTGGCTTCAAACTGCTAGCCCTCTGGGCAACAGCTTTTCCTGCAGATAGTAGTTTTAACTGCTCTGCTACCGCAGCCCCCTTTTGTGTGTTCAGATTTTTGTGTTGAAATACTTTTTTCTGTGCAGAAAATTTGAGCTCCATCACAGTTTGAGCATTGACCGATGACTCTGGAAACCAGAGTTCAAATCCCCACACTGATATGACAACTCACTGAATTGCCTTAGACAAGACACATTCTTTCAGTGTCAGAGAATGGCAATGGTAAACCTTCTCAACAAATTTTGGTAAGGAAACCCCATGACTGGATACATGGTAGGCCTTCAGCTCACTGGACATTGGAAATAACTTGAAATCACATGACACGATTTCCTAAGAGTTTCTCACAGCAGGATGAAAATTATTGAAATTATGTCTTCCAACCTTTAATAAGAAACTTCATGAAGAATTGCATCAATAGTGAAAATATGGATATGGTGTGTTTTCTTTCTTTTAGAAAAGAGGCCAACTGTCTGATCATAACTCGGTTTGAATTTGGCAGGGTCCCTGAAATCTTGACAGAACTGCTTTAGAGTCTGCATCTAAAATCAAAGCCTTCAGCCAGCCATTCCTGATTTGGAGTGCCCCTGCGAATAGAGAACCTAGCCACTCGTGCTTCAGGGAGTTCTCTGAATATAAAAAAGGCAACCCAGAGGACAAAACAGCATCGGAGTTGTGTGGCTATGGAAAGCAACACATCTTGAAATGCAGAGAGTGTTCTACACTTTGCTTCTGTGTACATTTGGGATGCAATGAGCAGAAGTCATAAGCTTTAATGCAGCATCCTGAATTCCAGTTTGACCTGACTCTCCAGAGACTGTCTGTCAGAAAAAAAGTGACATTGGGCAAGATCATGAGCCCTGGTTCATTCTTTGTGTCCTTGGCGGATGAAAGATAAACAGATAGACAGAGAAATAGTATGCAGAACTTATTTATCAATGTATTCACTGTTTCACCTACCCATGTTCCAGAAATAATGCCCACAGAAGTGTTTGTGGGTCTTTTTAAGTCCTCCATGGCAACACTATGGTGTGCTTTCTGCTCAGGTACAGTCAAAACAAAGGGTTTCCTAATGTATATTCAGATATCCATAGGAGCATGTGTGTCTTGGATATTGCAAATATAGGAACTGTATTGTATGCAACAAATTAAAATGAAATGCAGCTAAAAATCTATGTGATTATATATATATGCCTAGTTTTTCACCCCCCCCCCCTTTTTAGGCTGAAAAAGACTCCTTCGACTTGTACTCGAGTCAAGGTTATTTATTATTTTACTCTGTTATTAGTATTATTTATTATTTTTTGAATTCTCTGTCACAGGAGTCCTCACCTTCCCAAATTTTATTTCCCAGAATTCTGCTTGCTGCCTTGTGCCTCCTCCTCCTTGTTCATTCTCTAAAGGGATTCTGAGATAAAAGAAGGAGATTGTTGGGAGTTAAATCAACCCTGTGAAGTAGGCAAAGTTGAGAGGCAGTAACTCCAAAGTTTGCCTGGAAGGTTTTCTGTTATTTCTGTCTGTGCTTTTCCTGCCTGGAAGAATAAAGGGGGTTGGACTCTCCCCCTTGTACAATTACTTACTAAAAAGTAAGCTGGAATATGTCCAGAGGGGGGCAACTAAAATGATCAAGGTTCTGGAGAACAAGCCCTATGAGGAGCGGCTTCAAGAGCTGGGCATGTTTAGCCTGAAGAAGAGAAGGCTAAGAGGAGGCATGATAGCCAAGTATAAGTATGTGAGACGAATTCATAGGGAGGAGGGAGCAAGTTTCCTTTCTGCTGCCCTGGAGACTAGGATGCAGAACAATGGCTTCAAACTACAAGAAAGGAGATTCCACCTGAACATGAACATGAACTGTGAGAGCTGTTCAGCAGTGGAACTCTCTGACCTAGAGTATGGTGGGGGCGCCTTCTTTGGAGACTTTTAAAGAGAGGTTGGATGGCCATCTGTTGGGGGGGCTTTGAATGCAATTTTCCTGCTTCTTGGCAGGGGGTTGAACTGGGTGGCCCATGAGGTCTCTTCCAACTCTATTATTCTAATGAAGAATTTGATATATTGCTATAGTAATGATACAGATCCCTAACAATATTTTAGAAATTAATCTCTGCAACACCCCCCCCCCCCCATTTTGTAATGAATATTGAAACCTTTTGTTCATTGATCGCACAGGCCGATTAAGTATATTGTGATAAAAAAAATTCCACACAAAATACTTATCCAGCCTATTGTCAACAAAATATATGTAAGCCTTCTCCTGCTATGTTTCCTTTGAAAATATCTACCATTTCTCATCTTTTTAGAGGAGGTGGGTAAAATAGTGTATTAAAAATGCAAATAAAATCAGAACTAGACCTTTGGTTTTCTTCTTCCTTTCACCCTGTTGGTGCTCTGACACTTATAAATGAGGTGAAGACAGCAACAACCTTATCTGGCGCATCAGCACAGCATGTGTAGGTCACATTGATGAAAAAGATAACACGGTCTTGCAAACAGAATTTAATCTTGCCACCAATCACTTAAACTCACACAGAGAGAGTCAACAAGAGAGCAGGCCTGAGATTACCTTGCTTGACACTGAAATGGGGAATAAGGGGATAGAATGGATTCTGTGAGATAGTCCTTCATGCTAGTGAATGGGCCCTCCAACTTTCTTGGCGTCCTACTATGTTTCCATTCTCTGTCCCCTTCACAATGTTATTGAGTCATGGTACCACTCACCAAGAGAATTAGGACAATATTTTTTCTTCGTGGTCTCTGCGAATGCACACTTGTGGAGAGACTGCGCCTGCGCGGGCTCCAACGGAAACTTCTACATTTTAAAACTTTTCAAGTTTTGGCGGTAACCCCGCCCAGCCCCGGCAGGGGATAAAAGGGCGCCCCGCGCACACCGATCCAATTCCTTTTTTTCCGCCGCACGGCTCGCTTCGGTACTTCTATTGTTGGATAGAGATATTGTTGGATAGTGATTCTTGATAGAGTTTCTTCGAGTTGTTCGACAGTATTATGTCAACAACTCGCTTCAAAAGATGCGCGAATTGTCCGAGGAAGATCCCTGATTCGGACAAGCACGCTCTTTGCCTTTTGTGTCTCGGAGAGGCACACATTACTTCCTCGTGTCGTCATTGTCAATCGTTGACGGCACAGTCCCGTAAGAACCTGGTGTTGCTATAAGAAGGTTGTGCCGTCACGCTTGGGGGCTATTATTCTTAATGAAGGAGGGATGGACGTGGCACTTTTCCCCCAAGGGATTGCTTCTTGCCCTCCTTTGGTAAACTGGAACTCCCAAAAACCCAAAATGCTGTAAATTGCTCAAAATAAGTTTTATGAGAAGCATAGTGTTGTTATTGTTGTGTAATACTGTATATTGTGCTTTTGTGTTTTAAATTGCATATTGTGATTGTTTTTACCCTTGTTGTAAACCGCGTTGAGTTGCCGGTTAGGCTGAGAAACTGCGGTATACAAGTAAAGTAAATAAATAAATAAATAAATATTTATCTCACAAAGTCATTTCTTCAAAGCAATAAGCTGGAAAACTTTAGAGGGGTGAAGAAAAACATACTCTACAGTCTCAATTAGTCCTGGGTCCAAGGGGTTTGAAGCTGAGAAGCCTCACCAAGTTTCCTCTTTCCTCAATGGCTGTGAATGCCGGAGCAAACCACAACCCCAGTTCAGATGGCCTATGCCTTGAAGATTCAGAATCTTCCTCTGGTGCCAAAAGAACCAGCTTGAAGGCGCCTGGGTCTCCTCAATAATTGTCCAGGATGATCTGGACATAAAGCATGAGTCCCAGGGGTAAAAAACCTCAGAACTGGTGCTAAGAGGTAACTTAAATCAGGGTCTTTAAGAATGAAGTCTTTTACTCACGTCCATGTGGTATGATCTCTGAAGGCAGAATGAAGAGAAAGGAAGTTCTCCCCTCTTGCAGGAAGAGGTGGAGCCAAACAGTACTGATTGACAGCTACAAGCAACCAATCCATACAATTATACATAAGCAGTGTAAAAAGGGGCAGGATTAAGCATGATACAACAGTTAAAACCTTGCAACTAACAGTTCTATACATAGGTGGCGCCACTCGCGCCGTCACATCCATTGTGCATGTGGCTGTGGAGCCCTATTCTTGGTCCACATGTTCTCCTGCAGTGAGGACATCGGTTTACTGGTGGAGGACAGTCCTGGTCAGGGTTGATGCACCTTCCTCTTGGCACATTTCTCCTTTTTGCCCTCCATTCATGCCTCTTTGAATTCTGCAGCACTGCTGATCACAGCTGACCTTCAGTTAGAGCACTCAAGGGCCAGGGCTTCCCAGTTCTCGGTGTCTATGCCACAGTTTTTAAGGTTGACTTTAAGTCCATCTTTAAATCTCTTTTTTCTGTCCACCAACATTTTGTTTTCTGTTCTTGATTTGGGATTAGAGATCATCATTTTACCTTGTTGTAGTAATTTCCATAGTTTAGCTTGTTGCTCTGTTCCGCCTCTATTTCTCTCACCCTTTCCCACGATTCACGATGGTTAAATGACTCCAGATTCTAATGTGATCTGCTGAGGATGACAACAGTTGTCTATAGTTTCAGATAGGAGTCTCTTTTGGAAATACTAAATATTGAACATGGATTTTTCTGCATACAAATTATGTATGTCTTGTAACTAGGATTTTACATCTCATTTGACTCTCTTAAAAGTCAATGAGCCATCAGAAATGACAAGTCTCTTTGACTAGTGAATCGAACTCAGAAGGATGATGTGAGTAGATCCCGCTCCAGAAGTAAATGAAGCTGGGAAAAAGAAGGGTCTCCATGAAACACAGACTCAGATATAGGTGAGATCAGACTGCTCCCAAAAACTTGGCATCACCTTCTTGCAACAGACCTCTATCACTCCAAACAATAGTATGACTTTTAAGGTGAGTTTGAAGGTCAATTGTGGTTGAGGCAATAGTGTTACAATCACAAATGAGACTATGAGGGTATTTACAATGCCCTCATTCAGGATATCATAACTGATAAGCATGTTTTCCTCCTGAGCTAAGATTCAATAACATTTTCCTCAAAGACCTATTGGGGAGAAATTAGAGAAGAATCATAGAATCAAAGAGTTGGAAGAGATCTCATGGGCCAGCCAGTCAAACCCCTGCCAAGAAGCAGGAATATCACATTCAAATCACCCCTGACAGATGGCCAACCAGCCTCTGTTTAAAAGCTTCCAAAGAAGGAGCCTCCACCACACTCCGGGGCAGAGAGTTCCACTGCTGAACGGCTCTCACAGTCAGGAAGTTCTTCCTCGTGGTCAGATGGAATCTCCTTTCTTGTAGTTTGAAGTCATTGTTCCACGTCCTAGTCTCCAGGGAAGCTGAAAACAAGCTTGCTCCCTCCTCCCTGTGGCTTCCTCTCACATACATGGCTATCATATCTCCTCTCAGCCTTCTCAGAGAATTGTTTAATGAGGAGGCCCTTCCCCACTTTATTCTGAGCCCAGTATCTGAGTGGGATACATTCCTGAACTTACCATGAAATCTGGAAATCATGAATAATAGTGATTCTAACAAAATGAGCAACTTCTGTTGCAAGTTAACATAATGTGTAGCTGGAGGATTTAGAATGTTCCTGTTGTTGTTTATTCATTCAGTCACTTCCAACTCTTCATGATCTCATGGACCAGCCCACACCAGAGCTCCCTGTCAGCCATTGCCACCCCCAGCTCCTTCAATGTCAAGCCAGTCACATCAAGGATACTGTCCATCCATTTTGTCCTTGGTGGGCCACTCTTCCTTTTTCCTTCCATTTTCCCCAGCATCATTATCTTCTTCAAGCTTTCCTTTTTTCTCATTATGTGGCCAAAGTGTTACATCTTTGCCTCTAATATCTTTCCCTCCAGTGAGCAGCTGGGCATTATTTCCTGGAATATGGACTGGTTTGATCTTCTTGTGGTCCACAGCACTCTCAGAATTTTCTTCCAACATCACAGTTCAAAAGTGTCTATCTTCTTTATGGCCCAACTCTCGCATCTATAGGGTATTAGCCACCCTGAGTCCCCATAGGGGTTGAGAAGGGCGGGGTAAAAATGTTCGAAATAAATAAATAAATAAATTATGGGGAATACCATTGCTTTAACTATGCAGATCTTTATTGCCAGTGCGATATCTACTCTTCACTATTTAAAATTAATAGAATATTCCTAGACCATCTCTCTTAATTTGGAAGCATGACTCTATGGTAATTTCCAGCAAAACCATACTATACAGTTGCTTCAAGGACTTAGAAAATTCCTAGAGATTAGATATTTGGCCAGATATCTGTAGGGGAAACTGGAGGTAATTTTCCTGCAGATAGAGAGGTAGTACTGTGCATAATCATTATCCTATAACTTCCTTTTACTTTTGGAACCTGGGATCTCCAGTTTCATGACAAACTTGGAATTCGTTTGAAGAGAGGTCATGAGTTTCTAGTGCTCATCCCATTGAGAGCACCTTGTAAGTGACTCTTCTTAGACACATATGGCCTTGATACATCAGAGGCTTGCAGGACCCTCCCTTGCTGCATTTGCGTCAGCACTAGCCTTGCACATGATGGTTTAGGATGAAGGGTTCCTACTGATAAGAATGAGACAAAGGGAGGGTACAGGGCAGAGGACATGGACCATGATATAAAATTGCCTGATTGTCTTTTAACCAATTGATCCTGTCAATGATTGAGTGATGCCCAAGAAAGATAGCACAGCACTGTGAAACTCTAAAAGCAAAGGAACTACCACTGCTCAGGCTCCCTTCATTTTGGGGGCTCCAGTTCTCTGTATCTTTTCTAACAATAGTATTTCAAAATAAGGCTTTCTTTCTGAGAGGAAGAAACACCTGGCTACTTTGCTGGCTGTGTCTCTAAGCTGCACCTTTTAAGAGATTGGGGTGACACCACAGGCTTCATACAAGGCAGTAAAATGGACTCATGCTATAACTAAATTGTATGAAAGGGCCACAGGCTAAGATGTAACAGGTGGTGATAATACTCAGATAAAAAGAAGTAGGAGAACTCTGTTCAAAAGAAGAAGATAATATACCATAAGAATATATTATAAGCACAAAATGTGTGAGGAGACACTTTGAGTCATCATTATATTAGGGAAAAATAAATAAATCATTAGTCAGCAAAGGCCATTGTGAGCAGGAGTCCAATGAACTAAATTCTGCATTCCCTTGGCAGGAAACCCAGCTCAATTTCAATTGAGTTACTCTCTTGGCTAGCTGACTGGGACTATGTTTACACAGACAGCAATATTTTAAATCTCCATGAGGAGTTTGTCCTGCCCCTGCCAACACTGACCATCATGATTTAACAGTGTCTTTGTAGGGTCATCACATAGTTGGCCTCTTCTGAAGAACAACTAATAATAAAAAGATATTTTACCCCATTCTAGCATTTTGAACATGGGAAACATGTAATTGGGCCATGATATTAGACTCCAGAACGTCTTGTAATAATAATGTAATAATAACACTTTATTTATATTCAGCCCTTCTTACCCCGAAGGGGACTCACAGCAGATCACAAGTACACATACACTGCAAACATTCCATGCTGTTTGTATAGACAGTACACAGACAGGCAGCACAGAAGGAGGTGTCATTCGATGCCATGGATGGTTGGGCTCGAGTCCACAGAGGGTGCTGTCACTCCATCCTCTATGACAAAGAGCCATCAGGAATTCCTCATTCCAGCATTTTCTGATATTATTATTTTTCTTTTTGGTGTTGTAAAACACTTCCCCTGCTTTTAGCAGTACCTAATTTCTCTAATTGCAGCTAAAGCTGTTTTTGAACTGCTTAGGTAAACAGTGAGCAGAGCTGATGGTCGGACACTCACACCTTTTGGTTGATAGATCTTTTGGTTGATAGATCTTATAGTTCCTGATGATTTACCAGCTGTGCTAAACCTCCAGTAGGACTCCAGGGAGTCTTGGGCGGCTTTCACATGAATCTACCATGAATTTATCAATCTTATCCACTAAGGGCATATGTAGATAGGTGGGCACTAGGGACAAAATCTGTTTTTTTCAGATTTTACATGCTTCCCATTCTGTTTTTCAGACGCATCTGAAAGATTCAGAAGGGGGCTGCTCAGATTTTTTTAAATTTGGAATCTTGAGTTCAGTTTTCGTTTCAGTAAGATTTGGTCCATTGGTACTAATGGAGAAATTTTAGAGGTTCATTTTGCCATCATTTTTATAGTTACCACAGGGAGAAACTCAGCACACATGTAAGACATATTAACAACCATAAGCCCCCCAAGTTTCAGAACATTTTGCTAATCATTAATTTTTGAAATATCTAAAAAAATTACCAATAACATTTTTTTTAAAAAAAAAGTAAAACAACGATTTCTGGGATTTGGCATCCAAAACCATGCATGCCACAAGAGGGGAGGAGAATGGACAAAACCAGCCCTTTGATTGACTGAGAAATATGATGCAGCTGGCTGTGCTCAGGAACATTCAGAGGGCTCAATTCTCTCTCATTTTTAGGACTGTCAGGATGAAATTTGGCACACTTTTAGGACACTTTAATGACCACAAGCCCCACAAGTTTCAGAATGTTTTGCTAGTCCAATTATTTTTGGGATATTTTGAAAGTTTTTTTCCAATAATTTTTTACAACAGGGATTTCTGGGATTTGATGTTCAAAACAGTGGACAGCACAAGAGGGAAGGAGAATGGACAGAACCAGCTCTCTGATTGGCTGAGAAACATGATGCAGCATATGTGGCTGCGCTTGCCACTTAGCCCATCTCCCCCAGCATGAAGAGGTTGCTGCTTGTACTTGCAGTATAAACAGTCAGAATACTAATGGTGAAAAATAAGTCTCAATCAATGAATCTTTCTCAAATGTAGCTGAAATATTCAGTGGCTAATGTTTTGATCCAGTAAGGCATCAGAGAGTGTCCCTCCCAGTTTGGTTTTAGCAGTTCAGCTACTAAATCACCAAAATCACCCAAAGTCTGAATTGACCCATAGATTTTTGCATACCACTAATAGGCACTATGAAGCGGGATGGGCACTGTGAAGTGGAATGGGTGCCCTGTGGCAACCACATGATACATGGACTGTTCTTGCCCCAACACACAACAAGGCTGCATAACATATTTTTGCCATGTTAGCCAAAGTTGGGGAATGCTCTAGAGCTACCCTGCATTTTGGGATCATGTAAACAGTTGAGCTAGTTCTGAATTGGAACTGGCTCCATTGTCTACATGGTCATTCCACTACTTGGAGAGGAGAGGGGTATTGACCCCTCCTTCCCCTCTCCCTTCTCTTTTTTTTGGGGGGAGAAGGGAGAGGCTTTGTAAGTTTGGAAAGATCATCTGAACTTTGGATGGGAAATTTATTATTTATTTTATTTATTTATTTACTGTGCTTATTAGGGCTGGGCGGTTTCGTTTCGTTAATTCGTAATTCGTTAATAATTCGTTAATTTTTTCAATTACAAAACGATAACGAACCATTCTGGAGCAATTATTTTAAAAAAACGAATTTTCAAAAACTTTTTTTAAATGCTTTTAGTATTTCGATATTGTATTCGTTTCGTTATTGTTTTGAGGTCGTTTCGTTATTATTTCCGCATGTCTGGGCCAGTTTTATGGTTTAATTAGTGAAAAAAATTATAATATCACACCAACAGTCAACAACAGAGAGAGAGGGAAGCTTCAGAAGGTTTTGGAGGTTTTTTAGCGTATTTCGCGGTCGCGTCCGCCATTAACGAATCGATTCGTTATTGTTTCGGAAAGCAATTCGTTGATTTTTTACCATTTACGAAATTTCGTAAATATCGAACTTTTTAAAAGGAAAATTTTGTAATTATTTTAAATATCGAAACAAAAAAAACCCCCAAATACAAATCGATTTTAGAAACAAATTTTTCCCTTGTTACCCAGGCCTAGTGCTTATATACCGCAATTCTCAGCCCCAAGGGCAACTCATTGTGGTGTACAACATAGAAAAACAAGTGCAAAATTATGAAACATAGTGTAAAATAATCCACAATTCATCATTATCAGAAAAACATCTCATCAAACATCAACATTAACATTATTTCAAAAGCCATTCCGAGTCGTCTCATCGTCAAACCCACAATCCGATATCATTTCCGTTGTTCCATTCCTATTACCAGTTATTGCACTTCTTGATCAAATGCCTTCTTAAACAGCCAGGTCTTTAACTTCCTGCGGAATATCACTAGGGAGGGAGCTAGCCTGATGTCCATTGGAAGGGTGTTCCACAGCCAAGGAGCCACCACTGAGAAGACCCTATCTCTCGTCCCCACCAGCCGTGCCTGTGACGCAGGCGGGATCGAGAGCAGGGCCTCCCCGGAAGATCTCAAAGTCCTCGTGGGCTCATAGGCCGAGAGGCGGTCAGTTAGGTATCTTGGGCCGGAACCGTTTAGGGCTTTATAGGCCAGAGCCAGCACCTTGAATTGAGCCCGGTAGCAGATCGGCAGCCAGTGGAGCTGGTACAGCAGGGAAGTTGTATGCTCCCTGCGTCCCGCTCCTGTTAGTATCTTGGCTGCCACACGTTGGACCAGTTGGAGCTTCCGGACCATCTTCAAAGGCAACCCCACGTAGAGAGCGTTGCAGTAGTCTAAACGGGATGTAACCAGAGCATGGACTACCGTGGCCAAGTCAGACTTCCCAAGGTACGGGCGCAGCTGGCGCACGAGCCTAAGCTGTGCAAATGCTCCCCTGGTCACCGCCGAGAGTAGATTCTAGAAGTGACATGGAAACCACCAGTTGCATATCACTTAGTTGAGGAAAGAAGATGGTATTGTTTTATGTTACATCTAAACTCAGAAAAAAATGTGGTTTGTTTGTTTGAAGAATGCTATTGCCTTGTTCTGTAACTGTGGTTTAAATGATACACCTGTATCCACATGCACAGAGAGCTCAAGTTGGTTTTCTAGGAAAATGAGATGAATCAGAGAAAGAGAAAAGTGTGAGCCTATGACTTGGTAAGATTCATTCCCATAACACCAAATTACAGTTTATAATTATGTAGAAACAAATAAGCATTTCAAAACTGGAGATCGTTCAAAACACATTATAGCCAGCTTAGTTAATGCTAAGCTTGTAAAAGCTCTGGTTCTGATTCAGTATAAAGCAACTTCGCTTTTCCTGCATGTTCCTGTGTTTCCTCACATCGCCAAGCGACATTCACCTCACCCATATAATTGAATGACAAAAGCATCTGAGTGTCTTGAAATAAGCCCGTCAGTACAAAGACGCTTCCTCTGAAATGGTACAAGCTTATTTCATGTACTAACCATGACATAACACAAGAGGACAATTGAGCCAGTTAACATAACAAGGCCTTGCATGTTAGATATTAAATATTAAGCGAACAGCAAGGAACACCAGTGTAATGCTTGCAGGCATCTAGGGACAGCAAGCTGAGAGCCTGTTTGGATGAGAGGAGGATCTCTAAGGAAAACTCAAGCATAGCTGAGAATCTAAAGTACACATTGGCACATTTGTGGTTTTGAGGCTTTCAAACTGTAGGCCTTTTTCAATTTAGAAAATAAATGTTTAAGTAAGGTTTATAAACATGAACAAGGTTTATAAAATATGCAGAGAGTAATCAGATAGAGACCAAAATTCTTAGGAACATCAACGAAAGGTTTTTATATTGGAAATGACTGGAATAACTTTGTTTGAGGATTATTAAGTTTAAATGTGTGAACTGTTTCATGGAATAGTTGGACTCTCCAAAGTCCATGCAACCTTGCATTTGGCTAAACCTAAACCTATAAAAACCTATAAAAACAAATATACATCATCCTTTTCTTTCAGAATGATATCATACTTTGGATTAAAGGAGCAGTTGATTAGACAAGACAGCTTTTTAAAATAAGACACTAATTATTAGGCTTGTGCATTCGGGGTAAACCTTGGCCCTTTTTATGTCCCAGCTTTCATTGGGGGCCCCAATCCATTTTTAGGGAGCCTCCCAAAATTGGGAGGGCAGATATCCGATTTTGCTTTTTGGTGCCAAATTATCTGTTATTATGCGGGATGGGGGCTTCCCACTCAGGCTCACCTTCCCGGCGTACACTTTAAAGAGGCTTTTTATTGGGGTTTGCCTCATCTTCATCTGGGGAGTCAAAGGGCTCCCTGGCTGGTGCTAAAGACACCCCTGAGACGGAGATCGAGGAGAGAAGAGGGATTGCGCTCAGATTGAAAACTAGCCAGCTCTACCTCTATTTTCCACTGCTGTTTCCTCCTTTAATTGGGAAACCTACCTTGCACACTGCTGAGGTCTTTCATTGTTGGCTGGCCTGTTCCATCTGGCATCCTCTAGCTGGGAACTAGGGCTGAACCCACGGTGGGATCCTTGGTGCAGGTCTAGGATGTGCTGCGTTCATTGGTGGCTTCCCAGGGCTTGACGTCCATTGTGTTTGCCAGATGATTTGCTGGGGATCCATGCTGTCTTGCTTTCTGGGGCTGCTGTTGCCGCCTGGTGCTACCAGACTCCATCTCGACTGGCTTCCATCCCAGCAGTGCTGCTCCATCAAGCTGCCTGTTGCTGCCATTTGCTCTAGAGCAGTGGTTCTCAACCTTCCTAATGCCACGACCCCTTAATACGCTTCCTCATGTTATGGTGACCCCCAACCATAAAGTTAGTTTCGCTGCTAACTTCGTTTTTGAAAATTCGTTTTTTTTAATAATTGCTCCAGAATGGTTCGTTATCGTTTTGTAATTGAAAAAATTAACGAATTATTAACGAATTACGAATTAACGAAACGAAACCGCCCAGCCCTACTAGTTAGGCATACTGTGTTTTCCCTAGTGACTGGAGCATTCATTTATAATGTGCCGAGATAGCCATTACTGAACAGGTTCAAAAAATGTCACTTAACACGAGAAGCAACGAGAGGTATTTTATCAAGTCCTTTAAAGATCAGATTTTGCCCTTGACCATATGTTTATGTGAAGCACAGTTAAACCCTTTACTTGAGACAGACATATGATTGGTTGCCTCTAGTCTAGCTTTGTTTTTAATTTTGGTTGTTTATTTCTTCCCAGCCCTCTGCTTGATGCAGCAGTTAATGAGCAATATCACTGATAGAATGATTAAGTATGCATGCCAGCATCAATAATTAGAGATGGGTCAAAATTTTATATGCACACACTAGACTGATTAACAAGTAGAATTTAAAAATATCTTCGGAAAGTGTGGCAGCTTCTACATTCCTCAGTTGCCTAATATAAAAGTGAAATAAATCCAAGGTTGATATTTAGAGTACCCTGTTGGCAATATTCAGAAGAAAGTGACAATGTCAAGCATCAATGCCTCCTAAATCTTAGTTTTCCAGGTGTTTGTACTTTGACTCCAAGAAGCATCAGCTGTTTTGTTCAATTGATTATACTCATGTATAAGTCTAGCGCAAAAGCTGGGTTGCAGCTAAACATCAAAAAAACCAAGATCATGGCAGCACGAATGACTGACAACTGGAAAACAGAGGGAGAAAATGTGGAGGCCGTGACAGACTTTGTATTTCTAGGTGCAAAGATTCCTGCAGATGCAGACTGTGGCCAGGAAATCAGAAGACGCTTCCTTCTTGGGAGGAGAGCAATGTCCAATCTCGATAAAATAGTAAAAAGTAGAGACATCACACTGGCAACAAAGATCCGCCTAGTCAAAGCCTTGGTATTCCCTGTAGTGACCTACGGATGTGAGAGCTGGACCTTAGGGAAGGCTGAGAGAAGGAAGATACTTTTGAATTGTGATGTTGGAGAAAGTTCTGAGAGTGCCTTGGACTGTGAGAAGATCCAACCAGTCCATCCTCCAGGAAATAAAGCCCGACTGCTCATTGGAGGGAAGGATACTAGAGACAAAGTTGAAGTACTTTGGCCACATCATGAGGAGACAGGAAAGCCTAGAGAAGACAATTATGCTGGGGAAAGTGGAAGGCAAAAGGAAGAGGGGCCACCCAAGGGCAAGATGGATGGATGGCATCCTTGAAGTGACTGGACTGACCTTGAAGGAGCTGGGGGTGGTGACGGCCGACAGGGAGCTCTGGCGTGGGCTGGTCCATGAGGTCACGAAGATCGGAGACGACTGAACGAATGAATAACAACATAAGTCTAGAGATTTAAAAAAAAATACAAAAATACTGACTTACCTTATCCAAAGGTCAGGATAGATAATGCACTTAACTCTTAGGAAAAAAGGAAGCTTCTCCTTCTCTGAGTGTTACAAGCCAAGATCTTGGGCTGTGCTGGGACAGCTGACCCTTCTCTACTATCTTGGCACTCCTTTGAGGATGAAGTACCAGAGAGCCACCACTACGTACCCACTCAAACATTCAAAAAAAGCTGTGGTGGAGAGTGAAAAGAGGGTTGTGTTTCTTTTAGATCCTTCTAGGATTGTCCAATCTCTCCCTTTTTCACCACTCTACTCAGAGAAACGTGAATAAAATGAATATTTCTTTTAAAAAAACCCTTTGGTTTTATCTGACGTGTTTTTAACAACTGTTTATTTAATGTCATGTTTTCAATGAATTTGTTGATTGTTTTTTTATGATTGTGATGGCACCAAATGGTGCTTGCTGTGAGGCTGGCCAGAGTTGCCACTCAGGGGTGAGAAGGGCAGGGTACAAGTGCATGAAATAAATAAGTAAGTAATAAATGAATGAATTATTATTATACCTTAATTTTAATTCAAAAGGAATCATTACTTTATCTGAAAAATATCTTCCTTTCCCTTTCTACAGAATGACCATTGAATTATTCATGTGTCATACTAAGATGCATAATTCTGGACCCAAAACTTACCCTCAACTTATACATTGGGTTGACTTTTACATGAGTATATACAGTAGTCAGGACTGTGGCAATAGGACCACAATAAAAAATCCAACACTCACTCCCACAATCCTCTTAACATCCAACAGCTGTATAAAGCAAAGAAAATTGATCAGACTGGATGGAGGCTGTGACAATAGAAGGAGGCACAGCCAGGGGCAGCTCAACCCATTACGCAAAGTAAGCATTTGCAGTATAGTTGATTTTGCCCAGGGGCGCTCTTGAGAAAAATAGACCTTGACATATGCGAGTTGTAGTTACTGGGATGTATAGTTCACCTTTAATCAAAGAGCATTCTGAACTCCATCAATGATGGAATTGAACCAAATATGGCACACAGAACTCCCATGACAAACAGAAAATATATATCAGTGATTGGTTTGGGGGGGGGGGGGCAAAATACTGTTTGCTTACCATTGAAAATTGCCTAGGGCTGCCTCTGGACACAGCCAAAGGAGGCTGTGACAATAGAAGCAGGACCTCTGATGCAGCCTCACCTGCTAAAGGGGAAAATACTGAAAAACCATCCTTCTTGTGCCCAGATCACCAATTCGCCAGATTTTCTTTGCTTGTTAAGGTGGACTTTGAGTGGGTGGTGAGGAATAAGGTCAAAAAGCTTTTTTTTTTAGTTTGACAATTAAGTACCCAATTTACGATTTTGGTGTGTTTGTTATTGTGGTGTTCCTCCAAATTGTTTCTAAGTTGTGGTGATCATAATGCAAATCTATCACATTTGACCTTGTACAAATGTGTGACTTGTACAAGGTCACCCAAGTAGGTTTCTACGACCAAGCAGGAAATTGAACCCTCATCTTCAGAAATGTAGTTCAGTTCTCAAAGCACTACACTGGTTTTGTATTGATTTGTATAAGTATGTATTGAGCATTTTTTCTGATTGTAGTATGTGGGATGCAAAGGATTCATCATCCTGAGTATTTTGTGTTCCATTTCCTTTCAAAGTAAACAAGGACCATAATCCTTAAGGCTGCACACCTGAAAACATGCATACTATGTCTGCCAAGTTTCCAGAATTTGTAGAGAAGGGATCAAGGTAAAGATTTATCTTCCCTGAAAACATTTACTTCCCCTTGCATAACAGAAAAAGAGAGTATGGTACTCAAAAATAATAAATATATGTAAATTTGCCTCATTTTTTGTGGATTCTTTGTTGTGTTTCAGTTGTAGCTTAGAACTTGATGTTTTGTTTTGTTTAGGGAACAAAGAGCATGCAAAGCCTGATTCTAATCCTCTACATTTGAATGACTGCATAACAATGATAACTTCTGAAGCTTTTGAAAAAAGAGGATGTCTGCTTGGAAAATGTTTCTGCCCATCTCAAAAGGGAAGACAAACTTTATAATCAGAGACCTTCAAAGACAGCACAGTTTGTAGTTCAAAAGAGTCCAATTTTGTATTTTCAAATATTTACATAGCTGCAAACTTTGCTGGATGTTACTTTATAAATACAGGGTTTGGTGATTTCCATCTCATTAGAGGGATCATTCCTCAATACAGGGATTCATAATCATCATAGGCCACCCCTCGTGGTTGAGCATGATTGCCTTCCAAGTGTAGAGTCTTGGCAGTGGGTCTGTAGGTAACTGTAGAAACAAGACTTATATTGCAAAATGAACGCATAACATTCCTGCTGAACATTTACTCTGCATAGGCCTGGTGTAGAATATTAACAGAATTGTTTCAAAGATAGGTGAGCTCTTTGAAAGTCTTTTCTCAGAGATAGAAATCAATCAAAAGACCAGTGGAACCTAATGAAATCCAGGTTCTAGTCTTCAAGTCAAGGGAAATATGTCTTGGTTAAGGGAAAGCCCAAATGATGGATAACAATAGGAAAAAAAAATGAAGGATCTGTTGAACTTGAAGGAGAGGAAAGAACTTCTTGATATCTTGTTTAACTTTTGCCAATGACTCAAGTGTATGTGAATTTTGCTTTATCCATCATTTCTTTATTGTTCGACCACACAAGGTCAGATGATGGGCTTTGATTGGTAGCCAAGCCTGAAATTGACACATGGTGCTCAACAGAGTGTGAGTGAGACAGCCACTTTTGAGTGAAAAAAGTCCTCCATTGGGGTAATTTACTGGTTCTGTGGTGTGAGGAACAGTGTGAGCCTTCACCAGATGTGATAGTCTTGGTAGTAGTTAATTGGGCTTACTCCCGGGAAAAGCTCTTTTGCTGTGGCTATGCAATGCTTAATAAACCTGGTTTATAAAGCATGGTTTATAAACAGGTGTCATGCTTCCATGGTTAGCACTTTGTCATGTCAAATTTGGGGTGGCAAGTGTCTTGGTGAAACCAAGGGGAGTGTTAGCAGTGTAATATGAAACATTTTTTCATAAGAGTAAGGTCACTTTTTGCTTGTTTGGCATCATTGTATTAATCATAGCTTTATAGGGCTGATCAATTGATCAATTGGTTTTCCTGGGAAATCTGCAATAAGAAGTTAGTACTTTATGGTCTGGTCTAGTTGAGCAAATGGACTAAACACGTCCTTACCCCCCTGTCTAGGTAGGTAACAGGTTAAAAAAATAAGATTTCAGTGTAGACCTTGGAACCATTTTGGTCTTAGGATATGGCTCCAGCACAGTTCCCACATGTCCTGAAACTTGCCGGGGTTGAGAAGGAGTCTACTCTGAGGAGAAACCTAGCTTAAGGTCTTTTGCCTTGATTGAGAGTGCCTAAGGTTTACTTTTCAGTGAGTGGTCAGCCAGGAAGTAACCCAAATATTGGACTGCCCCAGGGGCTTATCAAAGGGCAGGCTCCGGAGGTGTCTCAAAGTAGACACCGATGTAAGCTGAACTTACATCAGATTTTTCCTCCCCCTCATCTTGCTCATTTCAACTCCTAATAACTTAAGTAAGGCTAAATGAAGTGGCTCTTATTCAGTCTAATTTTTGTGCCTGTTTTTGTTAGTTCATGGTTGGTTAACAAAGAATCTATGCCAAATTATAATCAGAATAATTTCAGGAGGCTATGTCTCATCTTGAAGCAGAAGAAGTTAATTCCAGATACCTTCTATAACTGCTCCATTTCTGCTGTTACTCCTTTTTTGGTTGAACTGCACAAAATATTTCTTTTTGATAATTCCAAGGTTGAGGATGAGAAATCTGTGTTACCAGATACAGTTCTGCCTGGCTGCTGCTGCTGTGATTAAGAATCTAGGAGGCAGCACAGGCTAAGCCTACAGGCTGTGTTGTTCCTCTTCTCATAAATCACAGTGCTCTCTCCAGCTATTACCCAGTCAAGTCCACAGCAGTGGTTTCTGTTGTGCCTCTGGCCTGTTCTAATTTGTGTCCCTGGTATCATTAATGGTACGATCCATCTGTTTCATACCCAAATGTACAAATAGTTGTGTTTGTTTTCAGGGCTATTGAAAAACTATGTAACAGGATGAAGACAGCAAAATAGCTCAAGACGTTCCATACCTTGGTTCAGTCATTAATCAGACTGGAGCTGAAGTTAAGAAAACCGGAGAAGACTAAAACTTGGATGGGCAGCTATAAAGGAACCAGGCAAGATCATGATGTGTAAATATATATTATTCCTTTCATATACATGCAAGATGGATGGAAGTTAATTTCCTCCTCTTTCAACCTTGCTGTTTTATCCCTTGCAGATGAGGAAACAAAAGCAAACAATGAGCCCACTACCTAAGAGAACTACTGACTGGCATTCATCTAAGCTTACATTTTTCCAGCTGTACCAGGAGCTCCGATTTTGTTTGCTTTGCATTGAATGTTTGTTTGCAGTCCTAAGTTTCAGGGACTCTGCAGATAGGTGGCTTCTTTTGGCTGCAGTCATAGGGCAAGCCACCTGCCCATCATCATTGAGTTTGGTCCCGCCCCTTGCTCAGGGCAATTGGGAAGGAAAGGGAGCCATTTTTTTAGTTAGTCCCAGCAAGGAAAGCTATGTACAGGATGTGTGTAAACTTCCCCTGTACAAAAGCTTCAACCTTTAAGAATCTCCAGGGGAGAACAGTTTTAAGAGTCTCCTAAGAATTTCCAGGGAAGCATTCCCAAAACTTTGAAGACTTTCCGTGGGAGGACAGCCCTAAAGATCAAAGAACTCCAGCTGAAAAGACTACAGGCCTTGCTGGTAGCTCCACTCGGTGCTTTGAGACGCAGTTCAACCCGGTAGTGGTGCCCACATCAGTTAGGTTTAAGTTCACAGTCGGACTGAGGGAAGTTAAAAAGGGTATTTTCCTTTAAAGTAAAGAAGTTATTGAAGACAGTTGCCTGTCCTTCGTGGGCAATATTAGGAAGTCACCAGTTGCATAAAGCCTGGAAGCATTTGTTTAGCTTTATTGAAGACAAGAGATGTTTCTGTTTGATTGTTCATTAATAAAAGACTTTGTTATACTCCACAAGCCATCTAAAAGACTGTTTGTGGTGGAAAACCTCTGAGAACTTCTCCTTGGGCCCCCTGGCTTCCCGCTGGGCAAAGGTTGCACATCCTGTCCTAAAGGAAATTCTTTACAGGCCCAGCGCACGACAGAACACCAGGTGTTAGCCATGACACAAGAATGAGGTCTGTTCTGCTGGTGATTGGAAGTCAGGTAGATAATGTTTTCATTGCTGCCCCTTTAGCGAGTAAAGTTGTGTCTATGAAATATGACATGCTTTTGATAATTACAATCTTTCTAATTGCAGGAGGGACATGGAAATGCCATCGCATCCACATATCTATCGCAAAACAAATATCTGGGTGTGACTGATTCCTAGTAAAATAGTTTTGAATGGGCCAGAGAAAGTTAGTTACAGAAATATAATTAAATAGATGATGTGGGATTGAAGCCAGCTTTTAACATGTAAGCAGGAAAGAATTTTATGGAGTCATCTTATCCCATCTAAACCTGTATATAGAATCAAAGAGCCATACAGTTGAAAAGACCACAAGGGCCATTCAGTTCAACCCCTTGCCAAGATTAATCTTCAATATATTTTTTTACTGTTTTCATTCTATTTATGGGATGTAAAATGTTTTTAGAATATTTATGGTAAATATTTTAATTGTTTTATGAGCCATCTTGGATTCTGCTCTGGGAAAATGGTGGTCTACAAATGCAACAAATAAATAAAATAAATACAGGCTGTCATTTTCTATGATTAGTTATTACTCCTTTATGGATCCAGTGGAGAGGTCAAAGCTGGAAACTTTTGTCACATTAAAACAGTCCATGCCTAAGGGAAAGACATATGAGGAATGCACTTTGCACTAAGTGGCGAGATTGAAAATGTAATTAAGTGGCATTTGAATGGACAGGGTTTATAATAGGTACATTAGGGCCTCCCAAATTAGTTCATTATCAACGTCTCACTTGGCAATAGCAATAGTGGCCTCTGTCACAGAGACACGGGACAATTAACTTGGTAGAAAAAGCAAGAGGCGGAGGAGGGAGAGAGGAACACCACCCAGGTTTGAGAAAAGCTGAATTGCTGAATCAAGCTGTCACAAACGTTTCTCTCTTTTGGCCTCACTTGGCTTTGGTTCTGAGCTTTGGGAAATGCAGGATGGCAGAGGAATTGCTGACAGCTGCAGCTTTGATGCCCGTCTTCATCTCAGCGGGCTACGGCACACGACACAAGGCGTCACACTGCGCCAACTCGACAGCACCCCAGCCAACATCCAGAGGCAGATGGTGACAAAGATCCAGGTTGCTCATGTTGATCAAATTGGCACTTTCCCCCTTTCTGCAGGTGTGTGTGTGTTGGTTTAGTTAATACAAAAAGTGGGGAGGGGTGGGATTTCATCTTCAAGTTTACAAAAGACTAGAAGAAAGAAGTTGCAGATATAGGAGATGGTTGGAATCGATAAGTGTCATTGCCAAGCAAGAATCTTCAGGTAAGGAAGGGTACCTGTGAGTTTGTCTCAACAGGATAACAGCCCAAAATGCCATGGCTCATAATACTATAAATATAATCTGTCAAACTTTTATCAGGTTATTAAATAACTCTCTTTAGGCTTGAGACTAACTGTTACAGTATGGAGTGTGTTCTGTTTGAACACAAATCTTGCCACCCAGCCAGTTGTACCCTCTTTTAGAAAACTCAATTTCATTCCCTCTTATTCAATATTCCCACTTAGTTCTTTCAAATCTGTGCTGGCCACTGCATGTTCTTCCTCCTGGGATTTTGTCTTGGGGAATTACCCACGCCACATACCACACATAAAATTACTGTACTAACTAAATGAAATTTTCCTTTCTGATGGTTCTAGTTCCTCCCACTGTTGTTTTCAATCCATACTTAATATTGAAATTCCAAAAAAAAAGTGGATGTTGACCAAAAGGAGAGGTTTTTGTACTCCAATCTTAAGAGTACACAAAGGATAGATAAGGATAATTGTTCCGTCTTTCATTTCACCTGTTAATTAATTTAGTAATGCCAAGAGGACAGTGTTATCATTAGTGATTGATGCTGTGCACAGTTACTTAATTGAATTGTCGCAAAAAGTGCCTTTGGTCTTTCATTTCCATTTCATATCATTGTTTACAACTTCTTTTTATCTTATACATTCATACATACATGTCACCATTGATCATGAGTGCTTTTGTTGTGTATTCTTGCATCGCAGGGGGTTGGACTGAATGGTCCTTGTGATCTCTTCCAACTCTATGATTCTATGACCATACTTCATGAGGATAATGGTTCACCCTTTTGAGGACAGGATCTCTAGTCCACTAAAGTGAAGTCATAATAAGGTGTATTCACATTAAATCACCTACAAGAAAACTCTTGGTGATGCTTACTACCCAATTACTGGAAACTGAGGAGGTGGGTTGGACTAGGAGACACAACTTATCTACATAACTAGGGTTGATAACCAGCTATGAAATAATGATACCAGATCCTGAAAATTGGATTAAATAAGGACCTTTATTGTCTTATATATGTTTAAGTTGGGCTGGATTTACACTGCCATATAATAGAATTTCAGAACGCAATTTAACTACACTGCATAGGAATATATGGCAGTGTAGATTCATATAATCCAGTTCAATGCAGTTAAACTGCATTCTGAAAATGCATTATTTGGCAGCATAGATTCTGCCTGATTTGTGCCTGTGGATAAGCAAAAAGGAAAGCAAGCTGGTGTGGGTCTTAGCTGAGGCCAGGTGTTAACCCTATAACCACATTCTCACCTTACCCTTTTTACAACCCAATGCTATGGGTTGCTCAGTAATGTAACTAAATAAATGATATAGAATTACAGCCAATGAGAGTTAGAGACTAACTCGTCCAGAAGTTATCAAGCTGGGAAAAGCTGTCCTAAGGGATGTTATGTTAATGCATTACAACATAACTACAGGAGGCTTACATAGAAGTTAATTAAGGTAAGCAAGAATAGCATTTTGCCCTCTGTTGTTCCTTCCACTTCCTGGCATGACAAAGCTCTCTCCAAGCAGTCATCGATCCCATAAAACAGGCAGGGATCCAGTGAGGACTCTTCAGTCTGTCAATTGACCTCCCACCCAAAGTCAAAAGGAATAAAAAACATCAGAGGAGGAAAGATAAGAGGAAACAATCGTCTCCTACAATTCTTGGACAAAAATGGCAATTAGACTTTCAGATGAAATATATATCAAGTAATGAGAGGTTAATTACAGTCTCCCTCTTCCCAGGAAGAGCTAATGGGGAAAAAAGAAAGGTTACAGAAAGTGCAAGGGCATCATCATTCAATTTTATTTTAAATATACTCCCCTCCAACCAAGACTAATTTCTTATATAACTTCTAATTTAATTTTTGCACAATATTGGGTTTCTATTGGATCCTGTTATTTGTTTCATGGAGAATTGAACCAGTGGGTTTTATGCAACATGTTGATTCACCATGCAGCTATTGATTCAATAAGTTTACTCTAGACTAGATTAGGTCAATAAAATTTGGGGCGGGGGGGGGAGAGATGTTGATATTTCTGTAGGAGTTGGGAGGCAAAGAACCATAAAATCGAGGAACTCCATTAGCAATAGAGAAAGCAATATCACCTGAGATGCAGGCTGTTTCTGTCCTGTATGAGGTTGCCCCCCTTTTTAGGCAGAGAATACTGAAGTTCTCAAGATGCCCATGTACTGCTGCATTTTCTTAAAATGCAGGGGTTTTTTTATTGTGTCAGAAGTGACCTGAGAAAATTCAAGTTGCTTCTGGTGTGAGAGAATTGGCTGTCTGCAGAGACATTGCCCAGGGGACACCTGGATCTGTCACCATCTTGTGGGATGCTTCTCTCATTTCCCTGCATGGGAAATTGGAGCTGACAGATAGGAGCTCACCAGGGTACTGAGGGGACTTTTGTCAATACCAATAAGATAATAAAGCTAGCTTCTCCAGTTTCAGAAGATTTCTGAGGGCCAGTTGCTAAGATTAAAGAAGAGAAAGTCATCATTGACAAGGGGGCTTCCAACAGACTATTGCCAGACAATTGGTAGAAACATTGTTGATCTATGTTAGAGCAAGGAAATCTGTGGCATTTCAGAATGTTTCCAGTAGCCCCAGCTAGTGATTAGGAATGATATTCCAAAAAGATCTGGAGGACCACAGATTTGATTCCATTTCTTTGATGTAGATCAGTGTTGGAAATCATATAATCCTCCAGATGTTTCCCCCACTACTCCTCACCATGGACAGGGGTGGCTTTGATAGGCCTGATGGGATTAGTAATCCCACAATTACTGGAGCATATCATGTTTCCTATCCCTGAGATAGAGAGAAACTTTTTCCACTTCAGTGGGACTATTTGTTGATGGTTTCAGCACTGCTGATATTGTCTATGTTGTCCCTTTTTGATACATGCTTGCACAGGGTTGAGTGACAGATTAATTAAGACAAAATGGTTGGAAAGGTAAATGGTTTTTTTAAAAATCCACAGGTTGCCTAGTCTAGTAATTCTCAAGGAGTGGTATATTACCACCGAAAAGGAGGTAGAACATAATCTAAGTGAATCACTGCTGCTTTAGTCACAGCAGTGTTGTTCTTGTTATTATGTGCCATCAAGACTCCACCCTGCATTGATCTATGCATAAGAGACATCCACAAGCTCTGATCATGAACAGCCCTACTCAAATCTTCCATAATTGGGACCACAGCTTCCTTGCTTGATCCAATCCAATCTTTTTCTTTCCTCCTGTTAACAATTTCACTGAGCATCACCACATTTTTCTAACGATATTCCCATTTTTGGATTCTAAGGGGTCTTTAAGCTTGAACGTATTTATTTGTTGTTCTAGCGATCTGTGGTATTTGTAGGACTCAACTCTAGCAATTGAGCAATAAAATGGATATATTTCCAATACTATCCTTCTTTTTAAATAAGCAAGCTGAAATCTTGCTGGTATGCTACGTGCTGTAGATGGTTGAGGTGAAGGGAAAGACTTTGGAAATTAGTATTTTTGTTTGGGTCCCCCCCCCCCCAAACATGCTACCACATGATGAAAGACAGCGAACCACAGTAATTAGATAACTTATGATGAGATGCTTCTTTATATTCTGAGCACAAATAGAAAACTGATTGTTGGAGATGAGGATCTTAAAATAGTTCTTACCTGCTATTCTGTGCTGTTACTAAAAAAAAGGGAATTTGCAATTGAGATCTTGTTTTGGAAGAAGCACAAGGAACAATTCACTTGGTGCTTGAGTTCTATTCAAATAAAGCCCCCTTCCCCCAAAAAAGAATGCAGAACCATATATTATAATATTAGTACAAATATTTTTTTTAAAGAATTAAACTCTTTTTCAAAGTGGATGAGGATTATGAATATGACATTGATGATGGCACTGAGAAATATGGAGACACAAAGCAGGGTCTCAGTTACACTATACCAGGTTAACAATATGATTCCACTTAAACTGCCCTGGCAACATACTATGAAATCCTGGGTTTTGTAGCCTGGTAACACATTAGAGCAGTGTTTCGCAACACTGCTCTTTCAGATGTTTTAGACTTCATTTCTCAGAATCAAACTAGGCTTGGGTAACAACGGAAAAATTTGGTTCTAAACCCGTTTCGTTTTTAGGGGGGACCTTGCGTTTCGTTTTTTTAAAGGATTCTGAAATGGAAGAAAGGAAGGGAGAAGAAGGGAGGAAAAGAGGAAGAAGGAAAGAAGGGAGAAGAGGGAAGGAGAAGGGAAGAAAAAAGAGGAAGGGAAAAAAAAAAGAGAAAGGGAGGAGGGGAAGGAAAGGGGAGGAGAAGAAAGGAAGGGAGGAGGAGGAAGGAAAGAGAAAGAAAGAAAAGGGGAAGGAAGGACAAAAGGGAAAAAGAGAGAAAGAGGGAAGGAATGAAGGAGGGGAGGGGGAAGGAAGGAAGGAGACAAGGAAGAAAGAAAAAGAAGGAAGAAGGAAGTGGGAAGTTAAGGCGGATTAAAAAAATTAATAAAGGAAAGATAAAGATACTTGAAATTAAGAAAATTTGTGTGTAATGAGGTAAGAAGTCAAATTCGTGTATATTTGAAGGAAGATAATAAGTAAAAACAAGAAAGATGGCCCAATCGCAGTAAATAAAATATAATGAGATAAGAACCAAGGTATTAGCATTTAAATATTGTTTGTGCAACTGAAACAAAGTTAATTATATTGAGAAAAAAAAAACAAGAATGGGGAAATGTTTTTAAGCAAATGAAAAAATAGGAAGATAGCAAGCAGTAAATAAAATTGGCAAATGGTGTACATCACATTAATAAATTGTATGCGGAAAAAAAAAAAGTATGACGTCAGCCGCAAGTAATGTACATATGCAGTTCTTACGTCAACATAGTGGCTCCACGCTGCTGCCAATAGGCTTCGTAAAGTGCTGATCTTAAGTTCAACAACATCCTGGTCTGGCCCCGACCTTTAACTAATGCGCAGGAGCTCCGATAAGGGCGTAGTGCAAGTATTTATCAGCATAGCAGGCGCATTAGTCTATATTACGTTTCTTATATGCTTAGTCGGCAAAGATGGACAAGCCTTAAACGTCCAGTTCACATTTGTAACCGTGTTAACAGAAATTAGGCGTTGTAAAATGCTGTGATTCGATGTTCTGTAGCCGGCTGATTTATATCAGTGAATCTCTCATCTTCCGGAGATGTTCACACGTCTTTGGTCCCACTTTTCTATATCCAGCTTAAGTTGCACAAACGGGCAGCACACTATCGGTCAACAGAAAAGGTCCACACACAAGATCTACACAATATCGGTCTGCACAACCTCAATCACCCCAATAAAGGTCAGCACCGAAGATGATGTCGGTCCAGATGGTAGGGCCTAGATGGTGAGGCCTAGTCGGAGCGATGCTCACCACGCGTTGTTCCTATGAGTTCAATGGCAATGGATAGTATTGCTGTTATTTACACCTCCAGCCAGAGATGGCAGTGTTGGCAGATGTCGAATGTTCCTATGAGTTCGAAGGCAGTGGATAGTATTGCTGTTATTTACACCTCAGCCAGAGATGGCAGTGTTGGCAGATGACAAATGTTCCTATGAGTTCGATGGCAGCAATAACAAACGCTGACCAAAACGCTGGATCCAGCGAGGCGGGTGGGGAGGCCTCGTGGTGATGTAATGGAGACTCCTCTTCTGTAGGCCAAGCCAAGCCTCTTTTTGGTGGGCCCGCGGAGCGCTTCAAGCTTTGGCTCCCTCTGATGGTATGGGCCCGACAGGAAGGAGGGCCGAATGGAGGGGCGTCACCTCAGCAGGCCTGCGGTGTGTCTCAGCTCCCCTGATGGCGGATGAAAGGCTGTTCGCAGGGGCTAGCGGGCATTTCTCCCCCTCCCTGCGATGTCAAAGCAGAAGCTGCCAGCCGGAGTACTGGCGCAGGAGTTTCCCTCGGCTCAGCAGAGGCAGCGGTCGATCTGGGCTCCCCCCGCCTCCTCCCTGATTGAATGAGGTGGATAGGCAGGGAGAGCTTCAATCTCTGCCAGGGAAGGAAGCTAGGACCCCGCAGAGGCAATCCCAGGGTCCCGGGTATCAGGTAGGATATTATTTATGAGGGAGCTTGCCGAGATGTAATGGCGGCGCTCTACCTCGTCGCCCCGCAGCCTCTTTCCCTTCCCTCAGGCCGATTTGGACCATCAAGGTCTCATTCAAGACCCCTAGTTGTTCCAGATCCAAATATCCTTACACTGGGAGGGTTGGGGAATTGATCACCTTAGATTTCGCTCGATTAACTCCTCAGCTGGCACAGCTTGAGATCTTACAGCTGTTTGCCAACCGGAACCGGAACCGGAACCTCTATGTATTCACACATTAGAGCAGTGTTTCGCAACACTGCTCTTTCAGATGTTTTAGACTTCATTTCTCAGAATCAAACTAGGCTTGGGTAACAACGGAAAAATTTGGTTCTAAACCCGTTTCGTTTTTAGGGGGGACCTTGCGTTTCGTTTTTTTAAAGGATTCTGAAATTTTCCTTTAAAAAAGTTTGAAATATACGAAATTTCGTAAAATTACGAATCGATTCGTTAATGGCGGACGCGATTGCGCAATATGCTAAAAAACCCTCCAAATGGGACAGGGGGAACTTCTGAAGCTTCCTTCTCCCTCTGTTGTTGACTGTTGGTGTGATAATTTATTTTTCATCATTGATAAAACAAACAACAACTATAAAACTTGCACCAGACATACGGAAATAATTACGAAACAATTACGAAACAATTTTGAACCAATTACGAAACAATACGAAATAAATTGGAAAAATTGTTTCGATTTTTAATTACTCCTCACAGTAGTCCTGCATGGCTTAATATTGGATCGTAAGCTAATTTAAATACGAATTAATAACGAATTACGAAATTAACGAACGAAACCGCCCAAGCCTAATAACTACAAGAGAGGAGATTCCATCTGAACATGAGGAAGAACTTCCTGACTGTGAGAACTGTTCAGCAGTGGAACTCTCTGCCCCAGAGCATGGTGTAGGCTCCTTCTTTGGAAGCTTTTAAACAGAGGCTGGATGGCCATCTGTCAGGGGTGCTTTGAATGCAATTTTCCTGCTTCTTGGCAGGGGGTTGGACTGGATGGCCCATGAGGTCTCTTCCAACTCTTTGATTCTATGATTCTATTAATCCCTGAACATAGGCCAAGGGGGACTAGAATGTGGGAATCAAAGCACCAAAACTTTCTGGTTGAGAATTCTAATTCCCTGAATTGTAAATCTCAGAATTCCAGAGGTTGGGACCCTGATAGTTAAAGTCAAATTATATATGTGAAAGACCCCAGGAAATACTACTAAGTGTCCATCATAAACCTAAAGCTCAAAATGTAACTAATACATCTATTTGCACACGCAAAACCATGTAAAATATTGTAAATAATATCTTGACCCATCCAGAACACCTGATACCATATATCTCTGATTTGGCCAAAGCTTGCGGTGCACCCATAGGAACAGCAGTTCCACACATGGATGCTTGCATGTGTCACCAGCTGTGTTCATCCAATGCCTGGTCTGAGTTGCTCTCCAGATATTAAACATAACATCCCCATAAAGGTTTCATGCTAAGTTGCTGTTGAATGAAGAAAACAACTATCAAATAGAGAAAAGGTTGATTAAGGGAACATGAAAGCAGTACTTCACCTCCAGAGCAAAATTACCATGCTGGGATTAAACAAGACTTATTAATAATGTGCACTTTTATTGCAGCCGAGAATTTTTTAATTAAAGAAACCAAGGAGCATCCTATTTCAATGCATAAGCATGCTTTGAAGGAAATCAGATCACAAGAGGGAGAAAAGAAAAAGCTGATCCATTGTTTCCTCCTCATTTCTCTCTTGTCTTTCAGTCCAAGATCTAGGGAGGTAAAAAATATTCTCAAATCACCTTGGCCTTACCAGGGAAGGATGCCTTCACACGCACAAAGACTAATGAGATTTAATAAATTTTAGGCTCACCACAGTTATGTGTAACACCAGTTTGTTAGCAAGTTGTGATTTTGTATAACACAGCCAAATATGTGTATCTTCTAGGGCTGGGCGGTTTCGTTCGTTAATTTCGTAATTCGTTATTGATTCGTATTTAAATTAGCTTACGATCCGATATTGAACCATTCAGGAGCAACTAAAAATCAAAACGAATTTTTCAATTCATTTCGTAATTGTTTCGTAATTGGTTCGAAATTGTTTCGAAATTGTTTCGTAATTGTTTCGTAATTATTTCCGTATGTCTGGTGCAAGTTTTATAGTTGTTGTTTGTTTTATCAGTGATAAAAAATAAATTATCACACCAACAGTCAACAACAGAGGGAGAGGGAAGCTTCAGAAGTTCCCCCTGTCCCATTTGGAGGGTTTTTTAGCATATTGCGCAATCGCGCCCGCCATTAACGAATCGATTCGTAATTGTTTCGTAATTGTTTCGTAATTTAATCGTATATTTCGAACTTTTTTAAAGAAAAATTTCAGAATTCTTTTAAAAAATGAAATGCAAAAACCCCCTAAAAATGAATCGAGTTTAGAAACAAATTTTTCTGTGGTTGCCCAGCCCTATCTTCATGTGCAATGGGAATGCACATCTATGCACAACTGTGTAATGTGCACCTGTGTATATGCAATGTGGAGCTACCCTATTTAACAGATGTATTCTTAGAATTTGCTAAAAACATAGGAAGGGCACTAACAGACTTTTCTTAAGGGTTTGGGGTCAGAAAAGAGGGATCCCAAGGTTCTATGTGGACTACAAATTGAACTTTGCTTGATTTAATGGATCTACTTTGATTGCTGTAGTATCTTCTCTACAGTTGTTAGGAGAATGGAAACAATAGATCTGGTTGCTCCAGATTCCTTGAGATAAACAGAAGCTAAAGCATGCCTTCTCTCTGCATGCCTCAGCCTGTGTCTTACTAGCATGGCTGTCCCTGCAGGGTTAATTTCCACAGAGGTGTTGGAAATAAACTGAAAGAAAAGTGAATCGAGCTCAAAAGGAGTGAGAACATTAGGGCCATACAAATGCATGTAACCCTATACATGGTGAAATTCCAATATGCACAGATCTGCTTTTGTTTGGTGAATGCCTTTGAAAGATCCCACATCTCCATGAATGGCACAATAATGCATTATACATCTTTACTGATGATATTCAGAGCATCACCTTTTTGTGCTCCTAACTTTTCAACACTCTTTATATGGAAGCAACATTTGGCTCATCACACTGATAGTTGATAAGCACCCGATCATTGTGGAGATGTCCCACTTCAAACCAGGAACAGGGAAGCATGGAAATGCTTTTAAAAGTCTGGAGAAAGAGCAGAGCATCAAAGAGATGGGTCAGAGTAATAACAGAGAAGGAATCTTTGAAAAAAATAAAGGCAATTTGTGTCCAATCTGAATAGGAAAGAAAAAGATTCTGATGAGCTGCTTCTAAGCTTTATGTATAAAAGAACAGGAAAATTGAGGCTGAATTTGTGGGAGAATTAAAAGAGAAAAAGGAAGAAACTGGGACACGAGAAGGACAAAACTGAGGAGGAAAAAAATCAGGTCAACTTGAGTCTTCTCCAACCCAATTGGTTGCAAAGTTTGAAGAATGAGGAGAAAATTAATAGTAGCGCACTGAATACACCAACTATTCAACCACCACTGCTAGACACTGTTGTAAAATTTGGGAGATGTTTCTTTCATTTTTGTTTTGGTTTGGCTGTCCTTAAAGTATTTGCTCTAGAGGAGGAATAGAAAGAAAAAAAATAGTCTCAGCTCTGGATTTCCCTGTCACAAAATGAATGTTCTTATTTGCTATAGAGTTGACATTTACATATGGCAATGAGAAATTACTAAGGGCCCAGTCACAATCTTCCCAGCTCACATTTTGCACATTCAGGGCAGTTGTGGTTTCTTGGAAGAATCAGTCTAGTGATAAAATGCTTCCGTCTATCCCTTCTGGAGCCCCCGGTGGTGCAGTGGGTTAAAGCATTGAGCTGCTGAGCTTGTTGATCGAAAGGTCACAGGTTCAATTCCGGGGAGCAGCGTGAGCTTCCACTGCCAGCCCTAGCTTCTGCCAACCTAGCAGTTCGAAAACATGCAAATGTGAGTAGATCAATAGGTACCGCTCCGGCGGGAAGGTAACAGCGTTCCATGCAGTCATGCCGGCCACATGACCTTGGAGGTGTCTACGGACAACGCTGACTCTTTGGCTTAGAAATGGAGATGAGCACCACACCCCAGAGTCAGACATGACTGGACTTAATGTCAGGGGACTACCTTTACCTTTTCCTATCCCTCCTGACTTCCATTTTGCAAAGCATTCTCATATTTCCTGAGTAATGTCTCTTTATGCTATGTCCAAAGTATGAAAGCCTCAGCTTAGTCATCTTGGCTTTTTCAGAGAGTTCAGATTCTGTTTGCTCTAAGATTAATTTATCTCTCTCTCTTACAATCTAAAGACTAGCGCTGTGTACAGAACCATTTTCCTTTGTTTAATCCATTTTAATTACTTTCATTATCTTCGGTAGCATATAACGGGAAGGGCCTTCCAATTACAAAAATCAGCTCAAAATGAAAGCAAGCAGAAGCTAATCCCAGCTCCTTGTCTGCTTTACATGAGCAGCCTCCTTGCCTTGGAAGGAGTGTGTGTGTGGCGTGTAGGCCAGAAAGCATGCACACCTGCCTGCAACCAAGTGCCTCCTCTGGAGTAAATTTGTCTCCCTGCCTTGGAAAGTGCAAGTGGCATGCAGGCCGAGTAAGCATGTGTGCCTACCTGCAACCGAGCAATTCCTCTGCAGTAAACTTGCCTCCTTGCCTTGGAAAGTGTGTGTGACATGCAAGCCCAGAGAGCATGCATACCTGCCTGCACCCAAACACCTCCTCTAGAGTAAGAATAAGAACTGGCCTCTTTGCCTTTGAAAGAGAATGTCTGCATGTGTGGTGTGCAGGCCCAGAAAGTATGTGTGCTTGCCTGTAGCCAAGCACTTCTCCTCTAGAGTAGAAACAGGTAAGAAGCCTTCTTAAAGTGCACACCTGTGTGCATCTGAGTGCCTCTCCTCTAGAGTAGAGCTTAAATGTCTAAAATGACAGGAAGGGGAGCCTGGGAAGGCCTGTTAGGAATCAGGCTATGTTTGTGTTTCGGGATCCTGATGTGGGAAATGATGAAGGAAATGATGAGATAAATGATGGTGCTGAGGTACAAGATGGGGATGCTTTGGTCAATGATTTTCAGGCAGACAATCCAGTTTGGCAGCAGGCTGTATGTTTAACTTTTTTTTTTGTCAACACTGACCAAGAACAAAATCAGCAAAAAGCAACTGAGCAATGGATATTACAAACCTGCACGGGCTAAGCTTGGCAATAATAGATTGAATAACATCTTAATGACAGCACCTTGAATGTTTGTCCTTGCTAACTGTATCATTTAGATATATGGCATTCTTTTGTTCAGACCTGTCAGCTTTCAGGTCTTTGCAAAATTGTGTAGGGGAAAAGCCTTCCGCAAACACATTGGATAATAATAGAAGGAGGATAACCAGCAGGCAGCATGGAAAGAGCTGCCAAAATATGTTTGCCCATGCTGTTCCTGTGTTTTTAGCAAACTTCAAAAATATAGAAGTTAAATAAGTTGCCTTCCCTTGCCACCCCCACCCCCAAGGACAGGGGAAAGCATGGGATAATGTTATCCTACTGGATTTCTTACCTGTTCTTTAATGCCACAACACTTTTCTTCAGCTTCTGTGTTTTTTCTTTGTTCACAAAGTGTTTTAGAGTGGTGGGACATTTACATGATCATATGCCAATGTGTGCAGTGGTTTTGCATTTCCACTAGACCTTATTCCACACCCTCCAAAGCACTTTTTTTGGTGGGGGAGTGAGTGGGAGAGACATGTACAAGAGTTCACATTATGCTGTAAGATTATTCACCACCCTCTCTCAGAGTGCTTAAGACAACTGTTTCAGAGCTATGACACAGTTTGCATCAAAGTTTCATCTGTTCATCTCTCCCTTTTGAAGTTTTCATCTTTCTTCTTCTGGACATATTGTTGTCTTTCCCCCTTTGGGCAGTGCTCCAGGGCCCGCACACCTTCATCAGACACACTACTTCACACACATACAGAAGTCACTTTATAAATCCACATTCAAATTTCAATGATGATATGAATATTATTTATCTATGTGACAACAATATCTCTAAGTTGCATGGTATAAAGGTTATTTTTTTCCATAAAAATTTTAGAACTATGTTTCCCATGCTGATTTACTTAAGCTTGGGACCAGAAGAATTGGGAATTTTGGAAAATCTAGATTTGCATGTATGTAATGAGATAGCTTAGAAATGACCTAAGTCTAAAAATTCATGTATGTTTCATATACATTTAATGCACATAGCCTGAAGTTCATTTTATATAATTTTAAACATATTTGTGTGCATGAAACAAAGTTTATCTACATTGAACTATCAAAATGCACAATCTTAGCAACCCATGTGAACAATTTTGGATTTTAGTGTATTTTTTGACTTTGAGATACTGAAAGCTCACCCTGTATTTCTAAGTGTTACATCTATTACCTTATAACAATGTATACCAGTTTTATCCACAACAAACCAAATCAAATTGTAACCCATCCCTTAATTTGAGATCATAAGTCATCATTCCTCCACCATAGATTTCAAATGTTCTGTTTCAATGTCCACAAGATGCTCTTCTGTATATAGGTCTCACATATAATCTGGCTTGCACACATATTCTGTTGGAATATATATTCATGCAAAATAGACATGCCTTATTCTATTCCATATAACCCTCCCCAAAAATGTCTACTCCTTTTCTTGTTGTTATGTGCTTTTAACATAAATGCAACTTACGGTGGCCCCAACATAGTGTTTTATTGTCCATATTGATTGTCCACCGCCTTCTCCTTAGTCTGAGAGATGGTGATTTGACCAAGACCACTTAATAGATTTTTATGGCTAAGTGTATTTTTGAACTTTGGTCTTTTACTCCACCACTCAAGTCACTCAGACCTCTCTCTGCTCCTTTAGTGAGGCAAAGTACTCTCTAATCTCAGCAGGCCCACCACTGCATATATCAAGGGGTGGCTGTTTTAATGGATTCCCTTCAAAATTGCATGAACAATAATTCCTGCCCCAGTCCAGATGAATCAACTGACCAAAACTGGATGGGAGTTCCTTTAGCTTGTTGTGGCCTAACCAAAGGGTCGTCAATGACTTTAATGAACAGATTCCTCTTGGCAAATGCTTGACGGAGTTGAAAAGTAGCAGCAATGTCTCCAGTTTCTGTAGCTGGTGGATGTCATCAGGGATGGTGCTCATTTGGTTATCGGTGGCATCTAAGAAGACCAAGTTCCTCAACTGACAAAGAGATTCTGGAAACTCTGTCAGGTTGTTGTTAGCCAAATGGAGGCTACGTAGTCTCTGTAGACCTCCAATTTCTTTTGGCAGAAAAGTTAAATTGTTGTTACTGAGGGTAAGTCTTTCCAACTTGATTAACAAACCAATTTCAACAGGAATGTCTTTCAAGTTGTTGGAGTCCAGGTGGAGTAAGGTTAGGTTCCTCAAGTGGCCGATTTCATGAGGGATAAAATCCAGGGCATACCTCAAGCAGCTCTTTCGTTCTGGGCTCATTTCTAAAACTTGCAGTTCTTCAAGTGCAAAGAGCTGGCGAGGTACTGACATCAACTCCTTTCCTTCCAGTTTGAGTTTTTTCACACCTTCATTTTGAGGATCGTGTTCTAGTAGATATTTCCATTGAAGGTCAATGCTTAGAAGGGGGAAAGGAGTGCTGTTGCCCAGTTTCATTCTTCCACTAGCAGGATCAGAAGATAAGGACTCATTTTCCAGTAAGCTCCTCTCAGTACTTTTTATCAACTAGACTCTGTTTGGGTTCTCCTCCTTGCTCCTGCCCTCTTATTAGCAATGCAAATACAGAAACTTTAGGTTGCTCAGCTACATCCGATCTGTAAACACATATGCCCCTGGAGAGCTAGTTTGTCTTCCTTAGTATAGCTTCTGACAAAAAGTACACAGCCAAGGCCCAATGCTTTGTTTAAGAAAATGGGCTTCTATTTCACCTCAATCTGAAACCACCTTCTTTCTTATTCTCACCATTTGACAGTGGTTTCACAGTTTATTTTGCCACAAGGTAGGAATGCCTTCAATTAATGTCCTTTGTATCTTTTTATTGCTTATACATAGAATCACAGGATTACTTTCACCTTAAATCAAAGAAAACATGTTTCTTAACTAGTAATGCTAACTTAGGACTGTCGGGAGATGCGATCTGTTTGTGTGCATAATTTCCAGTAACATACAGTATTCATCTGTTTTAGCACAAGTGTGGCATAGATGACAATGGTATGATGAATTTACTCTGGGTTTTAGTCTGAGCTATCCAAGTTTGAACCTTGTCCCCAAGCCCCTGGGGCCTGTTCCCAAATAGGTTCTGTTTTGCTTATAACTCCATTAGACTCGGAGTTTGGACTAAAATATGGATTGAGTATTTTATTGATATTGCTACCACCAGCTACCATTGCTTGCCTTCCCTGCTGATGGCCAGTAAGTTGAACAGTGAGGATCAAGGGAAGGAATTTGTGGTTATACAGAGAGTGCCCAAGATATATGCAGAATGCATATGCTGAGGCTTGTTAACCATTTCGCTATTTTTGGGCTTACAAGGGTGAAGTGGATATAAAAATATATTTCCCTTGGTCTACTTTTGTCTCCATTACTTTGTCCTTCTATTAATCACTTCATAGTTTCAAAGTTTAGGCACTTTAGGACTATTACAAACTGCCTTGTTATTCAAGATACTTTATAAATATAACCCTCACAAAATGATGACTACTATAGCACATCCTTTCTGATTTTGCCCCTCTCCAGGGGAGGGGGGGTGTCAGTAAATGGATGCAATCTTGAAAATAATCCAATGAAAATTTATCAAACTTCCCCACCACGGCAAAGATCAACCACCAATGACATTGGATGGAGCCCCGAATCAATCAGGGTGGATCCTAGCTTGACACTTTCTGGACCAATTAGGAGATAGTGTGATAGTCTTGTATCGCTGTCAAAATACAATAAAAATGCTATGTATTCACAATTGTGTTATGACAGTTGAAGAGCTGCCTCCGCTGACATCCTCTCTGGCTATTGAGAATTAATTAATCCTCTGATTTTGCCTTCAACCTGTCTGTGCCTCATCTGGCCTTCTGGGAAGCTCAACACACCAGGCTCCAAACCTCCAGTTCTTGCAGAAGCTGAAATCACATAACAGTTTAGCAAGGCGTTGGCACCTCACCAACCCACACCTTCCAAGATTCCACAGCACTGAGTAGTGGCAGTTAAGGCAGTCACAAACTGCATTAATTCTACAGTGTGGATGCACCCTTAGAAAGGAACAATTTGAAGGACTCTCAGTTGAAGGCAGAGCTATGCCCTGAAAACCTTTCTATTAGATATGAAGCAGAGCATACAAATGCATTGGACAATTGGAAGGGAAATAGTTTAATAATCCTGTTAGGCGATAACAAGTAACCACCTTAGTCAAAGAGCACCACAAGGCAGTGTTGCAACATAAACCATTCACAAATGACAATAACAAAACTGACAACTCATCTCCAACAAAACCTTTTTTTTCCCCCAAGAGATAGAAAGAGAATATATTGAGAACAAAAGAAACAAAGCCACAAATCAAACTCTTCCAAATATTTTGGCAAATCAATTTATTTGCCATCAAAATGCTTCTGGGATTTCTCCTTCAAAGGCAAAACAAAGCATCGTAATTGTTTGGCATATAGCATAACTGTTACAATCACAATAATTTAGACACTTCATATTTCTAATTTTTAAAAGGAAAATACAGATGGCATAACACACACATAAAATAGCACCTTTTAAAATATATAAATAATGTATATCTGTTTCACAAAAACTTAAACACTGTTGCACAAACTTTAGAAATGTTGAATAGTTTTGTGTAAATTGACATTTGAATCTGTTTTCACCTTCACCCCATCAAACCACAGCTGATGAAAATTAAAGTTGAATTCATTGCACCTTGCTGCTTTGAAACTTGCAAAACTAAGATGGTTGTGCAAAGGAAAGAAGAAATCAAACCCAACAGTTATCCCTGGGGAAATTCTGGTAAGGAACATGTCTGTAAACAAGGTAGTTAGAAGGTAGGAGTGACTTGAGAAACTGCAGGTAGTTATGAACTTCATATAATTGTACAACCAAGAAAACTAATAGTTCAACAAGAGGATTATTTTTATGGATGATTAAAGTCCCAGATTTAAGGTAAAAGTTACTTTTACCTTAAAAAGTAATTTCTACTGTGTTATAATTATTAGGCATGTGACAAAATTAGGGGGTGCTGGCATTTTATTTCTAAAGTATAGTTAGTGAAAATTTCATTGCTATAATGAGAGTAAGGAAATTTCATTACCTTTTCTTATAGTAATTGTGCATGTGGGGAAACTTCAGGGACTCCTTTCTCCCTCATTTTTATAGCTATTGGGGTGAAAATTGCTACACTGGTACAACACATTTACCACTGTTATCCCCTAAAGTTTCAGAACATTTCACATATCCATGGAAGATTGGGGAATTTTCAAAGTTTTTATAAACAACATTTTTTAAAAAAACTGCAAGAGCTATCTCCTTGAGTTTCATATACAATGCCCCAAAATAATGGGATCATTCCCCCATCTGTCACACCCACACATTGGATATTGCATCATAAGTACAAATGTAAGAAATTTGATATGACTTACGACTAACAAAAAAATTGCACACCCCTAATAATTATATTTATTTGTATCCCAATTTTATCTCTGTGATTGAGATGCAAAGCAGTTCTACAATTCCACCTCCAAGTATTCAGTTATTTTTTTTACTTTGTTATTCTAGTAACAAAGTTACTTTGTTATCCTCCAATACATCAGCATGCTGGAAGGCATTCGCCTAAGGTACTTTTCATAGTGAAGCTCCTATAAAATGACTTTAAAAAACAGTTATTCTGCAAATAGAGTGGAATTGTATGATAATGTTTGGGACATATAGATGTATAATAACAACACTTTATTTGTACTCCGCCCTATCTCCCCTGAGGTATTTTTCAAGTTGCGATAGACATTTGTTTGCCATAGGATGTCCTTTTGCCTACCTTCTTTTTGTGTGATTGCTTTTGTGATTGTCCAATGAAACATAAAGAAAGTCTTATTTTGTGGGTCTTACTGGTGAGACATGTTTTCTGATTCCTGGAGAGAAAGCTTGATTTCACCTCAACCCTTAGTTATATTGTATTTTTCTGTCATATGAAAGGCACAATATATAAATATTTTATAACTCACTAGCCATCCCCTGCCATGTGTTGCTGTGGCCCAGTTTGTGTATATGTGTGTGTATATGTGTGGTTTTGTGCATGCGTTGTTATGTAATTTTTATTTTTTGGCTTTTTAAGTCTCTTCTGCTATGTTTTTCAGTGTTTTTATGAGTGATGGTCACTCATTGGCCTGATAGGTGTATTGTGTCCAAATTTGGTGTCAATTCATCCAGTGATTTTTGAGTTATGTTAATCCCACAAACAAACATTACATTTTATTGTATAGATTTGTAATGGGTTACTTACTACCATACTCTGGTGGTGTAGTTTAACACAATGACCCCCACGGCCACTCCTGGGAGTGCATGACTCCAGTTGTTGTGCCCGCAGGTTCATTGGAACACGCAAGCCCCCTCACCACGATAAGGTGACAGTCCATCGAGGGGGAGAAACATGCCAAGAGGAAGGCGCGTCAAGCCAACCCCAACCGAGACCGCCTTCCACCTGGAAACCAATGCCCTCGCTGCGGAAGAAGATGCAGATCAAGAATAGGGCTCCACAGCCACATACGGACCCACAAGAATCCTGGAAGACTATCCTACTCAGCCAACGAGGGATCATCTAAGTAAGTAAAGTACCATACTCTATTTCTGCATGCTGTCCTTACATTATAGGATTGGAAACATTTTCTACTTGAGGTCCTGTTGAGCTCTTGCCGGCTGGAAAATATCAGTATAAGATCAGAAATTCTCCTCCAATATATACCATATTGTTATCCGTCTACATTTGCAGATTTGACTCTTGTGGATTTGATTATTCATGGATTTGAATATGTTGTCTCTAGGAATCACTATCTCATCTACAATAATTTTATAGTCAACTTTGGCCAGAAATTCCTAGAAAGGACACTTTTAAAGGCATTTTAGATCATCCAGTGTGCTTCAATGGGCAACGTTCAACAGATATTGATCATAGAAGCACACTGGAGGACTTAGCTATTTCTAAAGAAAAAAATATGATAACTTAAAGTAACTGATCCTTAACTAAATATTAAGAAAAATATTTTAAAAGAGATATCAACACAAAGATTCTAAAAGATAGATCTGTGCAGCTGCATTTTCTGCAGTCCTTTGGAGTTCTGCTGCTGCTGCTTCAATGCTGAGGAAGCACAACTAGCAAAAAGCAATATTGAGAGCTTTAGGCTATCATGAGTGGATTTAGACTTTGTTAAAAGCATGATTAAGGGAAAATTAAGGTATGTGATACTTTACTAGATAAGTATTTCACCAAGATTTTTCCCCTCCAATTTTAGGAGGCCTTTAGTTTTCCCTCAATTGACCACTGAGGCCTCTAGCACATGTTCCAATCTAATGTCAACTACCTGCCCTATTTGATTGCTCATATGAAGATTGCTCTGTCTTGAAGTTTCTCCTTACCACATCACATAGATAAGTAGTAGAATTCTGATGGGATGCCTTTCTATTCCTACATAATAGGAATAAAAAGGCGACTCTCCACTATTCTTTTCGTAGCCTTTCCTATCTCCTCCCTGCAGAAGGTTTCCTGTCTTGGGAAAGTCTGTTGGGAATGATAACCCAGAGGTTAGGTTTTTTTATGGCTTTCTTTTAATACGCACATTACTTGAAAGATGCCAGGAGAATATTATGCACAGAAATCCCCAATGAACTATTTCCCAGTATGCAGCTATAATGCCATGTTTTAACTGCCATGACTCCATCCTATGGAGTTTTGGGATTTATGGTTCAGAGAGGGATATTCAGAATTTTCTGCCAGAGAGATCTATTGTTTCCCTGACAAAGCCCAGGATCTGATAGGATGGAGGCATGGCAAATAACATTGATTTTTGTGCTATAACTATGTAATGTGAAAGGGCCCAAGTTTTTCCTTTGCAATTCAGTTTATTCTGTTGCATGTTCTTCTTCCCAATATGTTTGCACAGACTACTGCCTAGGCAGAACACTTTCTCATAATGCTTTGAGACATGTCATTACCAGGAGAGCATTCATTTTCTCCTGTACTGAGAAGGAAATGAATCAAATTATTTGTCCTTCCATTTGAGGATGAAATATTTGAGGGTTTACATTCTTGTTTTTCAGAAAAGTACACAGTGGCTTTATATTTGAACTTTGAAATGGTCTGGTCAGGCACATTCTGAAGCTTTGCTGATGGGGACTCTATATTTAGAATAGTGCTCCTATTTCTGCTCAGAAAACTGAACTATAAGTATTCATTTCTACACACTCAATCTCCTAGTTCCATGTTATTAACTGTCATTGCCAAACACATTTGCTAGAGACTCACCCAACAAAACCGAAACTTATACAAACATTCACAGGATGGCACTATGAAATGTTTTTCTACTTATCAATGAACTCTTTCAGAATGTTGTTCCCAGCTTGTTCAAATTGGGCACAACAAAAGAGAAATAAATGAATTAGTTTTGTGCTCTTTTGTGAATGAATAACTGAAAAGGGATGGTGAAGTTCTGGATTGAAACAAAGCCAAGGAGGAGAACCAAGAGTAAATCTGAAACTTGTAGTAACAGAACCAGTTCTTGAACAAATAAAAGTGGGGAGAAAAGGCAGCAGCAGAAGTAGCTGCCTTCTACATACAAAAGTATTTAACATGTCTACCGCTTTCTTTTCCATTTTATTTTGTAGCATAGTAGTTTCAGTGTTGAGAAAATCTTGTGATAAGTTTGCCTTAGGGTCACTATAACTCAGAAACAATTCGAAGGTAAACAATAGCTAGGATGCCCAGATGTGTGGATTGCCATTGTGAGATAAACAGCTGGCCAGAAACAGCATGAAAGGAGATGGTTGAAAAAAGGGTGTGAGAACAGAGCAAGGATGCAAGAATGTCACTTCATATTTTCAACATTTATGTTCTTTGAAAACTAGGGTCACCATTGTAACCTCTCAACATTTAGCATGGCCTTGAGAAACAGTTTTACCAGACTTTCAAAACATGAGGAACTCAAACTTCCTAATATGCAAGATGTTGACCACCCAGAAGTAGCTGTTAATACATTTGTGTTCTACTGAAATTCCAAATGAAAGTATTGATTTCAGTGTTTCTCGGTGAAAAGAACATAATGCTCACAATGATAAATTGTATGATGCACACATTTCTATCTTTATGAAGGGCTCCCTGACAAACTGAGAGACAAACCAATATTATCTTCTACTTTGTATTAACCCAGACTCTGTCCATACAATAGTTACACTTCATTGTCAATATTTATTTATTTAAAAACTCTCTCTTTTGTTCTTTTTGTTTTTAAAATTAAAAAAAGTTGTTTAAAATCTGTCCCTGACATTCGAGAACACAAAAACAACACAAAATTTAAAAAAAGAAATGACTCATTGTCTCATAAAACAATATCAAATAATCATAATTAACTTGACCGACCGGCAGCATTGGATGGTTTTAATTGTCTAAAAGGCCTCTTCCAAAGAAATACGATGGATCTCCTGACTACTTCCTTGTTTCATTCAAGTTTTCAGAAGTAGGTCCATAAGAGGTCCATGGATGGTTTTAAGGCCCCTTGACGTTGCTGGGTCTGGCAGCCAGGCTTGCATAGTAAGCACACTGAGATGGGTCACATTGTCCATTGGGTCCAGGAGGACCTGGAGGACCCAAAGGACCAGGTATACCTGCATCACCTTGAGGGCCTTGTGCTCCAGGTACCCCATCTTTGCCATAGCCAGGTTCACCTGGAACACCTATAGGAAAAAAAACATTATTGGTAAAGATCATGGCAGAGTGCTCCCATTCTGAATGAATTAAGCAATAAAAATACAAAAAGCTGGTTCAAGGTTTGATGCAAAAATTTTTCAAAACTACAGTTGAATTAGATCCAACTTCATTTTTTATTGGGATTAGCAAACAAACTAACAATTTTAATTTTAAACCCATGCACTATATAGTTTTAACCCTCAAAATACTATAAGCTCAAAAATGGAAGAACACAGACTTACATTTAAAAAGAAAGTTGGATCTTGAAATGACAGAAAGGGACAAATGATCTAGTATGCTCATAGAGTCTTTAGATATTTTTTTTCAAATTATTGGGAATGCTTTATGGCTTTTATACAAAAAAAAAAAGAAACCATGAAGGTGCATGTGAAATTTGAATTAGTATTAATAATGCTTTTAATGTTGTAGCTGCATGGTATAAATTAAGACTTCTTATTACATAATAGCAAGAGAATGATTACTTTTTCAAAGTGGACAGTCAATATTAACTGCTTTTTTATTTTCTTAATTTTAATATCATGAAAAGGAGGTTAGAGTGAATTTTGTATAAGTTTACAATGCTGTATATTAAGTCTGTTTATATTTGCATGTAACACCTTTCAACGACAATAAAATAATAACACTAGATGATCTCATTCTCAGTAAGGCAAATTTCTGCATTTGTAAACAAACCCTTGTCAAAAACTATTTGAAAACAAAATTCAAATGTAAAACAGGGTTAATTTTTCTGTGGCATGAAGAAATGCACTGAATTCCAAGATGGAAATATTAATAAGTATAGCTTGCTCCTTTATTTGAAAGGAAGTGATGACCCAAGTCCAAGGCCATCCATTATGCCAAGGAAAGTCACATGCAATAAGAAAATCTGTTATTCACCTGGTATGCCTGGTGGACCTTTTTCACCCCTCTGACCAATGCCTGCATCTCCTTTTTCTCCTTTGTCTCCTCTATCACCTGGAGATAAATATATGTTTAAGTGATTATTCAGATTTCAAGACCTTGCATTGTTAGTATCAAAGGGAATAATGGTAAAGAACTACTTATAATCATAAAAGCATAGAGCTGGAAGAGACCACAAGGGCCATCCAGTCGATCCTTCTGCCATATAGATATCAAAGTATTCCTGACTAAGGGCAATCTAGCTTGTTTAAAAAGTCTCGAAGAAGGAGACTCCATTAAATTCCAAGGCAATGTTCAGCAGCTCTTCCCCGTCAGGAAATTCTACCTAATCTTTACGTTGATTCTCTTTTCCTGTTATTGAAACCCGTTGCTATGTGTATTAGTTTCTCAAGAATCAGAAAACAAACTGGCTTGATCTTCAAAATGAAATTTTTCAAAATATTTAAATGTGGTCAGGAATTGTTAAAGATCATTGCCAGCAGTTCTAAAATTATTTTGCTAGTTCTTTTAATGCCCTTGAATGTAGTCCATCTGGACCTGGAGAGTTGGATTCATTTAGAGTAGCCAAGTATTACTATAGTATTTATTTACCTATTTTGTGCTGTTTTCCCCAACTACATCATCTGAACAGTTTTGCCTTTCTGAGTACTGCTATTCTTTTGGGAGAAGACCAAGGCAAAGAATCTGTCTCTTACAAAATTTTATAGAATTCCTATTGTCATATAAATACTTTTCATAATGATCTCGTCTTCAGTGTCATCAGTTGGGAGCCTTTCCTACTCTGGGACCAGAGTAAAGAGAGGGGTCCAGGAAGATATTGTATTTAGAATCATAGAATCATAGAATCAAAGAGTTGGAGGAGACCTCATGTGCCATCCAGTCCAACCCCCTGCCAAGAAGCAGGAATGTTGCATTCAAATCACCCCTGACAGACGGCCATCCAGCCCCTGTTTAAAAGCTTCCAAAGAAGGAGCCTCCACCACACTCCGGGGCAGAGAGTTCCACTGCTGAACGGCTCTCACAGTCAGGAAGTTGTTCCTCATGTTCATCTTACGTCTTAAACATCTGTATTTGATTTATTGTATTGTATATTACTTGTAAGCTGCTCTGAGTCCCCTTCACGGTGAGAAGGGTGGCATATAAATGTCATAAATAAATAAAATTAACAATTAAGCGTTCTTCTCTAATTCCTACTCATCTTTAGATGATAACTTATTCTCAGACAATATCAACTGAATATTGTATTTGCCTACTCAGAAGTAGGTCCAGAGAAACTCTATTTCATGTCCCTCAAAAATGTGATGGATGCAATTGGTGAGTTGTGGTCCCACCCTTAATATCTGTGCCTGCTCCTTATCAAATCTCTAATTTTGCCACATTTGCAAGACCATCAGCAGATTTCTGTTCACATGAAGAGTTCTATATACTTTAACTGACTGAAACTGTGCTGTTTAATAGAACAATCTTGGAAACTTGAGACTATAGAAATTATTTACACTGGGATGTTGTGTGAACTACTTTCATCATCATCATCATCATCACTTTATTTCTTAATTAGTCGCTCTCCACCAAAACATTCCACATAAAAACATTCAGCAGTGACTATGGCAAAATTTGATCCGATTACTTAAATGCACAACCAAACATCCAAGTCTTGAGCACCTTTACAAAAGGTCACAACTCCAACATTGCTCTAATATATGGAGGCAATGAGTTTATGAACTGAAGTCTAGTCTTAAATCTCACAAATTTGAAGCAATATATTTAGATAGCTTGAACTGAAGCACTACAGTAGTGCTGGTGTCTGAGGCTCCCATATTAATGGGGTGATTGATCTATTTCAAGTTTTCACTAACTTTAAAGGATTTGTCCACAGTGCTAAGTCTATTTGGAAATAGGGTTAAACATTTTGGAGAATTCTTTTCAAGCCTGAATTTAAATGTATTCCACAAATATTGATATTACCAGCCACTTTTGCACTGCTGTATTATTGGATGAAAACAAAGGGAATGGGTTCTTTTTCACTTACAGGATTTCTCTAGAATTTTCCATATATAAAATGGAAATCTAAATACTGTGGCTCTAGCTGTCACTGTACAATATGTTTTTAGCCTACCAAGTTGTTACAGAAGAAAATGGCAAGGACGTGCTAAATGGAGTTTCACTTTCATTATGAAAACACCATGGGGAAAAGGAAAGGAAATAGCACTTAGTTATTTTTCTGGCTTTTAAGACTGACTTAGCTTCCAGAAGGTCAGTAAGATGCCATCCTACCATACTACAGAAATTATTTACAGCTCATATAAAAGTTGCTCCTGCTCCACAAGGGGTGTCAATTTTTCTAGATTAGAGATCGACCATGTTTAAGGTTTACTCACCCTTCGGTCCCATCGGTCCCACTGGCCCTTCAGAACCCGGCTGTCCAGGTCTGCCAGGTTCACCGAGTGGACCAGTTCTACCTGGAGGGCCTTCCTTCCCTGGTGGTCCTGGAGGTCCTGGCCTACCTGGAGGTGCTTTGACATGGGCTGGCTGCATCTGACTCACAAGGTAGGACAGTCTGGCTGCAGGAAAAGAAAACAATACTGAACATCATTATGTGGGCTGCAAGCATGAATGGGGAAATGCTGGATCTGATTAGTGATTCTTTATTCTTTCCATGAACTGTGCCAAATATAATTATTTTCATTTTTTTTGCACTCATGTCAGAACCTGATTTAATATTGTCTTACAGTATCCTCTCCTTATCCATTGTAAGCAAGGCTGGTGCTCAACATTTTGCTTCGTTTGTTGAAGTCCACTACATACTGTAACCATTGTCTTATTTTCTAGAAACTAATTGTAATACTACAACAACCCAGTGTTTCTGGCCATGAAAGCCTTCGACAATACATTGATTGTAATGCTGTTAGTTATAGAAAAGGAAAGGAGTTTCCTGCCTTAGGTATATAGATTGTTTTAAATCCTGGATTTCCCCATATTAATCTGCCTGAGTAGCACATTTTCTCTTAATCCCATGACCTTCCAGAGTCTTTTAGTAAGAACACGAGTGATCCTCTAGTAAGGACCTTCCATAGAAAGACTTAGTTGGCCCCTTCTTGGTTCTGTTTTTCCAGGCAAAAACCTTTCCATAAACAGGCTTTTAACTTTCAACTGGATATACTAAGTAACAAGTGCTTTGTATTCTGGATTCCAGATGCTATTGATCTCCAGCTCTCATTAGCTTTAACCTGTACAACCAATGGTGAGAAATGATGGAAAGTAGATTTGATACATGAAGAATGATCAAAAGCAGGTTATGTGAAGACTTTGTGGGCTTCACTGCATTAGTGCTCACCATCCAGTTGTTTTCCTAGCTCTTCCTGGATAAGTCTTCGCAAAGTTTCCATTGATGGAGAATCCCCCTAAAGTAGAAAGTGCAAATATATCAATGCTTCATTAGAATCAAAAGCTTTTTGTGTCAGTGATCAAATGAGAACGTACAACAGGGAGCAGAACCAATGATCCAGGTTTTGCTGTACTCTTTTTATAACATTCCCAGGACAATACCAGGCATGGTTTTGAACAAAACAGTTCTCTCAATGCCCAAAAAACTTGAGTCTAACTAAATATAAAAATCAACCAATAAAATTGTTTGGTGGGAGGTTCAAGTCCTTCAATGCTTAATAATAACACTTTTTAATGTGATAGTTCCTGATAAAGATGACTTAAAAGAGGGTTTGTACATGCTTGTGCAACGCAGTGCTAGCTAAACTGAACATTCACATTCACATTCACCATAATGGCTTATATTGCAATTCAGTGGCAATATTATCTATGAATAGTCATGGATGCTGTGGACAGAGAACTTTTTTCTTCCAGCACGTCAGCATGCTGGAAGAAGCAAAGACCACCAGCGATGGTCCTCCGCCATCAACCCCGCTGGACCAGCCATGTTGTCCGACCACCAACTCCCACCATCTCCCAAAGCTTGACCACCATCTCCCAAAGCAGTTGCTCTACTCCGAACTTAAGAACGGAAAACGGAATGTTGTTGGGCAGGAAAAGAGATTTAAAGATGGGCTCAAAGCCAACCTTAAAACTCTGGCATAGACACTGAGAACTGGGAAGCCCTGGCCCTTGAGCGCTCTAGCTGGAGGTCAGCTGTGACCAGCAGTGCTGCAGAATTTGAAGAGGCATGAATGGAGGGTGAAAGAGAGAAATGTGCCAGGAGGAAGGCGCATCAAGCCAAACCCGACCGGGACCACCTTCCTCCTGGAAACCAATCCCCTCGCTGAGGAAGAAGATGCAGATCAAGAATAGGGCTCCACAGCCACCTACAGACTCATAAGAATTCTGATCCTGGAAGGCTATCCTACTCAGCCAACAAGGGATTGCCTAAGTAAGTAAGTAAAGTAAGGACAGAGAACAGAGATGATGCATTCATATTTTAAATGGGTGTGAGAATCTAGGATCATCTAGTTAAGTGCTGATGGATAGTTGATTGAGCAACAGAGTTCTTATCTCTTATTTTAAAAATGGCATGAATAAGTAGGTCATATATGCATATAATGGCCAACTTGTACTCAAGATGATTTTGATAGGAGACAGGTAAAATTACTTCATGGATTGTACCAGGTTGAATAAAAACCCTGGGTCACTCCCTAGGTTTGTACTCATATTTTTTTGCTAAAGTTATATTTAGCTTAATGTCAAGTGAAACAAAATACAATCATGTTAATTGCAACTGAAACAAAATGAAACATGCTACAATCCTTTTTTGTACTGATTCAGATAGAGACATTTTTTCCCTCTTCCCGAGTTCTCCAGTGCTTAAAATAGGTTCTCTTGGGTTGCAGTGGACGGGGCATGTGTGGGAAGCATCTCCACATATTATGCCTACAGCAGTTACAGTTTGTAGAAAGCTTTGGCAACCTTTCACAGCAAAAGAACTCATTATTTCTCAATTAGATGAAATGAGTACAATTGTCCACCTACTGATACTTTCTGAGTGGCTAAAGGAGTGCAAATTAATATTCTCTCTGTGCATGTACACAAGCACACATACAGATATTAGACACATTCAGGATAGATTAGAAGAGTTGGAAGAGACCCTAAGGGCCATTCAGTCCAACCACGTGCTGTGCAGGAGCAGACAATCAAAACAACCCCCAACAGATGCCCAACCAGCCTCTGCTTAAAAATTCCACCATGCTCTGAAGCAGCATATTCCTCTGCTAAACAGCTCTTACCATCTGGAAGTTCACATACATACAGGACTTTTTTGCATGAAGCTACTATCCTGCAGCATTTGCGTGATCATAGATCCGTGCAAGTTACCAGGGTGATCATGTATTCATATTTGTGTCTCAGTCATGCTTTGCTGACCTTTTTGTTAGGGTATGTAACTCTACCCCCACTCCCCATCCCAGTTTTGCTGCTCCATACAGATTTTTTAATGGAATGTAACTTTAAATCTGGAACCAACAGCAGTTTGCATACATATCCCATGCAAGTCCTTAAATATATGCATGCACATATACCCGTAAAATGATGCCACATGCAAAAGGGCACCACATACATGACTCAGCTTCCACAGCCTTAAATTTATCACATGAAACTCCACTTCCATAATAAGAAACCAACAGGATACTGACCTATCTTTGTTTGCACTGTGCCGTATAAATTCACAGCTGTCATGCAACAGTTTTTCACATTTTAAGTGTATTTCAACAGCAGAATTACTTTGACTTCTCTTAAAAACATGACCCTTTTGGTTATCCTTTCACATTTCAGTTCCTCTAGACTTACCCTGGGCCCAGGAAATCCAGGTTGTCCTGGTGAGCCAGGGGGTCCAGCCTGCCCTACGTCTCCCGAAGGTCCGGGTGGGCCCATTAACCCGGTGTGTCCTTTTCGGCCTGGAAGTCCAGGTTCCCCAGGTGGCCCTTTTTCTCCTGCAGTTCCCTTTTCACCTTTAGACCCAGGATCTCCCTGTAGGGTAAAAACCAGTTTCATGAGTACATAAATTAGGAAAGACATGAAAATCCCTACTGAGATAGGCTGGGCTGACTCCATTCTTCTTGTCTTTCTACAACACAACAGTTTGAATCCAACAAGTGGGGCGAGCTCCTGTCTGTCAGCTCCAGCTTCTCATGCATGGTCACAAGAGAAGCCTCCCACAGGATGGTAAAACATCTGGGCATCCCCTGGGCAACGTCCTTGCAGACAGCTAATTCTCTCACACCAGTTTCTCAAGTAGCTCCTGATATGAAAAAAATATATATGCTAAAGCCAATCCTATACAAGGAATGGTCTTGTAGACTGTAATAAGGAAGTAATTATCCAGAAGACCCTTTAACCTTGCTCGAAACTTTGACATGCTGGTTGTACATTGACTTGGATGAACATTTCCAACTTACTTTGTCTCCTTTATCTCCAAGTCCACCTGGTTTCCCTGGAGTGCCCTGTAAGGAAAGGCAGAAAGTAATAGAGAGCCAGCTATAAAATTAATGATAGCATTTTTGCATTTTTGTAATTTCTTGCCCTTTTATATAAAATACAGCATCGCACAATCCATTCACATAGTACATACTATTAAACCGCCCCTTCTATCCTGACATTCAGGAAGCAGGTGAAGACGTGGTTATGGAGACAGGCATTTGAGGAGTGAACCCGGAGTTATGGATGGAGGACAATGAACATCAAATTTAGTGGGACGACTGACCATTGTATTTATTGAATGTAATTGCTGTTTTGCTGTTTTTGCTATTTTAATATTTTAGTGTTTTATTGGAATATGTCGTTTGATGTTTTATTGATTGTATGTACTTTATGGTTGGAAACTGGTCTGAGTCCCTCAAGAGAGGTGAGAAGGTCGGTATATAAAACTTTAAAATAAAAAAAATAAATAATAAAGAAAGAAAGAAAGAAATCTGCAAAAATTCTGGAGTATTTATCATTGGCACAACCAATTCTGTTGGGCAATCCCTGATTTCCTTTTCAGAGTATCATCTAGATCAGTGGTTCTCAATCTTGGGTCCCCAGATGTTTTTGGCCTACAACTCCCAGAAATCCCAGCCAGTTTACCAGCTGTTAGAATTTTTGGGAATTGTAGGCCAAAAACATCTGGGGACCCCAGGTTGAGAACCACTGATCTAGATTGTAATGGACAACAAATGTGGATGATATGTGTGACATGGTATTCCTATGCATGCAGCCCAAATGTTTCAAGGTCAGCTGGTAGTGTTATTATGGCTGGAGTTCTGTTGGTTCGCTTTTCAAAATTCAAGTATTTCATGACCTTAAAAGGTAAAGGTAAAGGTCTCCCCTGACATTAAGTCTAGTCATGTCTGACTCTGGGTGGTGATCCTCATCTCCATTTCTAAGCCGAAGAGCCGTCGTTGACCGTAGTGGCCAGTATGACTTCATGGAGTATCATTATCTTCCCATAGAAGTGGTAACTATTAACCTAATAACACTTGCATGTTTTCAAACTGCTAGGTTGGCAGAAACTGGGGCTAACAGGGGGAGCTCGCCTCGTTCCCCAGATTCAAACCACCAACCTTTTGGTCAGCAAGTTCAGCATCTCAGTGGCTTAACCCACTGGGCCATCAGAGGGACCTCAAAAACTACACTACAAAGTTGTGGTGTTCACATTTAATTCTAATTTCATAGCTGGAAGCTCAAACATATCATGATTTCAAAAACAATGTTTCCAGGGGGCTTTTGTGTATGTGTGTGGTTTTCAAAAATTCTCCTTTTCACAACTGAAAATTCAACTGTATCATGATTTATAATAGTATTTTTAAGGGAGTGGGGTCTTTTTTTTTTGTTTATTTATCTGTGGTTTTCAAAATTTGGCCCACAACTGAAAATTCAAGTACTGTATATTTTTTTTATTTAATCATATTTTAGAATTTTTCTAGTGTTCACAAATTGTTTCAGGTTCTCAGATAATCCAATTCAAAGCGGATATTGTAGATTATCTGCCTTGATATTCTGGGTTATATGGCTGCGTGGAAGGGCCCTTCATCATCATCACTTAATGCTATTCCTGAATATTCTTGAGAAGATGAGGTTACAGGCACCAACCCACTATAATGCCAGAGAATTCTGTGCTTTTTGGATGCTATATTTGACTCTTTTACATCGAAAAGAGTCAAAATATCTCTGACATATGGTGTGTGTGCAAGTATGTATCCATGCTTTTTGTTCTTAGCCTGAAAATAAGGCTGCAAAATGGGGGAGAGCAGCCCAGCACTATAGTTAGAGAACCTAATATGGAGAGTGGGTTGTTGTAGGTTTTTCAGGCTGAATTGCCATGTTCTAGAATCATAGAATCAAAGAGTTGGAAAAGACCTCATGGGCCATCCAGCCCAACCCCCTGCCAAGAAGCAGGAATATTGCATTCAAATCACCCCTGACAGATGGCCATCCAGCCTCTGTTTAAAAGCTTCCAAAGAAGGAGCCTCCACCACACTCCAGGGCAGAGAGTTCCACTGCTGAACGGCTCTCACAGTCAGGAAGTTCTTCTTCGTGTTCAGATGGAATCTCCTCTCTTGTAGTTTGAAGCCATTGTTCCATTGTGTCCTAGTCTCCAAGGAAGCAGAAAACAAGCTTGCTCCCTCCTCCCTGTGGCTTCCTCTCACATATTTATACATGGCTATCATATCTCCTCTCAGCCTTCTCTTCTTCAGGCTAAACATGCCCAGCTCCTTAAGCCGCTCCTCATAGGGCTTGTTCTCCAGACCCTTGATTTTAGTTGCGTTCTAGAAGCATTCTCTCCTGATGTTTCGCCTGCATCTATGGCAAGCATTCTCAGAGGTTGTGAGATCTTTTGGAAACTAGGAAAATTGGGTTTATATATCTGTGGAAAGTCCAGGGTGGGAGAAACAACTATTTTCTGTTGGAGCTAGGTGTGAATGTTTCAATTGACCACCTTGATTAGCATTTGATGGCCTGATAGTTTTTAGATGTGGCTTGTAACTGCCTGGGGGAATCCTTTGTTGAGAGGTGATTAGCTGTTCCTGACTGTTTCTTGCCTTGGGGACCTAGAAGGTTTCTAGAAACTACTCTATGTTAACTTCTGCTGAAACTCAACATAGAATCACCTGGTGGATCTGGAAATTTTGCCAGATCTGGATAAATCAAACTGGAGGTATTGATCACAAGGGTATTGGGGGGGGGGGGTCATACTATAATAGTACATATTTTCTGCACATTTCTTTTTTTTTTAATGATAAAGAGCTTTAGTAGAGGTAGTGCAATTGCTTCCCTACCTGCTTAAATGTACCACTACTATCAGCAGCTAAAGATATTAAAACACATACCTCTTTCCCTGTAGGGCCCTTTTCTCCAGGTTCTCCCTATGGAATAGAAAGCAGGAATTAAAGCAACACAGTCAGAAATTATGTCTGCTATCCATGCTCTAGTCATTAAATTATTTCTGTGATCCCTTCAGGGTGCTCATAAAGGGTAAATGAAGCAGTGACTGACAGATGAGATCCCCCAGTCCTGGAGATACTTATTTGCTACTTACTGGAGGTCCACGTGGTCCTATGAATCCTGGAAGTCCTGGGCTTCCTGTCTCACCTTTACTTCCTTTTTGACCCTAGGAAGACAAATAAGAAATACATTATATCTTATATTTTCATCAATATATGGAAGAGCCATTTCACGTGATATAATAGCAGTCTGATTCCACTTTAATGATCATGGTGTGGCATTCAATGGGCAATGCTAGGATTCAAGTGTAATCAAAGTGCTGTAACTGTGTATTGTAGCCTAAAACGTCTACCTAAACAATGATACTAGTAATCACTACTTATGCTTAGAGTAAAAAAATATTCTATTCCCACTATATTTCCCATCTTCATCTTGCATAGTATCACAATGCCGTGCCATATTAGTAAAAACAAATATGAAGCAAAAAATCAAATTAGCAAAAGCAAATAAAAAGAGGAGCTTCTTATGCGTTATCCAGATGGCTGTCCAGCATACTAAGATCCCATGTATTATCAGCCCTGAGGTGGGGAAGAATGCACAGGAATTTATAAAAAGCCTTCAATAAAATCAAGTTTTGCATGTCCCCTAGCTCTCCTTCCCCTCAATTACATGGTTGAAATTTCTGACAGATCTTCCTCAATCTAATGTCACCTTTGAAGAGGACATAAAACGTCATTTAGAGAAATCTGACTTCCTGTGAAAGCCATTTATTTTTCAAACATCTCAAGTTGGTGCAGGGGCTGCTCAGGCTTATCAGTTTATAGGTGTACAAGAAATCCTAAGGTTGCATCTTTCCAGGGAAAAGGTGGGTTCATTTGGCTTCAGCTCTAGGTTTCATGAATGGCTACATTTTATATGAAGTAGTTGATATGCTTGCATGAAACGGTCTTCAGGTGTGATCCCTGGTTTGGTTCAGGCATACCTGGAAAATAATCCTATCTGAAATCTTTGTTTAAAATAGCTTTTCAAATGCTTGCTTTTGTTGGAAAGTGCCACAGCATCCAACATATTCAGATCACTTTGAATGCAGTCTTCTTTGTGCACGAGCAAGTCCCAGGTATCTACAGGGAGGGCTAAAGATACTGAAGAGTAGTAACTAGTAGGCCTGGTAACAACGGAAAAAATTGTTTCTAAAATCGATTCGTTTTTTGGGGGGGGGTTTTGCGTTTCGATTTTTAAAAGAATTCCGAAATTTTTCTTTTAAAAAGTTCGATATTTACGAAATTTCGTAAATTACAAAACAATACGAAACAATTACGAAACAATTACGAATCGATTCGTTAATGGACGACTGCGCAATACGCTAAAAAACCTCCAAATGGGACAGGGGGAACTTCTGAAGCTTCCCTCTCCCTCTGTTGTTGACTGTTGGTGTGATATTTATAATTTTTTTTCACTGATTAAACAAACAACAACTATAAAACTTGCCCCAGACATGCGGAAATAATAACGAAACGATTTCAAAACGATAACGAAACAAATACAAAACGAATTCGAAACAATTACGAAACGAATTAAAAATTCGTTTCGTTTTTTAGTTGCTCCTGAATGGTTCGTTATCGCTTCGTTATAAAAAAATAACGAATTTTTAACGAATTACGAAATTACGAAATGAAACCGCCCAGCCCTAGTAACTAGTACAATCCAATTTCATTTATTTGGACCACTCTCCATCTGCTAGCTACAAGTGGAAATGTCCTAGGAAAAAAAATAAAGTGACAGAAACTAAAAATACATGAAATAAAATGTCATCAAATGAGAGACTTTGATAGTTTCATGATAGTCATTATTCTCAATTGTTAACTTGATATGTTATCTTGAGAAGTACATCTTTTATATGTCACTTTCTTCTATCATTTGTAAAGATCTAATCATGGGCAGATGGGCACAATCCTGATTGTGACAAGAATGTCTCTTTTTGGGTAAATCACAAGCTTCTGCAGTATTTTGGAGATTAATGCACGATGTCCAAAACCTCTGGTGTCCCCTGATAGGTGTAAAGATTCGGGGGGGGGGGGAGCAACTGCAAATTGAAATTGGTGCCTTCCATCTGATTTTGCTCCAACTGTCTTGACATAGAATACCAGTCATATATTTCAGTAGAAACATCTCAGATTCTATCACCTTTATCTAAACTGACATTTCCCAGGGGTCTGGGAACATCATGAGATTTTTTTCACATACCTCAAATTCTCATCTGGTTTATTTATCTCCTCTAGAAACTTATAAGCCTGGGCAGAATTAAATATTTCTTAAGGATGGAGGTCATCATTCCTTCCTCTTCTTTTATAAGGAATCATGACTTGTAATTCTTGAGTCATTCTAATACAAGTAATTTTTTTTTACACTAAAACAACAGAGTACTTACTATGCTCCCTGGAGGGCCAGCTTCACCTGGTGGTCCTGGTGGTCCATTCTTGCCCTGAAGGGAAAGAAGAAAGGCATAAATCAAGCAATTATTTTAATAGTCCATTCCTGATCATCTCAAAGATCTCATCTTCAGAAGAACAGTTATCCACATTCCTTAAGAATGATTCATTCTAAAATGGATTGTTGAAGTCCTGATTTTTCAGCTTCTGCCATCCTATAATCTCTAACTTTTAGACTCCAGGGTTAAAATTGATTGTCTATCCTTTTACCCAAAATTCATTTGGTATAACAACAACAACTTACTGCAAGTCCTCTAAGTCCTCGTGGGCCCTCAGGACCTCTAGGGCCTGGATCACCCTGAAACACAAAATAAATAATTTTAACAAGTAATTGAAAAAAGCCATACCCCCTTGTGTAGTCAGGTACATATAAATAGTCCCAGGTGGAGCCGAATAGTTCTCAAATACTCAAAGGAATATACAAGAGGTAAATCAATGTCCACTCCAGGGTCAAGAGCCAATTGCTAGTAATAAAGCTACAAGGCCAACTCCACAATTCCAAAGCCAATGTCTAAGGGTTGTCCAGATTATGGAAAGCATGAGAGATCAAGGGTCTTGGCTCAAGTACTGACACTGCAGCCAGCAATCAGGTAATAAACTCCAGCTGCTTAAATCCCACTTTCACAGATGTTACCTGGTGCTGGCTCTCTTCTCAGCTAGCCTCAATGCTCTTTGTAGCCGAGACCTTTCATTCCTTAACTCTACAAATGCAGGAACAGTTAACTCATTCTCAGCCTGCTTAGCAAGTATCTTGTATTTGTTCAGTGCAGAGCTCATTCTGGTCATAATTGTCATGTGGTTGTTCTGTACTGAAAACAGTATTTTCTCCACAGGAATTAATTTCCTGGTGTTAAATATTACTTTCAAGGAAGAAATGCTGTTTTCCATACAAAAAAGGTCTGATTTAACGTGTGAATTTTGTACAGGAATATTCTCAAATTGTGAATAACCTTTAAAATTGGCATTATTTTCAAAGACTGCCTTGCAGAGGGCAGAAAATTATAAACATTACTAATTGTTGCCTTTGAGAAGAAACTTAGTGAAAAAAAATATCCCTCTAATTTTTACTCCCTTATTGTAAGTTGCTGCGAATCTTATTTAGAGAGGAAAGACAAGATATGAATCAAATCATACATAAAGATATAAAAATTAAATGATTATTTGACATGTTTGAGAGTAACAGTTCTTGAACACCACTTACCATACTTCCAAATAATTTTTAAATTGTACATTTAGAGATTTGGAATTGTGGTTCTAGAATTTGTTGGAGTATTAGCTAGAATTTTTTTGGTTAGTGCCAACTGCAGAAGACCCAGTGCTCAGATTGTATAGTGAGTGAACATGTAAGTAAAATGGCTTTATTCTAGCTAAGATTAACAACAGTATTTATATAATAGTTTAGTTTACACTACATTGACCTTTAAAACCCTATATGAAGCATGTTTTCTCGCAGTTTAATAAGTACAATTCACCAAAAAAGTACACTTACATCTTTTCCAGGTTGGCCTTCCCGGCCAGGAGTTCCTGGTTGGCCAGCCTCTCCCTGTAGAAAGGAGAAGAAAAGTACAATTAAGGGAAATGTAAAACCTCTAAGATTCCTAATGGGCGAGTCATGTGATTTAGAGTTCCACTGTTGAGTTCCAGTATTTGATCTGCTGCAGAACTCTGAACTTTTCATTAAACAGCTTCAAGACTGGGAAACACCACTTAAGGACACTGCTCAAACACCTGTAAAATTTATCTATGAAAAGTAATGCCTCTACCTTCATAACTCCTCAACAGATGGCAGTACTAGTATGCAGCAGTACTGGCTTGTTCAGTAGACTCTCCTCTACAGTTCCATTTTGGTGGGAAGCCTTAGCATTGAACAGTTGTATTGTTAAAGTGTGAAGTATGGAATCCTGTGCAGATGGTTGGTCAATGCGACTTAAGCAGCGTGCAGTCACTGAATTCTTGACAGCAGAAGGTGTCACCCCAAGGAAATTCATCAGAGAATGCAAGCTGTTTATGGTGATTGTGTTGCTGTGAGTACTGTGCATTGTTGGGCAAGTAAGTTTAAAGATGTTGAGGTGGGAACATCTGACTTGCGTGACAAACAAAGAGTTAGATGTCCTGTGACAGCAACCACCGAGTTTCACAAGCAAAAGGTTGACAGATTGAATCTGGACGATCGTCGTATCACTCAGAGAGAAATTTCAAACATAATCGGCATTTCACAAGAATGTGTGGGTCACATTATTGCTTTGCTTGGCTATTGGAAGATCTGTGCAGAATGGGTACCCAGGATGAGAGAACTGTGAGATGGTGGTTGTGGAAACAGAGTGTCGACTTCTTCCGTGACAGCTTCAGAAAACTTGTTCATCGTTGGCAAAAATGTATCCAATTGTATGGTGATTATGTGGAAAAGTGAATAGTGGTAGTTAAATAGCACATTCTAAGGATTATTTCTGCATTTGATTTATTAAAATATTCCCATCCAAACCCAAGTAATGAAGGTGGGAGCATTACTTTTCATTCAACCCTCGTAAAACAGCATAAAATTGTTAGGAATTCAAGCAAGATTGGTCATCTTGGGAACACACATTCTCACATGCAGAACTTATGATTATTACTTACCCTTGAGCCAGGGGGCCCTGCATCTCCTCGGGGTCCCTTAAAACCCTGGAAGTGGAAATGAAAATCTGAAATGTATTTCTTCCAATTACATAGTAGTGCAAATAAAAAGGCTCCTAGAGTTGCCTTGAGCTAAAGTGACACAATATCACCTTGGTCCAACTTTGCCAAACATCCTCCTTCTACATCTTTCTTTTCTCTATTTCCTTGGCATTGTGTGTCTTGACCTTTTTGTTAACAAATTTGAAATCAGGACCTGAACCTATCTGTCTGTGTTTCTTAAACAATGTGACAGACAGTATTTGTCTAGAAAGCTGGTTAAATAAAACCAGCTTTGTGGGATGATTCTGTCTCTTTCTCAAGTATGAGTATGTGTGAACATACTCAACTATTCCATCATCACATGGCTATATAAAATTCTGCTTTCTACACAGAAAATGCTGAAAATTTCAAATGCTTCATTTGCTTAGAAAAGAGGAATTAGTCTTCCCTATGGCCAAAGGCACTGCTATGTGGCCTGGGGGAAGTTTTGAAGTTCCTGTGGAAGTAGACCACAGGGGCTCTCATGAGACTGGCATTTACACCAATCTCAGCAGGTGAGAAGGGTGTGTTGGAAGACTTATATAAGGCTGTATGCCCCTCTCTAAATTCTGACAGCATACAACCAACCCTCCTGCCCTCAATTCAGTATGAATGGATGCTGGTTGCCTTGGGGCAGGGTAGGAATTTGTCCTATCCTATAAGGGTTTTCTCTGCCTATCCATATTGTTCTAATTGGAAAAAATCAGTGAATATCAGGGTGGTATCATTGTTAAATAGGTTTCACTTGCAGGAAATGAAGAAGAACATGGATGGGTTTTCATCTTGGTACCCCCATTTGGGGTGACGAGAAGACATTTTGTTTGGCTTCTCTAGGATCCAGGGCATAGGGATGGCTAAAATCTCACCCTTGGTGATAAAGAGGTTTGCTCTTTCTGCTGAATTCCGGGGCTTGGGAGTACCCCTGGGATGGCCTTTCAATATGACTGGCCAGGGATCTCAAACCTTTGATATAGAGTGCCCCTGGGGTCAGATATTTCACCCAGAGGTTGGCTTAGGAGGTAATACCTTGCCATTTCCCATGTCAAGTTCATTCCCCCAAATTCTTGGTTTCCCAAAAGTTATTTAATTAGATCAATGAAGTAGCCTTTTATTTCATAATTATTGTGTTTGCATTATTTCACAGTGGGGATTCAAATATTTATACATTGAAACATAATTCCCTATGCAAAAATGCTGCAAAAAATACTGTTTTCTGCAGAAATCAACCATATTTGCATTTTGTGGAGAATAAATACTGAATTGCAAATAATCTTTGAAACTCCATGGAATTTTGATAAGTTTCTTGGAATGAGAAGTTATTTTTGCCACTTCTGAGAAGGAACTAAGGCCTCTTCCAGACAGGCCCTATATCTCAGGATCTGCTTCCAAGTTTTGTTTATCCCAGATGATCTGGCCGTGGGGACTCATTGTTGGGATTAGATTCTGGGATTAGATTCTGAGATATAGGAGCCTGTCTGGAAGGGCACAAAGTGGAAACAATCAGGAGTTCTACACCAACTGTACCAAGTTTCCCCACTAATACATCAGGTGGACCACGGGGGGGGGGGGTGTCTTTTCTTTTTTTCAGTTCCTGTTGTCATAAATTCCCCCTTAATGTGTCAATTAAAAATAATGAAAAAAATGGCATTTTTACTCCTGGAAGCCTCCAAATATAAATATATTTGCTGTGTTTACTGCACTGCCACCCCATTAAAGTATATATGCTTTTTTGTTTCTCCTTTTTAAATATGTTCTCTAGACGAACATGACCTGCAGGACATCCTTAGAATACAAAATCAACCCTTGGATCACAAGCATTTGCTTAACCTTCATGGCTATTTTGTGCTGAACAACTGAGAAATGTATCGTCTCACATGTAATTTCAATGAACATGGGTAACACTTTTAATAAGCATGGCTGTCTTCAGCAGAACCTACCGGTGGCCCCCTCCCTCCCTCTGGTCCTGGGAGCCCAGGTTCTCCTGGCTTGCCCTGAAAAAAAGAAGTCATACTTATTAGTCTGACAACAGAAAACCACATCTATTACATCACAAAACTATAGAGCTGGAAGGCTGCCCAGTCCAATTTTCTGCCATAATATAAATATATAAATAAAACTTTATTTATATTCTGCCCTGTCTCTCCAAGGGTATTCAGGGCGGATTACGACACACTAAAAACACATAGAGGCAAACATTCAATGCTTCGCCACAAAAGTGGACAAGATACAGTACAAGCAGACAAGGAAACAAGGCTGCCAACAGCAACCACTTCTCTGTTTAGAAATCTCCAAAGATGGAGACTCCAGCACACACCTAAGCAATATATTGTATAAATATGTGAGAGGAAGCCACAGGGAGGAGGGAGCAAGCTTGTTTTCTGCTTCCCTGGAACAATGGCTTCAAACTACAAGAAAGGAGATTCCATCTGAACATGAGGAAGAACTTCCTGACTGTGAAAGCCGTTCAGCATTGGAACTCTCTGCCCCGGAGTGTGGTGGAGGCTCCTTCTTTCAAAGCTTTTAAACAGAGGCTGGATGGCCATCTGTCAGGGATGATTTGAATGCAACATTCCTGCTTCTTGGCAGGGGGTTGGACTGGATTGCCCATGAGGTCTCTTCCAACTCTTTGATTCTATTATTCTATATTGCTGTCAGGAAGTTGTTCTCAACTTTCACTTGGAATCTCATTTGACTCTATTGCTCGTTATCCTAGTGCATTAGAAAAGATGTCATTCTTTCAAATATTTAAACATGGTTATTATGTCACCTCTTAACCTTGTCTTCTCTAGGCTAAACCTACTCAGCTCCCTAAGGCACTTCTTGTAGAGCATGGTTTCCATTTTACTCATTCAATGAGGTTCTTTACTCAAGGAAAAATGTGAAACCATTCACACGATTTACTCATAAACTAATTAATCTATATTCTGTGTGTTGCAACAAAATTAACAAGTATATAAACGGCTTTCTAGTAACGTATAGCTCAGATAGGGAACCTAATATGGATGAGAATTAGGGAGTCATTTGCCCACCAAGATGTAGAAAATTCTGATTGGTATCTTTGTATCTGGGAGTTCAAATGGATGCAAAGTCTGGAAAGGATCTATTCAATGAAATCTCATAATCCCTATATTCCATAGTTTATTGTTTTATTTATAACTAGCTGTCCCCTGCCACGTGTTGCTGTGGCCCACAGGGGGGTTCTGTGTGGGAGGTTTGACCCAATTCTATCATTGGTGGGGTTCAGAATGCTCTGTGATTGTAGGTGAACTATAAATCCCAGCAACTACAACTCCCAAATGTCAAGATTCTATTTTCCCCAAACTCCACCAGTGTTCACATTTGGGCATATTGAGTATTCGTGTAGAGTTTGGTCCAGGTCCATCATTGTTTGAGTCCACAGTGCTGTCTGGATGTAGGTGAACTACAACTCCAAAACCAAAGGACATTGCCCACCAAACCCAGTATTTTCTGTTGGTCATGGGAGAACTGTGTGCCAAGTTTGGCTCAATTCCATCGTTGGTGGAGTTCAGAATGCTCTTTGATTGTAGGTGAACTATAAATCCCAGCAACTACAACTCCCAAATGACAAAATCATTTTTGAGTGAAGAACATACATTGGGTTGTTAGGTGTCTTGTGTCCAAATTTGGTGTCAATTCCCCCAGTGGTTTTTGAGTTCTGTTAATCCCACAAACGAACATTATATTTTTATTTATATAGATTCATATATGTTATACAATGTTTGAAAGGTGAATATTTCAAAATGCAATGGGACCATAGGTATGAGTTTGCTGATTCTCTTATATCCCAGATCATTTATCACATCCCTAGAAGCAATAATTGTTGAAGAGTAGGAAGAAAAGCTTGCTCTATGTTAACACTCAAGAAATGGATGGTTTTTGATGATCATTTAATAAGTAAAGTATATCTTCTTACTGATTCTCCAGGAGGCCCTGGCTTGCCATCTTTTCCCTCCTTCCCAGCAATACCCTAGGATTGAAACAAACGTTTGTGATATAACAACTGGCTTCCAAACAATTATCACAAATATGAAGAGGAAAAATGAGAAAGCTTTGACTTACAAAGATGAATGCAACACTATATCTATGGGACTAGTATCCATGATTTCATTTACCCAAGTCCCAAAAAGTATGCTTTTTCTAAGCATTGTTTAGGTCCTCCAGTGCAAATCTATAGTTTGCTTCTGCTGGAAGTAAACTATAGAATTGCCCTGGAGGACCTAAAATGTTAAGGTGTTCTCCCTAAGTGTCTAGGTTCTCCAGTGTGATTCTATGGTATACTTCTACTAGATGTTGACCATAAAGGTGTGTTGGAGCATCTAGAAATTCTAGAATGGTGTTCTCTCTCTAGGCATTTGCTAGATGCACGATGCATATGATTGGTATGCTTCTGCCAGAAATCATTCATTTCAATAGGATTCATTTTTATTTGCAGTTTCACATACCATGGTAAGTCCAGGAATGTACACACTGCAGATATAGGGGCATACTGTATATCACTATGATTTCACTTTACTGACATGGCAACATCCTTGGAATTCTGGGATTTTCAATTTTAAAAAGCAGTCTAAAAATTCTTATCAGTTTGTTTAGATTCTTAGTAACTGTATTTTGTTGTCAGCTTTGCCTTGAAGTCAACTTCTACTCATGGTGAACCTGTGAATGAGAGACCTCCAAGTCACTAAATCTTCAACACTTCTAGTCATGTCTTGCACACTCAGACCCATGGATATTCTGATTCAGTCTGTCCATCTGGAATGTGGTCTTCCTCTCTTCCTATTTCCCTCTATGTCTTGTCTAGTAAATCACCTCTTCTCATAAAAGGGCTGAAGTAATCTAGAGACACCCCCCCCTTTTTTTTTTTTTAAAAAAAAGGTCATTTTTGCTATTCACAGTATTTATAAAACTCGTCACCAGTACCACACCTCAAATGAGTTAATTTTCTTCCTATCAGCTTTCTTCCCACTATCTGGCTTTCACAACTAGACATAGAAATAGGATGATATGATGACATGGACCATCCTAACGTTAATATTCAATTATACATATTTAACTTCAGGATCTTGCCTAACTGTCCTTCCATCCAAGGTGTGGAAAATCTTATTATTTCAATGCCTTCTTCATCTACTTTAAGATAGAATTGAGAGTATTACCTATGACTTAACCAAGCAATAAAATCCTTTAGCTTCCCCATGATTTTCAGATGACATCAAATGATTAAGAATACATGGAAGATCACCTATACCTTGGGAAGTCTGACTTGGCCACGGTAGTCCACGCTCTGGTTACATCCCATATAGACTACTGCAACATGCTCTACATGGGGTTGCCTTTGAAGACGGTCTGGCAGCTTCAACTAGTCCAACGAACGGCAGCCAGGTTGCTAACAGGAGCGGCTCTCAGGGAGCATACAACCCCCCTGTTGTGCCAGTTCCACTGGCTGCCAGTTTGCTACCGAGCCCAATTCAAAGTACTGGCTTTGGCCTACAAAGCCCTAGTCGGTTCTGGCCCAACTTACCTGTCTGAATGCATCTCCTCTTAGGAACCATCAATGACTTTAAGATCATCTGGGGAGGCCCTGCTCTTGGTCTTGTCTTTGTCACAAGTATGTCTGGCGGGTATGAGAGACAGGGCCTTCTCAGTTGCAGCCCCTTGGCTATGGAACACCCTCCCTAAGGACATCAGATCGGTTCCCTCCCTCTTAACATTTCAGAGGCAAGTTAAAACATGGTTGTTTGAGCAAGCATTTACAAATGCAGAGTAGCTAATATATAGGAAATTGAATGACCTGATGATGGAACTGGACAACGCTTGATAATAAGGAGACGCTAATGGTGTTGTTTTTATTGTTTTTGCTGTGTTGTATACTGTCTTAATGTTTTAATCTGTATTATGATTTTATGTGCACTGATTTGTTGGAAACCATCTTGAGTCACTGATTGGCTGAGAAAGATGGTATACAAATACAGTAAATAAATAAATAATACTCACCACAAGTCCTGGCAATCCTGGTGGCCCCTGAGGTCCTGGTGGTCCTTCTTTACCCTGCCAAAGAGAAACAGATGTGACAATATTGATTTTGACACAAAATAACCCAAAAGAAATACATAATATTCCACATATACTGAGAAAGGTTAGAAAAAAAAATCCCAGTACAAAAAAGATCTGGGTCAGCTTTGTTCTTTAAAGCCCACTGGGGTTCGTTTGCCTATCCTGGTGAAGAGTTCAAAAGCCTACATTGTGGACTGGTCTGATTCAGTCCAGTCTGGAATGAATCTGGATTGGATGCTATCAGTTCTAATGGTGTTTTCTCTAAAACCATCAATGCAGAATGGTTTGTGATGTAATATAGAGGAGATGGAGAAAAATTGTAGTGACAGCTTTTACTTCCAAATCTGTGGTAGAGGTTTCATTTGTTCTATCTGACACTTCCAACTGGAGTAGATACTTGGTGATTGTGTGCTTCTGATGTTCATGACATTAAGTATTCTTATTTCCAACTCCTGCTTTCCTATTACTTAGTTTATGATCCACAAAAGCCCAAAAGAGAGTTTGATTTTTTTTAAAGAAAAGGTAACCAAAATATACTTGGGACTCTTACTTTGTGTGTGTATGTAGACTGTACAGTTATTAATCTTTCACTATTTTTTTCCACATGTGAAAGAATGGATAATTGTTCTTCCCACTGTGTGGAAAAATGATTATACTTCTGCAGTATTCATCACATATATATCTACTAGGGCTGGGCGGTTTCGTTTCGTTAATTTGTAATTCGTTAATAATTCATTAATTTTTTCAATTACAAAACGATAATGAACCATTGTTATTGATTTGTGGCATCGAATTGCTGCCTTTGTTAGCTGCTCTGAGTCCCCCCCCCCCACTCCCCCAGGGATGAGAAGGGCAGGGTAAAAATGCTGTAAATAAATAAACTGCACTATCTGTTAATTTCAGATTATCAGGATGGCAGTGATGAGGATGGTGGTGATGATGAGAAGGAGAGGTATGAAGACAAGTTGAAAAAGTTACTTACTATTTCTCCAGGGTTTCCTGGTGGTCCTGTTGGCCCTGGGGGTCCCTCTGGTCCCTAAATAACAGGAATATCATTTTTTGTTTTGTCATTCAGGTACAGCATCAATTTCCCAAAATGCTTGGAATTAGAAGTGTTTTAAATTTAGGCTATTTTCAGATGTTGCATTTGTATATAAAAAAACAAGTACCTTGACAGGGCAATCTTGTTCATTACCTATTTAAGGAAAGGTATTCTCGGAAGTAAAATACTAAATAAAGGTTAAGAAGAAAGGGGCAATACTGTTGTTTGTACTAGTAAAGTCTATAGATATTGTGAATCCCTAATCTTAATACCTAAAATTCCCCAAAATCTAAAATTGCTCACATGGATGGCTGAGATGGCGATATCTTTTCTCCTTGAAAAATACTTTTGTTTCATGGATATATATATATATATATATATATATATATATATATATATATATATATATTAGGCCTGGGCGGTTTCGTTCGTTAATTTTGTAATTCGTTAAATATTCGTTATTTTTAACAATTACAAAATGATTTCAAAACATATTTTCAAACCCGGAAGGGTTTTTCAATATCGAAAAGGCATCCTCCATCCTTTTTACGAGCTTCCGCCCGTTTCGGAAATGACGTTTAAGGGATGGAGGATGCTGGGTGCCCTGGGAGCCAATCCGGCACTCCCAAGCACCGTGGCTGATTGTGATTGGGTGGGCTGCCCTTTAAAAGCGGCTCCGCGTGTCCGCATTGCTCATTGCGAAGGCGAGGGAGGAGACGGGAGGTTCGGGAGGGAGGCTTGGCTTGGCTTGGCTTGGCTTGGATTCATTCATTGCTTGCATTCATTCATTTCTTGCTTTCATTCATTGCTTGCATTCATTCATTGCTTGCATTCATTCATTCACATTGATTCATTCATTGTTGTTGGGAGAGCGAGGGCGGTTGTGAGACCTGGGCTGGGAGCAGCGGGGAGGCTTTGTCCTGTTTTCGCCCTACAACAGGGCAGGGAAAGCTTTTTGTTAATTTTCCATTTTTAAATATTTCTGATAAATATTTCTCTTTTATTCTTCAAAAAAATCAAAAAATAATATAAAAAAAGAAAAGAATCTTGTGTGCCTGTGTGTGCGTTTCTCCCTGTCCTGTGGCTGTGTTTGCTCCACAACAGGGCAAGTTTTTTGTTAATTTTCCATTTTTAAATATTTCTGATAAATATTTCTTTTTTAACGAATCGATTCGTTATCACCCTAACGAATCGACCCCCGTCTTAATAACGAAGTTCCAGGGGTGATTTGCGCATGCGCGGGGGGTCCGCCATATTAACTAACCGATTCGTTAATATTAACGAAATTTCGTAAATACTGAACTTTTTTAAAGGAAAGTTTTGTAATTATTTTAAATATCGAAATGCAAAAACCCCCCAAATACAAATCGATTTTAGAAACAAATGTTTGCGTTGTTACCCAGGCCTAATATATATATATATATATATATATATATATATATATATATAGTAGAAAATTAGGTTCAGGCTAAGTGTAGACAGTATTTATGAAATAAATCAATTTTGTATTTAGACTTTGGTCCCATCTCCAAAGTATCTCATTATGTACTTACAGTAAGACTTTTTCAATCACTAATCAAATCTGCAATCTCATTTAACTGTGTATGGAGAAAATGGCATTTCGAGCCAGTTTCTAGTGTTCTGCCACTGCAATACTCCAGAAGTTACCATAGAGTCATTCTGGAGGATCTAGCGAATGCCTAGAGAGGATAGTTCTCTAGTAATCTCTAAGTCTTCCAGCACATGTTTATGGCTTTTTAGTAATGGAAGTCATTGTAATGGAAGAAGGGGGCTATGGTGGCACAATGGGTTAATTGAGCTGCTGGGCTTGCTGACCAAAGGCTGGCAGTTTGAATCCACAAGACAAGGTGAACTCCTGCTGTTAGCCCCAGCCACTGCCAACCTAGCAATTCGAAAACATACAGATGTGAGTAGATCAAGAAGTACCACCTTAGCAGTAACAGCCAGAGATGAGCACCACCTCCAAAACCGGAGATGAAAGGGGTAGCATTTGGCTTTTGTCTGTGTATTTGTGTTTCATTGTGTTTCAAAGGCATTGAATGTTTGCCTGTGTCTATATATCTATATCTATATCTATATCTGCTGGAATCTGCTCTGAGTCTCCTCAGGGAGACAGGACAGAATACAAATAAAGCGTTGTTGTTGTTGTTGTTGTTGTTGTTGTTTTAGTGGTGCTCCAAATATCTGCAGTTTCCTGTAAGTGTGTCACATCTGGAAATATAGCCTCAATAAGACCCTGTATTTATTGAGGCTATATTCCCAGATATTACAAAGATGATACTACAAAAGAGAGCCTCTGGTGATGTCAAGTAAGTACAATCTAGCTAACCCTCTGTATTCATAGATTATGTATCTATACATTCAACAATCTGCAGTTTGAAAACATATCTTAAAAATACCCGAAACCAAAACTTGATTTTGCCATTTTATGTAAGGACACAATTTAGCTACACCACTGTATGTAAAAAGACTCGAGCATTTGTGGAAAGGAATTGAAAGGAATTGTCTGTTTAGAAGTACTTTGATACAATACAGACATATTTAGGGGGGAAACACTCTCCATAAATAGAAATGAAACAATTAGGCAAATCCTCAAAAAACATTCTTTTGCTGCTTGATGAAGGGAAAGAATGGAATGGTAGCCATTATCAAAAATTATTATATTTCCCAAACTGGAATTATCCCACTTGGGAGCTGGAGATTCACAGACCTGTTTCTCCAATGACACAAATATAAAATTTTCAAGTCACTGCTATGATTCTTTTAAATGGGATCAACCTAACAAATTTGGACAGTCTGTCACAATGAGAAATTTAATTAGATACACAACTGAAGTCTGAGCAGCAGCTTCTATGACACTAGAAGGGATTTGGGGGCAAGATTCTCAAAATGAGGTCAGTCCTCTAGCAATAGGCCTTTCATACTTGATCACCAAGGCTGAGTGTTAAAGGGATTGTTTTTGGCACCATGCATTCCCACAGATCAGTCAAGCAAAACTATTCCAAAACATCTTCATGATAATTTGTTCTTCTTCTTGCTGATCTATCATGGATTCCTTTTTATTCTTGAAAGAGGTACCGAGTAATTATAGCAATTTTCATCGCACTGAAGAAAGCCATCAAAAACTGTTACGTTTTTGAAGACTATCCACAATTTGCGACTTTGAGCATGCACAATTTGCATGCATTCTCTTTTTTTCTCTTGTGCTGAGTTTATGTGCAGAAAAGAATATCATGTAACATAAATATTTTATATGCAAAAACAGTTTTCTGTGAATATACAAAATCCACTAGCAAATGTTGTACACAGAAAATCACAAACTGTGAATTTTCTTTTCCATCCAAAATTGTCTCATCAAAAAGGTGTTTTCTCACCCCTTCGGAGCTGAGGTGAGGGAGGTTTTTGCCACCACCGCTGCCCAAGAGGCTTTCCAAAATAAGTCCCTCTATGGAGGGGGTGGAGCCACGGCAGGCTCACCACTCTCCTCAGTCCCTGGAGGGCCAAAATAAGCATACCAAGAAGCAGTAGGGGAATTGAATCTGGTGCATAGCCAAGGTGCCCATTGTTGATAGGGCAGCAACTGTAACCTGCCCTATGATGTAAATAAAAGAGGGCTGAGTGAATTAGAATGGCCTGGGAATTAGAAGTATGACAGTAATAGTTCTGGGAACAGAATTACCTTCTCCAAGTTCAGGGCCAAGTTCACAACCAAGTTCATGGCTAAGGGAGATTGTGCTCAGTTATTATAGTGGGGGTGGAATTAGTGATTTCTCATTAGTTAACAATAATAAAAATTGCCCTTAGTTAACCCAATTCATGTGTGTGGCCTCTTCATTTGCAGGGGTGGTGCGGCAAACATGTTTTCTTAATGTGTGCTATTCGTTTGTTTTGTTGGAGGCTTTAAGGCCAGAATCACTGGATTGTTATGAGTTTTCTAGATTGTATGGCCATGCTCCAGAAGTATTATCTCCTGACATTGGAAACTAGGCAAGTGAGGTTGATATATCTGTGGAATGTCCAGGGTGGGAGAAAGAGCTCTTGTCTGTTTGAAACAAATGAGAATGTTGCAATTGGCCGTCTTGATTAGCATTGAATGGCCTTGCAGCTCCCAGACAGGAAGCAGCCAGGCTTTGAGGCTGCAAGGAAATTCAATGCTAATCAAGGTGGCCAATTGCAACATTCACACTTGCCTCAAGCAGACAAGAGTTCTTTCTCCTGCCCCGGACATTATTCCACAGATATGTAAACCTCACTTGCTTTGTTTCCAACAGACCTCACAACCTCTGAGCATGCCTGTTGTAGATGTGGGTGAAATGTCAGGAGAGAATACTTCTGGAATATGGCCATACAGCCTGGAAAACTCACAGCAACCCACTTTTTTAATCTGTTTGAAAAAGTCAATATATAAGCAAGCAAAGCAGTTCAAAGTTTGAAATCATGAAGCTGAATAAAGTATCGGGAACAAATGCAGAACCATACATTCTGACAATTTTACAGCAATTAGGACTTTAGTCTATTTAGTTAAAGGTATTAGAGGATTTCTTTCATAAATATACTGTCAGAATGACAAATAACAGCTCATGAATGTAACAGGAGAGCTTACAGGAGGACCTGAGGTTCCAGGTGGACCCACGAAGCCTGGTATTCCAGGATGGCCCTAAAGAAGACAGATAACAAGAGACTTTAGATTCTTATTTATTTTATGTACAAAAAAAAGAATGTCTCACCGAAGTTAGCTAATTTGGAAAGCGAGCTAGCTATGAAAAGATAAGCTTTCTTGGCAGCATCATTCTGTACATTGATTTTCAGAACATCAACATGTTTGTTGTAGCAAATTCCTTTGTTAAATAAGAAACCTTTCAGCATTTCAAGCTTTTCCCTGAGGCTCTTAATGAATGAATTATAATTTAATTATAATTAAGATATCTTTGACAGCAATAACCCTCTTTTGGTTTGTTCCTTTCTGAGTTTTTATTTTGCAAAAGAAGCAGACAACATCTTTATAAAGAGTAACCATATAACCACAGAAATGGTGACAGTACTGTGAGACCAATATATTATATTACGGCTCAAGGAACCCACACATGGCAGACCTTCCCTTTTATCAAACACAAAACATTTCTTCTAAGACCCCTTCTACACTGTCTTTATATGCCAAGATTGGATCCCAGGTTATCTGCTTTGAACTGGATCATATGAGTGTCCACTGCCAGATAATCTGGGATAAAAAGATAATCTGGGATCAGATCCTGGGATACAGGGCAGTGTAGAAGGGGTCTAAGAAGGTGTTTAAATAGAGAGAATGAAATATCAGATCTAATTCCAGTCAAAATGACTAAAGGAAAAAAAACAAACTATTGGAAATTACTCATCCAGCTTTATACTTTTATAAATATTTATTTCTTGGCCTTTCTGACTCAAAGTTAGTGTTGTGGCTGAGATGTTGTGATGAAGAGGATGATGGGATTCAGATTCCTGGCTCTTTTTCTGTGCCTCAGATCTCTGGGCCTGCGGCTCCCACAGAGAGTACAGAGTCAGACAGCGCAGAGTCAACACAGCAGTTCTCAGGAGAAAAGAATTTTAAAGAAGGAGATAGCGAACAGGTGGGGAGGCATTTGCCTCCTTCCCATGCTGATACTGAAAGTACTGAAAGCCTTGATAGTGACCTGACCTGGCAAGCCCGTCTTGATTTGCGGGTCAGGCGGAGTTCTTGCCTGGCCAGCAGACGAGAAGCCAGCTTGGGAAAAGGTCATTGCAATGCTTTCATGTAATGTTTTCATGTTAGAAAGGTATTTAGGCTTCTTGCAAACTAAGGGAAAGCGTCAGTTCAAGCCTGTTAGCCTGAAAGCTTCGTGGAATAACCTTAGCCTGGAAAGCTGTACGCTTGGGATTTCTTGCATTGTGATTCATGGGGCAATTGTTTCATTGCTTGTACTTTGGACTCTGGTTTGAACTTTGCCAATAGGATTGTGCCTTTTGTTTTTACCTGAAGATCTTTGGAACTATATTCTGCATTTAACCTAAATCTTTGGAACTTTGCAATGCTTATTCTTTATTTTGACTTGGATTTTTTCCTCAATAAACTATAAAACTACAGCTCTTCTGTGGTGGTGTTTGGAAGCAAGGTGAAGCTTACTCTGAGTTGCAACAGTTAGTACCAAACATATTCAAACTAACCATTTTGATATTACCTGTTACTCTCACATCACACTGTTATAACATTATAATCTACTTTAACTGCCATGAACCAACCTGCACAATGTATGGAATTGTATTAGGGTGTCCCAAGAGCTCTCTTCTTGAGATTTCTAAAATTTCCCTCCTAAACTGCCAATCCAAGGCTACCAAATGATATTGTTGTGATAGTTAAAGTCAAATATAGTCAACCATAACAGTGTTGTGTGATAGAACCCCAAGCCAGAGTTCAACTCAATTCAACCATTTTCTGAATAAATTCCATAGGATTTCATTCTCCATTCTCACACCCAATTTGTAGTAAATAATGGTCAAGGTTATTCCTCTGACTCATACTAAACATTGACTCTTTACTATAGAGTAATAGAATCATAGAGTTGGAAAGTCCCTCATGGGCTAACTAGTCCAACTCCATATTCAATGCAGGATCTGCATCTCTCACCTCTTTCAGAAGGCCTCCAATGAAGGAGACCCCGTCACCCCTCTAGACAATTGGTTGCATTGCTGAACTACTCTATCAATGCTCAGTTCAACTCAACTTTCCTGTACCTTCAAACAGACCTGGCCCTATGCTCTGGGGAAGCAGAGAACAGAAGATAATATATTTTATTCTTTTAGCAGGAAGGCGTTTAGCAGTGTTTTAAGTTTTTCTTTGTGTTTCAATAAAGTTTTTGCCATCTCATTCAAGCTAATACAATACTTTATTAGCTTCCAGCAATCAAACCTCATCAGGAGACATTAAAATGTTGGCTGGGTGTGAAAGGCTAATAATTACTTATGTGCAAATGCTCTTCCAGCATGTCACACCACTATTTGCCTTAAAGAGGGGAAGCAAATATAATCCAGTTTGTCATTTCCTACTGACAACATAGAGAGAATCATTGCTGGGCAAATGAATATTGTCATTGCATGTAAATGTTAGAGTCCAAATACTACAAATGTATGTTTTGATCCACACAGGAGAAAGAGACGTGGCTCTTCTGCACTTTCTCTTACCTGCTCACCCTTTGGACCAATCTCACCAGATGACCCACGGTCCCCTTTAGGACCCTAAGAAGAAGAAAAATGCCATTCAAGTATCATTCCTCAAACACACAGCTGTATGTATTTGTTATAACCATCACACCATACTTTCACTGGTTTTCTAAAGAGATGGAAGCTAATACATGTCTATCCTCAAATGTGCAAAGAAGGACACTCTTCTTTCTCTAATGGAAGGTTTTGGTTCAACCAGAAAAGGCATGTTGGTAACTGGTTTATTTTTATTTTTGTTGTCTGGGCTGCACTTACACTCAAGAATTAATGCAGTTTGATATTTCTTTATTGCCATTGAAAATGCTATTGCATACTAGAAGCTGTAGGTTTTAGGACAGTGGTTCCCAGCCAGTTTACTAGCTATTAGGATTTCTGGGAATTGAAGGCCAAAGCATCTGGGGACACGTAGATTGAGAGCCACTGTTTTGGGGGTATTTCACCTTCCTTGCAAAAGAGTCTCATCAAATGACACACCCCATGATTCTATAGCATTGAACCACTGAAGTTAAAGTGGTGTCAGGCTTCATTAATTTACAATGTAGATGTAGCCCAAGTTAGGTTTCTTCAGGTAAAGCATATTCTCTACCCTACTGAATAAAAATGAATACATTATCTTTCCAAGGAGGAAGAAACATGCATGTTTAGTTTTCTCTCTGGGATATTTAATTATTAAAATATTTCAATGATACCCTACTTCCTATTATCCCAGTGAACAAAATAATTACATACTAATTAAAACAATATAAAAACCTATTAAAACTTTTTAAAGGGGCTAAAACTACATTTTGAAACTTGATGAGCTTAAACAAAATGATTGAAATCAGTTGAGACAGTTTAAATCAATTCAAATTCACAATGCATGCACAACTTCGGATGAAATCCAACTGTTTTAATCAAAACCAATGTTATTACCAATTTGGTCTTGGAATGATACCAGTATTGCCCCCAAGCAGACTTCTTAGAGGATACCCACAATCCAGATGCTGTAGCTGAGAAGGCCTTCTTCTGTGTCCTCCCATGATAATGTCTTTCCCTCCTCTAATGGAACACAGAGGAGGACTTACCTTAAAGATATGTACTTTCAGAGAGATATATAGGGAGAGATGATACCTCATGTATCAATATCACTAGCTGTTTTGTGTATTGAATGTCACAACCATAACTATGAGTTCAGTTCAGGAAAATATTCACAAGTGTTTATAGGCAGAAGTCTCACCAGGTTCATGGCAAGATCATGAATTTCATGCTAGATGTTAGATACAACTTCTTACTCTTACAAACAGAGCAGCAGAATCAGAAAACATGCAGTATGGAACAGCTCTAACTTGTGAACCAGTGAGGTCTCAACTATGATGGGAACTGAGAAGCTAGTCTTAGTCATGATTGACTCTCACTCGTTTAGCCCTAACTGGAGAATTCTTAAAATGGCGAGAAAAATCTCCATACCAGACTCAGTCCCATATCAATCACTAGCTTTATAATTTGCTTTGGATTGACGAAATACATTGTAATGGTTTCTATATTAAACCATTATTAAACCTCTTACAATAGCTCTCCATCTCCTACATATTAGACTCAGTGAGGAGAACTGTAATTCAAAATGCACGTCTTAGTACAATATATGTAGCTCTTTGCTCCTTAGGTTTTGCCTTTTCCATTGGCACAAAGAAATTTCCACTTTGGTTTGGCAGAGATTTGACTTTAGTATCTTACTTCTTTCAATGAATTAAAAAGTCTGAAGTCACAAAAAGAGAATGTACCTTGGGACCTTCCATTCCAGGTGGTCCATGGTGACCTCTGGGACCAATCTCCCCCTGAAAGACAAAACAACAAGAAGGACGTTCATTTCTAAATTAACACCTAAATAAAATTCATAACTTAGAGAACCAATTAGTCTCTCAGTGAGTCTTCCCTCAGCTATGCTACTTAATTACTGTGAAATGGCATGTTAATTTATCAAAAGGTTGAAACATTTTGTGCTAGCTTTTCCCAGAAATCTTATAATAATAGTAGTAACTTTATTTTTATACCCTGCCTCCATCTCCCCAAAGGGACTCAGGGCGGCTTACATAGGAACATGCCCAATGAAACAGGTTAAAATAAGCATAAAAAACAAACATTATCAAATATCAATAAACATAAAATCAGACATTATAAAAACAATTAAAAGCAATATCATGGCTGAGCAAATAAAGTGCTGGGTTCAGTTAATAATTGCCAAGTGCAATGAATCCTAAGTAGAGCCAGGGAAAGTGCTCTACATATATTGAGTTAGAATAATTAAAATTAGATAAAACAGTTTACATCCACTTGAAACTATAAAGCATGTGAAGATTAGGATGAAATCAAGTAGACAATAAAAGCCTAGTCAAAATACTTGAAATATTTTCCCCAGCTTTTCTCAATAGTCTTGGGGCCACCAAGTCCAAGCATCACAGACTGTGTCTGTTTCAGAGGGAATCAAAAATATGTGGGATGGGATAAATAATGTTAGGGGATACTGAAGACCAACACCAAGGTTGTATGTGTTGAAGTAAAACCTATACTGTTGATCATAACATGCAGGAACTAATCTAGGTCGGCAGCTAAGCAATTAAATTTGGACCACACCCAGTGAGGAGTGGCTGTGTTAGCTCCTGCTCCTGCTTTTGGTTTCACTTTTGCTTTTGCTTCTCTCTCCTTTATTTGTTTATAGTATTTATATTCTGCCCTTCTCACCCCGCAGGGGACTCAGGGCAGATTAAAATGCACATATACGGAGAAAACATTCAATGCCATAGACATACAACAGATATATAGACAGACACAGAGGAAATTTAATGTTCCAGCTTTCCGGCTTCATGAGGGTATTCTGGCCACTGGGGGAGTTGCCGCTTCACCTGCTTTGGCAGAAGAAGACGATAAGATGATTTTTGGGTTTTGCAAGGCATACAAGGACTATGTAAGTTTGTTAGACCATAAAATTTGTATTTGGTATAGCTCTGCAAGTTTATGTTTGACTCTGCTGAAAAGAATAAAGTTTTCTGTTTTTTTTCTTTTGCAACTGTACAATATATTGTGTCTTTGTTGGACTAGACTCAATTCCCCTTGAAGCACAACAAATAATGGGCATAAAATAATTGAAATTTATTGACTAAAATAATCATTTTAAAATTAATTATTTAACAGTGTAAGAAATGGTAAAAGATCTTGAAACCACACCCTAAAATAAACAGCTTAAGGCCTAGGCATGTTAAGCTTGAAGAAGACAAGTTTGAAAGGAGACATTATAGTTTTAAAATTGAAAGGATGTCATGTTGGATTTGGAGCAGTCTTATTTTCTGTTGATCTAGGGACAAGGATACAAAAAGCATTCCAGGAAAAAATGTTAGAAATGAAAGAAGAGCTCCTAGGAGAATTGAGTGGCATGAAGAAAAACCTAAACTCACTCCAACAAGGTGTAAATGAAATTAAACTGGACAAAAAGAAATTAGAACAATCGCAGGACAATCTGAAGGCAAGACTAGATAAACTGGAAAGTATGAGTAGTAAACTAGAAGCAAGGCAGGAAAAACTAGAAGTGAAGGAATCAGAATACCAACTCAGATTTAGAAATATAGAGGAAGAAACCAGCGAAAACTTGAAAGAAATAATCTGCAAGATAACGGCTGAACTGGTGGAATGCCCGGAAGAGGAGATGTCCGCCAACATAGACTTTCTATTCCTGTGTGGCCTAAAAGGGCCGGGCTGGATATAATAATAAATAATAATGAACTTTATTTATACCCTGCCACCATCTCCCCAAAGGGGACTCGGGGCAGCTAACGTGAGGCCAAGCCCAAAGATACAATACAACAAAATAAAATACAGAATGCAGACAACAAAAAAAATACATCAAAATAAAATACGTACAATAGCAAAATAAAATAAATAAAACAAATTAATACAATATAAAATCAAACAGAATGGGCAGGCCAAATGAAGGAGGTAAAAATGATAAAACCCTGGATGAGGTAAGAAAGAAAATATGTAATTGAGGAGAACCCAAAAAGAATAAACAGTAGGGTAGGCTTTCGGTTTATGATGGGGGAAAGTGCATCATAGGGGCAACACTCTAGATCAGTGGTTCTTAACCTTCCTTATGCTGCGGCCCCAACCCCATAATACAGTTCCTCATGTTGTGGTGACCCAAACCAAAACATTTTTGTTGCTACGTCATAACTGTAATTTTGCTACTGTTATGAATCGTAATATTAATATCCAATATGCGGAATGTATTTTCATTCCCAGGACCAAATTTGACACAAATTTGAATATTGGGGGTAGGTGGGTGGGTTATTTTGTCATTTGGGAGTTGTAGTTGCTGGGATTCTGAACAAAGAGCATTCTGAACTCTGCAAACAATAGAGTTGAACCAAACTTGGCACACAGAGCTCCCATGACCAAGAGAAAATACTGGAAGGGTTTGGTGGACATTAACCTTGAGTTTTGGAGTTCTAGTACACATACATCCAAAGAACACTGTGGACTCAAGCAATGATGGATCTGGATCAAAATTGGCATGAATGCTCAATAATGTGAACACTACTGGAGTTTGGGGGAAAGAGACTTGACATTTGAGAGTTGTAATTCCTGGGATTTATAATTCACCTCCAATCAAAGTGCATTCTGAACCCCACCAATGATAGAATTGGGCCAAACTTCACATACAGAACCCCCATGACAAACAAAAAATACTGTGTTTTCTGATGGTCTTTGGCGACCCCTTTGACACCCCCTCACGATCCACCCAGGGGTCCCGACCCCCAAGTTGAGAAACACTGCTCTAGATGGAGGAAGCAGAAAAAAAGATATGTGGTCAACCACCACTACCAGGTGGTCCTGAGGGCCCTTGATCACCCTTGGATGGCCCTTTGAGGGAATACATTAATTTGAATGAATTCAGCTCCAATTGTAGGTACTGTGCCCCAAGTCAAAGCCAATCTTAATTAACATTGTGAGTGTTCTCTTTCTAATTCTTACCATCTTTCCAACTGGACCTTCACTACCAGGTGGTCCTGGGGGCCCTCGATCGCCCTTGAATCCGATCATTCCAGGAAGTCCAGGAGGTCCAGGGGGACAGTCACTGCAAACATCCTAGGAAGAACAGAGCCATCATTTCATTGGTATGACATTCAGATATCTTTTTCAAGCTAGTGCCTTGTAGGGCTATATAGAATGTTTACAAATGTTCTCCTCTTTGACAAGAGATGATGTTTTAATATCTGGAGAAATGCTCATGGGAAAAAAGTTGGGCAGCAACTAGGATATTTTTCATCTTTTGGGGCCTTATTAATAAAACATAGAATTTCTGTCAGGAAAAAAAACCTTTTTAAAATGTCATTTTGCAAAAATGTCATTTGAGGACAAATGATTTTTTGCAAAAACAAGAAACGCCTCTCAAAATGTAAAACAAAATCATTGAATATGCAAAGATACTATTGCAATTTCACACAGTGGGCTTTTTTTGCCAGGGGATTGAGGCGGGATACTTTTTCTGTATATAAGGATAGTTGTGAAAAAAGTATTCCTACACTAGTTTTAATATTTATATCATGAAATTTCCACAGTATGTGGTATCATAAATAGTTCTTTTCTTCTTTTTTTAGTTTTTACTAGCAATATAACTTATGAATATATATTGGTGTTATTCTAAATCACTTGTTGAAGTTTTGGAATCTATCATGGGGAATTGCTGGGAATGCTTAGAATTCTGATAGAGAAGCCAATCTATCTTCCTCAGAACTGTAGCTTCCCAAATTTCCTTCAGGGCCATTGCATGTACATACTTTTAAGTTACTTCTTGACTTATGATGACCCCCTGCATTTAATAGGGTTTTCTTAGGGAAGGAATGCTTACAGGTAATTTTTCAGTTCAGTCCTTTGATTTATAACCTATAGCACCTCATATTCCTCAGTGATCTCCCATTGCTGCACTAAAATGTAAAGGTTTCTTCTGACAAGTAATGCTACCCCTCTATTCTGCTTTGGTTAGACCACACCTGGAATATTGTGTCCAATTCTGGGCACCAGAGGAGATATGATAGCCATGTATAAATATGTGAGAGGAAGCCACAGGGAGGAGGGAGCAAGCTTGTTTTCTGCTTCCCTGGAGACTAGGACGCAATGGAACAATGGCTTCAAACTACAAAAAAGGAGATTCCATCTGAACACGAGGAAGAACTTCCTGACTGTGAGAGCCATTCAGCAGTGGAACTCTCTGCCCCAGAGTGTGGTGGAGGTTCCTTCTTTGGAAGCTTTTAAACAGAGGCTGGATGGCCATCTGTCAGGGGTGATTTGAATGCAATATTCCTGTTTCTTGGCGGGGGTTGGACTGGATGGCCCATGAGGTCTCTTCCAACTCTTTGATTCTATGATTCTATGACATTAAGTCTAGTTGTGTCTGATTCTGAGGGTTGGTGCTCATCTCCATTTCCAAGTCGAAGAGCTAGTACTGTCCATAGCCAGCTCCAAGATCATGTGGCTGGCATGACTGCATGGCATGCCGTTACCTTCCTGCAGAAGTAGTACCTATTGATCTACTCACATTTGCATGTTTTCAAAATGTTAGGTTGGCAGAATCTGAGCCTAACTGGGGGAGCTCACCCCACTCCCCAGATTCAAACTGCCAACCTTTTGGTCAGGAAGTGCAGCAGCTCAGCAGTTTAATCTGCTACACCACTAGAGAGCCATAACTAACCATTGCTGCACTAATGGTGCCTGATTCTGCTCAGTTTTCTGGTAGTATGTGGTGTCCTCAGGGTATTTAGGCCCCTACAAAGGCTATTAAAATATTAAGCTTAAGGTTAGGCTATGGTCCAGAGAAATGTCTTTCCACTTAGCACCCTAATGAGATGTATGTAGTTCAAAATCCCCACAGAGTGAGGAATTAAATCTGCAAAATAACAAGTATCTCCATCATGGCCTCCTAACACCACCCTCTGAGTAATTTGCAAAGATCAGTCAGCACTGCAGGACAGCAACCTCATTTTATAGCCTGAGTTGAAAAGGAAATAAAAAAAGTAAATTTTGCTTGAAGTCATAGGCTTATTTGCCAATTGAGTCTTAATCCATCAGTTTTAAATTTTGAAACAGGATCAAATCAATCTGACATGTACTTCTGTGAGTCATCTGAAAAAATGGATATGGATCATTAAACTCTTCATAGAGTTATCCCAAGTTGACCTGTACAGACTGCTGGATAAAACTGTATCTAAGCAAAGATTTGAATCCAAATCTCCCATAACAAACATTCTTCACATCCAATGCTGTCTGAGAAGAATAGAAATGTGATTACTTTTCTGCTTATAACCTTGTTCAGATGTTCTGAAATAAATATGCAAAGAGGAGAAGCACGGAAGCCTTCACCCCTTTTCACACATTTGTTTGCTTCCCAGTTCCAAAACACATCAATAGTTTTGTTACATTTGAGAGATTTTGTAGGCTTCTCTGATATTGAGAGAATTTCTAGATCACAATACAGTCTATTAGGAGCCGATAGACGAGAGAAACATCCAAAGCATCTTTGAACATTAGAAATTTAGAGCACAGAACAGGGGAGTTTCAGCTATGTCTGTGGGATTTTGAACTTCATTTATTCACATAGTTTCTAAATCCTACAGACATGTCTGAAAGTTTGCTATTACCTTCCTCTGAGGCTTTAAAATGTTGACATTCCCAAGATCATCCAGTGAGTTTTCATGGTTCAAACCCTGTATTTCCAGGATCCTAATCCTCAAGTAAAGAGTAGAGTGTGATATCTCAAGTAAAGAGTAGAGACATCACACTGGCAACAAAGATCTGCATAGTCAAAGCCATGATATTCCCTGTAGTAACCTACGGATGTGAGAGATGGACCTTAGGGAAGGCTGAGCGAAGGAAAATAGATGCTTTTGAGCTGTGGTATTGGAGGAAAGTTCTGAGAGTGCCTTGGACTGTGAGAAGATCCAACCAGTCCATCCTCCAGGAAATAAAGCCCAGCTGCTCACTGGAGGGAAGGATACTAGAGACAAAGTTGAAGTACTTTGGCCACATCATGAGGAGACAGCAAAGCCTGGAGAAGACAATTATGCTGGGGAAAGTGGAAGGCAAAAGGAAGAGGGGCCGACCAAGGGCAAGATGGATGGATGGCATCCTTGAAGTGACTTGACTGACCTTGAAGGAGCTGGGGGTGGTGACGACCGACAGGGAGCTCTGGCGTGGGCTGGTCCATGAGGTCACGAAGAGTTGGAGATGACTTAATGAATGAACAACAACAATCCTCAAGCCACTGTCCCACACTTTCTCTGTAGCAGTTTAAATACCTTTCATTTAATTGTAAACTCAAAGATTCTACAGAATGTTGCAATGATAGAATGGAGTCATATCACTATAACTGTGTTGTGAAAAAGGGGAAGGTTCAAATTACAGGTGGATAAAGCATACAATGAAGTTACAGCCATTGGCAGGTTCTTGATGGGTGTTTGGAGGTCCCTCATTCATGGAATGACTATAGGTCAAAGCTAACTTGAGAGTAATGGACAACAACAAATGTGTAACTGTGCCTTCCCCTTTTCTTTGGATTCCTTGACTAGGCAACTAGGAAAGTTTCAGTGGGAGGCAGAATTCTTATTGGTGGAATGTCCTTATTTTGTCTCCCTTCCATCTTAGAAGCTGTGTTCGGAGGAAAATGGGGTATTATTTATTTTATTTATTAACTATATTTGTATACTGCCTTTCTCAGCCCGGAGGTGACTCAAGGCGGTTCACAGTTGGAACAGTTGGTATTAGATGGATGATTGAAATACAAAGGTAAATAGATATTAAAATAGTTATGCCAGGATATCTTCCTTGTGAATTATGTACAGTGAAAGGTTTGAAAATATCTATATAGTCTGATTTTTTTTGTTGTGTCAGGAGCGACAGGAGAAACTTCAAGTCGCTTCTGGAGAATTGAGAATTGGCCATCTGCAAGGACGTTGCCCAGGGGATGCCCAAATGTTTTTGATGTTTTTATCTTCCTTGTGGGAGGCTTCTCTCATGTCCCCACAAGAGAAGCTGGAGCTGATAGAGAGAGCTCATCCACACTCTCCCCAGATTTGAATCTGCAACCTGACGGTCTTCAGTCCTACTGGCACAGGAGGTTAATCCACTGCGCCACTGGGGGTTCCATATATATTGTGATGAGCCAAGCAGATTTTCTATGAATTTGGGGGCTGTTGACCATTCTTACCTTAACCAAGAGGTTGATATCACCAGGTGAGAGAATGGGTGATGCACCCTGCAAGGAAGAAGGAAAAATAATATTCTATTATTTTCATATTACTTCTGGAATGTAGTTTCAATGAACCTGAAGTTAAAGACAATAGCATAAAAAGTCCAGATAGCAGATTAGCCACAATGTAGTTCAATGCCTTTTGAGGAATAGTGTACCAGCTACAGCACTCTCTATTCAAAGGCAGCTATGGCACCACCAATGCAACATGAGAAAGGATCTTAAAGAAATCTATGCCATAACATTAGCTTAGCATTGTTGATATATTAATTAATTAATAGAAAAATGTTAATTCTCCATGGACATGAAAATCTGTTGAGATCAAAAAGGAGAGTAAACAAGCATGATGACCTACTGGTTTTCCTGGAGGCCCTCGTTCACCTGGATTTCCTGGTAAACCCTGCCAAAAAGGGGGAGAAAACAAACAGAAAGGGCTGATTTAAGAGTTGTCTACCCTCTGAAAAACCTCTCCTTAGCTTGTGAACCACACACCTGTCTTGGTGAAGTGTGAACTTTGTGAGCTGCTTCATGTCCGGGTAGGATATTTTCCTTCCCTCTTTTCACCTACTTTATGCTATATCTGCAGAGTCCTTTGACTTTGAAGAGAGTGGCGTAGGTTCTACTTCCAGAAAATGGCTGACTGGCATGAGCAACACATAGTATTCCATTGCCATTCAAATCCAGGCATTCTGCCCAAGGAAGGCTGAGGAAGAGGCCACAAACAGACACTTGACCCCAGCTAGACCTAGAACCTATTGTTCCCTTCTTCTTTTCTTTTTACTCAGGTGTAACTAAATTAAACAGATTTTAGGTCCATAAATGACCCTTTTTAATCCAAATGTCTATGTCTGGCTAGTTATTTCATGGTAGATCATCAATGGAGGGCTTGCCTACACTGGGCCAAAAACTCAGGATCATCACAAATGGACTGCTGCTTGTCTTCGTGATCTCCATCTGCTTTTGATGAGTATCCTGGAGGGGTTTTTTGGGGCTATACCCAGACTTTGCCCCAGTGGTCCGCAATAATGAAAATATGGTCCATGGCCTCACCATTACTGCCTTGAAACCACATGGAAATGAAAGCTACTGTTCTTACAAAACCCTCTTATAGTGCTGAGACAATGGGGATGTTGGGAGGGGAGAGGCTGACTACCCAAAAAAGATTACTACTACCACATCAGCACTAGATTATTAAATATGGTTTTCTGTGGGTGAGCAGATGGTCATCACAAATGGCATATGTTATATAAACTTGAGCCTATGTGGTCTATCCAATGCAATTTTCTGAATCAGCACCTCAAATAACCAAACATAATCTAAAGTTGACCAAAAACTAATTTGTAACCCTTAGGGTACTAATGTTGGAGAGTGTTCCCTGGTCAAAGTGGTCCCTGGTCAAATCTATCTATGTATATAATAAAAGTCAAAACTTGTATGCGGAGGACAAAAGTGTGGCGGGAGGAGTATGTGCCAGCGTTTTGATTGGCTGCTGCAGTGGTGCTATTTGCATATGGTCTCTGATTGGCCAGCTTCAATAGGAGCCCCTGGTGGAGAAAAGAGTTCATGGCAGAAACGGGGACATGAGAAGGAAATTTGCATATGGTCTCTGATTGGCCAGCCTCAATTCCAAGATTCCGAGATGACTAAGAGAGGAAAGGAAAAGGCCAGGGGCTGAGTCAGACAATTACCAATACAGACCAGACTTGACACACAGAGTCCCCATGACCCACTCGACATCCTACTGCAGTTTGGAGGAGGATGAACCATGGATGATGGGACTTGCAGTACCATCACTCACATTCTGAGACCGCTGTTAACCTCATCCAATGACTGATCAGGACCAAACTTGGCACATAGACCTCTCATGACCCACTTTACATCCTGGTGTGGTTTGGGGGATGGACCATGGATTATGGGACTTGCAGTACCTTTGCTCAATTCTTGAGACCACTGCAACCCTCATCCAATTACTGATAAAGATCAAACTTGGCACACTGAGTCTCCATGACACACTCTACATCCTGGGGCAGTTTGGGGGAGGATGCACCATGGACGATGGGACTTGCAATACCTGCACTCCCTTCCTAAGACCATTACAACTGCCAAAAATGATGGATCAGGACCACAATTTACACAGAGAGCCCGCATGACCCACTCTACACCCTGGTGTGGTTTGGAAGAATTTGACAATGGATGATGGGACTTGCAGTCACTTCACTCACTTCCTGAGACCACTGAGACCCTCTCCAATAACTGATCAAGACCAAACTTGGCCACAGAGTCCTCATGACCCACTCTACATCCTGGTGCACTTTCGAGGAGGACAGACCATGGATGATGGGACTTCAAGTACCTCCACTCCCTTCCCAAGACTGCTGCAACCCTCATCTAATGTCCGATCAAGACCAAACTTGGCACACAGAGCCCCCATGACCCACTCTACATCCAGATGCTGTTTGGAGGAGGACGGACGATGGATGATGGGACTTCCAGTACCTTCACTCACTTCCTGAAACCACAGCGACACTTATCCAAATACCAAGAAAGACCAAACTTGGCACAGAGAGCCCCCTTGGCTAACTCAATATTCTGGTGAGGTTTGGGGGAGAACAGACTATGGATGATGGGACTTGCAGTACCTAAACTCACTTTCTGAGACCACTGTGACCCTCATCCAATGAATGATCAAGAACAAAACTTGGTGCACAGAGCCCCCACGACCCACTCTCCATTCTGGAGCATTTTGGAGGAGGATGGACCACAGACGACGGGACTCAGTACCTTCACTAACTTCCTGAGACCACTGCGAGCCATATAAATAACTGATAAAGACCAACCTTGATACACAATTCCTTTCTCAAATAACCCGGGCAGCGCCAGGTCCCCAAGCTAGTAAATAAATAAATAAAAGGTTGGGAACGACTGGTGTAGATGCACACTATGCTGAAGACATTTTTTCCAAACCATTATTTTGCATCTGACTTCTCTTAACAGAGCTTTAATTAATATTAAAAAAATAATTCATAGAAGGAAATCAGACATCAGCCCCAAGGCCTGGCCAATCAAGTCTTGAAGGTCTTTACTGGACTTCTCTACTTAACATAAAAGTACCAAAGACATTATGTACCACTCCATTTTTGTAACCCGCACACAATGGATTCTTCATTTTTCTTTCTGTACTTGATGACTATTTCATTGTCTTCTCTTTGAAAGCTAGCTGAGCCCAGCTAGATTGGATGAGGAAGGGAAAACAAGAACACATTTATTTACATTTCCCTTTAATGTGCTCCTATTTTTCCTCATCCCCATCAACAGAGAAGAAAAAGATTGAAGGTTCGCTGGGGAATAGTTTCTAGGAAGCTGTGAGTTTGTTGATGGAGAGCACTGGGGAAATGAGGTGTGCATGAAAAGATTACCTTGAAATTGCTCCCTTGGGACAAACCAGATAGCAGCTCAGCAGCATGAAGCTGCCCCAGACATGTAAGAGGCGATGATAAAATAGGAACAGCTTTTTTTCTTTGTGGAGGACAATATTGATAACCACACTTACCAGAGCCCCACAGGGAATATGAGCCCTGTTCAGACAATTGCCTGAGCTTCTGGACAATAAAAAATGAGGACAGGAATAGGGTTGTGTGTATTCATTTTTCTTCCAAATGTTTTTGAGCAACCACAAATGAGATAGATCTTTCTGCAACGGAGTATTAAGATTTCAAGTGGGATTTGAAACTACTGCATATACTCAGGTATAAGCAGAACTTAGGTATATATATGTTGCAAGTACATGTCCAGGATTGAAATTATGACCATGGGTAAGATTAAAATCATTCTGCACATAAAGGAAAATGCTACCACTACCTCAAGGGAGACATTGCTCTCTTTTCCCCTTTGCTACTTTCCCCCTTTGCTACTCCACTGAGAGTAGAGGATGGTGTCCTTTTTGATGAAAGTTAAGGTCCAGGATTAACTTTTATCAAATTAGGTTCTTGTGGGTTTTTTCGGGCTATAGGGCCATGTTCTAGAGGCATTTCTCCTGATGTTTCGCCTGCATCTATGGCAAGCATCCTCAGAGGTAGTGACAAGGATGTTTGCCATAGATGCAGGAGAAACGTCAGGAGAAATGCCTCTAGAACATGGCCCTATAGCCCGAAAAAACCCACAAGAACCTAGTGATTCCAACCATGAAAGCCTTCGACAATACATTTTATCAAATTAAAGGAACTACTCCTTTCTCTGAGTGGAATGGTGAAAGGCAAGAGATACGCCTGTCCTAGGAGAAACTAACCTAAAAGAAGCACGACCCCTTCTACTCTCTGAATTTCTTTGGTGCACGGGAACATCAAAGATCCACTAACAACACCATTTATCTACCTAGGCATTCAAAAAAGCCAGAAATGGCCCCATGGTGAAGAGAGCACAGCAGAGAACAGATGAAAGAGTAGAGGAGGTTGGTACTTCTCTTAGGCTCTTCTGGGATGGACGAAACTCTCATTTTTTTGCCACTCTACTCAGGAATTAAAGGACAGCACTTCCAAACACACACAGTTGGATAAGTCGACGAAGATTTTTGGGATCAAGTTTTCTGGCTAAAATTTCAAAACTTATCCATGAGTATATACAATACATATAGCTGAACCTGGAGCATACTTGTTCATGCTGATATTTCTGCCCTATAGTGACCCTAAGGCAAACTTATTACAAAGTTTTGATTTATCTTGTTTTGGCTATTGATAGTGTCATTTTCCTGTTAACTTTAGTATGTGAATGAGAAAGAAAAATAGATGCATGATTTTGTACCTGGACTGATGGCTGACCCATAGTGCATTACCATCCTGAAATCTTACCATATACCATTCCTCTTACTTACATCTTGGCCAGATGGTCCAGGTGGGCCTTGGATGCCTGGCAAACCTCGGGGACCCTGATCAAAGAGGGAAATAAGTTATGAAGTTCTGTTGTTTCTATTTTCATGACACGTTTGATTTTTGCAGTAATTCACACCAAGTTGCGTCTCTTCAGAACAGAAGCCTCAATCTGTATTATTCTCCTGCCTGGTATAGAACTATCTCTATTTTTTGCTGTCTCAGATATCTCATAAACACTCTGAAAAAGTGGTGGTGTAAAATTATTTATTGGTCCCAAGGAGAATATATTCACTGACATGACTGTTGAATGTGATGCCATTCATCATTTAATTCAGTGGTTTTAGTCTTAATGGGATTTACTGGATTCACATCACAGGGCTGAGAGATATTAGAATGACAAAGCCAATATTTCTGCACTACCTTCAGAACTGAATTATCCATTTATGCCCAAAAAGGTACATCTGATATTATACCTTGAATACTAAAGTCTTCTGTAAAGAAAAAAATAGCTAGACTGTTAATGTATACCATGCACAAATAAGGAAGTGATTACTATTTTCATTGATGTCTTCAATTTAAGAGGTATAGTAATGTGTTAACTTGTATAGTAATATGTTAATTTTGTTGGGTAAAGTGGGAAATCATGATGCTTAATGTGCTTGTGTTGTGTTGTCTTAGTAGGTGTTATGTAAAACTTGGTGTTCTATAGTTTGTATGGATATTAGAATGCATTAAACTAAAATAATTTTTAAAAATGTACATCTGATAAAACTTATCTTACCATCATTGTAATCAGGGAACATACTGTTTTACCAGAAAAAAAGTTTTTTTTTCTCTAATGAGCTGTTCTACTTTTATCATTTACTTTTAAGTGAATGCTTTGAATTGGTTCAATCCCATAGGCCATTTAATGCTGTTTTAAACATTACTTGGAGTATATTTTAGGTATATGTTTTTATTTTAATTTTTTAAATCTTTTAAGTCTTTCCCCCAGATCTGAGGAATAAAGTAATATGGTACAATACAATGCAATATAATATAATACCCTGCAAAAAGGAAACTTATGGGATATTACAAAGCCTTCTTTCATTTCCATAATCCTATCACTACCTGCATATAATCAGAAAGACATACTGTACCGAAGGCCCTTTGTCTCCTGGTGGTCCCACAGGTCCCTGAAAAAAACATAAATAAAACATAGCTTTCCTTTCTCATTGACTGCAAGAATAAAAACTGGAAATACAGTTGAGGATGCAACATAAAATGCAAACCTAGGTATGTTCCCTATCAACATTACTTGTCACAACAACCCCACTATCCATTCTCAAAAACTCTTCATCAAACATTTAGATGTCTTCCCTCCTCATACAAAAAAAACCAAACCAAAAATGAGTCACAGCATTGATACTAATAATTTGCTACTTCATCTACTGTACAGTTATAGTTTTTGTTATGTGTTTGCTGGGCAATGTATTTACATGTTTTATCATATAAAGCCATGTGTCCATCTACACCAGTGGTTCTCAACCTATGGATCCCCAGAAGTTTTGGCCTTCAACTCCCAGAAATTTTAACATTTGATAAACTGGCTGAGAATTCTGGTTGTAGGTCAAAACACCTGGGGACCCACAGGTTGGGAACCACTGGTCTACACTGACCACTTAGTTGTTGTAGGTTTTTCGGGCTGTATGGCCATATTCTAGAAGCATTCTCTCTTGATGTTTCACCCGCATCTAGGGCAGGCATCCTCAGAGGTAGTGAGAATTCACAATCTCTGGGGATGCCTGCCCTAGATGCGGGTGAAACGTCAGGAGAGAATGCTTCTAGAACATGGCCATACAGCCTGGAAAACCTACAACAATCCAGTGAATCCAGCCATGAAACCTTCAACAATACACTGACCACTTAGTTTGGTACAGATTTAGATCAGTCCTGAAGCAACTACATGCCACAAAAGGCTGATCTGTGATAATTAGTGGCAAGTAACCTCAATGCAGACTTGACCTATATCATCCAAAGTCAGGAAAAAGTTTGAATTCTGCCCTAAACTTAAGAGCAATGAGGACTGTCATAATTGTCATTCCTCGGTCTCCAATGGTCATCAGCCAGAGTGATGGGGACTATTGAAAAGGGAAAGTGGAGTGGAGGGGAGGAATTGTCCCCCTCCCCCTTTCTTCAGTACCCCACAACCTTTTTTTCACTTGTGGTCACCTCAAAACCCTACCCAAGGGAGGCAAGATAAGGGTAGCAATCCAGTAACTCCAAACCAGTGTTTTGCTCATTCATGGGGCCACCAGCCAGCCAGCCCCTAGACTGGTTTGGAAGCATGCAGTTTAGCTGCCATCCAGCTCCCAAACCATGACCATGGAAACTCCAGCAATGTCACTCTGGTTTAACATTGCTCTTTGTGGCCAGTGAAAATGCATCCCTTAAACTAGATACACAAATCAAAAGCCCCCTCTGTTTAAAATAGTAGTTTTCAATGTACTTACACACATATATATAACTTTTGTAACCCTGTTGCTTGATCACACTCACTTGAAAATATTCTGAATTATTCAACCTCATCTATCCTGGTTTTCATCTCAGTAATGTTGGTAGGTGTATGCAGAATCCAGTTACAGTAGTTTGATATCACTTTAACTATCAGAGGCTGGATCTACACTGCCATATAATCCAATTAAAAGCAGATAATCTAGAACTGGGTGGCTGTATAGAAGGGTTCAGATTTCCATCCTAAGGAATCCTGAGATTTGGAGAGGGGATGTTCACCATATTTTCTTCTTAAAGTGATAAGATTGATATTTTCTAGAAGCATGCTAGGACTGTGTAGTAGAAAATTTTAACTCCCTCCCCAAGTAACAAATCTCAGAATTCAACAGAATTTAGTCTTAAAATCAAAATGGTACCAAACTGCAGAATATGTTGACATCAAAGCAAGTAGCTGAATTTGTCTTTGTTCCACAATTTCTGTCCATTGGAAAAAAAAAAGTACATTTAAAGATGGCCAGCAATATCCTTATTTGACAGGTTGATTGATTGTGGATGAATCATCCATTTGATTTGCGGAACCTTGCCATGAGTCTCTCCTCAGAAGGGAAAGGTAATTGGAAAATGACTTATCCAAGCAGTCATGACTCATGAACATTGTTTTTCTCCCAATTTCACAATCTGGCAAAGGCAAAGAATTAGCAAAGCTTATTGCACACATAGGTGCCTTCATTAAATGCTGGGAGAGGTCAGTTTGCACCCCTACTGCAATCCCTATAGATTACAAGAAATGAGGTGGCTCTACTCTAAGTCTTCAAACAGATTGCTTAATGTACATCTACACTGTAGAATAAATGCAGTTTGACTCGAGTTTAACTGATATGACTCAATGCCATAGAATGCTGGCATTTATAATTTGGATAGACATTAGCAGTCTTTGAGAGAGGCCAAAGATCTAATAAAACTCCAGCTGCCGTCAAACTGCATTAGACAGTCAGTGTAGACCAGGCACGGGCAAACTTCAGCCCTCCAGATGTGTTGGACTATAAAACCCACAATTCCTAACAGCCTATCAGCTGTTAGAAATTATGGAAGTTGAAGTTCAAAACACCTGGAGGGCTAAAGTTTGCCCATGCCTGATGTAGACCTATTTAATGCAGTTCAATGTAGTTAATTTTTTAGTATAGATGCACTCCTGCAGTGCTTTGCTTCTTTTAGAGAGCAGGCACATATGAAGCAAAGCTGCCTTTACCATGAAAGAGACCCTGCTGACTTCAGGGGGGTTATTATTATCAAGACTGTAGGGCATTGCAAAGAAAAATATAGGCTCAAATACTCAAAATGTCCTCATGCTTCTCAAAAGATGAAAACTCTGTGTTTGTGATTTTCAACCTCATTTTCACATCATGTACTGTTGTAATTGGCAATCAGCTTTTCCTTCATACCTCAAGATGGCTACCTCTACCTAAGGAATTGATAAAGGCCTCATGGGTATTTGATTAATGTATAATTGATTAGAAAACTAAACTTACAGGTGGTCCAGCAAGTCCAACCCCTGGTATGCCTCTGTCTCCTGGCTGTCCTGGAACACCGGGAGCACCTCTATCTCCCTGAGAAGGAAAAGATGTGTGTGTGTGTGTGAGAGAGAAATCATGATCAAATACAACTTAGCAAGTATTTAGGGGATAATTATTCAGTTTTGAGGGTAGAAAATAATTTGAGAGGGTAACAATGCAAATGCTTACCTTGGGTCCATAGGCTCCAGGTAAACCTGGTGGTCCTCTTTCACCCTAGGATTAGACAGAATTCTTAAATAAATGCAGTGTTTTCTACTGATTTGTGAAATATGCTAGAAACATATAGGGAATGGAGAAAATCATATCTCAGTCTTTTGGGTGGTGGGGTATAAGAGCTAGCTAAACTCAGCTATGAACTCAGGATGGTGAGTTATGATAATGGTTGCAGTATCTGGAACTAGAAGAGTAGAAGACATAGTTAGTAAAAACAGATGTGTGCATTTTGCAATCAGGGAGGTTCCCCATGTTGCAGTCATAGGGCCAGCAACCTGGCAATCATCGTTAGAGTCTTTAGACCCACCCCTTTCCCCAGGGTTTTGGAGGCAAAGGAGGACCTTTGTTCAGTCTCACTGTTTGAAGCCTAACAGCAGGACATGTGGGTTTCTCTATCCCAACTGCACAAAGGCTTCACTTCTCTAATCTAAGGGGCCCTTCAGCTGAGGCACCCCGGTGTCCCGTTGGGCATACAGAAGGCACGTCCTGTAAACAGACATTATTTCAGGCCCAGCGTGCGATAGCACATGATGCAAAGGAACACAAAGATCCAATCAGTAAAACAAAACTGCCCAAAACAGTGGTTGGTGTCTTCTATGTAGGAAAAAGGAATAATCCACTCCAGATTTTGTGTTGCTGGAGGAGAGATTCCTATATACTATGTTGACATGTGCATTCGGGGTAAACCTGTTCTGGGGAAGGGGTTCCCGTTTCATGCTCCGGAATGAAACCAAAGGAATGAAAGATCAGATAAAATGGGAGCTAAAACAGGTACCGCGTACAACACTACTATGGAATGCCAAGAAGACAAACCAATGGATCCTAGAGCAAATAAGCTCTCATCAGAAACCAACATGATTAAATTAAACTCACCCCGTGAGGTGTAGTTGAACTAATCTACAGACATTTATTTCAAACATTTTTAATATGCCTTTTCTTCAAAGAGATAAAGTGTAGCATAAAAGGATGGCAGACTATGAAATAAGAAATGAAATGGATTTAGCATATCACCTGAGATTTAGGAATTGACTTGCTAAGTATAATTTGGACTTACTCTTTCTCCATCTCGACCCTTGCCGGTTAACCCAGGTTCTCCAGCAGGTCCTGTCTCACCTCTAGGCCCAGGTGGTCCTGGTTTCCCTTCTTTTCCAAAATCCCCCTGGAAAAAGTGTGAAAACCACCAGCAAATTAGGAACATGACATATCAGAGGTATTTTTCTATACCAGACTACATATAAAAATTGTTTCTTATGCCATGGCCTATTTCTCATGTGTCCTGAGCTGCATTAATTCTATATTGTCTGGAATAATCTTCTTCCCCCTTTTCCTCCTCTTCTTCTGTGATATTTGTAAAACCACTGAGCATGCATGCATATTAAAAATTGGAACCAATACCCATTAAAAATCACCAGCTTCTTCAGTTTGATTTTTCCCTTTTCTTACTTGGTACCGTCATATGTTAACATCAAGGTTCCCTGATCTTTTCCAACCTACACACAAAAGCACTTACACAGGCCAAAACATTACTGAAACACATTTCTTGGAATACGACATTACTGACAATCTTTCTTCTACTTTTTCTTCACATTTTCAATACAGCCATCAAGATATATACCAGGAAATGTTACTGATCAATTGCCTTCTGCAAGCCTGAGAACAGAAACTGTCATGTTATTAATCCCTGTCAGCTACTTCATGAGCCTTTTTCAACTGAAGAGCAACATAAAAATGCTCTAAACAAGAGTCAGTGGTGTGAAGAACACATTTCTCTATTGGACACTTGAGATTAGTTCACATCAACTGCAGATGTGTAGAACTTGAGAGACATTGCCAAGAAATTATACTTAAAAAAACAAAAGCTATTTTTGTACCTTTTCTCCCTTTTGCCCATCATTTCCTGGCCGGCCAGGATCACCAGGTACACCCTATAAAGAAAACAAAATGGAATTATTATTTTATATAACACAGTGGGATCAAGTCAAATGAGACAGATTAAAACGTATGCCAGTGTTTCTAAACCTGGGGGTTGGGACCCCTGGGGGTCACCAGGAGGGGGGGGGGGGGGGGTGTAAGAAAGGTCAGCAAAGACAATCAGAAAATACATTGGGGGTTCTGTGTGGGAAGTTTGGTACAATTTTCTCATTGGTGGGGTTCAGAATGCTATTTGATTGTAGGTGAACTATAAATCTCAGCAACTGCAACTCCCAAATGTCAAGTCTATTTTCCCCATACTCCACCAGTGTTCACATTTGGGCATATTGAGAATTTGTGCCAAGTTTGGTCCAGATCCATCATTGTTTGAATCCATAGCACTATCTGGATGTAGGTGAACTACAACTCCAAAACTCAAGGTCAATACCCACCAGATCCTTCCAATATTTTCTGCTGGCCATGGGAGCTCTTTGTGCCAAGTTTGGTTCAATTCCATCATTTTTTGAGTTCAGAATGCTATTTGATTATGGGTTAACCATAAATCCCAGGAACTACAACTCCCAAATGACAAAATCAACCCCCCCCCCCCAAATTGCACCAGTATTCAAATTTGGACTTATCAGGTATTTGTGCCAAATTTGGTCCAGTGAATGAAAATACATCCTGCATATCTGATATTTACATTACAATTCATAACAGTACCACAATTAGTTATGAAGTAGCAACAAAAAAAATCCACAATGTGAAATTTTACGGTTGTTTCAGTCATTGGTTTGAGGTCTGCTCCTTCCAGAAGGACTGTTTTCCCCCAGTAGATAACTATAACACAAGTTGTTATTAACATACCACATTTCCGGGAAGGCCTCTTGGGCCGGGTGGGCCTGCAGGTCCAGGAGCACCCTGTTCAAACAAAGCAAAACCATGCCTTTGATGCAAATCTGTATTCAAGAAGATCTGTTGCAGTTCATTCACATTGTACATTTCACAATACCAACTAGTCATCGACAGGCTTTGTACAATGTTGCTATTCTGTGAGGGGGCTTCATAGTGTTGCTGCAGTATATATATCTACATGTATACAGTATACAGTGAATCCTTGGTATCCACGGGAAATTTGTTCCAGGACTCTCTTTGGTTACCAGGATCCATGGATGCTTGAATCCCATTATATACAGTGGTGTAGTAAAATTGTGCCCCTTATATAAATGGCAAAATTAAGGCTTGTTTTTTTTTTTTGGAATTAAAAAAATGTCAGAAGTTTTGCACCATTAATGGCTGAATTCATGAATATAGAATCCATGAAGAAGGAGGTCAACTGCATTTATACTACACTGGGGAAATTTTGGACTGGATATTCATAGCATCATTGTTATGGGCTATGAATATCTGTTCAAATATTATTAATGAGCACACTTCCCTTCAGTGTAGCATAAATTACAATTATTGCTCCACTCTGAAGGAAACCCATTGAACCAATCGATATTACTAAAACAATAGTAATTTCTGTCTTATTGCCTTAACAAGTCGACTCTTGTTGGGACTAGTAATTGGACTGAGACTATGGGTTCCTTTACCCTTCTGGTTATGCTGCTGAAAATATTAATATCTTTTTGCCAAGTCAGATGTTCCAATATAGGAATAAGTCTCAGGAAAACAGCTGTTTCCATGCATCCAAATTTGCATAGCTTCTTTATTTAAAAAAGGCCTTCACTGAAATAAATGGGAGCTATGCCTCACTCTTTCATATTTCTATAGGACTCAAGTCCAAGGATGTCCCACTTGGAGGGCCCATTCATTTCTTGTATGAGGGACCATCTTCTGTACTGACTTGACTGACCGTTGAATTTCATTTGGGTATTTGGGTATTTCAAAAAAGCACCAAACCCAGGGTCACATATAGAATGATGCTTCTTAAATAACCTGGGGAAACTTCATAAATCATAGAGCAATTACTCACAGCCTCTCCTGGGGCTCCAGGTACACCTATGGCTCCTTCTTGTCCTTTAATACCCTAGAAAAACACAAAAAAACAGGGCATCAGCCTAAAGGGAGGATGGATCAAATTGGTAGAGATCCAGATTGTTAGTCAAAATAGAGCCTGCTCCTAAGGCAGGTGCCAAAGCAGATGCTGAAGCTATTCACTTCACAAATATACTTTAATGGTTGTAGAGGGGAGGGGAACCCAATTCCTACTAATCCTATTCACTGAGAGATAATGAAATCTCTTCATCATGCTGAGATGCACAAGACAGTTGATTAAGGCCTCATCATCAGAGTTCCAATTCAGACCTGGAATAAAGCTCTGATGGGTCCAGTTTCAACACAGGGAGGAGGCAGCTTTTTTCAAGAGTATCTGTGCATTTTGGTCACTCATCTACTGCAGCAAATCAAACTGGGAGAGGAGCTTGTTTTTAGCTCTCAAGTCAAGGTCATCAGCTTCAGCAAGTATTGGAGGACATTGATTTTCATTTGAATTCATTCTGTGTCACCTCTCCAATCTTCCATTGGGATTGCTGGGTGGTACAGAAACCCTTTAATCCTCCCTTCTAATTGTCTTAGTGAATAATGTTTTTTTTTCCCTGCAGGGGTGTGTGGTGAAGCCACCTGACCTCAGTGATCCTATTGGAAAGTTCTCTTTTCCCTGCTGCTTTTGTGAGAGATGAAACAGTACTCTTTGGCAAGACGGCTGGGAGGAAGCAGAGCGATTAAGTTATAGCCTTTCACCCACTCCATAAAAATTGCTTAAACAAAGTGACAGTAGAACAAGTACTATGAATGTATTGTCAAAGGCTTTCATGGCTGGAATCACTAGGTTCTTGTGGGTTTTTTCGGGCTATAGGGCCATGTTCTAGAGGCATTTCTCCTGATGTTTCGCCTGCATCTATGGCAAGCATCCTCACTACCTCTGAGGATGCTTGCCATAGATGCAGGCGAAACGTCAGGAGAAATGCCTCTAGAACATGGCTCTATAGCCCGAAAAAACCCACAAGAACCAAGTACTATGAAATTGAGAAGTAAAAAATATATTAAAAATACCAAATACTTCTATGCTTCTATACATATCTCGTAGGCCTAAATATTCTAGATGCACCAGATCCCTTAGCAAGGTCAGTTGTGGGTAGGATTGAGTGGGTGACTATGAACCAAGTGCTATAGGCTATATGTTAGAGGAAGGACCTGGCAAAACTCCTTTTGAGTATTCCTTGCCTAAGAGAACTCTATGCAATTCGTGAATTCACTGTAAGTAAACAAGCAACTTGAAGGTGCACACACATACATATCTAAGGTGCAAGTGTATTTTGAATATTATTCATCATATATCACAGAGCTAGAAAAAGTTCAGAAACAGCACCTAAAATAATCATAGGTCTGGAGCAAAGATTGAGGAAAGGTTAAAGCGTATATGGTATCTTTAGTTTAAAAGACTTAATCAAGCTCTATGCAATGGGATGCTTTTCTTCGTCTCTCACAGGTCTAGAAATCAAGGTCATGCAATCAAGATTCAGGTAAATAAAAGAATTTATTTCTTCATGTGGTGCAGAGTCAGACTTCAAAATTTGCTTCCACAAGAGGACCTGATGACTATTGACTTGAATTATTGAAACAAAAGATTTTTGAAAGAAAAAAAGGTAAGAGATAGACAATTTCCTAGCACGAAGCCAAATATATCTTGATGGCAGAATTACAAAACCACCTGGAAAGGTGTTACAAGCCAGTGAAAAACTGTGGGTAATGGAGGATGCAAAGAACACAAAGGGTATAACAATGACTTGTTGGGCTGTGTGGAGTTTATATATTCCATTTTTTTCATTCACTGCTTATGGGTATTTTACAGGTATATGGTGAACTACATTGGGGAGAAGAAGAAGAAGATATTATTATTATTATTATTTACAGTATTTATATTCTGCCCTTCTCACCCCGCAGGGGACTCAGGTTGGATTAAAAAGGTAAAGGTAGTCCCCTGACATTAAGTCCAGTCATGTCTGACTCTGGGGTGTGGTGCTCATCTTCATTTCTAAGCCGAAGAGCCAGCATTGTCCATAGACACCTCCAAGGTCATGTGGCCAGCATGACTGCATGGAGTGCCGTTACCTTCCCGCCGGAGTGGTACCTACTCACATTTGTATATTTTCGAACTGCTAGGTTGGTAGAAGCTAGGGCTGACAGCGGAAGCTCACACCGCTCCCCGAAATCGAACTTGCGACCTTTCGGTCACCAAGCTCAGCAGCTCAGTGCTTTAACCCACTGTGCCACCGGGGGGGGGGGTGATTACAGTGTACATATACATGGCAAACATTCAATGCCTTAGACACACAACATATACAGACAGACACACAGAGGCTATTTAACTTTCCAGCTTTCATGAGGGTATTCTGGCCACCTAGGGAGCTGTTGCTTCACCGTCCATTTGAGACACTGATGGAGTACTTCCTCATTCTTTGCTTGCTTGCTGGAGATTTTTATGGCATCATAAATTAGTTAAATTAGCCTCCCTGCATAAGCAGTACCTAAATTTTCTACTTGATGGATGCAACTGTCTTTCAGACTGCAAAGGTTGATAGCAAGCTACACAATGGTCAAAAGCTCACTCCGACCCGGGCTGGCTTTGAACTCATGACCTTTTGGTAGTGATCTTAATGCACCTAACTCCCATCCAGTCTTTATTTGTATACTGCCCTATCTCCCAAGGGGACTCAGGGCCATTTCCAACATATAAGGTAAAACATTCAATTACCAGAAAGGAAAACCATACAGACAAATTAAAATAATCATCATAAAACAAAATCCTACTAAAACGTACATTTAAAAAAATTAAAACCAATTCCATTATAGCTCCATCAGACGGGTTCAAAATACCAATGGCCAGGATTACAAAACAGATGTGATAATTATAAAAGGACTGGGCAAGAGATAGTGCAAGAGTGTATCATAAGGCCAGGGAAGTGTAGAAAGTGCAGAACAGAATACTATCTGACTAGATGTTTGACTAGATGGGCTATTGATCTAATCCCAACACCTGGCTCATATCTTCGGTGGATGTGATTATTAGTGGGGGATAGAAGGCCAGAAATTACACCACAAGGCTATGAAAGTCATTCATGTTGTGTACAAATTGAGAATGGCAGGTCGAAACCTGAGACCTAGCGATGCTCTCTTGTGATGTCATAGGAGGTAGACTCTAGTGATGTTAGGCCGATTATGATATCATCAAGCATCTATCAGTAAGCATCAGTCATTGATACACTAAGTAATCATTCAAATAAAAATATCAAGTCCAATTGATACACATACACTGTTCAAGGCAATGATCTCATTCTCAATTTCCGATTCCCTGAGGTCTAGGGAATGGAGATGTCCCTAGGACTCATTAATCCCAATTTGATTAGATTTGGTTAAACAGATGTGTAATGTGGTATTGCTGTATTAATCATTCTTGTACACATTCCTTGATTTTCCTCTATATGATATCGGAGAAAAGGCCAATATATCAGCTATTTTCAGTTTCAGCTTTGTTCACTCACCATCTGCCCTGTAAGGCCAGGTGGCCCTTGTTCACCTGGAATTCCTGGTCCTCCCTGTGAAAGGAGATGGAGAGAGGACTATAAATCAAATGCTCTATTAAAGTATATTGCTGTAGAGTATTCATAGAAAACTAGCCTGCACTTTTATAAAACAAAATTTGTGACCCACAGTTTTGTAGGCCTGTAAAATGTTATTACAGCTTTTATTTTAGCAATACGAATATAGGCATAGACAATAAAAGGTAAGGAAGGGCATTGCTAAAAACGCTGCTTCTTATGCTGGTCCAGTTTGCCTACATGTTGTATGATACTCCTCACACAGGCAAAATGAGACCAGTAAACTCAGGAAAACTTGAAAAAATTGCCAATATGAAAAAACACACATATCTTGGGAAGAAAAAAAACTCAAATATTGTAATAATAGATAAGTGTGCCCAATGGACATGGAATGCTGCTTTTGCTGTGAAAGGAATAGAAACATGAGTAAAGCGGAAGAAATAATGGTGTTGTTCTGCAATGTAACAATTTCTGGTAGGTCCCACTTGTTTTCCATAGTTATCCATCTCATTAGAAATGTAAGCAATTGGTAATTTTACAAATTTTCATGCTGTTTTCAGGAAATCTTTCAAAATAATGGAGATTTTTTATGACAATTCACAATACAAGACTCATTTTAGCACAACGTTGGTAATTAATATTTTGTACAGGTATAGCAAATCTGTTCAGAAAATAAAATTATGTTTCTAGTCATGTTTTCTGCACAAAACAAACATGTTCAGAATAGATCCCAAATTATTACTGTATTTCTTTTGCAGGAAGACTTTTTTTTCTGCATAGAAGTATTATCGTATGTACAGAAATATTATTTTCTGCACAGAAACATGCATAGTTTGTGCAGAAAGAAGCTTTAAACTATAAAGTTAAATTTTCTAAACATTTTAATACAATTTCAAATATTCCTTACACAATCAGTAATACCCTGGAGTATATTTACAGGTTTTAGTAGACATTTAGGTCCCTTCCACACAGCTGTATAAAATCCCACAGTATCTGCTTTGAACTAGGTTATATGACAGTGTGGACTCAGATAACCCAGTTCAAAGCAGATATTGTGGATTATCTACCTTGATATTCTGGGTTATATGGCTGTGTGGAAGGGCCCTAAGAGACACAGAAGACCAACAATGAAGTGGGATAGATGGCAAATCTTTGACATTCATCACTGAAGAGTTGTTTATACAATTTGACAAAGCCTCACTCCATCCCTTCTTCTGTTCTGATGACTGTTAAGTGTTCCTGCTCTTAATATGCACACATATCTATAGCTTCAAGCAAATTTCCTCTCTTTACTTCCCAAAATCCACAGCAAGTAAAAAAAGATTTTGATCATATGCTTACGGGTTCACCTCTTTCTCCTCGGTCACCTTTGTCACCTTTTGGCCCCTGTTCACCCTGGTGGGAAAAAAAACCCAGAATAAAGTAATTGTGGAACCACGAGGCAATGTGTGACAACTGTATGGAATTAAATTGAGGTAAGTAACTGTCAGGGAAAACAGGGCCACATTGGACTCCAGAAGTTCTGAGTGAGCTATACTATTGAGTCAATTCCAGTTGGGAAAAAAGGATTTTTCCTCAGCCAGGGCATCAGAGGGGCAAACATTTGCCAGTTGTCTCCCACAGCAGAGGTATCTGAGCACATTTTGGGGACAAATGGAAATGTTGGGGAGGGAGCACTGGGAACCATATAAATGCTTTTAGTACTCCATGAAACCCACAAGCCACACTTTGCCAATCTTTGACTGCTGAACATAATGAAACAGCATAATGAATATTATCTGTGGCAATCTCCCTTTTGTAAAACATTGTAATCATTACAACAGATCTATCATTTGGTGGCAGGTGCTGGGAGGCAATGGTGTTAACCTCTAGTCCATATTTTCCAACTCTTCCAATTTGATAATTGTTCCTGGTGGCGCAATGGGTTAAACCCTTGTGTCAGCAGGACTACTGACCAAAAGGTCAGCAGTTCAAATCCAGGGAGCGGGGTGAGTTCCTGTCTGTCTACTCAAGCTTCTCGTGTGGGGCCATGAAAGAAGCCTCCCACAAGATGGTAAATAATAATAATAATAATAATAATAATAATAATAATAATAATAATATAAACCTTTATTTGTACCCCGCTACCATCTCCCAAAGGATTCGGGGTGGCTTACAAGAGGCCGAGCCCAAATACAACAATAAAAACAACAGCAACAACAACAGCACAATAACTCAAAAAACAAAGCAATAGCAAAAAATAGCAATAACATTAACAACATCCAATAACGCAATTAAGAACAATGGCCGAGCCAAATGTAATGATTAAAATTAAAAATTAAAAGTGCTGGGCATGACAAGGTGGGGTGTTTGGAGGGGGGTGGGCATGCAGATATCCTGGATCTCTAATAAAGTGCGTTGGGACATAATGCTAGGAGTTTCCTTATTCTGGAAAGGCACACTGGAACAACCACGTTTTCAAGCTCCTCCTAAAGATTGCTAGCGATGGGGCCTGCCTGATGTCCTTAGGGAGAGAGTTCCGGAGTCGAGGGGCCACCACCGAGAAGGCCCTATCCCTCGTTCCCACCAATCGTGCTTGCGATGCCGGTGGGATCGTAAGCAGGGCCTCTCCAGATGAATGAAGAAAACGTGTGGGTTCATACACAGAGATGCAGTCACGTAGGTAGGCGGGTCCCAAACCATTTAGGGTTTTGTAGGTAAGCACCTGCACCTTGAATTGGGACCAGAAAATGAAAGGCAGCCAGTGGAGCTCCTTAAACAGGAGGGTTGACTTCTTGGTGTCCCCTGAGCAACATCCTTACAGATGGCCAATTCTCGGATACCATAAGCGACTTGCAGTTTCTCAAGTCACTCCTTACATGAAAAAAAACTCAATTAATTGTCTCTCATCCCACTTTTTCAGCTGCTTTTAAAATGTTCTTATTTATCTCTCCTTCTCCACTTTCTGCCTTCAAATCATGCAAGTTTAATTGCCGCAAATGAAGTAAAAATACAAAAGTAGTTTGTATTCAGTTAACTCAGAAAAAAGAGAACAGGGGAAGACTCATGCCCTTTCTAGTAGGTTCAGATAAAAGCAAACTGGTGCAGTCTCTCATAGTTTATGTGTCCTTCCTTATTAATAATGTTTCCGATTTTGATCAAATTCTGATGCAACATGTCCAACATGCATTCTAGTTTTTGTCTATGAAATGATGGAAGTTATAGATGATGGAGATCTCCAGGTTAGAGAAAACTGTAGCAAAGAGTACAAGAATGAGCAAATTATAATACTATAAGAAGGGAAGTCTTAGAGGTCAGGCTCACTTTGAGAGATGAGACAATGTATCTTACTTCCAGTTTATCATTTGGTTGGTCATCAGATTGCTGTGTTGACAATATGGGCACAGTTTCCCATAATCACAGTTGTTGTGTGCCTCCAAGTCATTTTTGACCTATGGCAATCTATGACCTGATATCATAGCATTTTCTGGAGCTGAGAGTTTGTGATTCAACCAAAGTCACCCAGTGGGTTTCCATGACTAAGAGGATAATCAAACCCTGGTTTCCAGAATCATAGTTCAACACATTAACCACTACACCATGGTGGCCTTCAACATTGTAGGCGTATTATTATTCAGAGATATTGTGGGGCTATGATAGAGGAAACAAGAGTAGGGCAACTACCAAAAAATAAATTGTTTTTTTTTAAAATCCTACAAAACCTCTGAGGATGCTTGCCATAGATGCAGGTGAAACATCAGGAGAGAATGCCTTTAAAACATGGCCATATAGCTCAAAAAAAAAAACCCTACAACAACCTAATCCTACAAAATGTCTATTTTTGAAATGTTTTGGCTGTAGAGTGCCAAACACTTTCAGAACCTGCTCTACATCAGAGAGGAAGCTGCTAGTATCACTTGTGAAGCATTGCTGCTGCCATCTGGTGGTCCAGAAAAGAACAACAGGATGACATGAATGACTTGAATAATGAACTTCTCCCTTCAATTTGCTAGCACTGATTGCTAAATTGGGAAAAGATTGATACAGCCATTCCAAGCTTGCATTTCCTCCTTCAACAACAAAATTACAAAAAAGTACAATGTTACACATTTATTACATTAACAACAAGGATAATCTTCAAAAAGGTATAGGCACATCAATGTCACCATGGAAACTGGGGCAGTCAATTAATCTTGTGAAGCTGATTTAATGTTTCTTCCGCTGTTTGTTTATACAGGTGAGTTGAAATGAACTGTGAAAAGTATATTACCAATTTACTAAAAAAAAAGAGAGAGAGAAAGAGACCAAGACAGCAGAAATATCTGAGCTTGACAATCCAAGTACAGATGAACAGCTATTAGGGCTGTGCATGGGTCAGTGTTTCAAAACAAGCTCTGACTGTTTTGGTTGTTTCTGTTCTTTTGGCCAGCCATAACAGCATGGGCAGTGCCGCCACTTTTTCCAGACACAACAGACCAGCTGTCACAAAAATTTAATATGCAGATTTGATAAATGTGGATATAATAATGATGTGTGGGAATGAATGTAAGAATGAAAGTTGTATGAGTGGAGTTAATAATTTTGGAAACACCGGTATAATATTAAGGCCTGCAACAATTAACTACCTGCTTGCTGGTCTGTGGTTGGAAGTTGCTAATAAGAACTGAAAAGCCAACTCTGATAAAAAGTGGGACAGTGATAACAGAAATGTTTACAATGTTAAGAAGAAAGTCAACATAAGATCAACACCAATAAAAAGAATTAACAATTCGCCAGGAAACTGAGATGGAGCCAGGATGGAAGAAGTCTATCATTAATTTACAATTTTGGGACTACATCAACAGAATATTCCTATAAAAGACTCAGTCTAATAATGCTCAAGGTGTGGCAGACCTGAGGAGTCTGTTCCACCCACTATGCTCTGCTCCATGGGAAGGAGGGAGATAGTGTCTGTATGGAGAGTGGCAGATTTGCACGGGAGCAGTCTGGTCACTTTCGCCTTCTTTCTTAAGAGAAGAAAAAGAAGTGCGCTTTTGGAGATCTGGTCCTTGGCATTGTTCTTAGGGAAAGAAGTTTTGGCATTTCAGCGTCTTGGAGTTTTGGCCTTATGTAACTAACTATGCATTGACAAGCTGCAGGAAAACAGGGTCTGGCCTAATCGTTGCTTCTCCAAGGAGGGAGAATATTTGGGTGCATGAGGATGAATACATGTACATGTGTGTGAATGTTGAGTGAAAATGCAATTCCCCTTTGTTTGTTTGTTAGCTATGTAATTGTAAATCAAATATAGTTGCATGGAATCTGTATGTCTAATATCATTCTTTGGCTAAATGTTTTCTTTAATCTGATATACCCTCTCACACTAGAAATCACAATAAAACAACCTATGCTTTAAAGTTATTGAGAAGTCATTCATGACACAGCTGCTGCCAAAAACAGTCGTGTGCCCACATGGGTTTCCCTGTGAGCTCTGCTTCCTGCCTTAGCCAATCAGAATAAGAAGGCAGCTCACATGCTCTGTGTTCTAACTCAGTGCCTTTGCTGCTCTTAGGATTGCTTTGTTTGCTTTTGGGCTCAATTTCAATCTTTTCTTTTGGTAATTTCATTTATTTTTCTTAGTTTAATATCTTTCTTTTTTTAGTATTTCACTAGAAAAGTGAGGGTGGGCATGCCTTTGGGGTGTCCTGTGAAAAAGGCATTTGGGAGGTATTTGTTTAAATATTGGGGTGGTTTACTGAAGAGAGAGGATAGCCTGACTCCCTTGAGTTCCCCACAGGGAGAATTTAATTCCTCCCCAGGTGTAGTTGAAGGATATGAGGAGAGACGACCCCAGAAAAAAATGGCTTGCTAAGTGTGATGCGTTAAGACAGGTCTAGATGAAGGATGTTAGAGGAAAGGAACCCAGAAAAAGTGGTTTCTTAAGTCTTATGCCTTAGTCCAAGTCTACCTGAAGGATATTAGAGGAAACGACCCAAGAAAAAAGTGGTTTCCTAAATCAGGTGCCTTAACCCAAATCTAGTTGAAGAATAGTACTAGACCTCATAAATAGTACTAGGACCTCATAAAAAGTGGTTTCTTAAGTCTTATGCCTTAGCCCAGATGTAGTTGAAGGATATGAGAAAAAAGGAACTCATAAAAAGTGGTTTCTTAAGTCTGATTCCCTAAAAATGACAGAAAGGGGAGCCTCAAAAGTTTCCCCATTGATCTATTCCCAGATTATCTGATTATCCGAGATTATCTGGCAATGGAGACTCATTTAATCTAGTTCAAACCATATAATCTGGTGTCAGATCCTGGGATATAGGACAGTGTAGAAGGGACCTAAGATAATAAATGGAGATATCTTTTGGGGGATTTTTGCTCATTTCATTGTTCAGGGTCAGTTATATGGAAAGGAGGCACTGCCTCTATCCAGCTTGCGGTTGCGATTATTTACTGCCTTTTGGTTTTGATTTGAGGCAACCTTTAAAGTGAGAGACCTCCAAGAGACCCATGCATTGACAGCTTTGTTAAATGGGTGTATAGTCACATGTTTAATGGCAACTACAACTTTGCCCTATAAGCATGTTTTCAATCCAAGGAAAACAATCACATGGTCTTATAGAAATTTTCATCCCCCAATTCCATCATCCCTAGCCAATGTAGGGAATGGTGAGGAATGTTGGGAGTTGAAGCCAATATCTGGATGGTTGCTTAATATCTAACCTGGGTTTAATTTACCAGACTGACAACAAGGAAGTCAAATGTAAAAAATTGTTACTCACAGGGACTCTAGGATGAGGTGTCATCAGGGAGGTCTAGAACAGGAACAAATAAAAAGAAGAGATGAATCTTATATAGTGGAGTGAATAAGCAGATATTAACTCACTATATTTGCTATCTGCCAAATTGATTATGTTTGTTAGCTTTGCCTTTCTTTACCTTTACTTTATTATGTTATTAGATAAATGGATGATAGATGGATGTCATAGATAAAAAGATCTATGTATCATCTATTCACAGCACAGCAACAAATAAATACAGTGTAGGAAAATATTGAATCAAAAATTGTGATAAAAAGATAATTTTGACAGAGCTAATTTCCTTACTATGTTTGTCATAGAGAAGAGGTGTTTTTCTTTCCAGGGGGTCATGCAAATCCATGGTTTCCCCATATCACAAAATGAATAATCAATACCAATACAATCATCAAATTGTACCAATTTACAGGCACGGCTCACTTATCACTATATAATTCTGAAAAATGTGATACTCACCGTTCCTGGTAAGCCTGGGGGGCCAGGGGCGCCAACGTCACCCTATAAAATGTTATATGAAGAGGTAAAAAAAATGAGTGTACAGCACATCTTATGCAATCCAAGCACTGGTTGATTGATCAAATGACTGATCAATCAATCTATCTTTCACCTAATATCACAGGTTTGTAGGATTGCACACCAGTAAAATAAAAACAAGCTAAGATTAAACATTTCCAACCCTCGGCTTATACTCAAGTCCATAAATGTTCCTAGTTTTTTTGTGGTAAAATTAGGTGCCTTGGCTTATTTTTGCTTTGGCTTATACTCAAGTATAATGATACTTTTCTTCTGTTGCTAATGCTGTTGAAATTTTCTTGCCTGGATTTCATGATTCATTTTCTCTCACTTGTATTGATATTTTTCAGATCATCTTAACTTCCAACAACAACATGTAGACCGGAGAGTCCTACATTATCATTTTTTTCCTCCTGTATGATTTTTAACATTTTTGTTTGATGGTGAAACCATTACAGCTTTTAAAGCTTGAGTAATGCATTTCATGCATTTTTGCCTGGCCCAATAAAGGTTTTGCTGCAATTTGGAAGCTGTATTTTGCTGTATGTCCAACATGGCTATCCCTAGATATATGTTGTTACAAATGTTGTCAGGACTCACCTTGTCACCTCTTTCTCCTTTGAAGCCAGGAAGCCCAGCTCTCCCTTTTTCACCCTGTAAAGCACAGAACAAAATCAGGTGCTTATTCAACCATAGTGGGCAGCATTCATGTGCACCAATATGATGCAGTGAATCAACATTCAAGTGGAAACATTTTACAAAAGCACTTGCTTAAAAGTATAAAATCAGAACAGTGAGAAAACAGCAAATTTTAATGCTTCCAAGCAAATTTTAGTTGGAAAGGGATCACCTCTAAAAAACCTGTTCATTATCTTCTATTCTTCAAGCAGAAGCCCCTTTCCTTCAAGCTCTTCCCTAAATAAACTAACACTCCAAAATACTTGCATGATCTCCTTTTTCTCCTCTCAGTCCTGGCAAACCAGATGGGCCTGGAAGGCCAGCTTCACCCTAAAACAATGGGGTGAAGAAAACATTAGTGCCTTCTCTCTGTCAACATTCAGTGCAAATATCACCCTCTTTCTAATATTTACGTAATTAGCAAATGGACACACCTTGTTCAGGCATTCTACTTGTGGTTAACACAACAGTAAATTTGAATGTGATATAATTGAGGTGGTGATCACACTGTAGTTTTCAGTACCAAACTAACTTATTGGAGGAATAGGGTTTAACTCCTTGGATAGCTCCTTTAAAGTCTAGCCTAAAACTCACTGTTCTGTTGGCAATAGAATAATCATGAAAGGGTTATAATAAATATGATAGGAATTGTAACTAATATAGTGATCCCACATACAGGGCAACTTTTCAAGAGAAAGGACCTCTCCTATTAATTTGGAACCCTGATTTTCGACAAGCTATGAAAAGCACACATGGACTGAAAACATTCACCTTCAGAAAGTCACTCTCTCCATGGGAAGACTGACAAAAACATTGGTGTCTGAGGGGGGGGCACACTTGTACTGTCCCTTGCTTCATGAAATATCCCCTTCGATCACCCTTCTAATGTTCACCATCTTGAATCGCCAAAACGTCCTAGTGAAATTGGCTCTCATCTGCTTGGTTTGGTGAGGCTGTTCTGGTTTGATATAAATCTAAATCAGCAATGCATACCCTTTCGCCCACAAGACCAGGTCGGCCAGGCTCTCCAGTTTCACCCTGAAATTATAATTAAAAGAAAGTAACAGTTTTATTACAGATAACATTCAGTAGTCAATTTATCTCTTAAAGTTCTGTACTGTTTTTTAAGCCCAGAAAAGTTTTACCTGATGGGACAAGAACATATAGCTCTTAATGCTGGGGGTCTTTATTTCTCTCTTGACTCCAGTTAACTACCTGGTCCATAATTTTCCTGGTCATAAAATTATGTCCAAGGATGGCAATTTACCCATGAAACAGGTTAAATCACATACAAATGCAATTTTTCAAAATCAGGTTTGCATTCCTTTTATTATTTCATTGGGAGAGTGATTTTAGACAGGCGGCATGTCCTCTGCAAAGCCAAAGGATGTGACCTGCCATATTTGTTTACTCTTGCTTTTAAGCTTTAATATCAATGTAGCATAAACTAGGCATTTGTTTTAATTTCTTCCATTCTCTGGTCATGTAATGATCCAAGACACATGAATGTAAACAAGATAGAGCCTGAATTTCAGTTTGATTTTGTATCTTTCCACCTTCCACCATGATGCTGATTTACCTTCCATGGATGCATCTTATGAAATCCTAGGGTTTGGTGAGGCACTGGGGCTTTCTGGCTAAATATGTATGTGTGACTTCCAGTTGCATATTGACATATGGCAACCTCTGAATTTCAAAGCATTTTCTTCGGCAAGGGCCACTCAGATGTAGATTTGTTGGTTACTCCTTTTAAAATATAGCTTACAGCACCTGGTATTCCTTGGCAGTCTCTTATTCAAGTACTAACAAGGGCTGACTCTGCTTAGCCTCCAACATCAGAGAGGATCTGGTGTCTAGGGTATTTTAGGCTAGGATTCTAAAAATACATATAACATATATAAAAAATACATATCCCTAAACTGCTAATTCCAGTATACCATAGAATGGAACCACAGTCATTAGTGTAGAGTCATTATACTATAATTTTCAGGCTTACTATTTGGAAGATTTGAATCAAGGATTACCTAAGTTTCTATTTCAAATGAACACTAAAAAGGCAAGTACTTTCAGCTTTGTTTGTGCCATTAGGTCATGGCAACATGATTCTGGCCAGTCTGTTCACAAAGTAGCCAAGATGTTTTGTACAATGGAGAACATACATACAACTACACCCTACATTTCATATTCTCAGTAAATGTAGGATGGCTTCCGATAACAGAGGTAATAAATAGCCCCAAATATATGAATTTTGTTTTTGTTATTTCCCATTTTATGAATGAGGGAATCTCCAAAAGCTCCAATCATTAACAGGCCTGCTCAGGTCTCACAGGTTAAGGGCCATGCTTTCATACTTGTGTTTGTCCACCTATAATGCTGTCTCCTTTGTTTTAATCCCTTCCCTGCCTTATCATTGTTACCAATGAGTTATGTTTTCTAAGGATACGTAGAAATTATAGTTCGAGTTTTAAAAGGAACAGACTCTAGGGCACATTTATTTATTATTTTGGTGATGCATCAGTAAAATTCTACTTTGGCATAACATTTTGAATGTGTTGGATTATTAAATATTTTCTCATAGTCTAACTTGTGCAGAGAAATTGGAAATAACATAGTAATTAAATTTAATAACAGAGCAGAAATCTCTCCCTCCTCTTTTCCCCATGCACTCTTATTTTACCTTGGGTCCCATTTTCCCAGGAAAACCATCTTCTCCTCTGTCTCCTCGCTCTCCCTGTAAAGAATGCAAACAAAAGTTAGAGAAACAATTTATATAATTAAACTACTAATTTTTAGATAAAATGAAAAAGTATGGAGTAAGTTTTGATTCTTAATTTTTTTTTGTCTTGGGCCATGCCCATGTATCAGGTATCAATCCAGAAATATGAATTTTGCAAATTTGGTCTGACTTATGAGGACTAACCAAAAAAATGCACACCACTAATAATATTTGTGGGTTTTTGTGGGTTTTCCGGGCTGTATATAATATTTGTTGTTAATTTTCATCATGTTGGCTGACACTTATGATAAACCTCTGTCAGGGGTGATTTGAATGCAATACACCTGCTTCTTGGCAGGGGATTGAACTGGATGGCCCATAAGGTCTCTTCCAACTCTTTGATTCTATGATAAGAGACCTCCTAGATCACTGATTTCTACACTTTAGGCTTCTAAATGTTTGGACTTCAATTCCTAGCAGTCTAAGCCATCTTTACCAACAGTTGAAAACAGTTGAAAGGTTATGGTGCTACAGCTGGACACCATCACCCTCTTCAAGGAAGTCTGGACAATGGGATAGGCTCTTAATCAGATCATATTCCATTATCCAGTCTGTCCTGAAGCCAAAGTAGGGCAAAGTCAATTTAATGATGGGGAAAAAAATCACAACACTCACCGGAAGACCGCGGATTTCATTGGAAGGGAAATGAATTTGAGGTGAGTCTGGGTTTCCTTGCCAATGCAGATTTCCCTATCAACCTAATTTAGCTGAATATCAGAATTATTTTATCAAATTTCACTACTTACTTTTGAACCAGGAAGTCCAGGTAAGCCTTCCAGACCAGATTTTCCAGGTAAACCCTAAAGAAAAGAGTTGTAAAACAAGACACATATATCAATTTTAATAATGCAGTGTGTTTTGCCTTCCACTTTTTAAAGGAGAAGTTAATCGGTTGCAGAAAGATGACTAATATATTACGACACCAGTCCTTGTGAACTAGGGCACATCAGTCACTTTGGAAGATGCATGAAGTACAACCATGAATTTCAAATACTTGGGAAGAAGTAGGTGAGAGAAGGCAGGAATAGATGTTGTTCATTCGTTCAGTCGTCTCCGACTCTTCGTGACCTCATGGACCAGCCCACGCCAGAGCTCCCTGTCGGCCGTTACCACCCCCAGCTCCCTCAAGTGACTGGACTGACCTTGAGGGAGCAGGAATAGATATGGGACAACAAATCATGGCCATGATATTGCATCAAGGAGGCAACGCTATACACCTGAATGTGTACCGCACTTTGATGCATATGTACAATGCACATTCCTTGTGCATTATTCTAATCTGTACAATATGCATTGGACATCCATGTTGAAATGAAATCACACGCAGAACTCCACTTCTGCAACCATGAAGTAAATGTGAACAATCCATGGCAGACAAAATGTCCAACTGCTTCCATAAGGGAATAATTGTCCAATCACTTTTTGTTGAATTTCTTGTGTAGTAGATGTTTTGATTTTGTAACTCTCTTTGTGTCCCATTTCTTTGTCAAAATATAGATGATGAAATGATGATTTTGCCTGGAATACTTGATCAGATTAGTACCCTCCCCTGACCCAATGATGGAAGTACCAGCAAACTGGACTTCCTTCTTCCCATGCAGCCTTGATTGTACATGGTCCAGACTGAACCGAAGTGGGATTTGCTCTCATGAAACATACTTAAGATCATAGTAGATTCAGTTTTTTATTCCATTACAGCAGTCTTGCAAGTAACCACTAGATGTCAGGAATGCCAAAGAAAAGATGCAAAGACTTATTCAATTTTTTACTTATGTAAAAAACCTGAGTCTCTTTCACATGAAAAGGTTCTAATATCACTTTGGTAGTATGACTGCATGCTATGGAATCCTTGGATTTCTAATTTCATGAAGTACTATGGCTCTGTAGGAGACAATTCAAAATTCCTAATGAAGCTGCAAATCCCAGGATTCCACAGAATTGAGCTATGCCAGTGATACTGAAGTGTTATGACTAATATGAAAGAGATCCTACCTAAAGGTCAGTGGTGGTTATTGGTGTGTTATTTTGTTTCATTTTCACAATTGACTAATTCAACAAGAATATATATGAGTCATCAAATCCAACCTCAGTCCATCATGTAGGAATACATAATCAAAGCACTCCCAAGAGACGGCCAACCACATTCTGCTTTAAACCTCCGAAGAAGGAGACTCCACCATGCTTGGAGGCTTCAGTTCTATTCACACATGCACCTAACCTCCCGAATCAAACATGTGGGCTTGAATACTTTAGCATTCTCATCCACCCATTTATACTTCAACAAAAATCAGGATTTTTTTTTAAAAAAAAGCTTTCAAACACTTACAGGTGGTCCCTGCTGTCCATTTTTCCCCATTTCTCCAGGCAGCCCCTAAAAAACAAAGAAAATGTCTGATTGTGGCTTTTACATTGTCATAATATTTTTCCCCACCCCTTTGTTCAAAGGCAAATGTAATGTATGGCTTAAAAATGGAACCTGAAAAGAAATATATTTTGGACTGTTTACCCAGAATCTTCAAGTCAGTATGATCCCTCCAACACTGGTTGGAGGATTGTATCTCCATCAATCAGATCTGCCTCCTTTATCTTCTAGAGCAGTGGTTCTCAACCTGGAGATCCCCAGGTGTTTTGGCCTACAACACCCAGAAATCCCAGCCAGTTTACCAGCTGTTGGGATTTCTGGGAGTTGAAGGCCAAAACATCTGGAGACCCACAGATTGAGAACCACTGTTCTAGATCTCTCAACAGCACTCCAGAACTGTCATCCTCAAATCTCTATGGATTTGAGGGGAAACGTTACAATTTCCTAAACTCTGGTCTTCCAGGTGTTTTGTACTTCAGTTCCCATAATTCCCCAGCATTGTCCAAAGCCACTGAGGCAGTGATTCTCAACCTTTGGGTCCCCAGGTGATTTGGCCTACAACTCCCAGAAATCCCACCCAGTTTACCAGCTGTTAGGGTTTCTGGGAGTTGAAGGCCAAAACATCTGGGGACCCACAAGTGGAGAACCACTGCACTAAGACTTTTGGATGAGTTGAAGTCCAAAACATTTGAAGGACTGGAATTTGGTAATGGAAGATACCAGTTTATGAAAACAATTTTCTTACTGGGGCACCAGCAAGGCCAGGAGAACCAGCAACTCCAGGAGATCCTGGGGGACCCTGCAAACAAATACACATACATATATTGTTAAAAACAATCATCTACTTATTCATTCCTTCACCCCAGGCTTGAGAAGTTAATGTACAATGTTATAAATTGTAAATAAACAGAAAGTTGCTTTACAATATCTTGCCAATAGAGGGGGCAAAATAACCAGAAATAACAATAATGAAAACAGGATGTAGAAAGGTTTTCCAATTACTATTTTTTTTAAAAAGTATTCTCACTTTGAATTCTGAAAATGTATGATACTCTTGGAACAGAAATATTTCTTCCTAACATTACACATTAGAAAAAAAAAAGCAATGGTAAATGTAATGCAGATGTCACATCCTTTCACAATACTTCTGTTCCAAGATAAAGAAAGAAAGGTGATGGATTAGATCAGTGGTTCTCAACCTGGGGACCCCAGATGTTTTTGGCCTACAACTCCCAGAAATCCTAGCCAGTTTACCAGCTGTTAGGATTTCTGGGAATTGAAGGGCAAAAACATCTGGGGACCCCAGGTTGAGAACCACTGGATTTCCCTGCACAATACTTCTGTTCCAGGATAAAGAAAGAAAGGTGATAGATTAGATGGAACGATGATAGATCAAACAATAGATGGATCATCCCCACAGAAGGTCCTGCATGACCCTGGTCCACATCACTCAGAAATTATCTACTGCTAAATGCCAATGATTTGGAAAGACCCTTGATCCGATAGAATTCAATGGGATAAGCAGCCATAATGTGATGCTGCTTTCTCAATAAGCTCATTGAAATAAGTAATTATGCACAAGATACTGTGCTGTATAGTCCTATCAGATTTCTAACAAGAATATAAAAAGGTAGATTTTAATCCAACTAAGGCAGTAATCCTATCCCTATGTAATTGAAATGAAGCACCATCACTCTGATCACCTCAATTTGGAAACATCCATTTACATAAGTCTTTGGAGAAAGTTAATTTCACCCATTTCTTGAGTGTTGTAAACTGACTCACAAACCTGTGCACAATATAAGGAAAGTTTAAAATTCCACATCCTTTTAATTTCAACACTCTGTACTAATTAATTATCATGTGGAATTAATACCCACATGCATGTGGGAATTATTAAAGATGTAGTAAAGTCTTACAAATAGTTAATTCATATTTCCAAGTCAGGAAACATGGTGCCAAGATCCATAGTATTTTATGAACAATGACACATACACTGCACAACAGGAAAATAATGTATTTTGTGAAAAATTGACTTCTCAATGTTATGTGGTACCAGAGAATTTAGATCATAAGAAAAGATGATCAATGTTCTTTTTGAGTTTATTTATTGTTGTATTGTTATGCTGTTGTTTTATTGATGTGTTGGGACTTGGCCTCTTGTAAGCCGCACCGAGTCCTTCAGGAAATGTTAGTGGGGTATAAATAAAGGTTTATTATTATTATTAATATAAACAAAATAAACATGAAGAGCAATGTGTAAATCTCAAAGAATACCATCATAAACCTGTGCCAGTGAATATATCTGCCTTGAAACTAGAGTTTTGAAAATATCCTTTCCTTCACCAGGGACTTTTTATGGAGTTAACTGCATCCATTCCTCAGGTGCATGGATGTTTATGGTAATGAGAAACCTTGGCAAGTACAATAGCTCCTGACTGCTTAAAATGGTAATATAATACTCAGAAAATTACAGCAAAATGCAAAACACTTGGCCATTCCAGCACAAAGGCTCGGTACAGCTGACTGTTTTGGCTTTTTAATCATTTTAAGTGCTTGCTTTATCGCAGCACAAATGAGCCGTCCCAAGTTATTAAGCGAGGCGGCCTGATGAGGTGAAGGCTGGTCTTATTTTAGTAAACAAAATCACTTCCTCTTCTAAACAAAACAAAACAAAAAACAGAATTATCCAGGGGCTCTCTGATTGCTAAGTATGGCATTGGCCAGATTTCTGCATACAAATATCTCTGGAGAGCATCCTAGGATTTCGGCAGAAGGGCAAGGAACTGTTTGTTGGAATAACATTTGTAAACTTGAAAGGAGGCTACAAGTCTGGAAATTTTTGCTTCCTGATGAAAAGGTTTTATTTTCTTTGGTGTTGCTCTTCAACAATGCACCCTGAATCAAGGAGTGAAAATACAAACTCCAAAAACTCACGCACCCTGGCTGCATTTATATGCATTGGGAAATTCCGGTTAATGGAATTTTCATCTGCCTTTTCTCATCTAGATGAACAATTCTTACAGGAAGCAAATAATTGTCTTGCAGCCTCTTGAAGAGCCCTTCTTTCATTGAATCATAACCTCACATAAAACTCAAGGGCCTCGATCATTGGGTGTTCCAGTCCAGAAAGGTGTATTTGCAATAAATGTGATTATGTGCTGTGCAAACCCAATGTTATTACTCAGAATTCAGACCTACTGGGCTCAACAGGTCTTGCTAGTAGGGATCATCTACACTGCAGAATCAATGCAGTTTGACACCCATTTAACTGGTATGGCTTAATGCTCTAGAATTATGAGCTGCAGTTTGGTGAAACACCAGCACTTTGGTAGACAAGGTTGAAGACCTTGTAAACATATATTTCTGATGGTCTTAGGAACCCCTTTGGCAGAGAAGGCAGAAGATCTCTTCACCTGTCCTTCTCTTCCTTTTTGGAAACAGACGGTGAATCCTCCCACCAAAAGTCCTCCTCTACTGATTGGCTGGCCTCTCAGCTGGCCTCTCAGCCAAGGGGAGGGCTGTTTCTGAGACTCCAAGTGGGGAGGGGAGAGCAGGCATGCTCAGTGCATGGCAGCATGGTGTGCATGTGCAGGCGACGGAGAGCATGCAAGGCTGGAGGGAGGCTCACGCCAGAGAGTCCCTTCAAGGCATGGGGGTTCTGTGTAGGAAGTTTGGCTCAATTCTATCATTGGTGGGGTTCAGATTGCTCTTTGATCCCAGCAACTCCCAAATATGGATCCCCCGGTGGCGCAGTAGGTTAAACCCCTGTGCCGGCAGGACTGAAGACTGACAGGTCACAGGTTCGAATCCGGGGAGAGGCGGATGAGCTCCCTCTATCAGCTCCAGCTCCTCATGCGGGGACATGAGAGAAGCCTCCCAGATGGAGGATAAAAACATCAAAATCATCTGGGCATCCCCTGGACAACATCCTTGCAGACGGCCAATTCTCTCACACCAGAAGCGACTTGCAGTTTCTCAAGTTGCTCCAAACGCAAAAAAAAAAAACTCCCAAATGCCAAGGTCTGCTTTCCCCAAACTCCACCAGTGTTCACACTTGGGCATACTGAGTAATTCTAAACAGCAGGTATTACTTACGACAGGTCCTGGCAATCCATCAATTCCTGGAAGACCAATCTCACCCTTCTTGCCCTAAATAGGAAACAGAATGGTTAAAATTACTCAACATACCAAGGAAAGGCACAGGATCAAATTTTTAACTTACTGTAATAATGACAAAAAGGAAAATTTTATGGCAGTAAGGTTCCAAAGCTTTCAACAGTCTTTAAATGTTTGTACAATATTGCACCTACATGAGCAGTTTTGCCTAGTAGTTTGAGGGATAGAGTCGGGGTTCACCTACACTTTAGAATTAATCCAGTTTCAGATCACTTTAACTGTATTGGCTCAATGTTATGGAATCATAGGGCATGAATAAGTTTACAAGTCGCAGCTTACTCTAGAAGAGGCGGGAGACCAAACACAAGCCAAGGATTCCATTAGCAGAGCCATTTTATACTAAGATGGTGTCAAACTGCCATTAATACCATCGTAGCAGTAGGAACTCGGAAGAGACGCTGGTCTCCAAACCCAAGCCCGAAGCCACTAAGAGGCTTGGGGGGTGTGGGTGTGAATAGCCACACAGATACTTAGGCTGAAGAGAAGCCATAGTCAAACAAATAATAAAACTCGTGATAGCCACACCCAAAATCACTCTCTGTATGACACGAATAAATCCTATAATTTTATGAGTTATATCTATACTAATATGTGCCAGCCATTTTCCTATGCCCTTTGTACAGCATTACTCCCTCTCCAGAGAAACAAAACATCAAAATATGGATGATAAAACTAGATATGATGGCCTAGACGCGGTTTTGTTCGTT
>NW_026847438.1:241134340-241208730 GCF_025583915.1 Anolis sagrei ordinatus
ACATAAGTAACATTTCATAGATGAAGACTAGCAAATGTGTGGCTAAGCAACAACAGATTGTGATCAAGGTGGGAAATATGATTAATGAAGATATGCACATGTCCGATTCTCTGTTATCCCACTATTTCAGATATTTTAAAAATATGCCACCTTTGTTATTAGCTTCAATTACAGCAAGTTATTTTAAAGCCCAAAAGTAGTTTGGACTTGGTTAATTCAGTAGGTAGAAGAGGAAAGCAGGGAAAGGAACATGCATTTCCTTTCCTGTAGTTGTGTGCCTTCAACTCATTCTTGACATATGGAGACCCTAAGGCAGTGGTTCTCAACGTGGGGTCCCCAGATGTTTTTGGCCTACAACTCCCAGAAATCCCAGCCAGTTTAGCAGCTGTTAAGATTTCTGGGAGTTGAAGGCCAAAAACATCTGGGGACCCCAGGTTGAGAACCACTGCCTCAAGGCAAAGCCATCATGGGGCTTTCTGGGGCTGAGTGTGTGTGACTCATCCAAGGTTTTGGATATGAGTTGTCATGATGATGTGGGGAATCCACAGTTGTCAAGCTGAAGGAAACTCCTGCAGCTTCCCCTAGCCTCTCTGTTCTTTCCACTTAATATATATTTGCCATTTTGAGAATGTGTCCTGTTTTTCAGCTGTGAGATGCTGAAGGGCATGATAGAAGTTCATGTCTTCTTGGACCTAATAGAGCAAGACAGCTAATGAAGGATAACAGAGAGAATACATCACAGAAAGATTCATAATTCAAGTTTGCAGAATTTAATTTTCAGTCTTTATGATTAATTTGTTGAAAAGTTAACTTTTTTGGCAAACCTTGAAGTGTCACCATCTGTACTGCTTGCTCATTTTGCTTAAGGCATTTTTGTACAGATCAGGTTCCAGATGAGTAACATCGGTTTGGGAAACAATGATATGCCCTTTGAAGAGGAACATGTTGCTATCATTGCAAGCAATTTTACCTGGCATTCTTTGATATTGCTATAGTGAAGAATCAAGGAAAAAATAAACCTATCACTCAGTTTACAGTGGACTCATTGTATCCACTGTCCGAGAACTCCCCCTGCCATTGCATACCAAAGACCATGGATGCTCAAATTTCATTATATACAATGGCATAATAAAATCATGTCCCTTATATCAAATGGCAAAATTAAATCTTACTTTATTTTGGAATATATTTAGAATTTCTGTGAATTTCACGCAAAACAACTCCCAAACTTCAAAGATTCACATTAGTGCAATATTACTCAGTTCTGAATCTTTCCATCCCGATTCCTGGCTACATTTGATTACATGTACAACAACTAGCTCCATGTATATGTCTGTGAGAAAGAGAAAGAGAAAATGCCTCAAATGTGCAGGGCATTTGAGTTTGTATACTTGACATTAGGCTATATAAGAACATTTGGGTCATTCCAAAGTTAGTGGTAAACATTAGCAATATCAGAAATGGCCATTATAGCCTAAAACACATATATACCCTCCTCTTATTCAGACATAAATGTTTTCCTATACACTTGTTTTGTTCCTAGGTATTTGAGCTCCTGAGCTTTGAGAGCAATCCTTAACCACTGACACCTAGCGTCACCAGATGTATTAATATGTCCAGTTGATACCCACAAAGAACCACACTCAGTTTTGGTATAACGAAACTATGAGAGGGCTGCTCATCAGAGTATAGACAACCTTTCATCATATTATAAATGGTTCTTTGAGAAGAAGCAATATCTAACATGGCTTTATTAAAATGTTGTGATGTATGACAGTACTCAAGTCAAGAAATCAATGCAAAATGAACTGAAGGCCTCCTCGTCTCTCAGCCACCAGCAAAAAGTTGGCTATACAATTAAGGAATTATTGTCCTTATCCTTTCCCACACACCCATTCGTATTGTAAATCTTTATACATTTCATTCTTGGAAGCAAGAACCAATAACTTCACTAGCACTACTTTTCTTCCTTCTGCAGAAACTTATTCTTTGTAGTTCAGAAGATGTTCTGCAAGAAGAACTTTCTGCTCAGAAATAAGTCGTCCATAAATCTCAAATAGTAAACTTTCTGGTTATCCAGGATTTTCTATGTGAAGAAATCAATTTTCTTTTAATTATTTCAAAGATCATTTTTGATATCAGTTGTGAAACCCAATGCCTAGGAATCCAGGCAACTGTTCTGTAGAGACATGCAAAAATAGAAATGCTGCCCACCCTTTGACCTTGTAATCCAGGAAGTCCGGGCTTGCCCTCTGGTCCTGGAGGTCCCTGTAAATGAGGCAACATTTAAGAATTACTTTTTAAAAGAAGACACCACATTCATAACTCAAGCCAGACAGGAATGATAATATATTAAAGTACAACATAGACAATCACTTAAAAGCACATAAGTAACACATCAGTTTTAAATAGCATATACAATCAATGCATATAGAGACTGTTCTTTAAAAATGGACAACAAATTTAGTTATCAAATCTATTGAATCTTCCAATAAATCATTCCACAATCTAGAACCAGCTGCCAAAAGTCTTCTGGGTGGCCATTGTCAATCCAGTCCTAAGTGATTGAAGTAGATGTCCCTCAGAGGATCTGAGTATATCTGACGGATTGTAAGAGAGGACCTAAACTAATAGGTTACCTGAACCTAAACTATGTAGAAATTTAAAGGTAATAAACCAATTAATTAGCAATGATTCCTATATAGGTGTGATATGATTACCCTAGGTGTACCAGTAACCAATCTAGCTACCCCTTATCTAGTCCTCTCAGTCAATGCATGACTCATTTAAGATTCCAAAGTAAATTAATGAACCATAAAGGGATGGAGAAAGCAAATTACTTACTGGGCTGCCTGGTGTTCCAGGGTGTCCTATTGGCCCTCGAGGACCTGGAGCTCCCTGAAAAGTAGTGTAAGTTTTTTAAGTTAAATGTGGAGAGATAAAATTTAGACTTCATCACACACTTAAACTAGGAATAGACATTGCACAGTGGGTAGATTATAATTTTCCCCAAATTCCCTCATAGGTCAACTCTGCCCACCACAGTGGTGCCCCATTGGTCAAAATAGTATTTAGATCAATACAACATTGTTTCCAGTGTTTTAAACCAAAACAGTGTAACTCATTGGGGCCTTGCTCCTATATTCCCTTCTATTACTTTATATAATTAATCAGACAATATACTGTTTCTAACAGATTGTTCTGCCAAAAGTATGAATAGCACTGCACCTAATGTAGTATTCTCCAGAAATACTCATTTGTTCAATAACTTCTACAGTTACAGGCAAAAAACAAGGGTGTAAATCGAAAACATACAGCATGAGTAAAACCAAGAATAGATAGATACAGCAAATGTACTGCAGAGTTGTGCCTTCCCTCCCCCACTCCTGGGTGTCCTTAGATAATGAAAACAGACAAAGCAATTTTATTTGGGACTTCTCGTGAACTAGCAAGGAGTGAGTGGGTCAGATGAATGTAACCCTTGCATAAAAGCTATTATAGGCAAGATAAACAACTTGCCAGACTCCTCTTAGATTTAAAATAAAGTTTATTCATGGTAGAGAGCTTCCAAACCACTCAGTTTGCATTGTTGTTTCTGTAGACTTTTGGGGAGGCGTTTTACCACTGACTTTGAGAGTTAGGAATGCATTAAAACATTGTTGTCAGTACAAAAGTGCTTACAAAAACATTACCTGCTCTCCTTTCAAACCTTCAGTCTGCACCTGAAAGATAGAAGAGAAATATTTTCAAAAGGCAAAATGAATTCAATAAAATAACTCTCTGACTTTTTCTTTTATGTCAGTTCTTAAGCTGAACTAGATATGAAGCCACAGAATATGCCTGCTGGTCATAGTTGAAGACCCTGATGGCGTAATGGGTTGAAACTTTCTGCTGGCAGGACTGCTGACCAATAGGTCATTGGTTCAAATCTGGGGGGAGTGGGTAGAGCTCCCTCTGTCAGCTCCAGCTCCCCATGTGGAGACATGAGAGAAGCCTCCCACAAGGATGGTAAAACATCAAACATCCAAGTGTCCCCTGGGCAACGTACTTGCAGACGACAAATTCTCTCACACCAGAAGCAACTTGCAGTTTTTCAAGTTGCTCCTGACATGGAAAAAATAGTTGAAGATTAAGTACACAGTGGTTAGTATGAACCAATCTAAAGTGTAGTCATATTCTAAACCCAAGAATCCTATAAAACAAATTGGCAACTAATTAATAACAATAATAACCTCTGCGAATGCATCTCCTCCTATGAACCAACTAGGACATTAAGATCATCCGGGGAGGCCCTGCTCTCAGTCCCGCCTGCATCACAGGCACGCCTGGCGGGAACGAGAGACAGGGCCTTCTCAGTGGTGGCCCCTCGGCTGTGGAATGCCCTTCCTATAGATATCAGATCAGCCCCCTCCCTATTGGCGTCTCAGAGGAAAGTGAAGACCTGGCTGTTCAAACAAGCATTCGATTAAGCAGTGTAATGAATATAGGAACACGGATTAACGGATGATGAGACTGGATTCTGATTTTACTGATGAGACACTAATGATTGTTATATTGATGTTTAATTGTTGATGATGCTATTGTTTTAACTGTCCCATAATCGTTTTATGATGTTTTGCATTGAATTTTGCTGTTGTTAACCGCTTTGAGTCGCCTGAGGGCTGAGAAAAGCGGTATATAAATGAAGTAAATAAATAAATAAATAAATAAAAAACTTTATTTCTAGACCACCCTCTCTTCCTGAGGGGACTCAGGATGGTTTACATACATATACATAAAAAAGGCAAACATTCAATGCCACAATTAACATCACACAATTAAGGCATCAAACATCTCAGTCTTCCATTCCACATGCAGAAGCTAAGTTTTATGTCAACTAAATTTTTGTTCAGTAGTAGTAATGGGATAATACATTTTGCCATTCTTGAAGGTTCCATTGGCATCTGTCTACCAGCCCTAGCCAGACAGATCAGGGGAACAAGGCCATAGCTGAGGGACTACAATCAAACTACATTCAAACACCCAAACAGTGTATTTGATAAACTTTTCCAATGTTGATATCACTTACTGCTGAGCCAGGTTTTCCTGGAGGTCCTATTTCACCCTAGGTTGGAAAAATACATGGAAGGAAAACAATTAAGTGATTGCAAGCATTGGTTTCAGCAGCAACTTCTTGTCCTCACTAGACTTGTGCCATTCAACTGAAGATACAAATTCCATCATCTCCAGTTCTACTAGGTTCTATACAACATTTCTGCTTTTGATGGTCCATATTTTTCCATTTTTTTTAAACTTAGTATGGTGTCTGTCTTTTAGATGACATGAAGGACAGTGTCCAGAAGATGCATTGGCAAACTTCGGCCCTCCAGATGTTTTGGATTTCAACTCCCACAATTCCTAACAGCCTACTGGCTGTTAGGAATTGTGGGAGTTGAAATACAAAACACCTGGAGGGTCGAATTTTGCCCATCCCTGGTCCAGAACATAGGTGGCACCTCTGAGAAGGAAACAGATTTCTGCAGTAACATTCTACTAGCGGTAGAACAACATGTGAAGACTCTGTTGATTCTGCTTAATATAAAACTTTGTCTGCAATACTGTGATGTCACTTATGTCCTGATGGGAAAAGTTGATGAATTGGAAAACATTATTCAGTTCAACTTTTTCTTGAAGTAAGATTGGCTTCTGCAATGGAATCTCTCTCAGGCTGGCTTTACAGTTTCATCTGCTGCACTCCTATCATCCATCTTCCCTTTTGTCCTTAAGTGCTAGATCTGAGTATCTTCCTAGATCTGGTAGTCAGATCTCAACCAGCTGCTATTCTAAAGAACATGTATCGATTAAAAATCGGACACATTTGTAGAAATTCAAATCTGCAGAGTTTTATTTTATGACATTTAATTATTAAATGTAATAAATCTACACACATTCCTTTCTCCCAAAATCCTATCCAGATCATATCACCTCCCCTCCTTCTTACACTGTCCCTCTAACTCAGTGGTTCTCAACCTGTGGTCCCCAGGTGTTTTGGCCTACAACTCCCAGAAATCCCAGCCAGTTTACCAGCTGTTAGGATTTCTGGGAGTTGAAGGCCAAAACATCTGGGGGACCCACAGGTTGAGAACCACTACTCTTCAAATTCTATTTTATCCTCGTATCATTTTACAACCAAGTCCTTAAGTTATATTTCTATAGGAACCTTCTTTACATGATCCCTGATACTGTGATTGGTTAGTTCTGTAAAGTAAGAAGTCTGCCCAGCTTCTGACTTTAGAGATTCCAACTTTAGAAGCTAGTCATGTTCTGCAAATGTATCTTGTTGAATAGTGTGGTTTCTAAAGAAGGTCTGTGAAGGAAGCTCCACAAGAGAGCTAAAGTATTGTTTCTGTCTCATGCACATAGCCATCTCCTTACCTTTTCTCCTCTGGGTCCCATGAGCCCTGGTTCACCCGGACTTCCTTTGAAGCCCTGTAATCAGATTAAGCAATTAAAATACTGAGATTATATCTTTTGGTGTAGGGGGGAAGAGGAAGGGTTAAGTCTTCCTAAATAAAATGAGTGTCAAAACAACTGGTCATACTTTGCAATCTTCAACCTGTGTCATGGGTTCTCCAATTTAGATTTTCTCTTTTGATACTAGTGAACTCCAAGAAAAAGCACTAGCAAGGAGCCATGTGGGTGAATATAACTATCAAGGTCACATTAAAACATTTAAATAAAAGATTTTTGAAACATTAAAGCCAGAAGTTCAAAACCTTAAAAGCAAGGACAGCAGCATAGGGAACCACATAAAAATCATGTTGTCCTCAATAATTTCTAGGAAAATACCCTCTAAATTATTTTACAGTCTTTGTAATGGTATTTCTAATGGTACTTTATGCTTCCATCTTTTTATCTTTTTTTTTTTGAATTAACAAAATGTATATCAATATTTTGATTTTGGTGAGCAGTTTTTGGAATATTATTTTCAGAAAATGATCTCAGCTTTTATACCTCTCTGCAACCTATTTTTTTTCTTTTTACATAGATTTGTTCACATACCTGTTTACCCTCCAAACCAGGTTTTCCAGGAAAACCATCAAGGCCTGGTTCCCCCTGAAGAAAGAAACATAAATAATACATTAATTCCTGGGGTGCTTTGTGTATTTTGTGTATTTTGATTATATATCAGCATTCTGAGCAGAAACACTGAAACTCTTTCAAAATGGTAGGTGTAAAAAGTAGAAAATCATGAATATATTTTTAAGCTTTTGCCTCTGGCTATTTTGATCTCTCCTACTTTTGTCAGGATCAGATTCTTAAACCTTGTCATAAAGGCAGAAACAGAATGAGTCATTTCACATGCTGCCTGCCCATACCTTTTCTCCCCTGGGTCCCTTTTCTCCTCTTTCTCCTTGTAGACCCTAAAATGAGACAAATGATGAAATAATAAGTTTTGTGTTGTGTTCCCACTACCATGGTTCCACCCTAGAACAGAACATAGATGAGTCACTAACTTTCTAGTAACTTGCATACAATGACTCATTATGTGATGAGAACTGTGGAAAGAGAATGCTGATTTAAGCCATGGCCTATTAAGTAGCTGTCTATCACATAAGAATAATGTTATGCCTCAGAACGACCTTTGCATATGCTAATTGTTCTTAGAATATTCATCAACCTGATCAGGCAGAAGGACTCTTATCTTTTCTAGTACCCACTGGATATTATCACTGTCACCCAGATAATAAGACTGAGAAAAGGTGAAAAAATGGTTAACAAATTTATAGCCAAGAGGTTTGTCATGAACAGGCTAGTAAGAGCCTCAAAGTTACCACCTCAAACTTTTTAAAATGAGAAGACATTCCTTCTTGCAATATAGCATCTTGGCATCATAATCATATCTCAGTAGTCTTCTTTTTTTAAAAAAAAGTCAATGCACATCAGTATTTCAATAATAGTTGTTGAAATAATCAGAAGAAACTTCAGGGATGGTGTTCAAGTCCACTTTCTTCAGAAAATAATCAAAACATAAGCTGCTTTGCTGACCATGGTTCTGCTATCAGTGTTGCACTATATGTCGATTCTTACTCTCCATGAGTTCTCCATACAATTCTTCATAGGTTTTGCTGAGGAATATAAGACCGTTATGACAACTTATCACTACAGATAGACTTTGGCTCTTACAAAGTCTAAGGAACCACATATCAAGTAAATGGGATTTTCTTGCTCAAGGTTTGGTCAAGCATAGTCTAGTACAGCTCCCATCTGTCTCCGTTTCCCATTCCAGCAACTACAAGAGAGGAGATTCCATCTGAACATTAGGAAGAACTTCCTGACTGTGAGAGCCGTTCAGCAGTGGAACTCTCTGCCCCGGAGTGTGGTGGAGGCTCCTTCTTTGGAAGCTTTTAAGCAGAGGCTGGATGGCCATCTGTCAGGGATGATTTGAATGCAATATTCCTGCTTCTTGGCAGGGGGTTGGACTGGATGGCCCATGAGGTCTCTTCCAACTCAATGATTCTACTCACATTTGCATGTTTTTGAACTGCTAGGTTGGTAAAAGCTGTCCCAGAAATCCTAGCAGCAGGTAAACTGGCTGGGATTTCTGGAGTTGTAGGCCAAAAACATCTGGGGACCCCAGGTTGAGAACCACTGGCATAGACAATAGTAAAGTGTGTTTGGAGCTAAAGACCAACATCTCCCTATACGAACTGGCTGGCATCTGAAGATCTGGAGGGAAGGACTTTTTCTCACTCCTACCACCATCACTACCACATTTGGTGAAAATACATGAAACAGCCATCTCAGGTTCTGGAACAATCTTCCATGGAAAGCCTAGTTCCTTTCTGCTCTCTTTCTAAAGCATGTGGCGGAAGGGTCAAGTAGTGTTCTGTACTTTTCTCTGTGTAGTTATATAGTATACCAATTTACATTATTTCTATCCATGCACTTTTAAAATAGAACTGTTTATTTAATCACTATCTAGAATGAGATGTTAGCTTAACTTTGTATTTAAACTAATCTTCTTTTGGTCCCATGCCTGGAGAAAAGTCCAATACATTTGGAAAAATGTGACCATCCAGGTTCTCCATTCTTTTTCTTTTCCTGTTTTGTGTGCATGGTTGTGTCCATATTCAAGGGCTTTCAAAAAAAAACCCTATAATTTCGCTTTACATTTGCAGAACTGAAGATCTCAGGTGCTTGCCAGCTGCATATCCATGCACCTAAGCACTGTTGTGTTGTGAATGTTTGAAATTCAGACATCAATTGATTGCTCAAGATGATTTTTAACAATGTCATTAAACATTTTTACCACACTTGGCAGATTGAACAAAGAAAAACTCAACAACTTACAGGTGCTCCAACATAACCTTGGCGTCCAGGGGGACCTGGCTGGCCATCTGTCCCCTAGTAAAAATGCAAATAAAAAAGAGAGACCAAGATCATCATGACTAGGGAAAACAGAAGATGTGCATGACCTGTTTCATTAAACAGTGCGATCTCCATTTTCACAGCTAATGAACTGTATTGTTGAAGGCTTTCATGGCCGCAATCACTGGGTTGTTGTAGCTAATGAACCGTTTGTGTCTTTATATGGAGATGCATGGAGAAATAAGGTATTGCTGCCAGTGACATGATGGATTTGCTCTTGGTTTTAGTCCTATCTTTAAGGAAATAATCCAGTGTTAAACTCTATTCCTTAAATACATTTGGACAGCTCCTTTTTTTTTTTTTTTGCTAATCCCAGAGTAGATACACACTTCACAGATATCAGGTCACCAAGCACCATGGGTTATTTTGCCTCATATCCTCAACAGATGTGTCTGGGTAGGATTCTATTGTTAATTTATTAAATATTGATATTCCATCCTATATCTTACCCTATTTCACCACAAAGAGCAATGGTTTGAATTGTGTCGGTTATGCACAACTAAAGTAGATTCATCAAATCATTTACTGAATGGTGAGTCAACATACAGGTAAATACAATTCATTCTGTAAGTTCTGCAAAAGGGATTTCAGCCAATGAAATGAAGTGAACTAATTTTTTGACAGTAATTTCAAGTTACCTAAAACTCAGCCTAGTTTTGAAAATGTTCTTATAATTACAATGAACTGATTTGATTGTTGAATATATGTGGAAAAGATGACATAGGTGTCATGGTACTCTTTCAGACAATAATGACTAATGTTGTCGTGATTAAAAGAAGCGCGCGCGCGTGTGTGTGTGCGCGCGTGTCTGCTTTTTGGGTAGAGATGGAAGTCATTTTAATGGCTCTAATAATGAAACAGCTAAATTATTCATTGAAACTATCGCTTACCTTAATTCCTGGTGGCCCAGGAAGTCCAACTGCTCCAGGAAGCCCAGCCTCACCCTCAACAGAGAAGACAATGTTTTTTATTAGAATGATGCTTTTATAGACATTTCACAAATATAAAATATAAAATTATAGCCAGATTTTTCTGTGAAGATAGAAGATCTGGGCAGATGAACCATTTTGAGAAAATGGTAGTGGGTGATCTAACCAGGCTAAGAAAATACCCAAGGGTGGACAAAGACAGTGCTCCAAAACTGCGGTCTAACGTCCTTCTACGTGAACCAGTTACAGTGGCAAGGCCAGACATTCCAATAGAGCCAAATGCAGCTTGGCTCCACTGGACAGCCACCCTTCCTTCTCTCAGGACATCTTGATGGCAGCAAGGACGAAGCCACTACAATGTTGACCGCCTGACATGAGTAAATGCCATTCCATTTTCCACAAGTGCAGCAAAGCTCCAGAATACTTTTGAGATTTTCCCTAACATGTGGCATAATCACGTTAAGCTACTTTATGCATCACGTAAGTGCTATGGAGCCACTTTGGTCCATTTCAGGTTTTAATGCCTATGTAAATGTGTCCTCCGATGCAAATGTCAAAAGCTTAGACTTCATACATTCAAAGACTTCAGTTGGATCTAATGAAAGAGTTACCAGTGTTCAAGAACCATGCAAAGATAAAGCAGATAAAGTGTTACACTCAGCCAAAACCAAATAGAAGAAGCCTAGTCTAGTAGTCAAATATATTATCCAAGAGTTTTTCTGGAAGTACTCTTCCTGTTGGAAATCTGAAAAAGTAATTTGGGGCAGCAGAGGTGGGAAATGAAATCAAGTGAAATGCAAAGGTCTGCTATACATGCATGGAGATGGGAGTTTCTTGTTTGTTTGCTTTTGTTTTGGCAATGCTTATTTGTTACAGCAGTGCAAACCAAGTTGGGCCTTCAGGACTATTTTGCATGCAATAGTGCATTAAAATATATAGAATGGTGTGTAAAGCACATTGTCTCTACGGATCATTTTTACATATTAAACATATAATTTGCACAGTGGGTATTTTATTATGTTTGTTGACCATTGATCCATATATGTTTTGTACTAAGGACAGCAAAGCAAAATGGTCTGTGGGCAGGAGCATGCTTTGATAGGCTTTGTGATTTGAAGCCTACAAAAAAGACCAGAATGCTCTCAAATTTTGGCTTGCATTTTTTTATCCCTTTTATGGGTTTTTTGCCTACCGTATATTGTGTCTAAACGTCTGTGATGATAGCCAAAGGGTTATGTTTATTAATAGATTGCCCTTGTCAGGTACTGGGGAAAAACATAAAAAGTTGCTATACAACTTGGCACTCTTTTTATGAAGGGTGGACATCCAAGGCCCCTTCTACACTGCCATATAATCTAATTCAAAGTACATAAACTGGATTTTATACAGCTGTTTATAAGTGGCTGAAAATAATTTCTATAGGTCCTGTAAACTCAGAGCTTTGAAGGAGTCAATCCTTGAGTCGAACCCTAATTCTTTCTTTTAAAAAGTTCTATGACTTGCTCTGGGTTTTCCTGCTGGAAAATACCCGCTAAACCCCTCTTCTGATCACTCCCAGACATCACTCAATTAAATAGGTTCAGGTCAATAATGCCTTATTTAACCCAACTCTCTGTGCCTGTCTCATTGTCTCATAGTTGGTCATCAACACTGCACATCATAGCATAATTCTGCCAGCAGATTTTGATGCTAGATTGAATTAAGATAAGATCTCAGTAATTGTTTGTGTTCTTTTAGTTGCCAATGCAAGCAAACAAGATTTGCTTCCTGTTTGGTTCATCTCAGCATATTCACTTCATCTTTCACATTCTATCCAACATCCTTTTATTTGTAAGGAATGAGTCTTGGAGAATTGATTTCCTCCCATTGCCACAGTGAAGTCTCCAGTCTCTGCATAAATCACTAAGAGCATTCCAGTGAACAAGAACATGCCTTCTGCCTTTGAACATCCAAAAGTTGTTAATCCCCAAGAAGTCTGTCTGCTGTCTTGGCCTGACTCCCACCTTGTTGAGGTTATTAATCTGCTGTCATTCATTTCAGCTGCATTCAAAAGGGCAACACTAATCCCCAAGACACGTTCCATTCAATGCACATTGATTTGTAGCATCTGCCTTGCTGCTGTAAGGAAAGGGGGATTACAAGGAAGGAAGAGAAAAGCTTACAGTTGCTCCTTTGAAGCCGTCTCGCCCTGGGATGCCAGGTGCACCAATGGAGCCCTGAAATAATAAAAAAATAACATTGCAGAAATAATAGGGAGCCATCCTTGGCATAAAATTAGCACCAGCTAGAAGTAGAAGCACATGAATCTAATCACTTCTTCCCTTGACAACATTAATTTGTGGTCTCAAAGGAAACTTTTTGCCCAGCTTTACAATTTCTGATATTAAGCTCTACATTTATTACTTGCTAAATACAGCCATGGCGATACTTGGGATTTTTCCAAGGCTTATCAAGAGACACCCAACTCCTCCTATTTTTCAAATATTGCTAGATATAGACAAAACATTGCTGGACATTTACACTTTCAACTGCACATGGCAGAATAAGTTTTTCAATTTTCAGTTGTGTTTGTGTCAGGATTGCACCTGTGGATAAGAACATCTTAACTCTGAAGTTAAAACAAGTAGGTCTCTCTTCCAGTTTGTAAAAATGACAATGGGCCCTTCCACACAGACCTATATCCCAGAATATCAAGGCAGAAAATCCCACAATGTCTTAGTGTGGACTCAGATAACCCAGTTCAAAGCAGATATTGTGGGATTTTCTGCCTTGATATTCTGGGATATAGGGCTGTGTGGAAGGGCCCAATGACTTAATGCATGGACTCAGCTTGAACATACCAAATGAAGCATTCAGCTATGAGCAATGACCCCTTGAGAATAGGGATGTCTTCAAAAATGCCAAAATGTCTTCAGCTGAGTTCTGCATGGATCCCAGCAACAGCAATATAAGCCCCTAACCTAGCACTCTAAGGGCCCTTCCACACAGCCCTATATCCCAGACTATCAAGGCAGGAAATCCCACATTATCTGAGTGTGGACACAGGGCCCTTCCACACATCCCTATATCCCAGACTATCAAGGCAGGAAATCCCACATTATCTGAGTGTGGACTCAGAAAACTCATCTCAAATTTTGTGGGATTTTCTGCCTTGATATTCTGGGATATAGGGCTGTTTGGAAGGACCCAAAGGATCCTGGATATAGAGAGTGAGGTTTCACAAAATATGCCCCTTATCCAAAATGTTTATCTTGTTTGCCTAACCTTGTCCTCTATTTTATCCTTCTTATATGCTGATTTCAGACAGCCTGATGTTGCCTTTTAAATGTATCTCTAGGCCCTTCCACACAGCTGCATAACCCAGAATATATGGCAGAAAATCCCACAATATCTGTTTTGAACAGGATTATCTGAGTCTACACTGCCATATATTCCAGTTCAAAGCAGATAATGTGGGATTTTATTCAGCTATGTGGAAGGGGCCTCGGTGCTTTCTATTCATGTTTGGACACACTTTTGAGTTTATCTATACTTTATTTATAGCAATGTTCTGCACTTTAACTGTCAGAGTTCCATCTTATGGAATCCTGGGATTTAGTGGCTTGAGAAGATTCAGCCTTACATATCTCTATGCAGTGAAAGAGTTCTATGTCTAGCAGACAATTCAAAGCCCCTCGTTAAGCAAAAAAAAAAAATTGAGAATAGAGCCATGGCAATTGAAGAGCAATCAAAGAGTGATTCCACACTTCCATTTAATGCAGAGTGGGGGGTCACATCAGCCTGCCAGTATCCACACAATGTGCACAGACTGATGGGAGATGTTATCAGATGCTGGGTCAGGGAGTGCCCAAAAGACATCTTCCAAAGTAGATTTGATGAGCAGGTTCAGAGATGGTGGAGACTATTTTGAATAGTACCATGTTATAGGGCAGTGGTTCTCAACTTGTGGAATGTTTTGGCCTACAACTCCCAAAAATCCAAGCCATTTTACCACCTGTTAGGATTTCTGGAAGTTGATGGCCAAAATATCTGGAGATCCACAGGTTGAGAACCACTGTTGTAGAGAAAGAGCTATTTTACACATGTCTGCAGTTGCCTATGGCACATGTTAATAAAAGAGTAGTGATCTGATAGGTATTATAGTTATAATATACACATAGAAAAATAACAGATTTGAAACAAAATACTGCACTGTGCAACATCTCTTTCTATAAAACTAGTTTCTAAGTACGGAAAGATTTTAGACTGTACAAAAGTAACATTTAAGAAAGTGATTCTCCCAGCTGCACAGTATCAATCAGTCTCCAATATCTCTGTATATATCTTCTAATTATCTAGGATAGATATCACAGAAGCTCAAGAAGTATTTTGTCAAACTGATAGTTCATTGATATTTTATACTGCATTTTCTGCCAAGTTGCCTTTAATGTTTTAGATCTGTTGTCCTGGAACCATTATTGCTGACCAATAATTGTCTCACACAAATCACTTTGGAAATAGCATGCCCAAATTTCAAGTATTGTTGTCAGTTTCAGTGCAATCAGGACACAATGGAGAAGTCATAAAGAATATAGACAACTGTTTCTTTCAGTGAATTTCTACTCTTTTGTTTTTACCTTTTCTCCTCTTTCTCCCATCAGCCCAGGTAAGCCTTGAAATCCTCTTTCACCCTGAATAATAAGAAAAGAGAGGTTAGAAAATATTTGCATTGAAAAGTATACTGTCCTGAAGTGGAATAAAAGAAGTTTAAATCCACATACAGAATTGTACAGACTTTGACCTGTATTTGTTATGAATTGATCTATCATTTACAATCCTTAAAATGCCAGAGATTGAATTCTGTGTTTTTAGAACTTATCAGCACAGTTATAGAAAATGCATCTAGTAAAATACATTTACCTATATGTTTACTCACCAACAATTTTCCAGCAGAATTCAGACAGTAGTAATAATTATTACATGACCCTTGTTTGATCAAAAGCATGCAAACTACCCATCCAGTGTGTTCATTTTTTTTTTTTAAAAAAAAACAAAACAAAACAAAGCTGGGGCCATAATAATTTTATTGTGCACTGTGCAGAAGTCATTGTTATTATGTTTGTGTTTAACTGTTAGAGTATGTATTTGGTTTGTAACAGTAGCTAACACTGGAGTCATCTGGTTTGAATACACAGTGAGCATTGCCAAGGAGACAAGGCTGGCTAGCTCATGAGAGGGCGGAGCCAAGCAGGAAAAGGGGGATTTTTAAAAAGAGAGTGAGAGAGAGACTTGTGGGTGAGCGGGTGGTGTTTTATCAGTTTAGGAGGGCTGAAGAAAGAAACCTGGGCAGATTCTTCAGTCAAAGAAGATTAAAGGAAGTCTAGTTAAGATCCCTAGTTAAGGAAGGACTAGAGATCAGAGATTTGATTTAGGAAAGATCAAATTGAAAAGCTATTTATAGTAGTGAAACATTGTTTACTAGAGAGCGTCACCTCAATGAAAGTTAGCCACAGGCAGTGTTATCTGGAAGAGTGGACTGAATTATAAACCACGTGATATTCAAAGTTCCATAAGTTATTTAACAGCCTGCAACTATAAGCTTTGTACACAATAAACTTGTTATCTTTTTTTTGAAAACCGTCTCACCTCAACTATTCTGCGTCGGTAGAGCCAGATCTCATCGGTGGTACCTCAAATACCTTACGTTGGTGGCAGTTACCTTAATTTACTAATAATAAATGGCCTCCTCCATAATATATTCTTCTACACAATTGAGGCCAGAGGTGAATCCCCTCCATAACATCCACATCTGAACGATTGGTGATAGCGGGTGGGATCTTCAAAGATAGAATCCCTATACCCTGTCCATCGTGGAGTGCACATCTTCCCATGCACAATATTACATTTGTGCAATTGTAGTTTCACATATCTACTCACTTTTTCAATACAAATAGCAATTGCTCCCAAACAACCAAAATCATGAGACAAAACATACGTGTGGGTTAAACTATGGGCAAATTTTATGAAATGTTACCGATCAATCTCAATGAGGCCTGCCAACCAATTTTAAGAGCATGAACTTGGTTTGTAAATATACCAAGGCAATGGCCATCCAAGACCTACTCCTCATCTATCAAGTGCCATCTATCAGCATCATCTATCAGGGTCCCCGGCTGCAATCAACTGTTGCTTCCAGAGCAACCGCTCAGGGAAACAGATGGAGAATTCTGTCCCAATTCCAGAGGATACTGAGACCGAAAATCTCACCACTCGAGGCATTACTGTTCACCCACACCTCGATTCTTTTAACTACAAGTGAGGGGTTCCCATTCATGGCCAAAACCACCAAGAAGTGCTTTAGGTGCTCACCAATATGTAAACTTATCCCTGTTTTCCCATGTTAGCCTATTTAACGCCCACTCACCCAATTAGCCCTGACTGAACAGTGTACGGTAGGCAAATCCTCCCCCCCCCCAGAACATAGGGGGGATTCCTATCCAGCCCCAACTGGTGACCCTTAAAATTCACTGTTAAAGGGTGGGAGGGTGGGTCAATGTCCAAACTGGAATGGAGAGCAGAGCCTGAGCATGTCCTTATGCTGACTCCACCCCTTAAAAGTCTCAGCTGGGACTATTTTCTAAGCTCTCCCTTTGGTGTAAGGGAGCAAATCACCCTCTTCCCCCTCATTCTCAGGGAGCAGAGAAGCAAATATCTTAAGAGGCAAGGAAAATATTTCTTTTCGTTTGGTCATTTTCACATGTGAGAATAAATCAAGATTCACATTCCTAGCATGGAATAATGGAAGATGCAATCTACTAATACAGTAGAGTCTCACTTAAATAAGCCAGCAGAACATTAGATAAGTGAAAATGTTGGATACTAAAGAGGGATTAAGGAAAAGCCTATTAAATATCAAATTAGGTTATGATTTTATATATTAAGCTCCAAAACATCACGTTTCATAACAAATCGACAGAAAAAGCAATTCAACACATGATACGTTACTGTATTTATAAATGTAGCACCAAAACATCACCATATATTGATATAACTGTGGATCCAGGCAGGAGGCAGACCACATTGGATAATACAGAATGTTGGATGAGCAAAGATTGGATAAGCGAGACTCTACTGTATGTGGAAAGCTTTCTATTTCCCCATTTTCCCTCTTTAAAAAATATAAATTTCGGAAAATCTGACAGCAAGCAGTAGATACACAGTCACTCGCTACAAAAAAATGATAAAGTTCTATATATCCTGAGCAGGCATCTCCCAATACATTTTACATTTGGTGCTGAAGTGAGAATTTGATGCCAATGTGAGAGAAAGTAGGCATTTCTTAATTATATTAAGCAAGGAAATGAGATGGTTCTCTCATTTTCTCACTTTATTGGCTCAATTTTCTTTATAGGACTGCTTTTTCTCTATTATGACTTCATTGTTTGTAAAATGATTGAGCAGAATGGGATCTTGTAGGCCATCTACTTCAACCTTCTAAGTTCAGGGAATCAAGACCAACATTCAGAAGTGTTAACAAGCCATAAAGCTAATAACAACTCTAGGGATCGATACATTTGGTGGATGCTGATGCAGTGGAAGAAAGCCCTCTTAGCAACTGGTTCTCCTCCACATGAAGGCAAAGTAGAAGCCTTTAGAGAAGCATGAAAGTATATATCAGGAAAGAAAGAAAAGTTAGCAAGTGACAGAGAGTGCTGGCAAAATAACCAAACCTCCTGCAAGCCTTGGGTAATTCAGCTTTGTTACTAAGGCCATTAAAGACTGCAGGGAGGTAATTGGTCTTGCTTACAGTTGCCAGCTTTGGAAAGAGGGAAGCCTCTTGGGTCTTTGGCAGCTGAGCTAAAGGGAAAAGGTTGGCAGCATCTGCTAGCACTGTGACAGAAAGAGCTGCACCTGCTAACACTTTTGGTGCATTGCTCTTCCCTCTGCCCCCTTTCTAAAATTAGTATGCACATCTTTTCAGATCTTTTAATGCCTCACTCCCCTATTAACTATGTTTCCACCATTTCATGAAGCAATAGGTTGCATATGTTAAATCTTAGATTAAGAGTGTAGCCATACAGCTCCATTACAAGAGTTTGATCCCACATTAACTCTTGTGGTTCCAGCCAGTGGAATCCTGAGATAAATAGTTTAGGAAAGGAATTAACCTTATCTAGGATTGTGGCGCAGCTGGATGAGTGTCAGCTGCATTAAGATCACTCTGACCAAAAGGTCATGAGTTCGAAGCCAGCCCGGGTTGGAGTGGGTTTCCAACCAATTGTGTAGCTTGTTGTTGACCTTTGCAACCCAAAAGACAGTTGCATCTGTCAAGTAGGAAAATTAGGTATCACCTTAAAGTGTAGGGAGGCTAAATTAACTAATTTATGAGGCCATAAAGAAGACTCCAGCAAAGCACTCCAGTGGGGAAGCATGCGGGGAATGCGGAAGTACTTCATCAGCGTCACAGATGAACGATGAAAGCGACAGCTCCCCTGGTGACCAGAAAAATTAAATAGCCTCTGTGTATGTCTGTATGTTTGTATGTCAAAAATTGGCATTGAATGTTTGCCATATATGTGTACACTGTAATCCGCCCTGAGTCCCCTGCGGAGTGAGAAGGGCGGAATATAAAAGCTGCAAATAAATAAATAAATAAATAAATAAATAGTGTCCCTCAAATTCACAGTCTTAGAGTTATTAGTATTAGGCAAACATGGAATTAGACAAAAGTGAACATTGGGACGGCTCAGATGATGATTTTTGGACAATGAGACTAACAATGAGGGCATTGGTTTTATATGTTTTTAAAGGTTTTATTGAAGGTATTTTTGTAAATTCTGTTAATTGTATATTGTTAGGAATCGAATTGCTGTCTGGTTGTAAACCGCCTTGAGTCACCTTTGGATTTGAGAAAGGCAGGATAGAAATAGTGCATAAAAAGAATGAAAGAAAGAAAGAATAAGTCACCTACAGACCCACTGTCAAGACATCACATCTGGAAAATGATCATCCTCGAGCAACGAGTGATCACCTAAGTAAGGATAGTGCAGCCTGCTAAATAATCTTCACTCCATTACATTATCCTTTGCCTCTTTAAACATTTGCATATGCTAGGTAATTGATTCTTGACTGTGCTTTTTGACTTCCACTGATGATAACGATTTCCTCCAGTTTTCAAGTTTATGCAGTGATTCACTTCTCTCTCCTTTGGCCTGCAAAAATGCAGTGGAGTTTGCAAACGCACTGTGAACTCGGCATCAGTCTGTTAATACTGTGGCAATAAATATTTATGATGAATTCTTGAAGCTGCTCCACAGATGCTATACAAATCATTGCCCTCTTGAAAGCCCAGGTGCAAAAACCCGTTAGCTTAATTAGATTAAAACTGTATTAATATCTTGGCAAAGATGGTGCTGAAGTGTGGGATGAATTTCTAGGATGGGTAAAGCAATTCATCACATCTAATAGCTTGCTTAGAACATTTGTCAACCAAGGTGGGAGGGGAAATCCCACTTAGCAACTGTACTTTGTTTTAATTTAAGCAATTAAGTCATACAGATGCTTTGCGAACTTCCATTTGTTAGATGAAATAATAAAGAAAGCAAAAAAGAAACAAATTAGAGCAGATTCCAATAGAAAGATGAGGCACTTTGAAACAAATTGGGTCCCTGGCGATATAAATATTGAGTGTCAAGCTGAAATAATTGGCCTGAGTGGAAAAGTGTTTTTAAATAAATTCTTCAAACATTTATTTGCTTGTCCTTTGTAAAAAAAAATCAATGCATATCTATTGGATCAGAAGCACATTTTTTTCTGTAATTATGCATACCCTACAATACTTTGTGCATAACCAACATGAGACTGCGGTCAAGATGGAAAGTGTTATTAATAAGGAAAGATGCACAAGCTAAGGGGTGATTGAGTCCTACAAAGGAGGGTAAGACTCTAAACCCTCCTTTCCTCTTACAGATAAAAAAGCTTTAAAAGCCAATGGGGTTTTGGGCTGCATAAATTGGAGTATAGTGCCCAGATCCAGGGAAGTCATGCTTCCCCCCTCTATGTAGCTTTAGTCAAACCACACCTGGAATCACACTGTATCCAGTTCTGGGCACTCAATTGAAGGGAGATGTTGACAAGCTGGAATGTGTCCAGAGGAGGGCGACTAAAATGATCAAGGGTCTGGAGAACAAGCCCTATGAGGAGTGGCTTAATAGAGCTGGGCATATTTAGCCTGCAGAAGAGAAGGCTGAGAGGAGACATGATGAGGGCCATGTATAAATATGTCAGGGGAAGTCATAAGGGAGCAAGCTTGTTTTCTGCTGCCCTGGAGACTAGGATGTGGAGCAATGGCTTCAAACTACAGGAAAGGAGATTCCACCTGAACATGAGGAAGAACTTCCTAACTGTGAGAGCTGTTCAACAGTGGAACTCTCTGCCTGGAGTGTAGTGGAGGCTTTTAAGCAGAGGCTGAATAGCCACCTGTCCGGGGGGAAGGGGGTGCTTTTGAATGTGATTTTCCTGCTTCTTGGCAGAATGGGATTGGACTGGATGACCCATGAGGTCTCTTCCAACTCTATGATTCTATGATTCTACCCCCATTAGATTAACTGAGTGCTGAACATTTTTGCTCTTTGAACATAATTTGCAGCAAAAACAGAACATTTTAAAAGCAGGTGGGACATTCAGATAACAGAGGGTTCATCAGAAATTAGACAAGTGGAAGGTGTAGATAATGGAGTGTTAAAAGATGCTTTTCTAGTGATTTAAATTGGTATAGTGTTTTGAGTATTGACCTATAACTCTGAAGACTAGGGTTTGGTTCCCTACTTTATCATGCCACCTATTGGGTGACCTTGGATGACTTCACACACTCTTAATTTTAATAAAAACCCTCTGATTGATTCATCTTAGGCATGCCATAAGTTGCAAATGACTTGAAGGTACACTGTGGTGGAGGCTCTTTCTTTGGAGGCTTTTAAACAGAGGCTGGATGGCCATCTGTCAGGGGTGATTTGAATGCAACATTCCTGCTTCTTGGCAGGGGGTTGGACTGGATGGCCCATGAGGTCTCTTCCAACTCTTTGATTCTATGATTCTATGAACAGATACTATTTACAGTCTCAGAAAAAAGCAGGTTATACGTTCACTTTGGTTGGGTTGCCATAAATTGGAGACATCTCGAGGTCAAACAACAACAAATACTAGTAATCGATGCCAGGTTATATTGTTTTGCATATAACAGCGGAATTAATGAGTTTTGATACATTGTGTTCTCAAAATTAATCAAGAAGACTCAAGAGTTAGGCATTTCATTTTTAAAAATGCACACCATAAAACCATATTTGAATTACGGGCACAGTTCCCAATTTGGAATGAAAGGCTTTGCAATACTAAAGCAGCCAGCAGATGACAGCACATCCTCATGGAAGTTTTTCTCCCCAACTGTTGAAGCAGGAAAACAGAACAGAAAGACTCATCTCCAAGGTAAAGCAAAAATAAAACTGCAAGTAACAAGGCTTGTGAGTCCTGCAGTGCAGAGAGATCGGTTGGCTGCTGGGTTACACAATTATTTGATCTCACAACAATTATGTGCCCATTATTCTGTGTCAGTGAATAAAACCCAAACCCTGTAATTACAGTATTTGAATGAAAAATCCACCTAAATTTCAGGGCTTTTATCTAAGCATGAAATGGTAACTCCCAAATAAGAGTATTCTAATTCCAAAAAAGAATAAGAGGTCTAGAATGAGAGTTGCTCTTCATTTTACAATATAATGACAGAAGAATTTACCTGTGTGTGACTAATGCAAAATGAGAAGGATGAGTGGGGAAAAACTGGCTCAGAAAGGATTTAATGCTAAGTAACATTTATCCACTGGTGATATATCTTATATACTTGTATATCTTGAGATGTTCAGTATAGCATTTTCTTCAATTCCCACCATTGGGTACGATTGGGATATGGCTATATTACATTTGGCTAGTATAGAGAAGAAGACTTTCTCTCTGGTTATGCCAAAGCTTTCAAGTTTCATTCCAAGGGAGCTCCACAGAGTGCTTCTATAATTTTGTGGAGGACTATTTTCCTCTATAAGTATCGAATACACACAGTCCATAATAGAATCATAGAATCATAGAGTTGGAAGAGACCTCATGGGCCATCCAGTTCAACCCCCTGCCAAGAAGCAGGAAAATTGCAATCAAAGCACCCCCGACAGATGGCCATCCAGCCTCTGTTTAAAAGCCTCCAAAGATGAAGCATCCACCACACTCCAGGGCAGAGAGTTCCACTGCTGAACAGCTCTCACAGTCAGGAAGTTCTTCCTGATGTTCAGATGGAATCTCCTTTCTTGTAGTTTGAAGCCATTGTTCCACATCCTAGTCTCCAAGGCAGCAGAAAACAAGCTTGCTCCTTCCTCCCTAAGTTACGAACAATTGTTCTTAAATTGAATTTGTATGTAAGTTGGAACAGGTACATTTTAAGTGTATATATTAGCATTGAATAGCACAGGTAAGGGTTAACTCCCCTGAAGTGTACCCCCAGTAAAAAGATTTATGGAGATCTCTGGATCTATGGCGGTTCAATTATAAAATCCCCGACAGATGGAACAAAACATAGATGGTTACACTCTAGTCCAGGCATGGGCAAACTTCAGCCCTCTTGGTGTTTGGGGCTTCAAGTCCCACAATTCCTAACAGCTGGTGGGCTGTTAGCTATTGTGGGAGTTGATGTCCAAAACACCTGGAGGGCCAAAATTTGCCCATGCCAGCTCTAGTCTATATCATGAAATGGCAATGATATGTATTCATCTATGTTAGTGCATCCATATGCACTTTGAAACCATTTTAGGTATGGACAATCCACAGTTGGTTGAAATCATGGATCAGGAACACAATGTATGTGCATAAGTTATACATAAGTATATTTATACTAAAACTCTGAAATATATAGGATGATGAGTTCATTATTCTAAATAAAGTAGCCAGTATTGTCCTTTATATTCCTTAAAAGTAAGGAAGATAACCTGTGTGGTGTGAAAGTTTGAGCATTTGGAGAAGAGGGTTTGGATCCCTCTGAAGTTATGAAAACCTATGTGGTGACTGGGCAAAACATATTCTCTCAATCTCACAGAAAGGCAAACCCTCATCTGAGCAAATCTCTCAAAGAAAACCCAATGATAGATTTTCCTTAGTGACTTCATAGGTTAGAAAGGTCTTGAAGGCTCACAAAAACAACACAAAAGCAGGGAAATATATTTTATCTGGTAATGTTCAAATTTCACTCAATGCGAAACTTTAGATATAAGACTCAATAAGAAATCATGTTTAACCTAGTGGTAAGATGATATGACAGCACCTTCAACCATGGACTGGCTGGGTCCTTCATTACCATTCTTCCTCTTTCCTCTGATACTTCAGGGAATGATGCTAAAACTAGAATTCTTCACAGATGATCTATCACAGGCAGAAATGGTGGAATCCAACCATCTCCTTCTACTCCATTCCTCGTATTCTACTATAGCAAAGCTGCCAGGTTTTACATTTTTTAACAAAAAAGGGAAAGAAAATAGAAGTAATTTCAGTCATTTCCCTCCAAATTATTTTTGTTTCAAATCTCGAGCATCCTGGTCTAATCTGAAAAAAGTTAGGTGACAATTTACTTGCCAACCGTAATGAAGAGATAATGAAGCTAATTTTGCTGTGGCAGCATTGAAATGTCAGACTTGTTTTTATGATGCACATGCTGCAGAGTGCAAATTAGATTTTCAATGTTTTATTAGACTTTTCGCTTCCTGATTTCTGACATTTTAATTCTTGTTGAGCTTCAGTAACTGGCACTACTTTGTGTCTTTGTTAAACTTTGCTATGGCTGAAACATAAAAGTGAACTAAACTTACGTGCACAAACAAAAGTACGTAAACATGAATATATATCTATATAAATAAAAATGTAAATGTCAGTTTGTGAATGACCTCAAATCTCCCAAAATACTTTACCTATTACTTTGAAATTTGGATACAATGTAGCTTTCAAACAAGTGAATGTTTTATGTATTCACATACCTACTATTATATAGATGTCACACATGTGACAGGTAAAAACATGCATGGCATCAAAAACAGTGTGTGTATTATCATGGGGTGTCTGCGCCCTACACCACTGGAGAAATTACACTGTTTAGCTGGTATTGCACCACCTGACATCCGCCGGGAAGTAGCAGCCAATAATGAAAGGACCAAGGCAGTGACATCTCCAGCTCATCTCCTGTTTGGGTATCAGCCAGCACGTCAACGACTTAAATCAAGAAATAGTTTCTAAGATCTACAGAGACAGTCGCTGGAACACCTCAGCAAGCGAGAGTCCAAAAGTGGCAGGCTAAACCCAGAACAACCCATGGCTGATACCAAATGAGAGACTCCCCCCTGGGCACACAGAAGACTGGGCAACTTGGAAGGCACTGAACAGACTGCGCTCTGGCACCACGAGATGCAGAGCCAACCTTAAGAAATGGGGCTACAAAGTGGAATCCACGACATGCGAGTGTGGAGAAGAGCAAACTACAGACCACCTGCTGCAATGCAACCTGAGCCCTGCCACATGCACAATGGAGGACCTTCTTGCGGCAACACCAGAGGCACTCCAAGTGGCCAGATACTGGTCAAAGGACATTTAATCAACTACCAAGCTTGCAAATTTTGTGTTTTGTCTGTTTGTTTTGTTCTGTTAATTGTCTGGTTGCCCCTGACACAATAAATAAATAAATCAAAAAGTGCCATCTGCTAACTGCCCAAGCAACACATCATGAAGGGACCCCATCAAGGCTGGAGCTGCCATTAGGGATCCGTGGCCTCGTGGCCCCCCTATCAAGCCTGCCTGCCTGCCTCTCTCCTGAGCAGAACTGGGAGATGAAGAGTGGGAAAAGGACAATGGGGCAGGTAGGGATATCTAGGCTGGGGAGAGGAGCGGGGCATGGGCCTGGGGAGGGGGGCAAGGGAAGGAGGCAGACAAGGAGGTAGGCCCAGCCCAAGCCCTGGACTCCTGTAGCTCACACCTTGCCCAGCCTTGTTTGGCACTGCCTCATGCCCACGTCTCCAGGAAGACTGGAGGCTCAGAAGGAAGGAAGGATTGAATGGTTGGAAGGGAGAGATAGATAGGAGGGAAGAAAAGGAAAGGGTTTCCCCAAAACACACTGATTATTATATAGACCAGTATCATTATTATGGAGCCCCTGGACTGCAATGGGTTAAATCCTTGTGCTGGTAGGACGGAAGACCAACAGGTTGCAGGTTCAAATCTGGGGAGAGTGCAGATGAACTCCCTCTGTCAGCTCCGGCTCCCCATGTGGGGACATGATAGAAGCCTCCCACAAGGATGGTAAAACATCAAAACATTCAGGCATCCCCTGGGCAACATCCTTACAGACGGCCAATTCTTTCACACCACAACCAACTTTCAGTTTCTCAAGTCGCATCTGACACATAAATAATTGTTGTTGTTGTTGTTCATTCGTTCAGTCATTTCCGACTCTTCATGACCTCATGGACCAGCCCACGTCAGAGCTCCCTGTCGGCTGTCACCACCCCCAGCTCCTTCAAGGTCATCCAGTCACTTCAAATAATTATAATTATAATTATTATATAGATTATTATTATTATTATTATTATTATTATTATTAGTATTATATATATATTATATAGCGTATTATTTACATTATTATTATTATTATTATATAGATTATAGGACAGTATTATTTACATTATTATTATTATTATTATTATTATTATTATTATTATTATTATTTCACAGACAAAGAACAACAAAAATATTGTATATCCGCAAGCATTATTTATTTATTATTTATTTATTATTTACTTTATTTGTATACCGCTGTTCTCAGCCCTTAGGCGACTCACAGCGGTTAACAACAAGAACAGCAAAAATTCAATGCTACAATAACATGGTACAAAAACAGTTAACATCATAACACATTATACAATAATATACAATTAACAACAATAGCCATTCACTAGCGTCTCATCACTAAAAACATGATCCAGATCCATCATCCATTGTTCCATTCCTATGTTCATTACACTCATTGCACTGACTATTCGAACGCCTGCTCAAACAACCAGGTTTTCACTTTTTTGCGGAATTATGAAATTACATATGTTAGAAACCAGCTCTTTCTCTTTTCTTTTTTTTCCATTTAACAAGACTGGGCCACAGCAGTCTTGTTAAATGGGGCTATATATATATAGCCTCTAGGACATCAGATCCAATGTGATACATTACTAATTACCTGCCTTTGGAGTCAACAGGCATCAAAATGTTTTTGTTCCTCCCCCCCCCCCCCCAAAAACAAAAATAACATTAGGAACAAGTCGGCTGGCAACCTTAGCTGATTCAGAGGAGAAACAACTGACACATTTCAGGAAAGAATACAAGAGTTTTTATTAGAACAAGCAAAATTCTCTATTTTTTCTATAACACAGAAGAATGACATTTCAAAACAAAACAAATGCCCACACCTGATGTCAGTGAAAAGAACAAGTCAAAACGCAGCATTATATGGCAATTCAGCCAAAGAAAAGGTGAGAACAAGGCAATGTTACAGCTACAGCTGAATGCTCCACAGATCCAAAACCTCTTTGCAGTTTGAAAAGCTGCCACTCAGTTCTTTGCCAAGAAATGAAAAACAGTAGGAACACTTGGCACAGACCTGCCTGTCCTGATGCCAAGCTTGTCAGACCGACACCGACAAAACACAGCCGGCAGGTGCACATCTTCTGAAACTGCCGAGGGGCCAGAAGTGCCAAGGTTGCAACTGGAAGATGGTCCTAGGAGCCTCCTCTTGGCAAGTAGGCCAAACAGACACGACATGCTGCGTGAAAACCACTTCACTCTATGGCTTTGCTCCCTTGACTACCAATGAAACAAATTTTGGTTGCATTTAGCATCTGGTTCCCAAACAGTGCTTCATTTTTTTTTATTTGCCAAGTTTTGAGGTGATCTGATTAATCACCTTGTGTCTTGAAAAACAGTGGCCCAAACCACAGTTCCTAATTCCAACCATTGAATCAATGACTGAATGGTAAGTCAACATTCATTGAATGAATGTGTCTATTCTAGTCAGAATTAAAATTGGAAGTGTTTCTGAAAATAAATACACAATGCTTTCAAATGTCAGTGTGGTACTGATTGCCATCTGTATCTTTGATGCAAGCTAGTTGGCACCAGTAGGCATTATTGGCATCAGATGGCACTGGTTCCTAGTTAGGGATGCCTAAGGGACTGAATCTTCATCAATTGCAACACAAATCCCAAAACAAATCCATACTTCCCACACTAATGAGTCAACCAAAATTTTGAGCAATTCAAATACAGTGCTTGATTTATTGATTGATTTACTATATTTGTATACTGCCTTTCTCAGCCTATCGGCGACTCGACTTTAACTCTTATGGAAATGTCTAGTTTGTGACAAAATTCGTAATAAATGTCATACTGCATTAAAATATAATGTGGGAACAATATGGAATGGAGCTATGGGTGACTGCAGGCATAAGTGGCACAGGCTGGAAAGAGTTGGATTGATCCATGTACTTTCCCATATGGTACTGAATAATCTCCCCTTTTTTTACATTGTCTTGCACAGTTCAGATCATCATTTGTACAATGTAAAGGTGTCAAATTTTGCTTATACATTATGATCCCCTTAACTACAGAAGCCATATTTGTGGTTTTATTGGGGGGGAGGGGAGGGTCTATCGTAGGTATATTTTTTGGTTGATGGCATTGAAGGAATTCTAATCGCGGCGTGCTAGGTACTTTTTTGTGAGCAGACTTAAATCCATTAGAGTCTTTACAAGTTGGGACGACAGAAGATATTAGTTTCTTGCTTCTACAGCATGATTGTGATGAAATCCTTGGGTTGCGTTGATGGTTAGATGCAGTAATTGTTGTGCGTTGGATTTTGTTTCAGGAGTACATTGTTTTCTTTTTTTATTAAATTTGTCCACTTATCTATAAAACAGGATCCGGTTCTTTACTGTATCCTAGTATGCTTTCTTGTCTTGTTGGGAGTAGATTCATAGATTTGCTTCAGAGGAGAAATGCACCTCTTTCTCCACTCGTATCATGGGTTTTCAGTACATATAAAAACTGCTGGATTTTGAAAAATTTGCACCTCACTTTTATCCAAATTAATGTCGCATGCAGGCTCAATCCGTGAGAGATGTATGGAAGTACATGAGAGTGATTGGCGACTACACTGCTGCCATCAACAATAACGTCAATAAATACTTATAATTTTAGTCTTTTAATATTATGTGACACTTGCCACTATTTTCACCTACCCATGCCCCTCATCCGCTACTTAGACCCGTTAGTTTTTATATGGAAATTAAACGAATTTTGCTAGTATCACTTTGTTTTAATTACGTTTTTAGCTGTTTGTTAGTTTCGTTTTTATCAATTATTTAGGAGTTGGGTTGAGATAGTGCCTTTCAGTAAGGCCAATTTGATGCCGTATTGTCATATATGGGTTTTACTGTATGTGTATGTTTTCTGTATGTGTGTGATTTTCCATGGTCTAAAATTTGACTTTATTATTGTCAATAAAGTAAATTGTATGTTGTATTTTTTGTACCTGTTTTTCCATGTTGTACACCGCCGTGAGTTGTGAAGTTACCCACTAAATGTAATATTACATAGTGTAGACTATAGAATCATAGAATCGAGAAGATGTGTCTGGATAGAGACCGGTGTCACAATGTGGAAATGATGTATACTCATTTCAAAAATCTGCTGCTGGGTGATATGTTGTCATATTTTTTTAAATAATCCCTGACAGATGGCCATTGCCAGAACTTTTCTGTTTGTAAAAGTGTCCGCTGAATGAGATTTCGTGGAGCCCTCTCTGACACCACAGCACTTGCATTCTGGTGCTCCGATTATTTTCACTGCTGAACGGCACTTAATCCACATGTCTAGGAAGTTCACCTTATGTTTCAGATGAGGTATATCTTCTTCTTCTTTCTGTTTATATTTTTGATAGCCCATCATAGCCTCCCTGAGATAATTTCCACAGTTTTCTATTTTTATTGAGATTCTCCTGGCATTTTTTTTTTGGTGTTTTTATTTTGTTTGTTTTTTTTTTCCATTTGTTTTTGTTTTTTTTTGGGTTGTTTTTTTTTGTTGTTGTTGTTCTGTCGGTTCTCTGGTATGTGACGGTAATTTCAATGATTATGTCGTGTCGATATTGTATGGTTTTCACATTTGGGACCGGATGTGAGGTAATTCAATGATATTCTGTCATATGTATGGTTTCACATTGCCTTGATCCAACTGAGAATGTATGTATCTCCTATGGACATTGGGTCTTACTGTATGCATGATTGGTGGTTACTTTCAAAGTAATTGTGGCTGTATACTTACACCTCTGTCTTGGAAAGCCAGTCACCACACCAGTCCAAAAGCACATGTACCCAGTATTTCTGCTACCCCGCTATTAAAAAAGGATTGTATAACTCAGACCTGAGGGTAAGAACCGTTACACTCTTAATTGGGAAGAAACTGGGTTGCAACCAATGGAGTTATTTATCACAGATGAATTAACACAGGATAAAACTGACATTCTAGTCTTAGTCATGCTCCTTGGAGTAAAGTCAGGGTAGAATTTAAAACAGCATGGAAAAAACCTGGAATACATCTGTCATAAACCTTGATAACCAATTTGTCAGTTTATCCAACTTTTAAGCTTAAACATACCTTTTCTCCTTTTTCTGCTCGGCCAAATCCTCCTCCACCACCACCCTAGGAGAAAATGCACCCAAAGTTAACAACAGCCATATAATGAGAATGTAAGGGCATGCTATTCCTGTCAACAGATATCTGAATTTATTCCAAAGGCAAATATCTTTAAAAAAAATTTAGAATGTATTTCAAATATAGATTGAGTGATGGAAAAGAAAGTGGTTTCAACCTGTGGGTCCCCAGGTGTTTTGGCCTACAACACCCAGAAATCCTTGCCATTTACCAGCTGTTAGGATTTCTGGGACTTGAAGGCCAAAACATCTGGGGACCCACAGGTTGAGAACCACTGGCCTAAGATGTTTTTGTAGCTCCCCAAAGTAGAAGCCTTCAAACACAAAAAAAATAATCAAGGCTGTCAGATTCAAGAGCAAATGCAGTCAGTCCACCAGTACCAAAAATGACTGTCACTGAATTTTGCAACTTTGCAGGTTTCTGGGAGATTCTCCATTTGTAAGTCATATTTCTTAAGTCCAAATATTTCTGGGTAGTAACATTGTCTTGCTTTTAAAATAGCAATCAAAATTCATGGCATGCACAGTTGACAAGTATCTGTTGAAAGGCCCTTGTTCTACCTATGGTAAATGAAATTATTGATTTTAGTTAACTTAGTCACATATGTCTGTAAAATTAACATGTCTACAAATTACATGATGCCTGCCTTTCTGTCCTCATAAAAGCCCAACACTCCCAAAATACAGTCCATTTTTGGAATCTTGTTCCCAAAGCTTACAATTATCTTCCTATAATAAGGGATATCTGCCAGCACTATAAGAAATGAGTTTTCTGGCTCTGAAAGAAAAAGTATATATTATAATAAGATACCACCTTGGTTGAGCTGTCTTAAAAACCACAACAAGCAGTTTATAACTATTCCCATCAACTCATATTAGGGCATAACTATTCAACCATATTACAACCAAGCTCAAGCCCCGAACTGTGGAGCTGCCTGGGCTGATCTCATTCCCATTTCAAGGCTCCTTAACATGAAAGATCAGTTGGGCAAGTCCCTCCTTTACTAGGGGACTCTATGGAAGCCCATCAATATGGTTTGGTTTCTCCCTTCAGTCTTTTACAAGCACTTCCTTAAAAGAGCCCATCTCAACTCCATTCAAGAATCAGTAGAAAATAGACCAAATGCCTATTTTTCTAGATTGGACCATATAAGAAAAGTGGAAAAGAATTCTTAATCTGCCTTTGGCCAACCTGCATTAGCTACAAAGGCAAGCCAAAGAATCACACATAGTGCTAAAAATGCTCTTTAGGGGCAGAGTCACCTCTTGTGTCTTATAGACTTATAGCTCTCTCTTGTGTCTTTATGTTGTGATATCTAAGTTAGTGTCATTTCTGGCCTCTGTCTTTTCTGGGAAAAGCAATTCTGTTGAATGGCTAATTATGGCACTAAGGTGACAAAAGAATAAATTCTCTGGGTTGTTGTAGGTTTTCCGGGCTATATGGCCATGTTCTAGAAGCATTTTCTCCTGATGTTTCACCTGCATCTATGGCAAGCATCCTCAGAGGTAGTGAGGTCTGTTGGAAGTAGGAAAAATGGGTTTATATATCCTACTTCCAACAGACCTCACTACCTCTGAGGATGCTTGCCATAGATGCAGGCAAAACGTCAGGAGAAAACGCCTCTAGAACGTGGCCATACAGCCCGGAAAACCTACAACAACCCAGTGATTACGGCCATGAAAGCCTTCAACAATACAATAAATTCTCTGTTTTACACATGAAATCCGAAATCAAACCAAATTATAAACTTATTATTTCTTTAAGCCTAAATGTCTATCATCTTGAGCATATGCTTATATTGTAATGAGAAGAAAAAGCATTCACGAGCCTTACCGGTTCTCCTTTTTCTCCCTTTGGGCCAGAAAGTCCAATTGATCCAACTTCTCCCTTGACAAAAGTAAAGGGATGTTAGCTTTGGATTACAAGATTCACTGATCTATAGATATGGTTATTGAAATCACTCTTTTTTATCTATTACAGGGATTAAGAGAACAAAAAGAGAAAGGAAGGGGGGAAACCATGCAGTCTAGTTTACAACAGAAATTGGTGTTTTCTGCCCATGCTTAGAGATCTTGACCAAAGATATCAAAATGAGCAGTTAGCTTACATGAATTGGATAAGTCCTGCATCCAGGTTTCCAGATGGCATGGAAGCCATTCATCATACAGTGAGTTCTAGTTTCCTTCTTGCAGTGATTTCTCATGTCATTCCACAAAAGTAACCTCATCAGTTGAACTGTCACTGATTAAAATGGGAAGCTTCTATTTTTAGGGTCAGAGAAACACAGAGAGTTGTCCTCTAACTCAAAATAGAAATGGGAACAAATGAGACAAAGGCTTTGCTCTATACCATTTTGAGTGACCAAAGAACATGGCTACCCAAGTGGGCCAGTTTTGTGAAATTACATCATATCTCATGCTTGAAATCCAAGTTGGTGAAGTAAATATTCAGGCACAGCTATGTGCAAATGGGCTTTTTATCCTATTAAAGGTCTAATAAATGGAAAAAGAGGATATTTTACCAAACAAATGGAGGAATTATTTTAATAGGGAGGAAATGAATATTCACTATCATTCCTTTCATGTAAGATAATGTGTTTTCTGATACTTAGAACTGCCTGGGGGAAAAAAGAGCAACAGCAAATATTCTTCATACTTTGTAAGGTTTTTTGAGATATTTTGCTGAACAAAGATATATGTCTTATACAGAACAATTTCCTTCAGAGGGTGAGATTCTACATCAGAATTCATGCAGCTCTGCAAGTAAGATTTATGTGTTACTAGTGTTATGCAGCTCTTGTTAAAACAACAGCACCAAATCTAAAATAGGATCCACAGCACAAAGAAATGAATGACAAAACCTTTATAACTTCATGAACAATGACACTGCCTCCATAACTCCACTTCTGTGACCTTGGACTGAATAGGAATGCAATGTATTGGACAAAAATGTCAAATAGTTTCCAAAGAGAAATTTATACTTGTACGCCACACCAACAGCATTCAAATCGAAGCATTTTGTGTAGAAAACCCTGAACAAAACAATAACAGCAAAAACTGAAAATGCTGTTGATTCGTCCCAATTACATAATGATTCACATTTTTAATGGTGAGTCAACACCAAGGTAAATCTAAGAGATTTATTGGGGGTGCTATTAGGCACACTTTTTCTATGCAGAAAAGTCATATGTATTTTGGGGCAGAATACTTTTCTCAAAGGTGTGAATTGCTCTTGAGAACAGTACAGAAATCCTCTTTTTCTCCTGCAACATGGAGAACAGTATGGTAAATACCCATTCTTGTATTCTTTTTCCTTTTTCTGTTTGTGGGGGTTTCCTACCAATATAAATGGAAGGGTTACCCAGCTATCATTTTGCATCCAAGGCCCCTCTTTTTATTGTTGCTCTGAGACCTAGGGATATAGGGACATGATTGCCGTATAAAGTTGTGGAAACTATTCAGAGGAAACTGTGTGAAGATTTCCATTTCTTTTATCCCCTTTTTGTTGATGAGAAAGAGAAAGATCTCAGAAATAATCTTGTTTTGACTTCTTTATTTTAAGGCAAGGGTGGATAAAGCGTGGCCCTGAATGTTTTGTGGTCCTTGAGATTCAGAGTTCACAGGCCAATCTTTTACTAGACAACAAAGAGACTGTTTGACTGCTTCTGGCAGTCTACAGCTTGCAACATATTTATGTTCTATTCCACATAAAAATACACATTTTTGAGAACCATTAAAGTTTCAACCATTCTTGTATTTTTATTTTTCATTAGACCACATAGTTGCTGGCGGTTTCAGGGCATAAACATGGCCCCTGGACCTACTGTAGTTACTCAACATTAGTTAATAACTTTAATGCAAAAGGTGGGCAAACCAGAATTGCATGTGTTCATAGAATCATAGAATCAAAGAGTTGGAAGAGACCTCATGGGCCATCCAGTCCAACCCCCTGCCAAGAAGCAGGAATATTGCATTTAAATCACCCCTGACAGATGTCCATCCAGCCTCTGTTTAAAAGCTTCCAAAGAAGGAGCCTCCACCACACTCCGGGGCAGAGAGTTCCACTGCTGAACGGCTCTCACAGTCAGGAAGTTCTTCCTCATGTTCAGCTGGAATCTCCTTTCTTGTAGTTTGAAGCCATTGTTCTGTCCTAGTCTCCAGGGAAGCAGAAAACAAGCTTGCTCCCTCCTCCCTGTGACTTCCTCTCATATTTATACATGGCTATCATATCTCCTCTCAGCCTTCTCTTCTTCAGGCTAAACATGCCCAGCTCCTTAAGCCGCTCCTCATAGGGCTTGTTCTCCAGACCCTTGATCATTTTAGTTGCCCTCCTCTGGACACTTTCCAGCTTGTTGATATCTCCCTTCAATTGGGATGCCCAGAATTGGACACAATATTCCAGGTGTGGTCTAAACAAAGCAGAATAGAGGGGTAGCATGACTTCCCTAGATCTAGACACTATGCTCCTATTGATGCAGGCCAAAATCCCATTGGCTTTTTTTTGCCACCACATCACATTGTTGGCTCATGTTTAACTTGTTGTCCACGAGGACTCCAAGATCTTTTTCACACGTACTGCTCTCGAGCCAGGCATTGTCCCCCATTTTGTATCTTTGTGTTTCGTTTTTCCTGCCAAAGTGGAGTATCTTGCATTTGTCACTGTTGAACTTCATTTTGTTAGTGATAATTTGTCTCACATGACACCATGTACATCCCATTGTTGGATTTTGTCCACTGTTGATTTTCTCCTGTTCGTGACTCTTAACAATTAAAACATGCAAATAACTTGCAACTCTGTAAGAAGGAATGGACACAGTTGAATTGTGATATGGCACAATTGTGCTAATGAAAAGAGCAGTGATGTTAAAGGTTCTCAATGCAGTATGTATACACTACCTACACTAACACTCCAGTGGAATAGCAGGCTGGTGTGATAAAGTCCTTTAAAATTTCATTGCTCTTTTTGTGGCTCACTTAATCCCCCAGAAACACATGTTGGGCAGAAATTAGGGCTTGACAATACAGGCTAAACATAGGTCTGGCAGGATGGCGATGTACTTCCAAGCTTGTGGCTCCTCCTATTCATGTGTGAAGGCATTTGCAGGAGGAAATATTACACATCCCAAAATTATTTCATGTATATTTAACTGCATTGAAGTATAGAGTGAGTACAATGAAAGCTTGCATGCATTAAAACACCCAAGGGTTACTGTTTTCAAACTGGAGAAGAGAAACAGAACCAGGTAGACACCGACATAATGAAGATAAATGTGTCTTTCTCTTCAAATTCCCATCCCAGCCACATTAGATCCCTATTAAATACAGTGCCCTATTTTTATGATGTTCAAAAGTGACCAGTAGTGTTCTGTTTTTCTTTTGTCTAGAGATTTTTTTAATTAAAGAAAATGAATGAGCTTTTCATTCAAGACAATACTAACCTTTTGGCCTCTCAGACCTTCAAAACCAGGCAAGCCTCTCTCACCCTGAAGTAAGAGAAAAGGTAATTTATCAATTACACTTCATATTGCTTCCAGCACATTAAAAACACTCTACCATATATCTCCTTAGGGATATCTCTCAGATTCAGGTTTTTTACATTAATATTCCATTCATCATCATTGCCTTTAAAACATCTCCAGATCATGACCCCACTTTGTGGTTGAGTGAAATAGGCAGGTAATTTCCATGTTCCTCTATCTTAGTCAGCAATTGCAATTAATGGTAAATAGGCTTAAGTTACTTTATATATATTTAGTGTTCACTGCTTCTTTCTTGTATGGCTGGTTCCACACAGGGGAAAAGTCAGGTCCAACACAGGTTTAAAAAACTGGGGTCAAGCTGGACTTCTGTCTCCACACTGATGGAAAACACACACTTTCCTAGGTGAAGGTGTCCACACAGCAACCCACTCCCCCCAAAAAAGGCTTAAAATCTGAAAATAACTTACCCAGTCATCATTACTCTGCTGCTGGCCCTCTCCTGTCCTGTAAAAATGATGCACCAGGAAAAGGGCACCAGGAGAAAAGTAGCCCCTGCCTCCCTTCTCCCGGTACACTATTTCTGTGGGCCAGGAGAGGACTGGCAGCAGAGTAATGGCAGCCAGCTAAGTAATTTTTAGTTTTTAAGGCTTGTAAAGGGGGGTTGGGGAGGGAGTAGGGGCTGTCTTGGGTTTTCCAGGCTCCAGGAACCTAGAAATACCAAGACAGCTGTATGGATTGGGTGCAGTAGTCATGCACCGCAATCCCTGGGCTCAATCCACACAAGACCCACAGCTTGAAAAACCTGGGTCTTCTGAAAGACCCATGTTTTTCCATTTGTCAAATTAATTTGGCCCAAAGCAGGGTTTTCCTACTTTTGGCTGAATTAATTGGCTTCTACTTGAAACATTTTGTGAGCTGCCTGGATGCGACCTATCCCTTCTTTTAATTTTATCCCCACAGTCATACTAGAATCTAATCTAGAATATTCTAGATATTTTGCACTACAACCCAAGACAGCAAAGCTAAGTGTCCATGCATTTTCAGAATTATGGGGAAAATATATGGAAAGCTTCCACATTGTTAACTTGTCTGGCTGAAAAAAACTGTCAGTCCTGTCACATTTGAGGAACTTGGACATGCCTAGATAGGACATAATTTGCTGGACATGGAGAAATGAAACCACAAATATTAGCCCTGAAAATAATTTTAATATTAAAACCATCATACTGATATTTCATCATCATCATCATCATCAATAATAATAATAATAATAATAATAATAATAATTTGTTGACTAAAGTTAACATTCATCTGCATTCCCCAATATATGTAATACTAAATACAGACCTTTTCTCCTGGGGGACAGGAACAGTTGACTGTCTTGGAAGGCCCAATCTGTTCACTACCAGTTGTAGGTGTGATTACAGGAAGTGGAGGCTCCGTAACTATGGTCACTTTGCACTGCGTACAGAATAAACTAGGATTAGTACGTATCAAGGAGGTAATCTTTACCATCATTTCTTTACATGCATTTTAATGAGCATAGAACTGGCATGTATTCACTATTTTTTGTATTAAAACTGAAATCTTCATCTCTGATGTTTCTCTGTTAATTAATGAATTCATCCATGTATTTTATATCCATATGGGATCAAAAGCAAATAACACTTTTCATTAACACAAAATAGCTAAAATAGTACATAGTATGAAAAATCATACAGCATTAAACAGTTTTTAAAAAATTAAACCTATTAATGTCTATTACATATCACGAATCAGTGCGCTCATTGCACTATCCCAACCTGTTAAAAGCTGAAGATCTACTTAAATATCAAGGTTTTTTCTTGCTGAAAAATATGGCAGAGCAGAGTTTTGGACTTCAGCTCCCACAATTCCTAATACCTGTTAAGATAGCTGGGATTTCTGGGAGCTGAAATCCAAAACACTTGGAGGGCCACAGTTTGAGAAATCCTGCAGTAGAGAATTGGGCAACTCAATGCAGAACAACTATCAAGAAGACTCTCTCTCTATCTTGTCTTTACTAGATGTTCCAGTGATAATAATGTGACCAAGAGAAAGCCCTCCCGTGAAGGTCATAAAACTTAGACAAAACTTCTCCATATACACATACACAGACATACATGCCCACATACATTTACTAAACATACAATGAAACTTACAGGCCCAGAAGGAATGTCACAGCATGTTTCCAGTTCAGCATGCCGTGAATCACAGTAGATAACCATCCGCTGAAGATCAAACTAAGAAAACATGGAACACATGGAAGTCACTCCCAAAGGCTGAAATCATTTTGTCTTCTTTTTTCTGTGCATCTGGCCTAAGGTCAACTGGATTATGTGTGACAGAGAACCAGTTCATATATTATGTTTATTCTAAAGATGGATTATCATTGCTTTGATAATTGCAAATTTATACACTCCCCAGATATGTTGGGACACTGAACACATGACGTGTTTAGAGAAAATGTGAGAGGAATGTGGAGGATTAGAACCAGAATGGGGGTATTAAACTAGACTATGCATGGAAGTTGGATATGCATATCTTGGAAAAGGAGCTGTAGAACAGGAAGAAGAAAATATGTTTGTTACCCACAAGCACACCACTTTTTTCAGATTCATGACAAAATTCTTCAAACAAACATGAAAAGGACACTTGTTAGCTTCCACTTGTTTACGTCTTTATTTTACACATTATATTTCTGGTTTGCTGCTTTGCCTGGATGGTTTCATATTCTTCAATTTGGTGAAGCAAACAAAATATATTAAAAGTCCTTTTCCTTTTACAAGAGACAAAATGGAAGATTTTTATGGGTCAAGCTATGCAGATATCACTCTACAAAATGAGTAGAATGCTGGGCTTCCTTTTAGATATAGTTACGGTGAGCATTGTTAACTTGGACCACAGCATGATCGAAAATGGAAAGTCAGAACCTCAGGTTTAACTGAAGTAATCAATTTGCTGTGCTGTGAGCAGTGTACAATAATGTTTCCCCCTCTATATGTCGAACTCTTTTCAAAGTCCTACACTCTTTTCATGAGTTCAGATAATAAGAGAGTAGACTGGTGACCAGAGAAGAATGGATGTTCTCCTGATGTTCAAAACTTTTTTTTGTGTGTGAGTAAAAGTATTTATAACATTGGTACCTACATCAATTGGCACACTATCGTAGAGGCGCTTCCCAATCACTGTCTTCCCTTGAATGTCAATATTTTCTCGGTCTTCAATAGGCAATGTCTGCACTAGTTTACAATCAATGTACAGGGAGACACTCTGGGACTGGATACTCAGAGCAATCTTATGCCAGTTACGGTCAAACAGGTCACTGACACGGCCATTTTTAAAGACCACTCTCACTGCATCCTTGGTGAGTCCAATAGCATTATACTCCAAGGCTTTATTTTCACCGTCCAGCCGGATAGACACCTTTAACAAAAGAGAGAAAGGAAGAGAGATAGAGAGAGATTTTAAATGCAAAATTGTTTACTCAAACTATCAATCTAATTGAAAACTGTATACTTTAAAAATGTTTTACTGGAAGATATGAATTAAAAGGCAAAAGATCCATCCATTCTGACATTCAATTTCTGTCAATAGCCTACCAGCTATTTTGAGTAGGGGATTCAAGATAGCAACAGACTTCTTCCATTGTTGATCCCTTACCACTAATATTCATCAGCTCACTGCTTCTGAACAAATCAAAGTTCCACATTTATTTACTTATTTATTTATTTACAGTATTTATATTCCATCCTTCTCATCCTGCAGGGGACTCAAGGTGTATATAATATACATGGCAAACATTCAATGCCATAGACACACAACATATATAGACAGACACACAGAGGCTATTTAACATTCCAGCTTTTTCATGAGGGTATTCTGGCCACCAGGGGAGCTGTCACTTCACCATCCATTTGTGACACTGATGAAATATTTCCTCATTCTTTGCATGTTTGCTGGAGATTTTTATGGCATCGTAAATTAGCCTCCCCACATAAGCGGTACCTTAATTTCCTACTTGACAGATGCAACGGTCTTTCAGGCTGCAAAGGTTGACAGCAAGCTACACAAATTGGTTGGAAGCTCACTCCGACCTGGGCTAGCTTCGAACTCATGACCTTTTGGTCAGTAGTGATCTTAATGCAGCTGACTCCCAGCCACCTGCACCACAGTCCTGGTGTGCCACATAATTATCATCTGTATCATCATACACCACACCTCATTTTACATTGGCCCACAGTACCTGTGAGAGAGCCAGCTATAGACTATAGCTGCTTCTGGGGAACAATTATGTTATCATCTAAGATAATCTTCAAATCAGACTCCAAAGGCTTCTCCAACCATTACTTGTGCCCACACATTAATTACAAAGTCTTAGTAATGTCACACAAACCTTCCTATCTTTTTCTATCCACCTCACTTTCTCTGGTGCCATATAAATAGGGTGCTTCATCAAGTGCACAATATGGCTGCCTTTTAGATAACAGAGCTTGGAAATTGAGTTTTAAAAGCAAATAACATTATTATGTACTGAAGCCAATTATAACTGGTTAGAGTTAGGATGGTGCCTGAAGGTTCGGATCTCAATCGTATTGATTAGTTCCAGCTAGATTAGATCCATTGAATCGACTATTCAGTGGCGAGTCAACATGTAGACAAGTTCTGCTGGTTCAAAAGGTTGACTCTATTTGGAATTACAAATCGGATTCAGGGCATTATAGTGATTGTTTTAAATGCATGTTTGCAAGTTTGGTCAACCTATACCTCACCTGCCCCGTTGACACACAACCCTTGTTTCAGAGACTGTTAGGGAGAATGGCGTATTGTTCAATGTTTTAAAAACTCTGAATTTCATTAAGCCACATGGAAAGGGCAATGAGAGGTTAACATAATAGTGCAATAAACTGAAACTCATTGTGCACAGCTGTTTCCTGAAGGCTATACAGAAAGGTCTACCTGAGGTATGCCATATTTGTCAATGATCTGCCAAATGTACCAGTCTTCTCGCCTGGAAGCCTTGCGGAATTTGAAAGTGGTCACAAAGGCATATTCATCAGGAAGGCCTTGTGGGAAAACGTCTCTGGAGGAGGGGGAGAAAAAGAAAAGAGAAGCATTTCAGCCGTGTGAATTTGGGGGACACCTTCAGGTGGCATAATGGAGCCATTGTTCTCCATGGTACATCCAGGGACCATTTTCTTCATTCTTTCACATGTTTTTAAATGGGCAATGAACCCACTTTTTAAAAATGTTTTGGAATGAGTAACTAATTTCAGCAAAAATGTCAACAAGAAAAGCATAATCAGAAAAAAAACAATGAGCAAGTGCAGAGTGCTTTAATGATTAGCAGCAAAGTTTTTCTATTTTAAACAGAAATTTTTTTAAGAGAGTTGTAAAATCCAAGACAGTCCCCTACTATCTGCAGTCTCATTTATTCATGTTTGATCACATATTTTCTAGGACCTCTAGTCTTACTTTATGGCATTCCTGGGCTGCATGCTCTTCAATTCAATAGGTTTTGCTTTAGCTGTGGTTTTGTGTATCTGTATCTAAGCAAAGTCTGGGAACTTACCCAGGGCATGAGAGGGTTCATGCTGGACAATAGTATCCATTTATACTGGAATTCAATTTTCAAAATACATTTGACAAAACTGAATAGACATTTTTCATCCTGCACATATAGTTTGCCAACCCATTGCTTGACTACAAAGTTGGAATAGAGATACTTTCATTGGACAGCAGAATTAGAAGAGGCACTCCAAGGACTGTCTAATTGGACTGTGGAAATTAGGTCATCAACATCTCTCCTCTCTTTCAGAAGGAAGTTAAAAACCTGGATAACTTCTTTCAGAAGGAAGTTTAAAACCTGGATATCCGCCAGCTTACCTTTGGGTAAGCTGGCGGATGGATAAAAGACAATGACGACCAGAGTAGGAAAGGACAATGACAATGCAGGATGGATTATGGATTTATGAATTGACGAACGTTGACCACAAGATGATTTTATTGCTGCTATTGTATTAATTTGATTGTTTTAATTAGTTATAACTGTTGTCGTTATATTGTATTTTGTATATTGTATTTTGTGAACTGTTGGGCATCAAATTGTGCCTTTTGTAAGCCACCCTGAGTCCCCCCTAGGGGGTTGAGAAGGGCGGGGTAGAAGCACTCCAAATAAATAAATAAATAAATAAATAATCTTCGCTCTAGGCAGGAAACCAGGCTAAAAATTCCCTAAGACAGGGCTTAAATTCTTGCAATGATGAAGAATGTACCACCTGCTGAGACAGTGTATTTTATTGTTGACCAGCAGTTTCTCAAGTAGTTAACTCTACTTGTTATTTTTTAAACATTCCATAGTTCCTTAAGTCCACTCCTCTCAGGAAGGAAAAAAACTTTTTATTTCTTAATGCTTATCAAGTGGACTTTTTTTTACAAATGCTGAAATGTAGAGTGCCCATTTTCAGGATTCCACCAAGACATCCATCCGCCAACTCAACAAAACCATCTTCTGGGTCCTCCATTCTATTGTTGTTATTTTCCTTATTTTTACCAGATTTCTTGAACAGACAATTAGCAATCCATACCAATTACTTATCATGATCTGCATTCACTGTGGGGTGGGAGGTGAGGGTCTATACTGTAGACTCATTTCAGCTTGACACAGCACTTTAGCTGTCATGGCTCGATGCCATGGAAACATAGGAGTTGTAGTATACTGAGGATCCAGCACTCATTGACAGCGAAGGCTGAAGACCTTGTAAAACTTCAACTTGAATTGAGTCATGGCAGTGAAAGTGATATCAAACTGCATTCATTCTGTAGTGCACCCTAGAATCATTCTACCAGAGAAGACTTTAAAACTCTTTAGAATTTTGTCCTACATAGTTCTATAACTCTGTCTCTCTGTCTCTGTCTATCTCTTTCTCTGTGTGTGTGTGAATAATGCTTTTTGCACTTGAACCTACGGTTGAAGAAGGTGACTATATAGGAGGGTACACGAAATGAAGACAGACTATTTAAAGTGAGGACTGGAAATAAATTAACAATATCCAGAAACAGCCAGAAGAGTAAATGCAGATAATGACAATGGAAGAGCAGGGGGAGAAAGTCAAAGACAAACCCCAAAATAAACAGTTCTAATTTGGAATAAAAGTTTATGTCTCTTCTTCCCTAAATTAGAGCTCTGTTTTAAATCTGGGAATAGCCTTTGCAGCCTTCTCTGTTTGGCAGCCACGAGCATCTAGGCTATGGTCCATCTAAACCCTGCTGTGCTCTAGTGACTTCCTTGAAGAATTCTTCTCCATTATTTTCTCCTTGATTTAAATCCCAATGCTTGCAAGCCAGACTTCTACACCTCCTGTCAGACAGCATCACAGCCTTGTTTCATGCCTTGCCTAGATCAATAACTGGGTGTTTAAAACATCCTTTTGGGCATCTTGCCATTGTAGTTTTAGTTGGCACCATGGAGTGGAAAACAATTCATTGAAAAAGGCAAATCCTGACAAATTGAGAAATTGTGGTGGCAGGAAAGTACTGATGATGATACTAAAGCACTAAAGCACTCTTGCTGCAGCTTGTTGTAAAAGAAGTTGACATGATTTTCTAGAGTAGTGGTTCTCAACCTGTGGGTCCCAAAGTGTTTTGGCCTACAACTCCCAGAAGTCCCAGCCAGTTTACCAGCTGTTAGGATTTCTGGAAGTTGAAGACCAAAACATCTGGGGACCCACAGGTTGGGAACCACTGTTCTAGATAGAGTTGTTGGGCTAATAGCTTCCAAGTTCCTGAGATTTGACCTGGGTGTTGTTTGGGAGTGTGGGGACAGAGAAGAGGCATGGGTCAGTTAGATTGTCAGACCAGTGGTTCTCAACCTGTGGGTCCCCAGGTGTTTTGGCCTACAACTCCCAGAAATCCTAGCCAGTTTACCAGCAGTTAGGATTTCTGGAAGCTGAAGTCCAAAACATCTGGGGACCCACAGGTTGAGAACCACTGTTCTAGACAATTTACAGTAGGCACTGCAAGGCATTATGCAGCAGGGTCAAAAGTGCATGGTTAATATGGACATATATGGACCTACACAACTTTTTAACCTGCAATTTCTCCATCTCACCCTGAAGATTGAAGAAGAGAGGTCAAGCCATGAAGATCGGGGCCAGGCCATGAGTTCTGGGGACCCTAATCCAGAATCAGGAGCTCAAACATAAATAGAATTTACAAAATCATATACCTTCCAAATGCCTTGATGCAGTAGTGGTTGTTCTGATGTAGTAGTGTACCTTTCTAGTTTTTCAGCAGATTTTAAAAGATCCCATTTTCTCTCTCCTACTATCCTCAGCTTACTTTCCTTGCTGGAAACTGAGATAAAACTACAAAATTAATTTCCACTCAATTCATTCAGTGAGAAGGGAGGATAGAAGGGGGGAAATATTCCTCTTCTCCATAGGCTCAAACAAAAGCAAACCACTAAAGCCTCATAACTTATATGTTCTAATCTGCTTACAATGGTTGTCATGTTGATCACACGCTGATGTTGGTCAACATAAAATCATTCTTGCCTGCTAAGAAGCACAAATGGGTATTATCTGCAATTGTAGAAGTCCAGGCTTGGCACAAATGAATGGCAGGGAAATTCGCAAGCCAAAAAAGGTTAAAAGGTGGTAATACTTACTCTGTCCTCTGCACAATGGGGAAGCTTCCAAGACGCACATAAGCACTATGGATCCCATTGTCTTTCATTCCAAATATCTCCCGCACCCGGAATTGTTCCATCAGGTCAAATCCTGTCACAAAGGAAAGAGATGAGAAAAATGGGGTAGGTGATAAAGAAGGACCTAAATGAGTGGTTGATATGATGCAATCCTCCAAACTTCAGTAGACTGCAAGTCCCAGTATTAAAAGAAACAGAGGATGCAGGGAGTTTTAATCCAAAACCTGGAGGGTTGCAGGATTCCCATGCTGGGTTAAAATTAGTTAAGAGAGTTGCTGCATCAGTGATGTTTATGTAAGGTCCATGGATTCATTAGTTCTACTTTGTTCATGGGAAGACTATGATTCAATCTTATTGTCAGCTATCATCAAGTTGACTTGGACTTATGGTGATCCTGTAGTTGAAGGACCTCCAAATTACCATAATATCAACAGTCCTGATCAGGTTTAGCAGACTCAGAGTCATGGATAACAATAATGTTGTCATGGATGATGGCAAATCATGAATTCAGGGCAGCTGTCATCTGAATCTGGGGATCTATCACCTCTCCACGTGTTGATATGATAATCCCGCATCTCTAGCCAGGCCTGTTGAAGTTGTAAAGAAGTAGAATCCAGCTAGACATGGGAAGTTCTACCCATCCACTAGCTTCACCTAAAGATCACTGACATGCAAAGATGTTCATGTTCAAAGTTTTCCTCCAAGACTATCATTTCATACTGAGCAAATCCCATGCTATTCAATACAATGAAAGGTGCTTTGAACATCTGTCAAACCTATAATTGCATTTATAGTGTAGGTCATGATGGTTGCCTTGCAGTTATTTCTTTGTTTCTTGGAGTTATTCTTTTTTACTCTTTGCCCCATTTTCAATAAAGAGTTATAATAAGGCATTTATTGCTGCCGAGTAGCCTATGATTTCATTCCATTAAAAGTCCAAGGATCAACTTTAATGGGATAATTTCTTGACATCTTGCCCTTGTTCACCAACTGCACTTGGGGAACAATGTTATTGCCAATCTATTATTAAGCACTTCTTTGAAAATTCCCTACTGGCCCTGCTTCAAAAGAACACTACGGCTTGTGTGTGAAACTGTAGGTTAAATATAACAGCAAGAAATAGTTGTTATTGACACAGAATATTATTTTCTCTATGCTGTTTCCTGAATAAAAGAAATGTTGATGTCTGTGTAAATAGAAAACTGGGATTTTCATTTTAAAAAATAGGTCCTGAACTATGAAGATTCCAAGTAGTTCCAGATTCTTCTCCTCATTTTTTTCTTGAAATTCTAAAGAATAGTTTGAATATTCTTTACATCCCAGTTGAAGGCCAACTAGCTCCATGCTGATACTTTTCCCTGTTACTAATTTTGCCTCACAGGATTAAATACATGCTGATAATTCTTTTTAATATTTTTTTCAGAAGCCAAATAAGTGTGTTCGCCTTAATTATTAGTAGAAACAATGCCCATATATTTTTATCTTTCAGTAGCCTGGTGACCTGATAGGTTCCTATCTTTATCTTCTGTTTGTGAGGACATTACAGGCAGTCCTCCAGATTCACAGGTATGATAATTCACAAATTTGATTAAGATTGTGTCTCTAGGAATCGCTTGATGCTTCAATATGACTCTATAGTCAACATCTAGTGAAACTGACCATGGAGTCCTATTGGAGAATCTACAGATTAGAGGTGTTATCTCAGGTTTAAAACATAAGAATTACTTTTATTCATGATTTTTCACTGTTGTGGTGGTTCTGTACCCCTAATCCCAGTAATGGCTTACTGTACTTTGCTTTCTGTCATCAACAGTAACTGCAGTATTCAGTATGTGGAAGCAATTTTGGTTTTTGGTTTCATTGGTCAGTCCGGAGCTCCCTCCTCTATCCCCCTATTTCAGAAAGATGCCAACCCTCTCTATATACACAGATTTCATGTATCAGTAACCAAGAGCCTGTATAAAGGAGACAACAGTAAGTGTAACAGTTGTGTGATGATTATATACGTCAATTACAAAACTGCACAACTAAATGTGAAATGAATAATTGCAATGCACAATGCATATGGACACAACTGGCATATACATATGTCATGCAAAATGTGGACCTCTGCCTCTTTAAGCAGAGGCTGGATGACCATCTACCAGGGGTACTTGGATTGTGTGTTCCTGCATGGCAGGGGGTTGGACTGGATGGCCCATTAGTCTCTTCCAATTCTAGGATTCTATGGTGCTATGAACTTTCATGTGCTAAACACAATAGATATCAGCATGTGCATGGCACACAAACACTGCACAATGTCACTGCATAGTCAGGCTTCAACTGTCTTTTGTACCAGGCAAAAATATTCAGCTGCTTCCACAAGGGAAAATGCACATGAGTAAGTCACTAACAGGACACCAGGCAACAGCTCCACTGACTGAATAGGAGCTCAGAATATGAAGGCTTATGAAAAAGTGAGGCCACTCACTTTCAGATGTATGCTTTTTCAGGAAATGCCCTATGCTGTGAAACCATGGATGATATGCACACACAGGCATTTTGTCTTAGGCTACAAACAATGTGTGCAAAAAAGAATAAAATTAATATTAATTTAAAGTGGCCAAAGAATAAGGAGAGAGCAGGAATGGGCTGGGCTAAAGCTCAGTTTTAAAAGGCCTCTTCTCTTTGAGGATCAACAGTCTAGTTGGCCCTCTTCACTCATTTAAGAAACACATGACAGTTAAAGTATGTTCTTTCTAACTCGGTAGTGAGTCACAGGCATCTGTGGAATCCAATGTCTTCCTTTGCCTACCACAGACCAACAGAGAGAGGCACTGACAAGCAATAACAGCATTTCTGTTTGTAATTATAGGTCATTCGGTTTTGCAGATTGCTCTAGTATGATTGGGTGCAAGATCCAGATTGTCCCACAAAAGCTATAAATAAGCAAAGTAGAGTCATTGTAGAGCATTTATTTCCTTGTTTGTCTGGTTAGTTGAAAAGAAAAACTGAGATTCCATACAAACTCTTATTTGGGCTTGTCCACACTAGTTAAAAAATCCCCCAAAATCCTGTACGCACCCCAAACCCACCACTGGCAGTCTGTATGACACACAGCAACTTCTGGTGAATACCAAGAGGGTTTTTTTTTTTTGCACTACTGACTTTTTTTTTCCCTAATGTTATGAAGGCTCTGCTTGTGCATCATGATATTTATGCATCTATAATAAAGCAGTAATCAAAGGAATTTGTGAGAGCATGAAGATTCAATTTCCTTCCACTTCAATTTCAGTATTTTTTCCTTTGTATGGTAAACAGCAAAAAGGAAGGTCACTCCTTACTTCCAAAAATATTACATGTTTCTTTTCTCTGCTACGTTGCTCTCATCCTCAGAATTATACCTTTTATCCACAGGTATGTCTTTTGAGACTAAATAAAAGCCAAATTTAGGATTATTATCTTCTCACTGAGCTCTCTCTGCCAAAAATGTGTTTTCCCTAAATCCCACTGGCTGGTGATGCCCCTTTCTTCCTCTCAAATAAAATTCCTCAATTCTTTTTCAGAGAGAAGACTCTTCAATAACTTTCCATTTTCATTTTGGGAATGAAATATCGACTGAGTTTGGCACACACGTGATAGGAGCAATTGCACTCAATAAGTCCTCATCAGGTATCTTACCACAATTGCAAAACTAGTAAGATTGTGTTCTTATGAGCTTGACACTTTCTGCACCTGATGAACCAGATATTGCCTACTTTATACAATTATCGCAGTTTAAAATTAGGAGAGAAAGGGATAGGAGAGAAAGATTTCTCACTTAATTTTGCAGAAATATTTCTCCAAACAAACAAAAATACACCAGATCTCCCTCCTTGTTATGTATGAAATAATCTATCAAAAATGATATCACTGGGGTTCTGCTCTTAGTTTGAAATAGCTAGCTACTCTTAAATAACTACTGTAAGGATGCATTTCCCTCTAGGTTTTTTTTCTCCATGAAACAATGACTTTTTAATCTGTAATCGATGGTATTTATCACTTAGTATAATCCCTGTTATAAAGAAGATAGCTGATTTAGTTAAGGACATCTCAAATCACAACAGCATCTGGTTCCAAACAGCAGCCCATTATTACCTGGAATATCATCCGTTTCTCCATTGGTGTGTTTGAACCTGTCTCCTTCTACATGGACACTGGGACATAGCACATCTAAAAAAGAGAAAAAGTATGTATCAGTTTACAATCAAGTAAAAAAATTTAGTTGTAAATTGCAAGCATTCAGAAACTGGTTGAATGTTTTTCGCTAACAAAAACTGACCAAGGTTAAAACAAAAGGTTAAATTCAGTTGATTACAATAAAAAAGATCCATCTAGTCCAGTTGTCTGTTCACACATTGACCAACCACTTCCTATAATTCCACAAGCAGGACATAAGAGTATCAATATCATCTTGTTCCTATTTCTTGTCAGCTGATTTAGAAAGACATCATACCAATTAAGCCAGTCTTCCATGAATTTATCTAATCCTTCTCTAAATCTGTTCAAAGTGACTGCTGCATAATACTTATTCCTTTTATTTCCTTGGATAAAGCTCAAAATCTTAAGGATGAATTATTGTTAGGTCACAATCTTGAAAGATAAGTAGAACACCCCAGATTCAGAAGGGAAGATGTCAGAAAGTGAACATAAAGGTTTCTGATCTGAAAGCGATGGCATTTGCCACTTAGTTCAATCAATGCTATACATTGTTGTTGGTGGTTGTGTTTTGTGCCTTCAATTCATTTTTTTTCCTTGTGGCAACCCTAAGGCAAATCTTTCATTGAGTTTTCTTGGCCACATTTTTTCTGAGGGAGTTGCCATTTCCTTACTCTGCTGCTAAGATTTATGATTTGCCCAAGGTCTCATCCTCATCAAAGTGATTCCATGGTCAAGATGTGATTAAAGATCTAGTATTCTGGAGTCTTAGACCCCTTCCACACAGCTGTATAAAATCCACACTGAACTGGATTATATGGCAGTGTGGACTTAGATTATCCAGTTCAAAGCAGATATTGTGGATACCTTGATACTCTGGGTTATATGGCTGTGTGGAAGGGCCCAGATTCCAATACTTCAACTCCCACTACACCATGTTGGTTCTACTCTATATATGAACAACTTTCAGTGATATCTGTTTAGCTATTAACTTCAGCAAAATGTTGAAAACAAGTTTGTGGATGACATCATATTAGGGAGATAAAACCCCAGAGGATATCACAATTCAAAATCATCTTAATAGATTAAGAGCTAGGCCTATAATAACAAACTTAAGTTCCACAAAGAGACATGTAAGTTAATAAATACACCTGGGCAGAAAACAATGAAATGCACAGGTATACCTGGCTAGTCAACAGTACCTGGGTTTCTGTAATTGTCTTTCTTTTATATTTTCAATATAAACTCCAGCTTTGAAATATATATCTTAGAGTAAAAACCTTGCAAAATAACAATGAACAGAGAGTTTCAGCTCAGCATTTACAGTACATTATCAAAATCTTCTCATACGCCCTCCACAATCTTTATCACAGCTAATAATGGAAACTATAAGGGTTTTTTATGGTTTCCCTCTTTCTTTGCAAAAAGCTTTTGTTGAGCAGATACACTCCAAGCAATAAAATCATATCACCAAGACAGATTCCTACAGCAAAGGTCACTGACTGTGGATATCCATACATCCAGAAAGCCATTAGAAAGTGGGCCAAGTGGATGTTTGGAAGCAGATGTTGATAAATCACTTCTATTATGAGAACAGCTCAAGGCAGTTCATTAGCATATGGCAGGCTTGTCACCAAATTACATCCAGTTATCGTGAGTGGTTGAATTCAGCTCCAGGCTACATAACAAAACAGTCTTGCAACAAATTTCCTCAAATGGGAGAAAGAAATTGTACTTGTGCCAAGTTTGTCAATAAATATCACAAAAGCTGAAATATTTATAATCATATTTGCTTGGTAAGTTATTATATTCACCTATTTTTCTTTGTAGCAGGGATGTGTAGCCTTTTCCACCTCAAGGGCTAGCACTTTTATTATTATGGAAGAGGAGTGTGTGTATACATGCATGTGCACACATGTATACATGTATCATGTATGCCTTATCCCACCCACAACCTTAGTGCTCTTCCACTCCCCAGCAATTTGCTCTGAAATCTCTTATTTCTCAACACTAGAAGTTTTCAAAGAAGTAATTTTCGAAGGTAACAACGGGAAGGAATCAACAGTACTAAGATAAATCCGTATCCCATCCTGCTGGACATAGCTGACCTTGATCAGCTGAAGGATTGCTGGACCTTTTCCAGCAATAGCCTTGTGCATGGTGGCTTAGGATGAAGGGTACCTACTGATAAGAAATCGACAAAGGAAGAGTACAAGGTGGAGGATGTGGACCATGATGTGAATTTGCCTGGTTTTCTTTTAACCAATTGAGCCTGACAATGATTGAGTGATGCTCCAAAAGGGTGGCACAGTACTGTAAAACTATAAAAGCAATGCACTGTCACTGATCGGAGCTCCTCCATTTTGGTGGCACCACTGGTGCTCTAATTCTCTGTAACTTTTTTTCTTACCTCTTTTTACTTGTTGTCAAAATAAAACTTTCTTTCTGAGAGCAAAAGACACTTGGTTACTTTGCTGGGTGTGTTTCTAAATTGGCACCTTTTAAGAGACTGGGGTGACAACACTGGGGTGACAAGTATAACTTATAAAACATTTTAGCCTGCAGACCCATGGATATCAATGTGGAATAAAAGGAGGGAAGGCAGGGAATCTAAAATTGTTTAAAAATGTTTTAGCATGTGCTCTCATGGGTATCAATCTACTTTTTTCATGTGCAATACAAAGTGAATAGTTGCTTATCATCCAATGTGGCATATCTTATCGTATGCCAATGATGCACACCTATGACATGGAATAATGATAGCACCAACTGTTTGGCTACATATTGAGAAAGGATAATTGCATGCTCCTTCAGAATAATCAGATAAAACTTTATAAAACAGACTTCAGGTATGTGAAAAAAGAAAGTCCGATTAGATCCCACTTTGAGAAAAATGTGGGATAAACTCAATCCATCAGTCAAAGGAGGGATGGCTTGTGAGAAATGTTGTTTCAGCACACACACAAACTAGTGCAAATTTAGCATAGGTAAAATAGATAAGGCTGGGTCTTCTTGTGTGCTCTCTCTTGATGAATCACAGGTGTCTTCTTAACTTATTCCTAAATGGTCTTTGAATGTCTAAATAAGATCACTCTTAGAGCTTCCATATATTTTATAGAATTGTTTACAACTATTTCATTTGGTGAAAGGCAATTGGTGGATGGGATCTATCACCCAAGCAGACATCATATTTACAGGATGACTCACTGACCACAGGAGGAAGCCACAGAATGGAGGCTAAGAATCTATCACAGGAAATATCATATGATCTCCCAAAGTGAACATCAGCTCAACCCATTACTGATAGGTTCTTCCCTATTCACAACTTTCCAATTTTAGTTTCCTTCCAATATTTTTTCATCATTCTACATCCACATATCTAATTGTGTTGGTACCCTGTTGTGACCTCAGCAGACATAATGGCAAGGCTCTCATAAGGAACTTCATGGGTGGAAACAAGTAGCATCAGTGACAAGAGGACAAAGGGATGGCTGAAGGGATAGAATCACAGAATAATGAAGTTGGAAGAGACCACGTGGGCCACCTAGTCCAACTCCCTTCCATACAGGGAAAGCACAATCAAAGTATCCTTGACAAATAGCCATCCAACCTCTGTTTAAAAGTAGAGTCAATACAGTGTTGGCCCAGCTGGACCTTCTAGACCAGTGGTTCTCAACCTGTGGGTCCCAGATGTTTTGCCCTTTAACTCCCAGAAATTCTAACAGCTGGTAAACTGGCTGGGATTTCTGGGAGTTGTAGGCCAAAACATCTGGGGACTCGCAGATTGAGAACTGCTGTTCTAGACACTGACACATTACCATGAACGATTGAGATCAGTGTGTGCGGACACCATCACAGTCGATCCAAGACCAGTCTAAAACTTAAGTGGGCAGTGAAGATACATATCTCCCTGCAATGCTAGGAATTTGCAGACTGAATGAAATTTTCACTGAAAAGGTAGAATTTTAGTATCTTTTCTTTGTCCTTTCTCCTATCAATGGATCCACGGCATCTTACATATTTTAAAATGAAAATTAAGCCAAACATGTACTTTTCTAGAAATAAAAAGTAAATATTTCTGTTAAAACCACATGTTTACATATACATTTTAAAATATAATTGAAAATATACCATGAAAAAAGACAAACCCTTTCAACACTGTTCTGCCATTTGACAACCCACTGGTAAACAAAGAGCAGCCAGAGAACAATCTGAACCTCCACTTGGAGATCATTTAATAGTCCAGGAGCAACCAGTGAGAAATTTGTTTTTATCTTCACCAATTATGCCTGTGAGCTGATGTCCAAAGGGTATTTAAAGGCCAAACGTTATTTTTGCTTGGTGATACAGTAGGAGCAAAGGTATAACTCATCAAAGTCTCCTGGGGGAGTAAATGTGACCTCTGAACCTTCTGCAATTGGCGACCCCTGATGTAAAGAAATGGACAGATTTGGCTAGGCCTAGTCTTACAGATGTTCTTGTTCTTCCATGATGTTTTACACTGGGTAACTTTTTGTAAAAGGGAGGGATTTAGTGCAAAAATATGAATCCTATTCTGTATGACATGCAATATTTTTGTGCATTTCGCATAAATGAGAATGGGACTAAAACAGGTGAATTTGTTTATGGTGAAAATGTAATATGAACCAAAGACACCCCGCCCACACACACTGTACTTTCTGTAACAACATGACTGTAGACCATACTGAAATGAGAATAGTGAGCAATGACATTTGAGAAGTTAAGGAAAATCTCTATCCCAATGGAATTTGCCTAATTCTGGTTGCACAGAAACCTAAATTAGTAACATGTATCTTACAGTAGAACTTTTTATTAGAGTTGCATACTACATTACAAGTCCAGTTTCCAACTATGTCATGTTTTAATGGGAATACAAATAGGTCACAATTGCCCCACCTAAAAATGACACTCAAGACAGTTATGACTTAGCTTTAAATAAAACTATTTTGAAATGAGATGATTTTCCCCATCTAAACTGTTAATGACAAGAGAAACCTGCTAACACCCTTACTAACCTGCGCTGAGTCAAAGAACTAAAGTTTTTTCTCTTTTCAGCTGGACTTCAAAGAGCCCAGCACCAAAACTTATTGAATTAAATGAAGGGTGAAGAGAAGCAGAAGGTCAGACATAGAGAGAGGCAGAGATGAGGCCATTTCCATGGAAATATAGGGGTCTCTAATAGGCTTGGGCGGTTTCGTTCGTTAATTTCGTAATTCGTTATTAATTCGTATTTAAATTAGCTTACGATCCAATATTGAGCCATGCAGGACTACTGTGAGGAGTAATTAAAAATCGAAACAATTTTTCCAATTTATTTCGTATTGTTTCGTAATTGTTTTGTAATTGGTTCAAAATTGTTTTGAAATTGTTTCGTAATTATTTCCGTATGTCTGGTGCAAGTTTTATAGTTGTTGTTTGTTTTATCAGTGATAAAAAATAAATTATCACACCAACAGTCAACAACAGAGGGAGAGGGAAGCTTCAGAAGTTCCCCCTGTCCCATTTGGAGGTTTTTTTTAGCATATTGCGCAATCGCGTCCGCCATTAACGAATCAATTCGTAATTTTACGAAATTTCGTATATTTCAAACTTTTTTAAAGGAAAATTTCAGAATTCTTTAAAAAAACGAAACACAAGGGCCCCCCTAAAAACGAAACGAGTTTAGAACCAAAATTTTCCGTAGTTACCCAAGCCTAGTCTCTAATACAGTAGACAATGAAACTTGTAGATTTCAAACCAAGATATTTTTTGGCTTTTTAATTAACTTGAAGAATTTCTGGTGCCTTTGGTTGGATTATTATGTGTTCAAGTTGTTTCCAATTTAGCCTGACCCAAAGGCAAACCTATCGTGGGGTTTGTTTGACAAGATGTGCGGGGGGGGGGGGGTTACTTTTGATTTTTTCTAAAGCTGGAGAATATTATTCAGCCAAGGTCACCTAGTCAGTATCTACAGCTGAGCTCTGTGGAATAGGCTATTTCAGCTGAACCTTGATCCATTTCTGCTGGCTGAATTTCGAGAGACCCCTGGATCCATTTTCGGGCACCTCCCAAAAATGGGAATGCATGTGTAAGACATTGTACACATGTATAGGACTCTCTGTATCTCTGGGACCAGTACCCCTAGTTTCATCCAGTCACACTACACAATTATCTTGCTGTGAATCCACTATAATTACCAGGATTCCATCATAAGGAATCTAGGGTTTGTGGTCTGTGGATGCACTAGAGCTCTCTGGCTGAGAATTCAAAATACAACCACATTTCCCAGTGATCCATATGCTTCAGCCATGACAGTTCAGTGAAATCATAGTACTCTAATTGTGGAATGGGAAATCTTTGAAGTAAAAAAAAAATCTTCCATGCCTAAAAAAATCAAGCAAAAAAACTGAAACAAAATCTCAAATTGGTTTTAAGCAAGTAAACAAAACAACCAAGTTACCTTTTTAAAAGAAAGGGAAAAGATGGCATGAAACTATTTGCACAGGTCTAAAACCAGCCTATGTTTTATGGCTGCTTCATCTGCTGCAAATTATAGGGAGCAGGCAAACAATTACAATGACTGAGTGTCTTCTTAGAAAATCAAAGCCTGTAAGTTTCACAGCTCAACCTCTTGTGTCTTTGGAAATGACTGCCAATCGGGCAGCACATCAGTCAGCGCCAGCTGGAGCTCCAGTTGAAGTGCTATTTCCAGAGGCGAAATTAGAGGAGAGGCTGGCCGACAACTGCTGTTCGCATTTGGCTTCTGCCTTCAGACCAGGTCACAGGCACAATGGAGGCTGTGAACACCACAGTGCCTGGGTAGGAGACCAGATCTGTAGCATACATCATTGTCTATGAGGCTCTAAGGCCTTTGGATTTGAGCTCGCCTTCTAAAACAGCCCAAAGAATTGGCAACTCAAAATCAAATGAAGGAATGCTTCCCAGAAGTGGATGAAATCAGTGTTCCCTGTTTCTTTCCAGATTATGGATTCTATTGCATGGAGATGGCAAATCAGCATAGAAACAGGACTCACAGAGAAGCAGAAATGCTACTAATTGCTAATCCATCCAAGGTCACCTAGTGAGTATCTACATCTGAGCTCTGTGAAATAGGCTATTTCAGCTGAACCTTGATCCATTTCTGCTGGCTGAATTTCGAGAGACCTCTGGATCCATTTTCAGGCACCTCCCAAAAACAGGAACGCATGTGTAAGGCATTATATACATGTATAGGACTCTCTGTATTTCTGGGACCAGTATCCCTAGTTTCATCCACTGATGATATGCACCAGCGTATTTCCTAGTATTGACAGGAAAACTTTTCACTAATTCCTGATCGCACCACAGTGCAACAACAGACCCGTACAATGATCTCTAGGCACTTCTGTACTGGCATGTCTGCACGGAAATGATGTCAATAGACAAAATTGTCCTGCTCTCTCCATCTCCCTTGTCAATGAAAGACCGGCAAGCTAGCCAGGCTGTATCCACACCTCAGAATGATATTAGTTTAACACCATGTTAACTGCCACAACTCATGCAGTTCTGGAATGTGAAGTTCTGTGAGTTATTGTCTTTTCTTGGCAGCTTGTTGATGCCACAACAAACTACAAATTCCAGAATTCCATAGGATGGAACTACAACTACTATGGTAACAACTACTTTGCCTTGCCTTGTATGTGAAAGACCTATGGTCTAAGCATCGAATAAACTACTACTACTACTATGGTAGATTCTATACTATGGAGAGTTGGCTTCATAGCTATGAATTGTATTGCAGTCTCCCTCTTTTGCTACTGCTTTCTACTCCACCAAACATTATTGTCTTTATATTGTAGAAGGCCTTTATGGCTGGAATCACTGGGTTGTTGTAGGTTTTTTTGGGCTATATGGCCATGTTCTAGAGGCATTCTCTCCTGATGTTTTGCCTGCATCTATGGCAAGTATTCAGATGCTTGCCATAGATGCAGGCGAAATGTCAGGAGAGAATGCCTCTAGAACATGACCATATAGCCCAAAAAAAACCTACCCCAACCCATTATTGTCTTTTCAAATAAGCCACATTCATATGGCCAAAGTTCAACATCTTGGCTTCTAGTGAGAGTTTAGCCTTGATTTGCATTAAGATACATTAATTTGTGTTTACATTTTTAGCTGCCCATTGTGTCCCCAAAACTTTTCTCCAGCACTGTTGTTCAGATGGAAAGGGGAAAAAATCTAAAACTGGTGACTCTTCCTTCCTATGTTAAGTTAGTCATTTTTCCCATCTATGTGATACTTAACCACTGCTCTGGAACCCTTTGCCAGGAAAATCAACAGTTTATAAGTAACTATGCCATCCATAGCTGAGAGGAAGTCCACGTGTTTTATACTTAGCTGTAAGTTCTCAGTTACATGATATCAAGCCAAAAATGGCAGCAGACAGCTGCTGCTCCTCATGTCTTTTTTTAACATTTATTTTTATTCCAGCAATAAATTCCTCATTTGGGAAATCAGTGATTACGTTAAACCTTGCTTTATTTCAAATATTTGCATTCAGCAATAACACTCCACTTTCTCCCTATAAACACTATAATAACGCTATAATAAAAGGTGAAGAAAAACCTATATTAAGAACAAAATTAAGATTGACTTCCCACCTCCTTGCTTAAAGATACACGTTGAAAGTATTGCACCACCCCAGTAATTTCTTAAAAGCTTCTCTATTTATACCGTATACTCCCATTATTATATATATTGAACCTTCAAAACATTTTTTTACATTTTTATGAATAGTACAAATTATTCCCATTCATTTAGAAGTGTCTATCAACTTCTCTCTAGATGCCTCCGGTGGCACAGTGGGTTAAACCCTTGTGCCAGCAGTACTGCTGACTGAAAGGTTGGTGGTTCAGATCCGGAGAGCGGGGTGAGCTCCAGTCTGTCAGCTTCAGCTTCTATTGCAGGGACATGAGAGAAGCCTCTCACTGGATGGTAAAATATCTGGCCATCCCCTGGGAAACAAACTTGCATACAGTCAATTCTCTCATACCATAACCGACTTGCAGTTTCTCAAGTTGTTTCTCACACAAAAAAACCTTCTCTTATTAGACAAGATAATGGATCAATTTATGCCTGTTCCAGTTTTTTTTATATAATCCAGTTTTGTCTTGGGTATAATTATTTGGTTTTTGTACATAGAGTCTTATTTCAGGTAGAATCTTATGGTGGAATAAATTAAAGTTGAAATTCTTTGTGCTCTTCTTTCATTTAGAAGTCAAAATAAGTATAAAGTTGGATGAAATTGCAGTTTTGGGTCTAAAATATCTTGTATTAAACTCTTTATCTGTTTCCCATATACTTCAGCTTCATTGGAATTAAATTTTAGTATGCAAGATATGACAATTATTTCCTGCAGTGCTTTCATATTGTTTAATATTGTTGCTATTTTATATTATATGTACATAAATTGTTTCTGAATGGCCTATGGTCTACAAATTATTAAACTACTGCTGTTACTAAATGTAATGTGATTGAGTCCTAGGCTCAATCACAATAATGTGTGTGTGTGTGTGTGTGTGTACACACAGAGAGAGGCCTCTTCTACACTGCCATATAAAATTCAGATTATCTGCTTTGAACTGGATTATATGGCAGTGTAGACTCATATAATCCAGTTCAAAACTGATAATGTGGGTTATCTGATTTGATAATCTGGATTATATGATAGTGTAGAGGGGTCTCTCTCTTTATACAGATACATACACACTGTGCTTTATGTTATATTTATCTGAAATACAATGGCCAATTTGAAATTAAATCCTCAGTCAACTTGGCTGAGAATACCTTTCCACAATATGGGGTGAAATTGATTCTGATAGTGATTCATTTGGTGAGAACAGGAATCTTATATTTACTCAACAGCACATACATTTAGATTTATTAACTTTTCCTAGTGTTTCTCTCTAACCACTTTTAATCTAATGTTTAACATTGTAGCCACTGCTGAAAATCCTAGCTTCATGTATTAAGTCAATGTTATCTTTTCAAATTTGCTTTGGCTTTCATAGCCTTTCAAGAGTCAGTAATGCTCCATCTATCAATCACTCTATAAAATATCCTATAAAATACACATATTAAAATGTATTTCTATAAATTGCACATCTGGAAACACATTTCTATACATGTTAAAATACACAGAACAAAGACCAAAATACAGGATATGAGTTTAAAATTCATGATTAACACTGCCTGGGTAGGCCTGCTGAAAGAGATAGGTCTTCCGATGGGTTTTAAATTATGACAGGAGCTGTTAGATCTCTTCCAGCAGGTCATTCTAGTGTCTTGGGGCAGCTGATGAAAAGGTCACATGGGTGATGGTTGCCAGTTAGGTTCTGACAGGCTGGGGTAGCTACCCCCCCCCCCGAGTGCCTCAGTGCTTAGGGCAGATTATATGGGAAAATGAAATCATGTAGGTAACCTGGACCCATACCATGTAAGAGCTTTAAAGGTCAAAACCAAAATGTCGTACTTTTCCTACAAACTAATTGTCAGCCAGTGGCGTTGTTTCAGTGTGGGTGTAATATGCTCACTCCTGGATGTTTCTGTAASCAATCTGGCTGCCACATTTTGAACCAACTGGAATTTCCAAAGTTGATACAAAGATAGTCCAATGTAAAGTGCATTGCAGAAGTCCAACTTGAGGTTACCAGCACATGCATTACAATCTTTGAGTTCTCCAAATCTAGGAATGGGTGCAGCTGGCAGATCAGCCAAAGCTGATAGTAAGCACTCCTGATCGTCACATCTATCTGGGATGGCATTTGGAGAGAGGGATCTAGGAGCACTCCTAAGCTGTGAAGACAGTCTTTCGGGGGGGGGGGGGTATAACCCCATCTAGGACTGGTTGACATACCTCCATCTCCAAATTAAGATCCTTGAAGGCAAGCACCTCTGTTTTGTCTGGATTCAGTTTTAATTTGTTTTTCCTCATCTACCCCATTGCTTCCTCCAGGCATTTATTCAGGAGATATATGCTATCCTTAATGTGACCTTTTGATTTGTTTGTTTTTGAAGTTTTGAAAGCTGCCCTGTATTCCAAGGCTGGGGGAAAAGGAGAAACATATAAACAAATACAACGATATTGTAGGTACTTTGGATCCACATGAGTTTGGTTCCTAGATCCCATGTGGATACTAAAATCAGTAAATGTTCAAGTCTTGTTATGCACAATGATTCAAGTCCCAAATGCATCTTGCATTCAGGATTATCTGCACATTGCACCTACCTCCAAATACCTCTACATATTACCTGTCAAGTTCAGCACTTTTTAAATTTTGTCCATTACATTTGGCCCAGCCTTTGGTTTTAATTGTGTCACAGTGTCATTGTTTTACTGTTTTATTGTTTTGCTTGATGTTTTATTATTTGCTTATGAGTTTAGTGTGTATTTTATGTTGTTGTTGTCGGCAGCCTTGGCCTTTGTAAGCCACATTGAGTCCTTCGGGAGATATTGCGGGGTATAAATAAAGTTAAGAATGATAATAATAATAATAATAATAATAATAATAATAATAATAATAATACATATGTGTCTCTTCTATATAATGGCTAATAAAAATTTGCTTTTGAGATTTTTCAAAAATTCAGATCATGGATACTTGATTCCATGGAGTCAGAATATGCAGAGTGCTGACTGTAACTATAACATTAAACAACTTATTATGTAATTGAATTGTTTTATAGCTACAGTTCACACAAACTGAATGTAGCAGAAAATTGTGGCTGTAAGCAGGAGAGTTCTTTCTGTCCCTACATGAATTCGCCTTGACACTCAGCCTAGAATCCCAGGGATCTTGCTTTTGCACAGCTTGACCTCAGCTGGCTTGGCAATGAAATCTGTGGTTGATAAATCTCTGACAGGCTCCTAAATGAAGGGAAGAAAAATAGCCTTTCTGCAATGCATGAGCAGGATGTATGAGCAGGTCATGCCTCTACAACTGTCAACTCTTGGGGGTCAGACCCAGACTGAATGCTATGTGTCCTTTCCCCAGCAAAAATCTTGATCGCTCAATGGCATGAGGAAAGGCCAATGATGATTTGGCCACAGAGGAAAAATAAGAAGTGTTCATTCAGGGAGCGCCTGTGGAATACGATTCTGAAGCCAGCATGCTTTATGCATTAACACCTCCCCTGAGAGGGAGGCCTTGGAAATCAGCAAACAGCCTCCATTGACTGAACAAAGTCTGTAGCTGCCAGCTAAGTAACTTAGAAGCCTAATGCTTCTATTATGCTGGTGGAAACGTCCAGCAGAATTCAGCTGTAAGGCACAGTTAAGAATGGAGAAATACTCCAGATACTGCTGAACTGCAAATCCAAGTATTTGTCACCATTCAATCTCCTGCACCCATGCCTACATAAGTAATGGTAAAGAAAGCTGAGTGATGCAGTTTGACAGATGCTAGAGAGACACTCAGTTGCTTCTGGTGAAAGTATTGCACTAGTGTAGGGTTTCAACAAGCTAAAGTTTTGGCATATAGTCCCTACAATTAGAGCTGAGTCTCAAGTTATGGGCCATCTTCAGAGAAGTTAAGAAGATACACATTCACCAGTTTTGATGGGTTTGGGTTCAGACAAGGTAGTAGAATAGAACCTTACTACAACTTCCAATGCATTGCTTGCTTGTTTGTTAGGAGGGGTCAACAACTTGAAAATACTCTCCAGGGGGTTCTATGAATTTGTTCTCTCTTAAGTTTTGGAGTTCTGAGGCTCACTCTCTGTTCTGCACCCATCTTCTGGCTAGAAGCAAGTAGGCTAGGGTAAACACTCCTTCTCATATCACTCTACGAAGGTGAGAAGAAATAATTCCTTCATTCCACTTTCATAAGAAAGATGCCTCTATAGCTGAGGTTTCTGTTTTAATTTCCAAACTGGAAAATAAAATCTCTATCTCTCTCCCAGTTTGAAGAGCAAACTATGTACTATGTTTGAAACCTAATCCATAACACTTAATGTTATCACCAGGGCCAGATCTCAGATTTTGGGCTGGAAACATCAGAGCCTGGAAACAATGAATTTCATTTGTGTGAATTCTACTGAACGATTTGCTTAGTGCACTGTTTGGACAATGAAAAATTCGAGTATGGCAGTGGGTAAGGTTGCATTTATACAGTAGAATGAATGCGGTTTGACACCAGTTTAACTGCTGTGATTCAATGCCATGAAATCCTATCAGTTGTTGTTTTAAATGGAGTTCAGTTTTCTCTGTGAAAGAGTGCTAATGCCTCAACAAATGACAACTCCCAAGATTCCCTAGCATGAGCCAAGGCAGTTAAAATGGCATCAATCTGCATTCATTCTATAGTACCGGTGGCGCAGTGGGTTAAAGCCCTGTGCCAGCAGGACTGAAAACCGACAGGTTGCAGGTTCGAATCTGTGGAGAGGCGGATGAGCTCCCTCTATCAGCTCCAGCTACTCGTGTGGGGACATGAGAGAAGCCTCCCACAAGGATGATAAAACATCAAAAATCTTCCGGGCGTCCCCTGGGCAACGTCCTTGCAGACAGCCAATTCTCTCACAACAGGACACTCCTGACACGACAAAAAAAACCCCCTAAAGTTCCAATTCCATTTAATTTTTCCTCTGGAAGGTTACACTACACAAACCCCAAGTGGTCCGTTGTCCATACAGTAGATGTGGGAGAATCTCCCAAAGCTGCCCTGAGTATAGTTTGGTTGGTTTAGTTTGGTTGACTTTGTGAGGGAAGGAAATCAGAACAAACAAAAAAAAAAAACCTAACAGAGCAAAGTAGCAATGTCTTGTTTAAGATAGTCCAGTAAACATTAATAACAACCTTGCATGGTTCAGACTTTACTTTGCTACTCAGTTCTTTGTCATAGTTAAGAAATATTGTGGTCAAAAGCCACTCACTAGCCCTGAAGCACGAAAAAGACCAGGTGACAACTGTCCAAGAAAAGACATCACCTTCTCCATTTTGTCTCTCTAAGGACATGGATTAAACTTAACTGCCTCCAGCGTGTGTGGGATGCTTGTGGTCTTAGGTTGTAAATCATTGTCAAGTAACAAGTTGAACTCTGTCCCCTTTGCCTGGTGCCAACATTTTCTAAGTAGACACTCACATCCATCCTGTTCCTTCTCCTTCCCCCATTCATGTTCAAAGACCATCTAAGGTCAATTGGTCTTCTCTTTTTTAAGGCTGCACAGAAGGGCAGAAAAACTCAAGGTATAAATTTATAAAATAAATGCACAAAACTCATTTTAATGCAATTCCACAATCACCTTGAGAGGTTAAACTCTATTAAAATGACATTTGTGCTTATTTTGTCTGCAAATAACTAACTCCAAAATTAACATTTAAACTGTTTAGGTTGGTTATGTAGCCTAGCATTGTCATGGATTTCCAACAGAGTTCACTAACAAAGGAAATTTTACAAGCCTCCAGTAGATGTCATTACAGCTTACCAATGCAATTTTAGAAGAAGAAAATAACTGAACATTTTCACCAGGCAGTGAAACATAGGAATTCACATATTTAAGATTGTTTAGCATTTACCAAAGCACTTTTGGAGGGAGGGGATCAAAAATGCCTACAAGAACACACTCCCATCTTCCCTGATTTGGTGGAGAAATTGCCTTCATCTTACTTCCACTGCTACAAAATAAGCTCAGAGTAGTTTGCATTTAATTAGCAAGAGATGCGGAGGAGAGGAGGCAGCAAAATCTTGACCCACACCACATGTTATGAAGTAGAAGACTCGCAACATAAAATCCACTGGTAGCTGACACCTTAATTTGTGGTTTCCTTAGATTTCTCCCTGATCTCTGTCATTTTCACATAGACCACTCTTTGGAACACACAGCTTGCCACATGGAGATGACACAGCAAAATCATTCTCTGTAGCTTCAAGAATATTAAAACCCATGGCTGTATTATCATTGTGTTCTACTTAGGGCACAGCCAGTCAGCCCTTTAATAGTGGGAGCTTCCACATTTTAAAGTGGAGCGTCCAGATGACATCCCACAGAAAAACAAATTCATTCACCATAAAGCAGAAAAACCCTGGTTTTTCGCAAATTAATGTGTTAGTGGGTTTATTCTGCAGCTTCTTGGAAGGCACAGGGCAAACCCACTATTTTAGCTGTCTGGACTGCTCCCTCAGAAGTTCTGGACATTTTAGGGGGAAGTCAGACAGTAGTTCCACATTTTTCTGGGCTAAAACATTTTTTTCCTGAAAGGGGAACTGGCCCTTCATGCTGGATGTGCAACCATGTAGTATCTATACCTTTGTGAAGAGAATTGTGACTCCCACCTAGAAGTTACCCATCACAGATAACTCACTATCACAAGCTGGAGCTGGTCATAGTCGCATTCAAAATGTCTGGATGGTATCTAGTTGGAAAGATCTAAGGAGAGCAATGGGAATTTTCATGCAACAGCTGATATGATTTTATAAACACATCTCTACACATCTCTTGTTCTGTTTCAGAAGTTTTCCAGCTCATATTGCAATACAACAGGGCAGCTTCCCAGATTACACTGACTGACTGGCTGCCTGGTGAATAAAGTTGTCTATTTGTCTTCTATCGTCTCCAACAGAGTAAACATTGCCTTTCTAATCAGCTGAGCAGACTCACTCTTTCTATTCTTTTTTTCCTTTACATCCCATTTCCCAGGAGGTATCTGTCCCCTTCATACAGCTGTTGAAGTAATCAGAAGAACAGAGTTATATGTCTAGACGTGACCAACACACCACCCACAAGAGTCTGGATAGCAGAAGGGAAATCATCTGTGAGAGTCAAAATTGTGGAGGAAGTGACTTCCTCTTGAGACCTGATTAAGAGAAACTACAGAATTACAAAGTTCCACCAGAAAACCCAATGGGAAGTTGAGTTTGTCAAAGTATCCAAAACATGGGCAGATGGTGATGTCAACATTTATGAAGTTCACTCTCCAACATACAGCCTATTTAGAGAAATACATGCTGTTAGCCCTGCCTGGAGGTTCTGGATGAAGTTTGAGATGTTTGTAATTGAAACAGGTGGTAATTCAGTGGTAGCGGTAGCATTGGCTTTAGGGGACATAAACACTTCCACTTCCAGAACCTCAAGCAATATATTTGCACAGAAAACATAATGTAAAACAGCACATAAAATACAGTACGACTTCCTCAACAAAGTCGGGTTAGCAGAGTAAATGTGTTCCTGGGACTACCAGAGACACAAATAGAATGGAAAGAATAGTGATAGGTCTCTGTATCTACAAAAAGAAGAGCAGTTCAATATATTTTAGCAAACTCTGAATCCAAAATTAATAATATACCTATTTGAAATTAAAAAAATGGATAGTTCAGTCCATGGTAACAGAATCTGCAGATATGGAGTGCTGGTTGTATCTTTTACCTGATAAAATTCTATGAAATATATGGAGTTGTCGTAAGTCAACAGCAACTTGAAGTACATATACATGCTCTTGAAAACAGACATGAAGCACTGGCATATTGTACAGATTCGTTGCAAGATTCCTTCAGGCTTCTGTGTTCCTGTTCATCAGCCAGGCCAGAGGGCACAAAACTGAACATGACAACAGGGAACACAATTAAGCTGAACTAAGCTCTTTTTAAGGGAATGATGTAGCCTGCCACATGGCCTACGATGCACTGACACATCTGGCAAAGTGAAACTTTAGATGCTCAATTCATTCCCCAGTTTCCTGTCAATCCCTCAGGAATGTGCTAAAATAAGAAGGCATTTGTGAACATCAAAGTTGCTGGAGGCCTGACATGGAATCTGGTAAAGGAAAAGCCATTTCAGGGCTCATGAGGCAAACAAAAAGTTCTTGGACACTTCCAGCGTTGTGTGGGATTTTATGACCTCAAGAGTGGAATGGCATTGAGTGGGTGGAGAAATATTCAAAATGAAAATAAAAGTGCACAATTTTGGAGATGACAAGAACTCTGAAGCTGGGTGAGCCCATGACTGGAGAAAGAAGAACCCTTGGAAGAGGGCAGAAAACTAATCAGCAGAAAAGAGACACCATTTTTGATATACTTTTTATTTCTTGGAGAAACAAAACAACTAAAAGGGCTCAATAAGGATTCGTCAGCCTTCTCTTTTCCACATGTCAATGCTAAGAATATACAACTTTTCTTGTTTCATTTCTTGTTGAAGACCAAAGAGCATCATCATCATCATAAATATTTTCCATTATATCCCATTTTCCTTTCATCATCCTCTAAGCCTTCAGAGTTATTGAGCCCCCATCTAAGCTCATAATGATCCACTATTACCAGCACCTCCATGATTTCTTATATTTCCAAGGAAGAAGCAACATTTTCTTCAGCTAACTCAACAATCAAACGACAATCCAATTGTATGTCAAGAAGCCTATAACAACCTATAACAGAAATTGTTTGTTTCAAGATATTATTTTATTAGGTTCTTGTGGGTTTTTTCGGGCTATAGGGCCATGTTCTATAGGCATTTCTCCTGATGTTTCGCCTGCATCTATGGCAAGCATCCTCAGAGGTAGTGAGGTCTGTTGGAATTAGGACAATGGGTTTATATATCTGTGGAATGGCTGGGGTGGGGCAAAGAGCCCTTCTCTGCTAGAGCTAGGTGTGAATGTTTCAACTGACCACCTTCATTAGCATTTGAAGGCCTGGCTGAGCCTGGGAAAATCTCTTGTTGAGAGGTGTTAAGATGTGCCTTGTTTCCTCTCTGCTGTTTTGCTGTTGTAATTTTAGAGTTTTTTAATACTGGTAGCCAGATTATTTTATTTGTGGCATTTCTCAATCTCTGCCATGCAAGATAAGATACAACATTAAATCCGTATATTAAGGTACCTCAAAAAGTACAATGAAAATCAAATCAGCAGGAGGAGGAGCTGTGATATTTTATAACAGCAAAACAGAATAATAGATAATCAAATCTCTGGGCTGTAACTATGAGTAATAAATGCGAGGAGAGAAAGCAAGAAAACAGAACAGATAGTTAAAGAAATGAAAATCAGAATAGTAATTCGTTTTACATACACAGTATGACCTCGATATCCACACGACAGTATTTACATACATGGTATGACCCCCATATCCATGGTTTCATTTATCTGGCAAATGCTCCCTAGGCATTTTCTAGGATTTTCACTGCAACTATATAGTATTCTTGGTCCAGAAATCCCTTTTTATCAATTGGCTCACTATTTTCTGTAGTTTCAAATATCCACATAAAGTCTTCATAGATACAGGGATCCTATCAAGTTAAATTATGCAGGGACTCTAAGGAGTGGGCTACAGATGTAATCCCACAGCACACATTCCCTGAACTGAAAATATGAAATATTTGTGCATGGAGAGGTGTGCTTGGAGAGGTAACAACAACAACAACAATAAGAAGAATATCAACAACAACTTTTTTCTTATACCCCACCACCTCTCGGGGACTCAGGGCAGCTTACATATGGGACAGAATTTCCACAAGACATAAAAGCAAAACCAATCCTTAAAACAAAACACATTAAAATAAGAGCATCATACTACAACCCAAACAAAAATGCACTATACATAAAAATATAAAAACAGTTTGCATTGAAGCTCCATCAGACAAGATTCAACAAAAACTACTAAAATAGGTGTGACCAAGCTATAAAACAGCTGGGCAAGGGATAGTACAAACAGCGTACAATAGGCCTGGGAAGTGGATGAAGTGCAAAACAGAGTACTATCTGGTAACCTAGGGACTGGGCGTTTATAATTAGGGACAAGTTGTTCTCGAATAGCACCTCAAACATTCATATTTTCAGATCCCTGTGAATGGAGGACACTGTGGGGGCTTGCTTAATCTCCCTGGGGAGTATGTTCCAAAGTCAGGGGCCACCACCAAGAAGGCCCTCTCCCTTGTCCCCACCAGCCCTGCTTGTGATAGTGGTGGAAGCGAGAGGAGGGCTTCTCCAGCAGTTTTTAGAGCCTGCACCAGTTCATAGGGGGAGATGCGATCATGAAGATAAGCTGGGCCCAAACTGCTTAGGACTTTGGAGGTCATAACCTGAACCTTGAATTGGGACCATTATGGATGGTACTTCTCGAGCAATTCTTAAATAGCCTAGGGTTTAAAAGAAAGCTAAAGGTACACATTTCCTTGAACGCATTACCAATTTCAAAAAGCTTTCTATAGTCTTCTAGTTAAGTAGGCACAGCATTAACAGCGCATGTAATTCATTTGAAGTTATATTTTAATATACTGTTCCCTTCAGGGGGCTAATTCTCACTACACAATTATGTCTATTATCCCAAGTTAACTATCATGTTTCCTACAGAATCTTGAAAGTCGTTGTTTAAGGATGACTTTTAGAAATCTCAGGCAGTGATCTATTTTCTTGCAAACTAACAAACCTCAGGACTTTATCTGTCATAAGTGTCTGCTTCATACATAAAAGTATAGCCTCTGGAATTAATGACTCAATCCTTTGCTAACTTTGCACTTGAAGCAAACAATAAGAAAGTAGCAGTATTGTACTTGGTGCAAGAAAGTTCTGAAGAAATTAAACAAAATAAACCACATAGGGTTTGTTGGCACAGAAAATTACATGTTCCATGCAGAAATCAGCAGTATATTCTGTATAGAATGGAATGTGCAGAAAATTGATATTTTTGTGAATAAAACAACCACCTGTTGGTTTTGCATAGGCTAAGTATTGACCAGTGAGCGCATTTATAATGTAGGACTCTTATTCCCAGATTTTCCCAGTCATTTTTTTAATTGGAATATTTTCCCATTTCTAATGTGAACATATGCTCTCTTTGTCTAGTGTACAGCCTCCCCACAAAGGCATCTAATTCAATGAATTTATTACAGACTGTGACCCAGTCTGGTGATCTGGAAAATAAAGTAATGAGAAAGTGTTGTTTTCTAATGTATGTAATGATTTTATACTTGTGGGTAAACAGCATTTCTTGCTGTTTCTTTGTCAGTGTTGATGTGGAGATTGTCTGGTTTGCCTACTTTGGAACAGGCAACATATAATTGTCCTTCTGTAGGGGTCCCTTTCAAATCTATGATACCATCTCTCTCTCTGTGTGTGTGTGTGAATTATATCTATCTATCTATCTAGCTAGCTAGCTAGCTAGCTAGCTAGCTATCTATCTATCTATCTATCTATCTATCTATCTATCTATCTATCTATCTATCTATCTATATCTATGGCTGGATGGCTTTTTGTCAGGTGGGCTTTGATTATGTTTTCTTGCCCTGGTGAAGGGAGTTGGACTGGATGGCCTTAAGTATTTTCTGTTGGTCATGGGGGTTCTGTGTGGGATGTTTGCCCCAATTCTGTCATTGGTGGAGTTCAGAATGCTCTTTGATTGTAGGTGAACTATAAATCCCAGTAACTACAACTCCCAATTGTCAAGGTCTGCTTCCTCCAAAGTCCATCTGTATTCATATTTGGGCATATGGAATATTCGTGCCAAGTTTGGTCCAGATCCATCATTGTTTGAGTCCCCAGTGCTCTGGATGTAGGTGAACTACAACTCCCAAACTCAAAGTCAATGCCCACCAAACCCTTCTAGTGTTTTCTGTTGGTCATGGGAGTCCTGTGTGTCACCTTTGGTTCAATTCCATCATTGGTGGAGTTCAGAATGCTCTTTGATTGTAGGTGAACTATAAATCCCAAGAACTACAACTCCCAAATGACAAAATCAATTTATTTGAATGAAGGACATACATTGGGTTGTTAGGTGTATCCTGTCCAAATTTGGTGTCAATTTGCCCACTGGTTTTTGAGTTCTGTTAATCACACAAACGAACATTACATTTTTATTTATATAGATGCAGAAAAAGAACACTTCCCTCCCCTTTAAATATGCCATCCTGCTGCCAAAATATAGTAGTATAGCTAAAATGCAACAGGTCTCTTTCCCTTTGAAAAGGAATGCTTCCACTTTAAAACATCTGTTGCAATGCCACATCTTGTTTTGAATCCAATTAGTGCTTCCAGCAACCTAAAGTGGGTGAAATACAAAGCATATGTTCTGTCTGTACTCTGAAGGGATTGGCAACTAGGAGGGAAGAAGAGCAAGAGTCCATACAGAAGTGCATTATAGTGATCTAATACTTTGCAATACAGGCTTAATATCTTTGTCTGAAATTCTTGGAACCGAAAGTATTGGAGACATCATTTTTCCCCCCAGATTTTGGAATATTTGTATTTCCTATATATGCATAATGAGATATTTTTGGACAAGACACCCAAGTGTGAACAAAAAAAAAATCAATTATGTTTCATATGCACCTAAGTCACTTAGGCTTAAGGTACTTTTATACAAAAATGCTTATAGAGTTGTTCCTGAAGCAAAATGAGTGTACGGTAAACCATTCGAAAGCATTTACAGCTCTATCTGAGCCATCCATATGGAGACTTTTGGATTTTTGAATATTTAGGATTTCAGAATTTCATTTATGGGATATTCAACCATATACTCACAACAAGACCAATCATATACTCACAACAAGACCAACAGAAAGCTCCTTTTGGGCTAGGGTCCTATCTTTTCCTCCTAGCACCAGCCCTGAGGAACCAAAGGCCACCTAGTCCAACCCTCTGGACCTTGCAAATTTGAATTATAGTGCAGTGTAGAAGAGTGTCAGAATAGCCATTATCTTCTTTCCACTGAATTATATGAGTCTACATTGCCAAATAATGCAGTTAAAAGCAGATCATCTGAGTTTTATATGGCAGTGTAGAAGTAGTCACAGTTGTACTTGTCTTCACTTAATCTGCTGTTAGCTAATTTGCATTCAGCTGGGAAAAGAGACATCTGACTGGATTCCACAATTAACTAAGCCATGTACAATCCACCCAGTGAAGTGTTTATGGTTCTACAGTGTGCAATGCCACAACTGTAAAGTCTGGAGATTATTGTATTTTCCAAAAGTATAAAGTTTGGGTGTAACTTTAAGAGGTCTCAGGGGAACCTGGGACATGAAACCTGCAATTTCAGCTAACACAAATAACCCACCAGCTCCAAAACAAGCACTTTTCTGTACCACAGAAAGGAGGAAGAAATATTCTTAGCAATCTAACCTACTTTAATTACCATGTGTGCATGTAAACCACATGTTAAACAAAGCAAGGTCTGAGATTCTACTGCTTTAGAAAGCACTGCAGGGTGAATTCAAAGGACTTTCTAAGGTTTTTATATTACTGGTGGGAGGAAGGTAAAGAACATATTCCTATACTCTCATCCATTATGGATGAAAAATTAATCCTTAGCGAGCTGCATCCTACAAAAGCTTAGTTGAGGATGCCTTCAGCATGCCATTAATAATATTAATAATAATAGTTTTATTTCTTGCCCAACTCTCCTCACAGCTCGAGGCAGGTTACAGCATTACTAGAACATAAACAAACACATTATCATTTTAAAACACTTCATAAAATACACATAATAAAATGTAACTCCATAAAATACGTATCAAAATAAACAAAACAAAAACCAGGAATACGGTAGAGTTTAAAATTCACCATTAAAACTGTCTGGTTAGGTCTGCTGAGAGATGGGTCTTCATTTGTATCTTAAATTCTGAGAGCTGATCCAGCTGTTGGAGCTTTACTGGCAGTCATGGGGCAGACGATGAAAAGGTCCTCTGGGTGGTAGTTACCTGTTGGGTTCTGGCTAGTTGGAGTAACTGCTCCCCAGAGGACATAAGTGTGCAGGTGGATTGTACAGAAAGATGTGATCCTTTAGGTAACCTTGACCCAAAGGAAGTGAGGCTTTAAAGGTCAAAACCAACATCTTGTACTTTGCCCAGAAACTAATTGGCAACCAGTGGGGTGACTTTAGGATAGGTATAATATGCCCACTCCCAGATATTCCCATAAGCAGTCTTACTGTCTTATTTTGAACCAGGTCAAGTTTCCAAACTTGATACAAGGGCAGCCGAATGTAGAGCACATTGCAGAAGTCCAACCTTGAGGCTAACACTGCATTCACTACCATCTTCAAGTCTAGGAAGGGGTGCAGCTGGCCAAAGCTGATAGTAAGCACTCCTGACCATCGCATCTTCCTGGGCTGAAATTTGGAGAGACTGATCCAGCAGCACTCCCAAGCTGCAAAAACAGGCTTTTGGAGGGGGGGGGGGATGTAACCTCATCTAGGATTGGTTGACATACCTCCAACCCCAGATTAGAACCCTTGATGGCAAGCACCACCATTTTGTCTGGATTCAGTTTCAATTTGTTTTTTCCTCGTCTAACCCATTACCTCCTCCAGGCATTCATTCAGAGGAGACACACTATCCTTATATGTAGATGCTTTTGAAGGCATGGAGAAATATATTTGGGTTCCATCGGCATACTGATAATACCCTGCCCCATGCCTATGAATGATATCTCCCAGCAGTTCCATGTAAATAGAATGACACCTTGTGGGATACCATATAACAGCTCCTTTTTTGAGGAGCATCTATCCTGAAGTGCCACTATCTGGAATCTGCCTGAGAGGTATGACTGGGACCACTGCAGCACAATGCCTCCGATACCCAGCCCCACCCACAATGTTCCAGAAGGATGCCGTGATTGATGGTATCAAAAGCCACTGAGAGGTCTAGAAGCACCAACAGGGACACAGTCCCCCTGTAAGTGTTGAGATGGAGATAATTCAGTAAGGTGACCATAGGAGTCTCTAATTTTAAGATCATATTCCATGATCTTAAAATTAGCTTCCCAGTTACTCCAGAAAAAAAATGGAGTTATGATTGTGGCAACCAACACTATATGTCCATTTATGGGCAAAAGGGAGATGACTCAAACATGGTTATATTTTGGACTGAGTATTAAAAAAATCATTATTTTTTTCTCTTCTCAAAATGGTATTTGGATCCTTTGGAATTACACTTGGATGGAATTCTAATGTTCCATGTATAGGTGCTTTGTAGAGAGGGAAAATGTCCCATAATCCTGTTCTTTTATTGTCTGGCCAGACTTGGTTGAGCAGGAAAAAAAAAACCTATCCAGATATGGGAAGGCTGGCATATTATTTGAAACACATTGCGTTCACCCTGTGTATGCCTTTGTTGTTGTTACTTGCCTACAAGTCAACTCTGATTTTTGGCAACTGTATCCTAGGGCTTTCTTGGCAAGATTTATTCAGTTGTGGTTTGTCATTGTTCTCCTTTGAGTTTGTGAGAGTGTAACTTACTCCAGTCACCCGAAATAGTTTTCATGTGTCAACAGGATTTCAAATCTCGGTTTCTCATAGTCCTGGTGCAACATTCAAACCATAACAACAGACTGCTTATATGCTTATATGAATGTATCCTTATTTACAGCTCAGCAAAATTATTTTCAATTAAACTTATTCCCAGATAAATATCTACAGAATTATATTCTGAGTCTTCTAGGGCCTAGATCAAGACATTTAATGCTTGCAATCAAACAGCAAATGCTCTGCATGTTGTCTACATAAAGCAAGTGGCTGACCATCTGTGAACAGAATGCTGGACTAGGTAAATATTTAGTATGATCTAGTGTCAATGGGTTTTACCAATACAACACCAAAACCTTTACAATGCAACAGTACAAAGGTTTTATTTTTATTTCAAAGTAATTTAGTGTTGAAAATTATTATTTTCCTTTCTCATTTATGATTCCCATAAATTATTCCATTGCTTTCCAGCGTTTGCATTGTCAGCCTGAGGGCAATGCTTGTCCCAATTTCACTTATTTATAAGTTACTCTGTGAAACTTTTCAGGAGCAGAGCAAGGTGCAAATATTCTACATGAATGCAAGTTAATTGTTACAATGAGAATTAGACCATTAACACCTGGAGGCAAACACACAACAAGAATCATTTCTGAAAGTAGCCCACTTTCAAGATCAGTTGGGAAGTAATACAACAATTGAAGAATGGTAGTATATACCAGTACTTTAGATGCACCAGATTCTGTCAGATCTTGGAAACTATGCAAAATCAGCCCTGATTAACACAGGATAGAAAACTGCTAACCAATACAATGGTCTGTAGACTATATTTTGGTGTCTTTCTACACTATCCACTAACTCGTGATGGGTTATGTGAGGCATCCAAACATTGCCTCAGGTACACCCAGATATCCCAGTTTTCTCCAGATTGATTTGACACCCCAATAGATGTAAACTTATGGTTTTCTCTGTGACTGGGCAATAGTAAGTCACCTCCAAGTATACCTTGCATTAAAAAAAATAAAATCCATGGAACCATCACAAACTGGCAGACAACGTGAAAGTGCATTACACAAAACATGTAATAAATCAGTTGCTGTTAAAGGTATAGCTCCAGTGATTAATTGAAAAATTGGGAATTTTAATTTGAAAAACCTCTTAAAACATATATAATAAAATTTGATCATGTACCCTCCTGCTATTAACATGAAAAGTCATCACTCATTCAGCATGGTTAAGTATGCCTTGGAATGTCGACAGAGCCCACGGGTAAAAATACTTTGAAATGACATATTGAATGCATGTGTCAACTCTTGTGTGATGTTTATCACCATGACACCTGTCATGAGCTACAACGCTATAGTTTCCATTGCTCATTCTGAATGTACAACCTTCTGCAGTACAGATGTGTTGTAGCAAGGAATTTGAATAGCATATGAACAAGTGGGGCAGTGGTATGTAAGAATGGAAAAGCAGTGAAGTTGGACAACTTTGTGAGCAAAGGAAAATATTTCTGTTCTCCAAGCTCAAGCTCGAGAAAACAGAAGAACCAAATCATTACATTAAAGGGGAAAGATGTTAAGACCATCTCATATGCAGATAAGCCAACAACCATCTTCGCTCATATGCAGATAAGCCAACAACCATCTTCTTTTCCTTATGGTTAC
>NW_026847438.1:241208830-241284311 GCF_025583915.1 Anolis sagrei ordinatus
CTTTTCCTTATGGTTACACTGCAGAAAAAGATTTTTATTGCTCACCTTGATTATACATGTACATCTTCATTTATTCCATTTCTGTATACAAGAATGAAGACTTTCAAGAACTCTCTCGTATGTGAAATTAATTATAGTTCTCTGCCTTTTTGGTTATTTCTCATGTTTCCAGACTTTTTATGAAAATTTCATTTGGATAAGAATATTTGGGAATGGGAGAGGTTATGTAAAAATGTTTCATAAACTCATTTCTTGTCAAGTTGAAAAATGTGAGATTATTGCTTACTTTCTTAATTATGATTAAGTGAGATAAACACTAAATTATTTCCAAGCCAGATTTGCCTGATTGGCTGCAAACTGGCAAATGGATTTTGAAAACTCAGCAAAAGAGGATGCAAGTGTAAATTAGTAATTCGGACACTGCATAGAGCTTCATGTCTCTTGATCATTAAAGAGTTGCAAATGCAGTTTTTCTAAGACGTATGCACACGTATCAAAAGTATGCTTAGTAAACTTGACTGAAAACAGTAAGATTAATTTTCCACTGTACTTTTACCACAATTCTATCCTTGATGAAACACAAACTTCATTTATGTCTGCCCAGTTTTGGGAGAAAGTTGAGCTTCCCCAATCCAAGAACTCTCTAGTCACTCTGAGATATAATAAAACTGCCCTCCATATTCCTTAGAGTGCAGCAAAAGCCCTATATCATAAATTGCAAGGTAATACATGTGGAACTCTAGGACATGCACCTATCCTATTCAATTATCCCTCATGTATTATTTCAGGGTGAGGAGTGCTTTGTGTATCCTTTTCTGTCCCGTATTATTTTTAAAAAAATATCATAATATGATGTCTATATGATAAGTCCTCACCCATAAAGGGTGGAATCCATGGCAGGGTGGAATCCATGGCATGCGAGTGCGGAGAAGAGCAAACCACTGACCACCTGCTGCAATGCACCCTGACCCCTGCCACATGCACAATGGAGGACCTTCTTGCAGCAACACCAGAAGCACTCCAAGTGGCCAGATACTGGTCAAAGGACATTTAACCAACAACCAAGTTTGCAAAATCTGTGTTTTTTTTAATCTGTGTGTTTTTTTTGTTCTGTTAGAAATGTAATACAATGGTATGGTTGCTGATGACACGATAAATAAATACCCATAAAGACACCCCATGCTCAAGAAGACAATGATATGTCATTTACCAACCAGCCCTAACTCAATTTCTCAAACTGCATCCTACTGAAAGAAAAGTAAACATAGTCAAATCTTCTATCCAGAATTCTAAGACAGGAAACTAAAGAAGAACACCTATATTTTAAAATGGACATGTTTGTGTCTCCCTTTTTGTATGCACCTGTTACATGCCACCACATTCTTAGACATTCTTAGTTTCTTTCAAGTCTATGAGATCAAGAATTCAACAAGAGATAACTTGCTGATTTGGGTACTTTAAATGATTTAACCAAATCTGGCTTCGGGGTGAGGGATCAGTTATATCTCTGAGTTAGCACTTACTATTCTTAAGACATTTTCTTTTACCTCAAGACTACAGCGGGTGTTGTATCTGATCAATTTCTATTCATTGCAAGCACCTCTCCCCTGGTTCTTCTGCAATCCCAACATCTGCCATAGCCTTCTGCCTCAGTTTTCCCTGCTGCTCCATGGGGGGGGGGGGGGGATGTTTCCATGATAAATTTATAATGCAGCTACACAGCAGTTGTGTTCTTTTGATTTTCACCTACATTTTCTTTCTGTCTTTGTTTCATATCAGATTGTGTGATTTTGGGCACCGCTTTTCACATGAAAATTTGGACATTTTGATATAACAGTTCTCCCATAAGCAAGGGGACATTTGTGCACATTTTCACATACTTTTATGTTGTGCACATTGGTGTATGGAAATTTTGAATTTTTATGAATTCTTTGACTGTAGAATAGATTACTTGGAGTTTGACATACTCTCTATGTACACTTAGATCACAAGGAGTAGGACTAGATGATCTTTGTAGTCTATTCCAACACCATTGTTCAATAATGAAAGACGGAAAGATATAATCCCTTTTTTCAAACAGTTTTAGTGATGAATAGAATTTTAAAAATAAAAAAAAGTTAATATCCACTTTTTTTGGAGATCTGAAACTTTTCTTTAAGATTATTACATTACATTGCGTGATACAGTTGTCCTGCTTCAAAAATCATTCTAAATTGATCAGTAACTCTCTACGATATGGAAACAACAATCATTAAGTGAGGAAAGGCACTTACATGGTGATATTACAATTCTGTCATCTAGTCACATGTGAGGTTCAAAAAGTATTTAGACTTATATTTGACATAATGCCCTTCAGTTCATGATCAGAGACACATAGATCTACTAGTGTGGCGGCTAATTTAAATTCAAGCTAGTAGTATTGCACAATAGACATTATATATATTAAAACTTTCAGACAGCAAAATAAATATATTCAAAGATTTTGCAATGAAATTGCTGATATTTGATTCAATACATGCGAGTGATTTCCCCAGTGCCAAATAGTTTTACATATTTCACATTATTTATAAGATTTTTTAACTTACTTTCACAAAGTCTCCTTCTCAGCTTTCCACGGATCTTATCAATTGCATTGTAATCAGAAACATGGAAGACGTGGGCAGATTTAGGCTCAGAAGCAATTTCATCCAGCTCTTCTTTAAGTGCCTCACCAACACCCACAGCAAAGATCCTTATTCCCGCTTTATGTGCTGCAGTGGCTGGATCCAAAACATGATCTTGACTTCGGCCATCAGTTAGAAGAATAGCTACTTTTTTGATGGCACTGTCAGTTGGCCTTCCACCAGCCTCTGCTGAAAAACTATAGGTGTTGATGTACCTCAGGGCATCTCCAGTGTTTGTATTGCCCCCATAATATTTGATGTTCTTTGCAGCTTCTTTGATCTGCTCCCGAGTTTGGTATCTTCCAAGGTCAAACTCAGTAGTTGGTCTATCACTGTAGCGGACAACACCAACCTGTGTTTTGTCTGGTCCAATCTCAAAAGTGTCCACTAAATTGGCCACCCACTGTCGAACCTTCTCAAAGTCCTCCTTGCCCACACTGGAGGAGGTATCCAAGATGAAGACAAGGTCATAGTGAACATTCTTACAACCTGAAAGGGAAAAATGAGAAGCAGGTGAGATATGGTAAAGCAAGGCAGTCACCAACACTACAAGCTTCAGATACATTTCCATTCAGCACCCCTCTTTTGAGGGAACTTCTTGCTAGCTGCCATCTCTCTTATGCACCAGACCTTGAAGAGCCATAGTAAGCCTTCCTCTATAGTTCAAAAAAAGTAGATTCAAACACAGCTTTTGCTTTATTCTACATAACTTCTCTGTATGTGTGTGTTGCAGCTACTTTGTCTTGGTTCAACCCTTTCGCCTACTCTGTCTGCATCTCTATGAGGCAACTGTTTTCCTTTGAAATCTTAACAGACTTCTCTCTGTTCCCCACTTTCCAGTTCCCTTTGATAGGACATGCTGTAAAAACTCTTGGCAGATCAAAAGTTGCCTGCTTTCAATCTGTCTTTACTGACTCTTAATCTCAAGCAATTGGCATTCTATGTTTTCTCGTTAAAAGGCCATCCTATCTTTTATTTATTGTTTGCCTGGAGAAATGTTTTCCTTTTCAATCCTGAAAATTTTTACAAGATTTTTCTTTTAAAAGAAAACAAATCCAGAGTGTTGACAACAGAGTGATTCATTGGATTGGAGAACAAATTCCTTAAATTGAAGATAATTCTATTGCCATGAAACTCTTTCACTGATTTTCCTCCTTCATAAAAAGAAGGGGAGGGGGAGCGGAAGCCAAGGATTAAACCCTGTGGCAACATGTTGTGAGAGCAATTCATCACCCTGTCCCTACATTTCGGATCACATAGTTCAAAACCTTTGTATTTCAGTGATTCCACATATAGCATGAAAATTAAGATAGACCAATGGTTTCAAAATATCTGGTGAGATGTTTATCATGTATCACCCTGTTGGGCCCAGCAATGTTGATATATTTTCCTTCAAGACATATTGATCACAGCCAACATCCTTCCAATGGGATGGAGTTATAGTTAACATTCTTTTCATCCCACAACTCTTCCTTGCAAGGCCCCATGAACTTATAGAGCAGTGTTTCTCCATCTTTGGGTCCCCAGATCTTTTGGACTTCAACTCCCAGAAATCCTAATAGTTGGTAAACTGGCTGAGATTTCTGGGAGTTGTAGACCAAAACACCTGGAGACCTCAGGTTGAGAATCATTGCTATAGAGCAGTGGTTCTCAACCTGGAGTCCCCAGATGTTTTTGGCCTACAACTCCCAGAAATCCCAGCCAGTTTACCAGCTATTAGGATTTCTGGGAGTTGAAGGCCAAAAACATCTGGGGACCCCAGGTTGAGAACCACTGCTATAGAGGGACTTTTTTTTAAAGGTGATTCTATTAGGTCATACCAGTTGTCTGTATGAATTGAAAACATGTCATAGACCAGGCCTCACAATCTACTGTATTGCATTAGGATTACATAGCAATTATTTAATTGTGCACATGTGTGCCCCTTTTTTGTCATACTAACCTTCATAAGACACATGCCATTGTTACTTTGTTAGATCAATCCCTGATTTTAGTATCTGAGGGCTATCATTTATGATAAATCTAACACCATTTTAATCCAAGCTTTCAAAAAGTAATATCAAGTGTACCTTTTCGGGTGTATTTCATCCCATGAATTAGAATTCTGATTGAAAAGTATAAGAAAGGTCAGCATCATTCATATCATTTCATGTAATTTGCCTATGTATACTCACATTTTTGCATAATTTCCACTCTATTCAGAATCATTTAAGTGTTTAAATAGATTAATTATGATTAGAAAACCAAGAAGTAATGTTTTAGTAGGAAGATCAAAGTTGATTTGTTGCTGGAAGAAGAATGAAACTGAGAACTCACAATTAAACTGGAGGGGGGGAGGATGTTGCATTAAAACAAAATGTATGCAAAATAATTCACTGGGTGAGCATTGGGGTTGCCAGGGTGGCATTATCCAGGGATATTTCAGGGCCAAAACCTAAGATTTAAGGATGACTCTCTGAAATAACACAGGAGGTAGACTCTGGGAATATCATGAAACATACCACATTAGGAATCAATTGACCAGAGTATGCCATTCAAATAGAAAACATGGTTCCAATAAATGAGGAAAATACAAACCTATCCAACCATAACTTTCAAAGTAGCATTCTCATCTAGACATTTTTACCCTTACCTGGGGATTATTAAAGAAGGGCCAAGTCCTAAGAACTGTCAACCAAAGAAAACATATGGCCGAAGCTCAAGTCTCCGATACAATAGTGCTTCTGCTGCTTTGTTACATTGCTTATTTACCTAACAAGACTATAAGGCAAATTTTGGCATTGGTGATACTGTATGTGTGTGGTGAGTGCAGCGGCATGAATTAAGATGGGGAGGATGGTACTAATAGATAAATGGGGAGCAACAATGGCACAAAATAACCAATCAGGTGACAGGTGTACTGTTAAGATGAATATAGGAAACTGAATTATGAATATAATAATATAATATATTATATTATAATATTATATTATATATAATATTATAATATTATATATTATATAATATAATATGAATATAGGAAACGGAATTATGGATGACGAATTGGATCACGATTTTAGTTACGAGACGTTAATGTGTTGTTATTGAGATGTCATTAGTTTGTATTTTATACTGTTAATGGTTTTAATATTGTATGTTGTTGGTTTGACTTTTGCTCTTGTTGTGAACCGCGTTGAGTCGCCTACGGGCTGAGAAACTGCGGTATACAAGCAAAATAAATAAATAAATAAATAAATAAGAGTGACGTTTCACATGCATCTGTGATTGGAAGGAAAACTGAATAATAAGCAAGCCTGTATATGTGCTAAAATGCAAAAACAATTCAAAAATAGTGCATGATAGTGCATCAAGGAGGTTCACTCTAAGAAAGAAACAGATTGAAGACTGGGGTAACTATTGCTGTAGATTTTCTGTTGTATTTTCATGTTGCTTCTTGTTAGAACATTTTTTTCTGGCCTTTAAATTATCCCAGGGAAATCCAAAAATATGGAAAATGTATATCCCATGTCTGCTTGGGAGATATTGGAGAATAATAATAACAATAATAATAATAATAATAATAATAATAATAATAATAATAATTGCCAAGATGTGCTGGAATTCTTAGTGGACCAACAGAAACCTCTTAGGCCACTTCCACACAGCTGAATAAAATCCCACATTATCTGCTTGGAACTGGAATATACGGCAGTGTGGGCTCAGATAACCCAGTTCAAAGCAGATACTAAGGGATTTTTTGCCTTGATATTTTGGGTTATATGACTGTGTGGAAGGATCCTGTCTCAACACTTTATCACTGCATTGCAAAGAGTTCCATTGTCATGAATGTACAGCATTTGGAACACTCTGCAGTACTACATACAACTTGCTATTTTGAACCCTGGTATCTCAAATTATACCCCTGTTACAGTTCTCTTGCAAACAATGCTTCCACTTACCTGCCCTTTGGGCCTGAGTTTTCTCTCCACTACAGAGAAGTAGCAACAATATCAAGACAGAAGGTATCTGGTGTCTTCTAGCCAGGAACATGACTCCTTTCTTCTCCAACACTGTTTTCTCTTTTCTCCCACTTCCACAATGGGAGTTATTCTATAAATCCATGTCTAGGGAGAATAAGAAAAACAAAGTAAAACTGAAATGGACAGAATGCAAAACACAGGGTCACCTATCTATGAAGTGGGAGAAGGATTTGAGAAGAAGAGAGGAAATAGTTTCCCAACTGTACATTCCTTCTTGTAGATAATTCATCCCCCCGTTTTCCTGGAGGGCTTGCTGACTGTACACAGACAAAGCAACACAGAGTTCACCAATGTTTGAAAGAGCAGATTAAAAGGTCTTTGTTGCAGGCTCAGTCCCAGTTGTCAGAAGGAGGAAGATTACTGCATTATTTAGGTTGAAATGTGTCCATCTTTGACAGTATGTTCAGGGCAGCAGACCGGAAATTATCCCCAGGGCAGGCCTCTTTTGCTTCCATGTTAGACTTTTGCCTCTCAGGGAGGCTTGGTTATGATAGTTCCCTCTGACCTGAATTGACTGAACATTGTGCAAAAGCTATTCCCACAACATTTGCCCCAGCTGTGCTCAATAGGCTTGACACTCATTGTGCCATCTTGGGTAAAAGCTTGTGTTTTCCACAAACCAAAACCAACCAATCCCATTTCTTGTGTGAGGACAGGGGGTGAATTGAGAAAAATGCAATAGGCAGAAAGAGTATAAAATCACAAAGAAGGCCCTTCAAACAACAACACAACATATGGCACTGATAGCCTTGGGATATTTCTTCCAGGTAGGCTCATAACTATTCAGAATTTCACAAGGATTGTAGAAACATCCTGAAGTTGCTTGGAGGGATGGGGAGAAAATTCTTTTGGCTTCTGGAGGTTGTGGAAGGAAGGATGACCCAATCCTCATTATATGTACAATACAAAGCTTGGAAAAGTTATTTTGTTGGATGTGAGTCTCAGAATGCCCCAAACAGTATGACAATTGGAACCATCACATGGAAACCCACTTTATACATCTAAAACTGGTTAAAAGAAAATATGACCATGCATATGAAATTTAAAGTTGTTTGGTCCACATTAACCAAATGCTATAATTTCTCCTGATTGATGCTTTGTGGCCTCACTTTCCCAGCTGCTTTCAAAATGTCCCAATTTGTCTCCCTTCTTGCATTTATCCTTTCTCTTCAACTTACTTCCAGTGCTACAACCTAAATTTCAAAATGCAAAATTAGTCAATCAAGTTTGCCAGTCACTCAATAAACCCAGGCCCCATCTACACTGCCATGTAATTCAGTTTCTGTATCCAGATTATCTGCATTGAAGTGGATTATATGGCAGTCTAGACTCTTATAATCTACTTCAAAGTGGAAAATCTGGATTCAGAAACTGGATCTGGCCTCACTGAGGTTGAAGGGAGAGAAGGAAGCCAAAATTTGCCCTTTCTAGTATGCCCAAGCAAAAGCAAACTGCTATATCTTCCTCTAAATTTGTGCACCCTTTTGCATGGTTTTTGTCTTCTTTATCATACTTTGATATTGCTTGCTCAATTGTGTCCAGTTTTCAAAAGAATGCAGCCATGACAGCAAATATGGAATCAAGTACAGCAATTGAAAGGACAAATTAGGAAGAGGGATGCCAAATTCAGATTTGTTGTCACTTCAACTCTTAAAGTGTATTGCATAAACTTCTCATTCTTCACAGGGCCCATCCAGACAGGGCCCATAACGTGGAAGCTCCCACTGTTTTACTGGAGGTGTCCAAACAACACCTCTGGTAAAACTGAATTAATTTGAGGCAAAGCAAAAAAAACCCTGCTTTGCCCCAAATTAATTTGATAGCCCCATCAAACCCATGCCTTCATGAAAGGCACAGGTCTAATGGGCTATGGGCCCTGTGTGGATTGGGCCTGAGGACCACGTCATACGATCCCTAAATCCAAACCTCTATGAGCCAAGAAAACCCTGAGTGCACCAACCCCTCCCCAACATGCCTAAACAGGTCTCTCAGACTGGCTTAAGCACATGTCTAAGAGCTGTCTGGAAATGGCCACAGGGTCAAGGTGTAGTTCTGAGATTTTCATCCAACCCTTTCAATGTGGAAACACATGACTAAACTGAGTCTATTGCACTTTGCAGGAGAAAACTGAATAACATAAGATAAGGAGGTGTCAGCAATTTTAGAAATGATTTTTTAGGTTTCTAATTCGACCGTGATGTTTGGTACCATGGACTTCAAATAAGACAAATGAACATGTTGTAAAGCCAATCAAGCCTGGACTCTCAATAGATGCCAAGGTGACTAAAGTGAAGCTGTTATACTCTGGAAGTAATTTTTTTGTCATGAAGACTTACTTTCATATAATTATTGTTGCTAGTCTTATGGTCCATACATGGATCAAAATGTAACAAATGTTAAATAAATGCATATTTCCTTCCCATCAATAGTAAAATGTTTATTGAAAGAGATGTGGGTAACAACTAAAATTGCTGCTGCTGCTGCTGCTGTTGTTGTTACTACCTATGTTTTTTTTTTCATGTCAGGAATTTGAGGGTTTTTTTGGTTGTGTCAGGAGCCACTTGAGAAACTGCAAGTCGCTTCTGGTGTGAGAGAATTAGCCGTCTGCAAGGACGTTGCCCAGGGGATGCACAGATGATTTGATGTTTTTTTTATCATCCTTGTGGGAGGCTTCTCTCATGTCCCTGCTTGGGGAGCTGGACCTGACAGAGGGAGCTCATCAACCTCTCCCTGGATTCAAACCTGCAACCTGTCAGTCTTCAGTCCTACCTGCACAGGGGTTTAACCCACAGCGCTGCCAGGGGCTCCTATGTCAGGAGTAACTTGAATACAATAGGTTAAACCCTTATGCTGGCAGAACTGAAGACTGACAGGTCAGAGATTCAAAAATCCTGGGAGAGCACAGATGAGCTCCCTCTGTCAGCTCCAGTTCCCCATGCGGGGAAATGAATGAACCTTTCCACAAAGATGGTAAAACATCAAAACATCCGGTCACCCCCTGAGCAACGTCCTTGCAGATGGCCAATTCTCTCACACCAGAAGCGACCTACTTCCTATGATAATCTTATAATATAATATAATATGCCTAAAACTGCCATGTTGTACACATTTTTCTGAATACATAGATAGGCAAATATGTATTGGAAAGCATTCATATTTCAATAAGTTAAATTCATTGTGAAACTTTCCAAAAATGATATGAAATTTAAAACAAACACGGAGAATAGGTTTCTTGACAGACATCTCTCTTGGGTGTATTTCAGCTCTTTTCCAGCAGGTGTCCTAGCAACATCAGGAGAGATGGAAACATTTCCGCAATGAAATGCACCTTTGCCAAAACTGAGTCCCAGCACTTAATTTACACAGACAATTCCACGTGCTTAATATTTTGGAAATTTTAGTCCTGGCTCGTCTAGTAACATCACAAGGTTAGACTCAACATCGTTCTGGTTGGCAGAGGAAAGCTATTAGAACATCGATCTACAATTCATAGTATTTTTATTTTTATATTTTTCTGCCATAAGAGCTAGAAAATCCTGATGCAAATTAAAACAAAAGTATTAAAAACATCAGTTTAGCTGCCATGGTAGTTTTACGAGCCCCGTACCCTTTCCTACCAAAAAACGCTACTGTCTCAACGCACTACAAATCCTGGGATTCCATACCACTGAGTCACGACAGCTAAAGTGGTGTCAAACAGCATTAATTCTACTGGGTAGATTTAGCTTTAGTGTGCTGTTCTGAAATGTAGTTGTGTCAACTTATCCACCATTCTACTTTACAGGAAGTCCCTGAGTTACAAACATCTGACTTACAAATGACTCATAGTTAAGAACAGGGTAAGACAGCAGAAAGTGAGAGAAATCTACCTCTCGGGAGGGAAACTCACTCTTGAAAAAGCTACCATGGGGAAAAGGTGTGTCCACTGAAGCTTTATTTTCACAACAAGCCATTTTTTTCAAAATCCAATTAGTATCACATGAAAAAAAATGAGGTGAAATCTTCTGAACAGGGAACAGACAGCAAAGGAAACCCCACAGGGGTGTTGACCCTTCCCAGTGCTATCATTCTCAAAATAAGAAATGTAATATGCATATGGGGATAGAGTTACACATAAAATGTACCTGTTCCATCTTACATAAAAATTCAACTAAAGAACAAACTTACACAACCTATCTTGTTTGTAACTTGCAAACTTCCTGCTCTTATAACACCTTGGTGGAAAAATCCAAAAGAAAATTGTGTTTGGAAATTTGAGAAATAGCAGTTCTTTCACAAACAGAATTGTTAACCATAAGAAGACATAGAGACCCCATCAGTCCCAGCCCATCACCACAATACAAAGATTCTAGCAGAGAAATAAAACGGGCTCTATAATTAAAACATAACAAGTAGACTTACTTACATATATCAAGCTTTCCTAATGTTTTGTTATCAGAATAGAGTACAGCAGGTCAATCACCAGTTACAGAAAATCTTGCCAATCGAAAGATTGACAAGTCAAAGCCCAGGTCAGGTGAGCTCCTGGCCTTTAGTCCAGCTTCTGCCTACCCAGCAGTTCAAAACAAATATGAATAAATAAGTACCACTTTAAAGTGGGGAGGTATTTAAGGCACCCATAAGGAAATGCGAGAAAAATACCTGCGATTTGATAATGGAGGAAGTTTACAAACAAAGCTCTATGGCAGGGAAGATAGAGTGATAGCACTCCTCCTCCCCTCCCCCGGTGGCCAGAACCGAGCACAGCCTCCAAGATGCCAAAGATAGGAAAGCCTATATATACCTCTATCTATGTACATTTGTCTGTCTTGTTGTTGCCTAATGTCATTGAATGTGTTCTGTGATCTGCTCTGAGTCCCCTTTGGGGTGAGAAGAGCAGAATATCAATATTGTAAATAATAAATAAATAATCTTTATCATGGTTACCTTTTACCACCTTGATCATGATGTTGCATGGCCAGAACTGTGAAAAGCTGCAAGAGGTATGATAGGTTTGGCATAAACCTATCTTATATGGTAGGACAATAGATAGGTCCCTGGTTTGCTGAGCTGCAGCTAACTCTGGCCCACATTATCTATGAGCAAAGATATGTACTCTTTATAATCCATCTTTGTATTACTAGCATATAATCCTTTACCTTAACAAATAATCATGATAGCAACAAATGGTGTCTTGTTTAATACTAGGATCCAGAAGAAGGAGGAGGAGGAGGAGGAGGAGGAGAGGAGGAGGAGGAGGAAGGTGCTAGGAAGCTGATGAAACCATGGACCATATCCTTAGCTGTTGCAAGAAAATCGCACAGACGGACTACAAACAAAGGCACAACTCTGTGGCCCAAATGATTCACTGGAACTCATGTCACAAGTACCACCTGCCAACAGTAAAGAATTGGTGGGATCATAAACCCACAAAGGTCGTGGAAAATGAACATGCAAAAATACTGTGGGACTTTCGAATACAGACTGACAAAGTTTTGGAACACAATACACCAGGCATCACAATTGTGGAAAAGAAAGAAGTTTGGATTATTGATGTCGCCATATCAGGTGACAGCCGAATTGATGAAAAACAACAGGAAAAACTCACCCAATATCAAGACCTCAAAATCAAACTGCAAAGGCTCTGGCATAAACCAGTACAGGTGATCCCAGTGGTCAATGGCACACTCGGTGCCATACCAAAAGATCTCAGCCGGCATTTGGAAACAATAAATATTGACAAATTCACGACTGGATCTGTGTGCATCATTCGAAAATTCATCACATAGTCCTAGACGTTTGGGAAGTGTTCGACTTGTGATTTTGTGATACGAAATCCATCATAGGGATCTCATTTGCTGTGACATACTGTGCTTTTGTATCAATAATAATAATAATAGATGGTCATAAAATTGAACAAGTTACATCCTTCAAATATCTAGGTGTAGTTTTCCAATCTAATGGTAGCAGAAGAGCTCATGGGGATCAAGTATCCAACACCGCGCAGGGGAGCTCAATTGCCATTCTTAAATATCTCAGGACAAGAGGGGGCCACTTCACACCGGCAGCGCTCAAGCTGTTTGAAGCCAAGTCATTAGCCCAACTCTTGTATGGTGCTCAGCTGGGCCCCTTCCCCAGTTTTGCCCCATTAGAGCTGGTTCAGTCCAAGTTTCTGAGATCGGCCTTGCAGGTACCTAAATGCGTTTCTAATGCCACCCTGCGACTAGAGACAGGTTTTATGAGAGTGGAGGCCAGGGTGTGGGTGGCCATACTCAACCTCTGGCTCAGACTGTCCCGTGCACCCCTTGGCCTTGCCCCACTAACCATGGAGGATGACTTCCAATCCACATGGAAGCAGGCGGTAGCATCCAAAATCTCCTCGTTGGGATTTTCTCCAGGTCTACTATTAGCTATGGATTACAATCAAGCCAAAGCACTTATTAAACAACGTATCACAGACACAGAGCGCCAACTAGATCTGGCCTCGGCTCCAACCTTCCTTATCAGTGAAGACAGCAGATACCTTGCCTCCCCTATGGCATATTTAACATACTTAGAGGTTCCTATTCATCGAAGGGCTTTCACCCTGGCCCGATGCCACGCTCTCCCATCAGCTGTACTCGAAGGCCGCTACCGGAAGATCCCTTTCCCAGAGAGACTCTGCCCCTGTGACTCGGGTCATGTAGAAACAATAGAACATGTGCTCCTTCAGTGCCCGTTCTACAGGGATACCCGTGCCAGGCTTATCTTACCTCTGATAGACAAGCACCCAGGCCATTCAGGACAATTTTATACCTCCCTGCTACTTGCAGATACTAATTCAGCTACAACCTACAATGTTGCAAAGTTCTGTGCAGCAGCATACAAAATCCGTCAGGGAATGACTAGTTCCAAAAGTCAACTGTGTGTCCAGTAATCTTCTTCCCTGAATCTACAATTTGGTGATGGATCTGGGCATTGTATATTTTCACCCTGTTTCCCCTTCTGCTCCCTCACCCATATTGTGTTTTTAGTAGTTATATTTATATTTATATTTTTAATGTACCAAACATGCCAGGTTTGTATGGAAAAGTGACACTATTTCCTGTGCTGGTCAATGACCGAAATAAATGTTTTGATTTGATTTGATGAAAGATGAAAGACCATATTGTGTTTTTAGTAGTTATATTTATATTTATATTTTTAATGTACCAAACATCCCAGGTTTGTATGGAAAAGTGACACTATTTCCTGTGCTGGTCAATGACCGAAATAAATGTTTTGATTTGATTTGATTTGATTTGATTATTATTATTATTATTATTAATAATAATAATAATAATAATAATAATAATAATAATAATAGTGTCATGACCCCTTAGAGATGGTTAAGTTGTATTATGGAAAGTGCTATAGTAAAATGGCATCCTTTATAATAAAATGGCTCTTTGATTTTTGGGATGGGTTATTTTGAATCTATAGATGATTGAATGCAGAATCTGTGTATATACAGTTCATTGAAACTATTACCTAATTGGTCTCGTTGGACATTTAATTCTGATTTATGTCCCCTAAGGAGGCAGAAGAAAAAGATACAGAAGAAAACGAATGCATTTTTATTATCTCTCTTTTGTTATGCACAACCCCATGTTCCTCCAAATATGTTTATACTGAATTCACATGCATTGATTTCGGCATATATAGCCAGCTATGGTGGCTATTCATGGTCTCTTGACAGAGGAGCAGCTCAAATTCCACAGCAAGGGCCAGCTGAGACTTAAATATATTTTTGTCTTCTGCAGACAGACACATGGAGTCAGTAGGCAAAACTCTGCTGGAATGTCCCAGAGTATAGTCCGTTGAGCTTTTTTGTCCAGAGGAATGGAATAACGCACATTTTCATTCCTCTTAAAAAGCTTCGGTCCTTTCCCCCAGTCATAAACAATGAAGCTACCAAAGAACCAATATATCCTTTCCGCACATCCAAAATTAGTTCCCAAATAACTCTCAGACTTCAGCAGGGGCTCAGTTTATGCAACGAAATCATATGTGAATTTTTTAAAAAATGCTATATAGAGAAAATTGGATTCTAATATGAAAAATTATGTTCGCATTAACCTTGCTGTTAGCTCAGAAGTTTGACTTCTAAATTTCAGTAATGTCTATAGACTATTGCTCTATAATTTTCTGAAAATGATGTCTTAGGCACAGTGGGCTAAACCCCTGTGCCGGCAGGACTGAAGACTGACAGGTCGCAGGTTCGAATCTGGGGGAGAGGCGGATGAGCTCCCTCTATCAGCTCCAGCTTCTCATGCGGGGACATGAGAGAAGCTTCCCACAAGGATGATAAAAACATCAAATCATCTGGGCGTCCCCTGGGCAACGTCCTTGCAGATGGCCAATTCTCTCACACCAGAAGCGACTTGCATTTTCTCAAGTCACTCATGACATGACAAAAAAAATCCAGGCTTTGATCCCAGATTATCTGCTTTGTACTGGATTATATAGCAGTGTAGACTCAAATAATCCAGTTTGAAGCAGATAATCTTGGATTAGATACTGGATGATCTGGAAGTGTAGATCCATCCTTAGTGCTTCAGGCAAGCAAAATTCTGAAACAGCCTTAAAGTATAAGCTAAACTGAAAACATATGATGAAAATTGTGGAATGCCTTTAAAAATGAGGAATATTATCTCAATTTCCAAAGGTGTTTTCATTAGTGATGGAAATAATTCACTTTGCACCTCTCAAGATTCATCTGATATTCACATGTGCCCATTTTTAAGGATGCTGCTCATTTCAGTGAAATATATATATATTGTTCTATGCCTTTAAATCCTTTCTGATTCATGGTGACCCTAAGGCAAACCTGAGGTTTCAATCTTTGTTAAGTGCCAGGTTGCCTTTACCTTCCTCCAAAATTGAGAGAGTGTGAATTACCCAAGTGGATTTCCATGGCTGAGTGGAGATATGTATCTATCTACAGAATTGTAATTCAACACTCAGTCCATTAAATCCCACTGACTCACTTAAAGTGCATACAGCTTAGGTCTAGTGGTCCTCAACCTGGGGTCCCCAGATGTTTTTGGCTTCAACTCCCAGAAATCCTGACAGCTGGTAAACTGACTGGGATTTCTGGGAGTTGTAGGCCAAAAACATCTGGGGACCCCAGGTTGAGAACCACTGGTTTAGGGGAATGTCCATGAAAATGTGTGTATTAGGGAAGGGGAAAACCAATATGTTTGTATTTCTTTGCAAGTAAGGGGGAAATGACAAACATCTGATTGAGATAAAGATCAGGGTAAGAATATTGGTAGAGTTTAGAGAAAAGCAATTGAGGACTAAGAATATTTTACAGTCCAAGTTCCAAAACTTGTCATTCCAGTCATGGAGTAGGTGCTAAAGTGCACAGCTAAGGGGCAGCTTAGATGAACCAGCTTCATGCTTTCGATATTCACAAGGAAGTTATTCTGGATGGAATCTAATCTAGCCTTTTTTAGTACAGTACAGGATTGTGTTAATAAAAGAACCAATGTGTCATGTCTTTTTATAGGGGTGAAACATATGTCAGAAAAGGAAGGTGGTAAGAGGCTTACATTTGCTTTGGGAAGAAAGAGCAAAACTCAAGAATGTTGACTTCTCTGGTATGCGCACCTTTGCTTTATCAAAGGAATATTGTTTCTATACTCATAGTGATGCCCAACAATATACTTGTCGATCTAGAAGGCTTCAGTTACATTAAAACTATACTTGGATTTTACATATAATTAAATACTTTTTAACCTTATATGTGGAGCCGCCGGTGGCATAGTGGGTTAAAGCGCTGAGCTTGTTGATCGAAAGGTTGCAGGTTCAATTCCGGAGAGCGGCGTGGGCTTCCGCTACAGCCCCAGCTTCTGCCAACCTAGCAGTTCAAAAACATGCAATTGTGAGTAGATCAATAGGTACCGCTCCAGTGGGAAGGTAACGTCACTCCATGCAGTCATGCTGGCCACATGAGCTTGGAGGTGTCAACGGACAACACTGGCTCTTCAAACTGATTTGGGTCCAAATGCAAAGTAGTAAGTCAGTGGTATTGTTCTTGCGTACCTTCTGATCATTTTTATTCATACCAGCCTTAAGGCTGAAAGTGTATAACTTACCCAATTTGACTTAGTGGGTTACTATGCCCAAGCAGGAATCTGAACTCTGATCTCTAGGGCCCTACTCAAACGCTCAAAGCACAATGTCATGCTAGTTCCCAATGGCAGTAGAAAGTCACAGTAGAAACCAAACCAATTTCCCTAACTCTGATCATCAGGAGATAACTTATAGTTTTCACTCAGCAAGCAGATGCCCATCTAGGGAGCCCAGAACCTTCCAACTCCTCCAAACCCCAAATCAAAATGGACAATTTTATATTAGAGAGTTATCGGTGGGTTAATTTCAGAATCCGAAGAAGTCAGATAGTCCTGCCCTTGGAGTAAAGAAAAAAAGAAGCCAAGGGGAAGAGACATAAGCCATGCTGATGAATATCAGCTGGGTAATTGTGAAGGTGTGTGAGAAGGCTGGAGCTGGGAAAAGATATATAGAATGGGCACTAAAAAGGGGGGGGGGGAGCAAGAGAGACCAAATGCCTTTGGATTTGACTGTGATGCAAAAGCAATAAAAGATTAATTATGAGTACCTTATCAGCTTCTGCTTGGTGATTGTTTTTATATGTTAAATATACCCACAACAGAAGAACGTCTTTAAATCACGCATACAAAATATTGTGCTCTTCCTCTTCCCATGGAATAGGGAAAAACTTCCACAGTTAATAATCCATTTTAATGTTATTCCAGCTATTATAATTCCTAAAAGAGTCTCTTAGCTTTAAAACATTTCAGTTTTCAGAAAGAGAGGGAGACAAAAGTATGACCTGTGTATTTCATATGTATTTTATAGAAATATATTTTAATATGTGCATTTATAGAATTTTTGCAATGTTTGTGTGTTTTGACTGTGCAGTGACCTGCCTCAAGTCACAAGGAGAGGTGGTTCAGAAATTATTATTATTATTATTATTATTATTATTATTATTATTATTATTATTATTATTATTTGCAGCCCACAGAATCCAGGATGGTGGAGAATAGTCCCTTAAACTTCCATTATTTCTTTCTATCATACAATTCAGTGCCAAAAATCTGACTCTAAAGAGTTTTCCAATGGTTCCAGTGCCACAGTAGGATGAAAAGGGATGGAAATCCCAATTCCACTAACAGAAGAAACAGATGTAGAAGAATTGGACAAACCTGTCTTGGCTAAATTCATAATTTCTCTATAATTTTGATGGAGTGATTTTTAGATTTGTTTGTTTATAACGAATGTGCAATGGAGTAATAGCAAAATTGCATATTAATAATAATAGCATATTTACTCTGCATTCATTGGCAATCTTCATTACAGTGGAGTAGAATTTCTTTCTTTGGTGGAGATAACATTTTTGTCAAATATCACTTGAAGCAAAACAAAATGCAAAGCAACTCTAAAAAGTTTTCTCAGCAAAAAAAATAAATAAATAAATTTTGATACAGCCTCAAAACATGTTTCACAACCGAGGTACCAGACAGTAGTGCAATATTACAGAGTTTTAAACCTCGATAAACTGCTAACGACATGATGTTTGTATCATGTACAGTGGCTATCAGAAAACAAAACAGAGAATCATAGCCAGTGAAATAAGATAAAGGAGTTCATTGGATAAAAATGTCTGGGAAAAGCAAATTGGGACTGAGGGAGCCAAATACGTGTAGCAACAGTGCTTTAAGCTAGATAGAATTCTGAGGAAACCTGTCCTCATTTGACAAGATAAACAAAGGAAACTTGGTGTCTATGGAATTTAAAGAAAAGATATAGGCAGAAAGACATTTTTAGAAGTGTAGAGAGCAATGCAGAAAGGACAAAGAAAAGCGTTCCCATAAAGTTCTTCAAACAGGCTATACCAAATTCTCCATGTATTTGCTCCTGGATAAAGAATTCATGGGGTTCTCTGGTATTGATGCAAAGGATGACCCCTGAAGCACATCATCCAAAAGAAAGGTCAACCTAACTCAGTATCTGAACAACCTCTTGGTCATTTATCTCTTTTGGGCCCTGTGCCTCTGGCAGGTGTTGATGCAAAGATGGATCAATAGTTCTGACACACATGAGAAGGAATTCAAACCATCCTTGCATTTAGCTTTGTCTGTGTTTTTCTCCTTCAGCCTCCCTTTCTCGTTCTTCTGATTCTTTAAATGAAGCCCAAAAGAAAAGATATTTTTGTAGGCCATAAAACATCTCCCTCCCCAACACAAAACCCTGTGAAACAATTCCCGTTAGTAAGGAATAGAAAGAATGGTTGACCAAATGACAGAACTAGAGATGAACACAGCTTCTTTGGGGTATTTTCCTCTGACAGACATAGAGAATGACTAGCCAATTTATGGAGTAACATAATAGCTTTCTTAGAGGATGAATCAAATAGTAGAAGTTTGTTTACAGTTAAATCATTCAGAATATATTTCAGAATTTGTTGTTGTAGCTTGCTAGTTTGATTATTCTGTAGTTAAATCTACAGAATAACTGGAAAAAAATGACCCTTTTAGTTTTACTGCAAACATATAAAAACAGAAGAATGGTACTCCTAGTTTGCAGATGGCTAAGAGAAGAGTCCATATAGGGCCCTTCTGTTGTTGTTGTTCACTCATTCAATCGTTTCCGACTCTTCGTGATTTCATGGGCCTGTCCACACCAGAGCTCCCTGTCGGTTGTCACCACCCCCAGCTCCTTCAAGGTCAATCCATTCACTTCAAGGATACCATCCATCCATCTTGCCCTTGGTTGGCCCCTCTTCCCTTTTTTTTCCATTTTCCCCAGCATAATTGTTTTCTCTAAACTTTCCTTTCTTCTCATGATGTGCCCAAAGCACTTCATCTTGTCCTCTACTATTCTTCCTTCCAATGAGCAGTCAGGCTTTATTTCTTGAAGTATGGACTGGATGGATCTTCTCACTGTCCAAGGCACTCTCAGAACTTTCTTCCAAAACCACAGTTCAAAAGCATCTATCTTCCTTCGCTCAGCCTTCCCTATGGTCCAACTCTCGCATCCATAGGTTACTATGGGGAAGACCATTGCTTTAACTATGCGGATCTTTGATGCCAGTGTGAGGGCCCTTCTACACTTACCTAAAACCCGGGAGAAAGTGGCTTGAGCTCTCACCCCATCCAACAACCCTGGGTTTTCCTTCAGAGGGTGGCTAGTTGCCATCCCCCAGTCACCCATTTCCACAAAAAAAATTACTCAAGATGTTTACCAGCTGTGCAGGCCCCTCTGTAGAGTACTTCTAACACTTTTCAGTAGTTGGGAGGGGGAGGAGGGAAATCGAGCTCTAGGAGCATGAAGAACTGGATGGTTGTGGGGAATGACTTCTGGGACTGCAGAAAAAGTCCTGGAAGTCAATTCGCACAAGTCCAGAACCTGCAAAGATCTGGACCTTGGCAGATGTAAAATGTAAAATTATTCAGATGCCTCAAGTAAACCCATTACCTATCACAGGATTTAGGGCCTATGTAGAAGGGTCCCTATGGAGGTAATGAATGAAACAGTATTTTGCAAGGAAGTTCTAGCACTTCAAAACTAATAGTTGAAAAATATTAGACAAACCTACTCTATCTTTGATGGTTTGCAAACATCCCAAACTTCCATGTCACAACACAAAAGTCCAATCTACATATTGCACTAAGGTTGCAAACAGATATTGTTTAAGAGTTATATGATCGATCAGCAATTTTGCAAACTGAGCATCAGCTCCTATAACCCAATTGCATCAGATGATCCTGTAAAATCATTCTTGAGGATTTTGAGGATTGTCATTCTTGAATCCTCTTATCACTAGAACTAGAGTGGTAGTCATTTGCCCTGAGATCTAGAAAAGGGGAAACCTCCTACCAAACTAATTGTTTAAAAAATAAAATCTGCTAAAAATACATTCAACATCCAAAAGAGACTTTGAGACACCAAGGAACATGTCTGGATCATGTTAGAAACCATTGCACCTTGTTTTTGCTTTTTGAATGTATGTATTGATGGTATCGAATTGTGCCGATATGTAGACCGCCCTGAGTCGCCTGCGGGCTGATATGGGTGGGATATAAATAATGTAAATAAATAATAAATACCTCAAATGGGTACAAAATATTGGACACAGCATTGAGTTTTAGTGATGGGAGGCAATGTAATAAAAAGGATTTTAAAAAACCATTTGAAATGTTGAGCTTAAAAAAAACTACTACAAAATGATGTATACCTAGATGGTACTTGACTCCAGTCAAACTATCTAAAATTGTATAAAGGAAGACACTAAAAATGCATTTTGGAAATGTGAAACACATCAAGGAAACTTTTACTCTATATAATGGACATATGATAATGCAAAAAATATTAAAGATAATTCAGGATTTAATATAAGAGATTTTTAAAACTGAAGTAGAATTAGATCTGACTTTATATTTATTGTGTTTATTAAATGAACACAAAACCGGAATTATAAGTTATTACATTACAGTTTTAACTGCTTAAATAGTCAAAAATAGAAGGATAAGGAACTCCCTTTAAGAGAGAGATGGGTCATGAAGTTGTTAGAAATGACAGAAGTGGAAAAGTTATCTCATGTCATAAAATAGTTGTCTATAGATACTTAGTTAAAATACTGGGGACCTTTTATGACATTTATAAAAATAATGAAAATTATGTATAATAGTAATGAGGTGGTAATAAAAACTGAGATTTTTGAGAAACATGATAGTGAGATGAAAATTATATTTACATTTAAAAATCTTTGTTTTGCATGGTTGGAGATCATTTAATATTTGTTTTATGTTAATTTTGTTCAGTGCAGGTTTGGTGGAAGAAATTTTTAGGAGATAAATATATAAAGAGTATAAGACATGTATAATATACAAAGGCTTTTCCACAATGCTTGTAACATGAAAATTATATTGCAAAAATAAAAAAATAGAAAGAAAGCATTGTATTTCCAAATATGAACTGTTTTCTCTAACTCACTAACTCCATGACTCAAACATGTGCTTTCCTTTTTAATGCAACACAGAAAAAACATACAGAAATCCAGATGCTATTGTATATACTCACCTTTCATTTAGTTCATTTAGAAATTGAAGATAGCTACTGTTGTAAGAGTATTAGTTCATCTCCCACAATATGAAATGGGCTCTTGAACTGAGAGATTGTGGCTCATTTATAAGCAAGATTTTTTTTTAAGAAAGCAAAAAAAGATCCCTTACAGCACCCCAGGGAACTCCGTAGTAATTAATAATGCCCGTGTTTTCCTTGGACAGCATAACTGTACTCTTCTTAAGTAGCTTGAAAAATAAACTTTGTGAGAGCATTTATTTCCCCTCCTGGGGATACACTTGATGCCACCATTCAGCTGTGGGTGATGTACTTCTCTTTGGCGTGTGCTATAGGGGTGTTGCTGGAGCAACACCCATCATTCCTTCCTGGAATCTTGCTTTCTTCCCTGCCTCCCTCCATTTACAACACTTTCAGCCAATTTATTGTCGAAGGCTTTCATGGCCGGAATCACTGGGTTGTTGTAGGTTTTTTTGGGGCTATATGGCCATGTTCTAAAGGCATTTTCTCCTGATGTTTCGCCTGCATCTATGGCAAGCATCCTCACTACTTCTGAGGATGTTTGCCATAGATGCAGGCAAAACGTCAGGCGAAAATGCCTTTAGAACATGGCCATATAGCCCGAAAAAACCTACAACAACCCAGTTGCAGTCAGTTCTCAAACTTGGATGGGACTAAGGGAGGGCAAAGGGGAGATTCTCTCCAAGGCTTGCTTACCTGGCTTTTCCAGGAAACAAGAGGCAATAGGGCAGTGTTTCTCAACCTTCTTAATGCCATGACCCCTTAATACATTTCCTCATGTTGGAGTTACCCCAAACCAAAAAAAATATTTTCGTTGCTACCATAATTGTAATGTAATTATCTGATATGCAGGATGTGTTTTCATTCACTGTACCAAATTTGGCACAAATACCAAAACACCCACATTTGAATACTGGTGGAGTTGAGGGGGGGTTGGGTTGATTTTGTCAGTTGGGATTTGTAGTTGCTGGAATTTATAGTTCACCTACAATCAAAGATGGTCTTTGACAACCACTCTGAAACCCCCTCATGACCCCACAGGAGTTCCATCCCTCAGGTTGAGAAATGCTACAATAGGGGAACAACCAAGTGGGCTTCAAGTTCTTGTTATGTGCCTTGATGACATTTCCAACTTATGGTGACCATAAGGGGAACCTATCACAGGACTTTCTTTGTCTAAGTCCCCATCTACACTGCCATATAATGCAGTATGAACTGCATTATCACACTAGTGTAGGTCCACATAATGCAGATGAAACTGGTTTACATGGATCAACACTGCGATATAATCTAGTTCAATGTTATTAATCTGCATTCTTGTTATGTGCCTTGAAGACATTTCTAACCTATGGTGACCATAAGGGCTTTCTATGTCTAAGGCTCCATCTGAAACTGCATTATATGGGTATAAGAGTGTAAGGTCACCCAGTGGGTTTTCATGGCCAAGTGGGGAATCTGCTCTCCAGATTAATTATGTTACCTCTAGGATTGTTGCTGGAAGCTGGTCACCCTGGAAGACCTAGAGCACGACTCCCCAAGCTAAGGTCCATGGGCTGGATGTGGCCCTCCAAGGCCTCACCTCAAACTTCAGACTTAGAGTTGCTCTAAATTTGAAATAACTTGAAGGCACACAACAACAATCCTAATTAATTTAGCCATCTCATCATATAAAAGCAGGCCCACACTTCTCATTGAAATGCTGTTAAATTTCTATTGGTTAAAATTGTTCTTCATTTTAAATATTATATTCTTTCATATATATATATATATTGACACTACAAATAATATATGTGCAGTGTGCATAGTGTTCATGCTTTTTTAAAAACTATAGTCCAGCTCCTCAACAGTCTGTGGGACCTTGAACTGGCCCTTGGCTAGATCCTTGACCTAAAGATCCCAGAAGATAACACATTAATCAAATCTGTAAATAACCAAATATTCCAAAATTAAATCTGCAAATGTGGTAAACTGGCTATATGTGTTTGATCATATTCTCATGGTAACTTTGCCTTATTCTTTGTGGGGTGTGGTGGGGTGGGTTAATGGTCTTTCTGGAGGCAAATTAAGTTTTACATTTTGAAGCATGCAAGCAAATTTCATGTGGGTTAATTCATGCAGTCATGCCGGCCACATGACCTTGGAGGTGTCTACGGACAACGCTGGCTCTTCGGCTTAGAAATGGAGATGAGCACCACACCCCAGAGTCAGACATGACTGGACTTAATGTCAGGGGACTACCTTTACCTTAATTCTTATAGAGGCCACTGCATTCAATTTGCCTTTCTTTATAGCTGCATCCTGGGCCACAATGCTGTTCAAACACTGGTTGACAGATCTATCATATATCTTTTAGCCTTTCATCTGGCTTGAAAATTTACTCAAACAGTGAGTTGATAGGGCTTATTTATATAATATTTATATATATTTGAAATCAATAAATAATGTATTTCAGTATTTCTTATTTTATTGTTGGTTGCTTTCAGCAGCCAGAATATGAACATGATAAACAACTGCAAAAATAAATAAGCAAATAAAAATAGGACAGACGTTGAGGCTCGGAAATCGTTGCCAGAGAATTTGTACTATTCCTCTCTCACATTTCATTTAAGACAGAATGTATCTAACACTTGCCCATTATAAACCAAGCTGGTTTCATTGAAGAAATACAATAGGCCCTCATAGAGGCTAGGAGTGCAGGATCTCCGTAAATTTGGACAACTCACAATTTTGTAAAAACCTTTTACCTTTTATTTCTATGGAAATCTCTAGATCCTCCATCATGACTCTGTGGCCAGGATTTGACTCTGTCCGAACGTATCCTCCCCTATGAGCCATCAAGATTACTAAGATCGTCTGGAGGGGCCCTGCTCTCGATCCCACCAGCCTCACAGGCACGGCTGGTGGGGACGAGAGACAGGGCCTTCTCGGTGGTGACCCCTCGACTCTGGAACTCCCTTCCACTTGAGATCAGAACTGCCCCTTTTATCTTAACATTCAGGAAACAGGTGAAAACCTGGCTTTGGGGATTGGCATTCAATGAATGAGCCATGATCCTGTGATATGGATGCATGACGACTGCGAAGCCGTGACTCCCACCGCTTGTTACTAAAAATTTAAAACCGTTCACTTGCTGCCACCAAAATATGTGAGGAAGTCTCCAAAATGAAATAATGGTGTAAAATCCCAAATAAATAGGATCACCACACAGATGTAATAAAGATTTGAGACTTCTAGCTTAAATTGCCACCATAATATAAGTGATATTGGTAAAAATGGTCTCTGGTTATCCTTATCTGTGTTGTGAGGCACCTTGGGTAGTGTGGAATGCTTCAAACGTGGAAAATCAGTGAAGGAGGCAAGTTTAAAACACAAAAAGAACAGGTTTATTGTTATCAGAGCGTAAATTGTTGCAAAATTAAACTGTTGAACTTGGCACAAGCTTGATGGATACAAAATGGCTTGGTTGAGTTACATTAAGTCTTCCGATGTTACAATCCTTTAACTCTTTCTACAGTGAGGTACTTTATTATTTCAGTGTTCCCTATTGTGAATATTTACAACTGTTTGTCCTTCACCGGATCAAACCAACGATCTCCAGATTTTCACCACTGGGATCCCTGAAACCCTTTCTTGTTAGATTCTTTTCTACTCAAGCAATCTAACGAGTTTCCACCTTCAGCTTCCTAGCTGGGAATAATATTCACAAAACCTAAGAACTAACTGAATTTACACTACTCCACAGAGCCTCCTTGACTCTGCTACTCTCCTCAGGGTCTCATCCGCCTGACTGAAAATAAACTGTCGCTTTCAAACCTTTTTTACCTAAGCTCCGCCCACCTCCTCTGGCTTGTCACCATGGCAACCTATCTCTCTCTCAGCTAGGCCCTGGCCACAATGTAAAGCCTAAACACAGTTTGAAACACAGTATAATGAACACTTCTCTACACCTTCCCCCCAGAAAAAGTATTTTTGCACCATTTCTTAGTCCTAGAAGGGCAAAAATAACTTCATACATTACTCAACAATAAATACATATACATAACATTCCTGAAAGGGAAACACATTATGGTTAAACACATTTATATTGCACATTTATACAAACCTCCAAACTATGGAATCCTAGATAAAGCGTCCGCAACTACATTTCGTTTACCTGAAACATGTTTCATTTCAAACACAAAATCCTGCAAACACAAACTCCATCTCAACAACTTATTATTCGTACCTTTTACATTATCCAACCATCGTAATGGAGCGTGGTCTGTTTGTAAGATAAACTTCCTACCCCATAAGTATGGTTTAAGTTTCTTAACTGACCAGATAATGGCATAGCATTCCTTTTCAATAGTTGACATACTATACTCGTTAGAATGCCATTTTTTACTTAAAAACAATATGGGTCTGTCTTCTCCTTCTATATCGAGTTGGCTTAGGACAGCTCCTAGCCCAGTATCTGAGGCATCACACGTTAACATGAAAGGCTTGTCAAAATCTGGTGCCATTAGGACGGAATCTGAAGTAATGGATTCCTTCAATTTATCCATGGCAGTTTGACAATTTGGAGTCCAAATTACCTGGTTCGGGTTCTTCTTTTTTGTAAGGTCCGAAAGAGGGGCTGCCAGATTACTAAAGGATGGGATAAACTTTCGATAGTATCCAGCCAATCCAAGGAATGCCCTAACCTGTTTTTTCGTTTTGGGCACTGGCCACTGGTGAATAACTGCCACTTTAGTAGGATCAGGTCGAATATGACCTCCTCCCACTAAATGTCCTAAATACTTGGTAACATTGTACCCTATCCTACATTTAGAAGCTTTAACAGTTAATCCTGCTTCTCTCAACCTGTTTAGAACCAAATCCAGATGTTCGAGGTGACTTTCCCAAGACTCGCTAAAAATCCCTATATCATCAATATAGGCCACACAGAAAGACCCCAGTCCACTTAAAACATTGTCCACTAATCTTTGAAATGTGGCTGGGCTATTTTTAAGTCCGAAAGGAAGGACACAGAACTCATACAATCGGCTTTGGGTCCGAAAAGCGGTTTTGTGTCGATCCTGTGGTGCCATTGGCACTTGCCAAAATCCCTTAGTTAGATCGATGCTACTAATAAAGTTGGCCTTCCCCATCCTTTCTAGTAGATCGTCCAAACGTGGCATAGGATATGTGTCGGTTTGGGTTACTTTATTTAACTTTCTATAGTCTACACAAAACCTAACTGTTTTATCTGGCTTCTGCACTAACACTATAGGTGAAGCCCAAGAGCTAACCGAAGGAACAATAATGCCTAGATCCAACATTTCTCTAATTTCTTTCTCAATACACTCATTAATTCTTCCAGTAACCCTGTAAGGTGGAGAGATTATAGGAGTGGCATAATATTGATGTTGGAAACCGGCCCGAGTTCCTCGAATGGAGGTGAGAAGACCGGTATACAAAACTACCAAACAAATAAATAAATAAATAAATTGGGCTTAAATTATCCTGGAAAACCTACAAATGCTTAGATAAGTATTTTTCTAGGGGTGCATACCTAAAACCCACACATACCTAAAATCTACATCTAAATAGGTTAAAGTAACCCACTTCAGCGTGGGTCCTAGCCCCCACCCCTCCAACAACCTTGGGATTTCCCTCCTGGGGTGGCTACATGCTATTCCAATTGAAATTGGGATAGAATGAAGCCACTCCAAAGCCCCCAATTTACTCCCTAAAACTGACTGAAAAGGGACCCTGGTCACCATGAAGTCTCTCCTCGTGTGTCTATGTCGCAAGAATCTGAGGAGATGGGAGGGGTGAAAAGGAAAAATTACTTCTCCCTGCCTCCTCACAAATCATTTTCTTATGAGGAGAGGCTCCATTGTGACCAGAGACCTTTTCCAGTAAGTTTTAGGGAGTAAATCAGAGCTGGCGGGGCGGGGGGGGGGGGGGGGGGGGGGGGGGGACGAAAGGTGTGAAATGGCTGTGGAGATTGACCCCCAGGAAATGTGTGATATCTCCCAGCAGTCAGTCTACACAGACCTACCAAATCATTTGACCTTTCATAAAGATCCAGATCTAATAAGGTTTTCAATTAATGCACAATAAAACAAGGAAACCTCTATTTACTCCTCATTAATTTGCTTTTACTGGAGGCATTGTTCGTATGCCTCTGGTAAAACAGAGACAGGTCCCACATTTTGGGCACTCTGGATGGGCCCTAGGAATCTCTGGGTCTTCTGGTATGCCTCATCTAACTACAACTCCTAGGATTCCATAGCATTCATTCTACAAGGTAGATACTAGGCCTGTGTGATCAATGAAAAAATGTTTCAGTGCACATTACAAAATTAGGGAGTGGGAAAAAATTGTTTCTAAAGTGTTTACGAAATTGAAACCATTATAACTATAATCATTTAACTACTTTCCATTACTTTTTGTTAAGTAATTAATTACTTAACAAAAAGTAATTTCCAAAGGGGAAAATTCAGGGGTGCCTTTCTCCCTCATAGATATAGCTATTGGCATGAAACTATAATTGTACTATAATTGTATTGCTGCAGTTATAGTACACATTCACTGCTGTTTGCCTATTAAGTTTCAGAATGTTTCACTCATCCATGAAATTTTGGGGATTTTTTTTAATTTTTTGCTAACAACATACGAGAACTATTTCCTTGAATTTTCTATACAATGAGATAAGATAACAGGGGATAATTCCCCCCAAGTTTCAGAAGTATTCATATGTCTACTAATTTTGAAGATTTTTTTTAAAGTTTTGACAAAAATGTTTTTTTTTTAAAAAAATGCCACAACAGCATTCTTATATAAACCAACAGAACAATTTAGGGATTTCTTCCCAGCCCAGCACTGATTTACCTGCTTATATTGAAGTATCAGTCAGTCCTCCTCTTTGCATATTCATCCATTTATTGGAATTCTGGCTGCTGATAGGAGGGAAAAATCTCTTGCCTATAGTAATTGGAGATTTTTGATGCTAAACACAATTCTGGGAAACATAGTTTAGGATAGGGCCTTTTGAATTCTATGCCATAGGGCTCCCCCCTTCCCAAACTACATTTCCCAGAATTCTGTGCTCTCTCAGTCTCTTTCACTCAGCTCGTCCTGCCCTCCTGCTTTCCTCTCCTCATGGTGTGAGGCCATTAATGTAAAGAGGAATGGCAGCCTTTTTGGCTTCCCTGGCTTGTGCTGAAAATGAAACTGGCTTTGATAAGCATCCGAGCATTACAGAATTCAAATGAAAAAGTATTTGAGTTTTGATTCTTAAGTTTTTGCATGGACACCCACCCCCATGTATCTGAATATCTATTTGTAAAGACTAAACTTACACATTAGATAAGGCTAACTAATTAGAAACATGATTTTGCATAATCCTAGTAGATACAGTATAATTCCATCCTCACAAAAGCTCTGAAATGAAAGGGCAAATAGGTTTGGTTCAGTCAAAGGTGAACAAAATGCATCACATTGGGTTGGGCTGAAGCCTTCCAGAATCGTTAGATCCCCAAAGTAAACACTATTTGTTGACCCAAAATAGATCAAAACCACTGAAAAAATACAACTGTTTTGTTATTCTCTACAATTTCCGTATAACTCAGTTTCTTAAAAATAAACAAAAAGCAAAACAAAAAGGGGAAGCAAATTAGCCAAAAGAGAAATTAGAAGTAATCCAACATCATCTGGAGTCATATCAAGCAAACCACAAAATTCACCCTGACTCTCTCCATAGTTGTCCACCTTTTGCTGATGGTGCCCAATGAGTGAACTTCTCAAGTGAGTAGGGATTTCAACCCAGGGTTCCCATTAATGTTTGCAATACTGTCCATTACTCTACTACACAGACTTTTCAGATGACAGTGGATATTGGCTTGCCTCCAGTGGAAGTCATGTTGCTCGGCAGAGTGATATGCAATTTGGAATGACAGAAGGGGCAATTTGGATGCAGGAAATGTTAAGTAAAATTGGTGTGTATGTAAGTGTAATTAAGAAAAAGTAAACCCCACCCTTTTAAAAGCATAGTTTAAAAATATCTTGCACTATACACCCATACATTTTGGCTTAAGTATATGTCATGACATTCCACCTCAGATTATCCTCCTTGATCTTTATTTCCTTCAAATCATCAATTCACACCTCATCTCTGCTGTATTTCATATCTTCATATAATCCAGGCTGTCTTAACAGCATTCTAGGTTTCTGGGCACAGCAGTGCATGGGGCTCTGCCTACGCAACCATCAGTGTGGACTTAAAGCTAACTTTAAAAACTGTGGCATAGACACCAAGAACTGGGAAGCCTGTGACCAGCAGTGCTGCAGAATTTGAAGGGGCACAAATGGAGGGAAAAGGGGAGAAATGGGCCAAGAGGAAGGTGCATCAAGTCAACTCTTCCACCTGGAAACTGACCCCCTCACTGCGGAAGAGTATGCAGATCAAGAATAGTTCTCTACAGTCACCTACATATCCACTACATCTGGATGGCCTTCATACTTATAACCTATAACGACTCCGGCCCTGTTTACTTCTCCGAACATATTCTCCCCTATGAATCATCAAGATTATTAAGATCATCTGGAGAGGCCCTGCTCTCGGTCCCACCGGCCTCGCAAGTGCGTCTGGTGGGGACAAGGGACAGGGCCTTCTCGGTGGTGGCCCCTCGACTCTGGAACTCTCTCCCACTGGAGATCAGAACCGCCCCTTCTATCCTGACATTTAGGGCAACAGGTGAAGACTTGGTTATGGAGACAGGCATTTGACGAGTGAGCCAACACCCTGAGATATGGATGGAGGATGATGAGCAACGATTTTAGTGTGACGACTGACCATTATAGTTATTGATTGTAATTGCTGTTTTAATGTTTTACTGTAATATGTATTACGATGTTTTATTGATTGTATGTGATATTATGGTTGGAAACCAGTCTGAGTCCCTCAAGAGAGGTGAGAAGGTCAGTATACAAAACTTTTATAATAAATAAATAAATACTTGGACAACAAGGAACCATCCAAGTAAGTAAAGTAACACAACCACACACAGGAATCAAAATCTAGACTACAATTAAAATAAATGTATATTTATTGGCACATCTTAACAAAATTAGTGTTCATATTTTCTTTCTCCTCTGCAGTTTTCACTAGCACACAATAAGTCCACAGTTTGTTCTTCCTGATTTTACTTTCTCTAACCCCCACCACCATCCCCACCACCACACAACTGGCATTCTTAGAACTTAAGCAGTGGAGGCTTTCGATAACACAGTCCAACATTTTTTTCTTGGTGATTTTTAGGCTTCTGTCTGGGGTTATTTGGGACACTATTTCAGAAAATTGCATTGGATAGACTGCACCAGCTGTAGTTTCTTAGATATGGGTTATCATGGTTTTCTATGAGCAAGTAGATATGACTGATATATGGCATATGTTCTGGTAGGGAAAAACCAATGTCATTTTTGAAATCAGCAGGTCACATATACACAGAAACAAGGCAAACATTTGAGGCACAAAAATGTGTGCTGACCAGTATAATGGAAATGCTCGCTGTCAGCAATTGTCCCCAGTTCTTAACTGCTTTCCACCAATCCATTACAATATCCTGTTTGCTTATCACTGTACGCAATAATACAGTAAAAAAATTGTCTTGTGAATACAGACATGCCAGCCATCTGCTGTAGGTCATGATTTTTCTCCTTTTACAGAGTTAGCAGGATATTTGAATGTTGAGGCGGATGATAGTGTTAAATTCTGGCCTGTGCGTAGATTAACAAGGAGCCCAGTGTTCCCATGTGTTAAGATAGCACTCCCTATAGTTTCACAATGTATTTTCCAACATAGAAATGTACAATTCAGGCTTTAATTCCAAATGAGTACTTGAACTTCAGCAACAAAAAAAGATGCCAGGGTGGCAATGCACAGTGGCAAAAGACTCCAAGCATTTCACATCACATGCTATACAATACGGCTGGCCATTTGGTGCCAACTTTAGCTATAGAGCCTCAATCTATCAAGAACCTTCCTAAAAGCCTGAAGTTTAGCATGAAATATTTCATTTCACACAGAAATAATCCAATTCACATAAGTCTATTTTGGTATGGTGTTCTTTTCTCTAACATCTGTCATTAAGTGGTCTGGCGTGTGTTATTATGTGGTCTGTGAGGGAGTTCTTCACTTGGCACAGAAAGGCAGGAAGCATAATAGTCTGTCATTACACTGTTGTTCACTTGTGTTCACTGTATGGTTTCAGGTGCTGGAGACTTTTAGAAATAAAAATCTGGGCTAAAAGGGCAATTGACCACCAACTTTGGCAAGAAGCAATGTGTAAATGTATGCAAAATATCCTGAGCAAAAAAAAAATCGCACCACTAAAAGGTGCTGAATGGAAACTAGTGATGGCAGAACATGCCAGGGTTTTTCAAATCTTTCAGACTGTTTAATCAATTCTTGTTGCAAAAGAAATTAAATACATTATCACCCATTTTCACTGGTGACATTCAACAGGGACAACTACACTGTATTCATTTGCTGTAGAATCACTGAAGGTGAGAATCATAGAATCAAAGAGTTGGAAGAGACCTCATGGGCCATCCAGTCCAACCCCATTCTGCCAAGAAGCAGGAATATTGCATTCAAATCACCCCTGACAGAAGGTCATCCAGCCTCTGTTTAAATGCTTCCAAAGAAGGAGCCTCCACCACACTCCGGAGCAGAGAGTTCCACTGCTGAACGGCTCTCACAGTCAGGAAGTTCTTCCTCATGTTCAGATGGAATCTCCTCTCTTGCAGTTTGAAGCCATTGTTCTGCGTCCTAGTCTCCAGGGAAGCAGAAAACAAGCTTGCTCCCTCCTCCCTGTGGCTTCCTCTCACATATTTATACATGGCTATCATGTCTCCTCTCATCCTTCTCTTCTTCAGGCTAAACATGCCCAGCTCCTTAAACCGCTCCTCGTAGGGCTTGTTCTCCAGACCCTTGATCATTTTAGCCGCCCTCCTAATAGTTCCTAATAATACTGCTGTATCCTATTGAGAAGTGAATATCAGTCAAGCATCAATCCTAGAACACAGAAGCTGGTGAAAGCCCCATACTCCAATTGTCACTGCCATGGCCGGTTTGGAAGAGAAAAGCACCCAAGGGCAATTCCATCATAATTGTATTGTCGAAGCCTTTCATGGCCGGAATCACTGGGTTGTTGTAGGTGTTTCGGGCTATAAGGCAGGCATCCTCACAGGTTGTGAGGTCACAACCTCTGAGGATGCCTGCCATAGATGCAGGAGAAACATCAGGAGAAAATGCTTCTAGAACAAGGCCGTATAAGCCCGAAAAACCTACAACAATCCATCATAATTGTCCCCTGTGACTAATGAGAACCCTTCATTCCATGTTCCAACTACCATTGCTTTGGCCTTTTAGTATGAAGGAGAGAAGACACAAAGAAACCAGCTGAACGTAGTTACCACTTTACCAGCCTCTCTTTCTTCTGTGCCATATCATACAATATAAGCACTTGTGAGCTTGAGAGAAGGGAATTATTTATTTAATTATTTCTAATATTTGTACCCCACACTTCTCAACCACTTTGGGGGGGGGGGCTCAGGCTGGCTTCCAATCGGCAGCAATTCAATGTCTCAATATATGCACAATCAAAACAAACAGTCAATAATTATAAATTGTTAAAAACATTAAACAATACAATTAAAATCTACTAAGAATTACCACTCTGGTGGACATTATTAGCTGAAAACTGTGGTTGGATGCTCCATCAAATTTATCCATAATCCATTTCCAAGCCATTGACAAACTAATTAGTTGTAAGTTGTCCTAATTACCCTTGAGGTTGAAATATGTGTTACAAATCGCTGTTGTTGTTAACTGCCTTCAAGCTAACCTTGCTTGTGGCAATCCTATGAATGAGAGATTTCCAATTCATTCTGTCCTCAACTGCCCTGCTTGATTGAGTCAACTCATCAGGAAAGCAGGCTTGTTATTGTCTTACCACCCTTCACCTTGCCCAGCATTATTATCCTTTCTAGTGAGTCCTGTCTTCTCAAGATGTGCCCAAAATATGACAGCCTCCGAGGAACCTTGAATACATAGCTTCAAGAGAAGACTAAAGGCATTGTCCCTGAAATACGAATTCAGCCTCCTTCTATTAATTATACCTTTATCATGCTTTCAGAAAACTTTCAGAAATTTTATACACACTTTTTGTATAGAAATTATCCCAAACTGCTACAGATACCAGATTAAATAAATGGAAAACTGGAAAAATGAGAAATAGAAAGTATGCAAATATGTCAAGGCAACATTTGTATCTACAGTTGTTGTCTATACCCACACTTCTCCAACACTCTAATCCAAGCAAACTTCGCCTTGAGACAGTAATATTAGTGACGTATTTCACACATTTTGTGCTGCTAATGCATTTGATAGCTATTACCAAGTAAAAGGGTCCCCTGGTTGCAGTCATCCCTGTCAATAATAAAACCAGATATGAAAAGATGGTTTCACATATTTAATTATCTGAAGGTTACAATAGAAAATACGGACCGAGCTTGCTTTTCTTTTGGCAATGGATTCATATGAGTCCTACAATTAATGTCCCATTCAATGCCCCAGGAAAGGTTACCTGGATTGGCTTTGCAAAATTTCATATCTAGTTTTATTATTGGCAGGAATGACTGCCGAATGGCATGCAGTTGAGCACAAAGCACCAAAGAGATGTTATAGGCCAGATGCAGCTCATTCTCATCACCATCCTTGTATTAGCTGTCACTTCTGCTTTAAATAGGAACTATGATGTTCAAAAGTATCTCTGTAGGTTTTGAGCGACCTTTTTTATTTTCCCCAAAATATTCAATTCTTTAGGCACTTTTATTTTTCCCTACAATGGCTGTTGATACAAGACATTGGTAAATCCAATAAAAACTGTGTGAAACAATTTTTATTGATCAGCCAATTGGCCTTATCAAATCAGACAATATAAAACATCATAAGGTATACATCTAGTATTAAACCATGTACATTTTAGAAGTTAGTGGGAAAAGTCTGCACATTTTTCATGAATTTGCATTGTGTTGAAAACATTTTATCAGTTTTTCCTGGAATACGACATAATTGTAGAAACATATGGAATTCTGATTACAAATAGTGTCCATGTGTCTGAGAGCTGCAGAACAGTTAAAACCATTTTAAAAAACAGAGTCAATCTGCTGTGTATCTCTAGTTATCACTTAGTGTGAGTAGAGACTAAAGTGACAAAAACACAATGTGTGAAACTGACATAAGAATAGTTTTCCTACCATAATACTTTGGATTTTGTGCATGTATTTAACACGGCATGTCTAGAATCCTGTTGGTATATTATGCATAAGCTTCCTTCCAGAATTGGTAGGCCATTTCTAAGTGACGTGTAATGTCTGGAAGTAGAGTTGCACATGGAAGCATATTGTGTATGTCCATTGGCATTCAAAGCTGTTGGAAGTCCAGTTTTAGTCCTTCAGTAATGTATGGTTCCTCAAAGTTGTCTTTTGACACATAAGCCTTGTTACAATGATATAACTATACATATGGTAAATTATGTTACCCTGATTTATGATCCCAAATCATGTCATTCTAGCAATCCTAGAGCCATTGTTTTTGCAGAGACTACCAGCTAAAAGTGAGACAATTACATAACTGAAAAGTCATTATCATTTTTTTATTGCTTATAGTAACAGATTATAGTTTGGATGCATATCAAAACTTCAGGAGGAAAATTCCATAGGAATTTTAGTAATTTTATTTGGCATCTCATCCTATGAAGGAGGAAGACAAAGTTAGTTCTGTGTCACTGCATTATGAATCTGGATACACTGAAAGCTCACAAAAGTGATGTTTTAGGTCCAAGTGATAGTGCTGATTTCATTAACCAGACAGAAAATGTGCTTATTCACATACTTGGGAAGACTCTGCAAAAAATAATAAAAACAGCTCTTGGAATTACTCTGCAGGAGGCTGTGCAATTCAACATTAAGGCAGGCCAAAAGGAGAAATTACTAAATCAAGCATTAGAAATGTTATGAAACATGAGATCCGACTGTAACAAGTGTCCACATTGCATTTTATCCAGTGTCCTAATTCCGGTAATTTAATTTGTCCATATTTTATAAGATGAAGACAAGGGTGTGTCTTTAGCAAGTCTGATCAGTCATACTGAGAATAATCTGTTTTCCTATGAGTCACACATCCACTGATACATCCTTGGGGACATGCCACATTTTAAACTAAACAAGAGGACTTAATGGCCCTTTAGATGTTATTGGAATTGAATCCCCATCTTTCCCTTCCATTAGTGATGTTGACTTTGTCTGATGAAAAATGGAAGCCAACAAATTCTGGACCATGGGTTCCCAACATTGTAGCACCTGAAAGACAAGAGGAACTTTGAGCTCCCAGTGATTGGAACCTCCAACTCCCATAGTCACGGTGAAGTTACTAGGACTGTAAGTCTAAAGTATTTGGATGCCCAATTTAGTAGTTTCCCATCCCCGTAATTTGGATTGGGATTATGTTGCGGTACCTCAACAGTGCAGATGATGGTTTTTTGTCATTCCATAGCATCATAACCAAACTGATATCCCAGCTAGCTAGCTAACCAACTAATAGATAGCTGCAATAAAGATCAAATAAAAATAAGTTTTTTTCAAGTAATGAACAGTTTAGATGTTATCTTTGAATAAGCAATCTAAATACAGTTATTTAAAAAAGCTAAGAAGGGCTATTTGTTAGCTCTGTTTATTTGTCTTCTGGAAACCAATTTAGATCAAATGCTACAGAGTTGGTGTGTCAATTTCCAGTGTAGGTTCCCTGATTCCTTGGGTTGACTCCAGTGTCTCCAGTCCCATGTTTACTGTAAGATACTATTATACTTTTTCTCCTAAGATGACAAAGCCACTGAGGGAATGAAGGTGTCTCCTCACCATAAATCCTAGCAGTGGACAGCATGATAACATCTACCATCGCATCTTAGAAGAGGATTTTTTTTATCTGCAGAGTCCCCATGCGCTTGAAATAATACACCGCCTAAAATTTTACAGAGGAAAACCAGAATACAAGTGATCAAGCAATATTAGTGTGTTGTTAAGATGGCAAAAGTTGTTATGGAGGTAAAAGAGGTATTAGGGATGGAATTCCCATTTATTTTGTTCTTCAGAGAGGCAATAAGTACATTGTGGTAGCTTTCTTTTCACTGGATGAAAATCTTGCAAACTTCGCAGTTTCACGATTTGCAATTGACCTATTTTGCACAAATATTGCATGTGATGCGTGGAAGCAAAAAAATATTTTTTTTGCACAGGAAACAGCATTTTCTATGTAGAAAATAATTCCAAAATGTATTTTTTTCTGTGTAGAAAATGCTGTAATTAAGAACTTATTGCTGTAAAATTCACACCTTCATAGATAATGCTGCTTTATGCACACCAAAAACCCATGACATCACTGGGTCTTAAATAACATGTCTTTCCACCATTGCTCAAAGCAGTATCTTTCCAACTCATAATCAAGACCAGAAGAAAACGTTTGATATATGTTGAAGCATTTGACAACCCTCCCAGGCATTGTACACAGAGCTCTGAGTGACAGCATTCAGAAATACCCCAGCTCGCAAGAATGACAGAAAATTGCTAGTATGATTTATTTTGACAGTTCTGGGGGTTTCCATTCTAAATACATTTTGCTTCTTTAAACATGTGGCATATAAGAAGGGAAAGTTTCAGAGTGATTAAAATTGCGATTAAAACAAGAGCCTCAAGGGAAAATATTACAAGGCCACTTTAAAAAAAAGGCATGTCTAAAAAACATTCCACAAGACATACCTCTTGAGTTTTCAAATATACACTGAAGGAAAGGCCACAAAATATTCAGAGATATTATTGGCTGTCTTGCATTGAAGGCTAGCTCTAACATGTAGCACAGAAATGTCTGCCCCACAGTGTTAGCAACAGGAGTTGAAATGGAATTTTTAGCGCATATTTTCTAACATGCAGACACAGAGGAATCTGACCTAGAATTAAGTTTATCGCTTCCTCCCAACATGGCTGTTGGATGCCTGGTGGAAAGGAGGAAGAAAAAGCATAAAGTAGAGTTGAACTCTTTTCCATGGACATGACACATGGCAAACACAGCAAGGTGCCCATTTTCCCATTCCCCCCTTACAGGAACTTCACCCCTTGGTTTCCACATGCTTTGGAAATGAAGCTCCATGGGAGTCCCAAGGGGATTATCACATGAGATAAGAGCACTTCCAGTGGGATTCCAGGGGGCTTTGTTTTCCATATACATTACCTGCTTGTAGAAAAAATGTGGGATGGCTGGTCATCCCAGAAGACCGTGAAAGATTAGAAGGAACAGGGAAAGACAGGAGGGAATGGGGTTAAGATGGTTCTGTCTGCTTTCCTCCCCTTTCCTGCTACTCATAGGATGAGGCCCAAGATCTATTTTAGGAAAATAGCTGTGGATGAAATTTGGGGTTTGGAAAGTGAGGGAGGTGTTGTACCACCTGATGGAGCTTAACATCTTGCCTGAAGATCTCTAGTATTAAAATTACAGGAGCTCTACACAGGTATTGAACTTTACTGGAAGAAGAGAGAACCATATGAATTCGGTCCAGTCCAAAAATTATGAAGTTAAGAGAATCTATTGAAAAGCCAAAATGAGCAAAGAAGCCAAAAAGACCACTGTAATGATCAATGCAGGGAAATAGAAATTGACAACAACAACAAAAAATCACAAGGGTTCTTCCACAAGATTGAAGAAATCTAAATGTAAACCAAGAGTGGGGATGATGTATGCTGAACATGGGAACAAATTACATGACTAAGTTGAAATAAAAGTGGAAACAGTACATGGAAGAACTATATAAAAGATAAATTCACTTGTGTATAAATCATATGAAAACAGAACTCAATTTTAGTAAGTAAAATAGATCCTGAATTCAGAGAACTTGGGAGAAATAAGTTACTTAGAACATATAGCAAACCAGATCCGCTTCAATCTACTGATATAGCTTTTAGTCAGCTATTTCTATATTTATCTCTATCAATAAATATGGAAAAACAAAAGAATGTTCCAGCCCAAAAGGAAGAGTTGAGGTTGCAGCAATCACAGGACCATTGCATTAATTACTCACGTAAGAAAGCTTGTGCTGAAAATTGTACAACAAAGATTCAGCTTTTGTTAGATGTCCAAACTAGGTTCAGGAAAGGAAGAGGTACCAGGGATCATATTACAAACATATACTGGTTTAAGAATTTCAAAAGAAAAATAGGCTTTACTTTAGAGACTATAGCAAAGCTTTTGATTGTATACATTATACAAAGCTATGGATCACAAAGAAATGGATGTACCACAACATTTGATTATCCTGATATGTAGCCTGTACTCAGAACAAAAGGCTACTTTTGTGACAGAATACTGAAAAACTGATTGGTTCCCAATCTGCAAGCTGATCAGGGCAAGTGCATTTTATTACTGTTTAACCTGTATGCTGAAATTTTCATGTGTAAAGCAGGAAAATTAACTAATTTGAGATGTGGTACAGGAGAAGGGCTCTGTGGATGGATACGGTGAACTAATAAAAAGATTAATAAATTGATCTTAAACAAATGAGGCTTGAATTTTATCTAGAACTCAAAATTACTAAATTGAGGCTGTCATACTTTGGCCATGTGACTCATTAGAAAAACAGTGATGTTTGTTAGGATGGAAGGCAGCACACAAAGAGAAAAACTGTATTACAGATTGACAAAATCAATCCAGGTAGGCACTGTTAAGCTGAGTCTGCAAGATTGTTGGGGACAGAGTGACTTGAACGTCTGTCATTCATAGGGCCACCATAAATTGAACTGATTTAAAGACAGCAACATAATATCTAAGAAGCTAGAGAAGAACTATGAAATTTGCAGAAGTGTCAATGAAATATATAGTAGAGAGGCAAAAGGGGGGATTTGGCTGAGAGCCCTTCCACACTGTCCCTATATCTCAGGAACCGATCCCAAATTATCTGTTTAAAATTGGATATGAGTCTCCACTGCCAGATAATCTGGGATAAGAAAATCATCTGGGATCAGCTCCTGGGATATAGAGGCAGTATGGAAGGGGCCTGAATGAAAAACAATAAATGTAGCATCAGTCCAAAGAAGATCATGCTGCAAAATTATTGCTGCAAGCTCCACTAACTTATTGAAACTGCAGTACATAGGCCTGAGGAATCTCCTTGTGAAAGAAGTTCCACATTTCAGGTCCCACAATTGAAAAAGCCCTCTTTGCAGTGGAAAAGACTCTTCCAACTTGTAGTAGCAGCAAGAAGAGTTGGAGCTTCCCATTTTAGCATCCTATTCTTATATCAGCTTTGAAACCAAAGAAGGTCACATATAATTAGATGGTAACTATGGATGTCCATAGCAACTCCATGGTTTAAGTATAACCTGATTTAGAAAATAATAATAATGGGAACTTAGAAATAGAAATATGCATTTGTTCAACTCTTTTTTGTTAGAAAAAAATATGTGTTTTATTTAATTCACAGTTAGCTTCACTAAATGAATTGCATTACCAAATCCAGAATCCACATATGATTTAATTTTATTCTGCATTAGCTAATTAGGCTATTGCATAGTTATCTCTTAGTTGTAAGGGTTGGCAGAAGAAATAAGGGGAAAGCTTCCTGTATCTTTAATGGCTGTGTGCAGCACATTTCAGATGTCATGAAAGCAACACCTGTGGAATCTCTCTCTGCAGCTCAACCTTAAAGGGAAAGGAGTATCACCTCTGGGTAACCCTACGTGCTATTTACTCCCAAGTAAATGGATCACATAGCAGTTAGCTAAGTAACTGTGTCCTGGGTTGTCAGTGTTCTATTTTAACACATGCAAAACACAACACAAAGAGATAGTAGAACAACTACTAGATGCATCCCCTGGGATTTCATCATTCAAATATAAATCTATAGCACAAGTTGAACAAAGAACATTCTGCTCATTGGTCTAAAGCAAGTCACTTAGCTTCATCAAGTTAACATCAATTATGTTGCTTTCTCATCTATCAATTTAGAAACATGATCAGCTTTGGGCTGTATTGTATCACCTCAGCCCTGCAATTCCACCAGTTCTCTTACCTGTTTAAGGAATCCAGCTCAGAGCAGTGAGCTATTGCTGAAGAAGCGAGTCCCAACAAGGCACTTCCAGCCAAAACAGAAACTGGCTCTCCAAAGTTAAAATCAAACCGAAAACAAGCCAAACCCAGCAGGATGCTTTGTAGAACTTTAACATGAAAAAGGAGGAGGGAGGAAACCTCTCTCCATCCCACTTCTAAGTGCCCGAAAGGGACAATCTTTGAAAAGACTGGTGTTTTTGAGAGAAATACAGCAAGGGAGAGGGAAAAAAGTGTGGAGAGAGAATCAAACTCCTTAAAGTCCAAAGATTCCACAGCCGTTACCGGAGCAAAGAAGTGATGTGCCCCTGTGGCTTAGGCTAACTTTGGAAGGATGGAAAGCACAAGGGCAGGAGGAATATTTTGGGAGGGGTCTGGCCTCTGGAGGGGGAATGAGGGTGTGTGCAAATCAAGGATCTTCAATTAGAAGAGGGAGGGAAGACAGGGAAAGGTAGGCTTCGATGCTGAACATTGAACATTGATAAACCCTGTTGAATGCAGCACATTTCCCATTGAATATTGAACATTCCCTATTCAATGGATGAGGTGTATGTCTGATTAAGTAAGTGTGTAACTGTGGGGAGGAAGAACTTTACCCCCAAATAGGAATTCTGCCTTCTTCAGTCCCCAAAATATCCAACATTCCAGAGTATGAGACACTGAAAAACATTCAAACCTAATACTCTTACATTTACTATGTTTACATTATCTTGACTACTTTACCCACCCCTTTTTCTCAGTACCTAAATAGTTTTTTTTAAAATGGTCAGATGAAGTTTTAATTTTCTTCACTACTTACATTGTAAGGAATGAATGAAAAATCCTTTTGAAAGTCAGAATTCTTTGGGGAAATCAAGGCTCTTAAGGGGGGGGGTGTTAAGGCAAGGTGAACATTAATTAATTGTGTAATTCATTGAATATTTCAAATACATGCATAAATAAAAATTTCCTGTTCCAGAAGAACCTGTGTTACTGCCAAATCAGCTTAAACTACTGAAAGAGACATTTCATATACCAATATTACTTTGCTTTGTTGTTTATTCATTCAGTTGCTTCCGACTCTTTGTGACCGTATGGACCAGCCCATGCCAGAGCTCCCTGTCGGCCATCACCCCTCCCAGCTCCTTCAGAGTCAAACCAGTCACTTCAAGGATACCATCCATCCATCTTGCCCTTGATCGGCCCCTCTTCCTTTTCCCCCAGCATCATTGTCTTCTCTAAGCTTTCCTCTCTTCTCATTATGTGGCCAAAGTACTTCATCTTTGCCTCTAATATCCTTCCCTCCAATGAGCAGTCGGGCTTTATTTCCTGGAGGATGGACTGGTTGGATCTTCTCATAGTCCAAGGCATTCTCAGCACTTTCCTCCAACACCACAGTTCAAAAGCATCTATCTTCCTTCGCTCAGCCTTCCCCATGGTCCTGCTCTTACATCCGTAGGTGACTATGGGGAATACCATTGCTTTAACTATGTGGATCTTCATTGTCAATGTGATGTCTCTACTCTTCACTATTTTGTCAAGATTGGACATTGCTCTCCTCCCAAGAAGTAAGCATCTCCTGATTTCCTGGCTGCCGTCTGCATCTGCAGTAATCTTTGTGCCTAGAAATACAAAGTCTGTCACTGCCTCCACATTTTCTCCCTCTATTTGCCAGTTATCAATCAGTCTTGTTGCCATAATCTTGATTTTTTGATGTTTAACTACAACCCAGCTTTTGCACTTTCTTTTTTTCATCTTGATTAGAAGGATCCTCAGTTCCTCCTTGCTTTCGGCTATCAAAGTGGTATCACTTTGCTACTGTTGACTAATTTCAGATCTGCTGAAATCATGGCTTTGGGGACCTGGTGTGTCTAGCTTCCTAGAATACCAAATTAGGCAGAGACGGGAAGAAGGCAAATGCAGAGGTTTGTTCTCATTGGCCAAAGAGGATGACAGCGGAGCAAGCTCTCCAAAGTACTGGCATAACACAATTGAAAATGCAGGGCATTTTTATTTCATCTGGCAAGTATTCAAGAAACCCGTGCCAGCTCCTGATTGGCTGAAAAACAATCCAACTAGGATCTGTTTCCTGAGTGGCTCAGGACTCCATTGGATATTAATTCTTCATATGATGGGAAATTCATCAAACCATCATTGGAGCATTTGAAGTGTTGGTCCATTTATTGATCCAACTCCAAGTGGGTCATGATCAGAAATTAATGCAGTGTGACATTTGAGAAATGAGACCATGATGGTCTTAATGGCTTATCTCTGGTTAATACAATAGGGTTAGTCCAACATCCAATGTACACAATGCAATAGGTGAGGCTGGCTCAAGACAAGGGTCCTGGATCTTTCCCATAGATCGCTGCGTTATTATTATTGGAAGCAGGAAATGGATCCAGAAACTCTGACACAAATTCATTGAATACTTCCCTTCACTTTTGCCAGTACATTGTGAGGAGATTATGGAAATTAAAGAAAGGGAGTTTGTGTGATCAGACAGCATACCAGAGACAATTCAAAAGAAAAGTTAACGTAAGAAAAAAAAAACATGCTTGCAAGGTCATGGAAGAGTTGTGGCTTCTATTGATATTGTTTTATGCTATTTCGTAATTTGGGCTCCAATTTCTCGATATCGCAGCCAATATCACTTTGCACACATACCAGTGAATCCATATGATAAGAAAAGAGATTTCATCTAAACATCTAGCAATAGTGTTCTTATTTAAAAAAAAAAGATTAGTGTAATACTCAGTGGATGGTGGACTTTATTTCTTTGGAGGACTTTAGACAGAGGTTGGATGGAAAGCTTTTGGGAGTGCTTTAGTTGTGTATTCCTAGATCATAGCAGATTGGTATTCTTGTACTGAAGAATAAATTGGGTTCGTAACCCCTTCCAACCATAAGATTCAATGAAAAACCTGAATCCCTGAGCATCTTCACTGTACCATATAGAACTTTTGGTTACCATCTTCCCCAGTAAATGAATGACCCCCCCCCCCAGCCATTTAGAAAAAAACTACTTGAAACTTGGGAGACTGAATTTATTTGGTTTTTTATAGGGGAAAGGAATAATGAAAAGGGGAACAGGTGAAGGAAGAAGAGAAAGACTGCATGCAAAAAATTTGGGTTTTACTATTAAGGGAAACGATAAAGAGTAGGGGAGATGAGAGAGTGAGTATTACAGCTCTTGGGCCAATTTTAGCCCACTTGACCAAGTATTTTGTTCTCTTTATAGCTGCTTCTGAAATAACTCACGGTGGGGTGGAAAGAGGGGATGGAGAGAAAGATGACACGGGAGGAGACAGTAAACCTCTTTTTCTGTCCAGATTTGGAAAGACGAACTCAGATACTCAGAGATGTAGCTTATGCTAGAAGGAACCATGGGCAGAGTATCCCCTGCAAAATTCGGACACAAAGAAAAAGGGAACGCGTTTTATTTTGAGACCAGAAGATTTTTTACTAAATTGCTTTCTAGCTTACGGTCTAAATTAAAGGGTCCTTGGCAAGGATATTTTGGGAGGTAGCTCAGCTGTGGCTTGGTGGCTGGAGCCACTCCGTCTTTACATAAGAACCTCAGGTTCTTATTTTTGTACAGAACCATTGAGCAGGACAGATCCTAGACATCTATTATGAGCAAGGAAAAAATCTCAGCTGGTGCTGAATGTTTGTCAACAAGATTTCTACAAGTGGAATGGGAATTCAACATATTTTATGGCACTGGTTAATGCCCAGGTCTGCCAGAAGAAAGGTCTTTTGACAATGTCTCTGCTTGGTGTTGAGTTTATCTTGCTCAGCTGAAATAGCTAAATATACTTTCCCCAAGTATCTTGACACACACACCACTGCATCTTGTAAATATTTACTAAGTGACAACATGAAGGAGTCGTGCAAGGTCCTCTCATGAATTAATAAACATATGACGGGATCAGAAGATTGTGTATTATCTTTTGGCTTGTGTTTGCTGTCAGTGTGAAGGAGGACTGTAATTATTTGCTAATTTTCTTATCCAAAGATGTAATGAGTAATGTGGAACTTTGCCACATGAAGCCACTATGGTATTCCCATGACTCGGGATAGCAGTAATTAGTATGGCCATCTTCTTCACTGTTGGTGTTATGCAACTGTGACATGTCAGCAGTACAAGGTCCTGTGATCACGCTTCCAGGTGGGCAGTGTAACTCCTTGTTTCTGCTGTGCCGCTCTACCCCTTTATATTTTTTAAATTTGCAATTCGACAAAGTATAGGTAATAATAATATAATCATAGAGTTGGAAAATACCACAAAGGCCAGCTTCATCACAGGGAGTTGGTGGACCAGCAACACATATTGTACAGCATTTTTGATAGGGACTGTCACTAAATATGACAGCCCTGGTTTAATGCCAGTTTTCCATCTATGTGTCATAAGTATGTTCCTTCCTTGACAAGGAAGTCTTTGAAAACAAGGAAAGTTTGAGGCAAATATTAACATTTCAAGACTTTCTCTCTTGACTGACACCAGGTGTGGCCTCACAGCAATGAATGAATTTAGATATGTTTTGAGTGAACATGCCTACAAGGGACCGTGTGTCTTTGGCCAATAGCATCTTAGACAAATTGGCATCACCCACATTCATGTGGAACTCTCTCAAAGAAAAGTTTTATGAACACACAGCCATCATGATGTAAACAACATTGACATTGCAGAATGGTGAATGCTGTGAAAGTGATTCCCAAATGGGGGACATGAGAGAAGCCTCCTCACAGGATTGCAAAACATCCGGGCGTACCCTGGGCAACGTCTTTGTAGACAGCTGATTTTCTCGCTTCAGAAGCAACCAGAAGCAACTTGCAGCATGCATGCAAGCAAGCAAAACAACCAACTGACCTTTTCAGGACCAACCATGACAATAATCTCAATCAACATTGAAGGCATGTCAGCTGAAATGGGGCTACAAAGTGGAATCCACAACATGTGAGTGCGGAGAAGAGCAAACCTGCTGCAATGCAACCTGAGCCCTGCTACATGCACAATGGAGAACCTTCTTGCGGCAACACCAGAGGCACTCCAAGTGGCCAGATACTGGTCAAAGGACATTTAATCAACTACCAAGCTTGTAAACTTTGAGTTTTTTTATCTGTTTCTTTATTTTGTTCTGTTAGAAATGTAATACAATGGTCTAATTGCCCCTAACATGATAAATTACATGATTCCCAAATAAGTGACACCACTTCAACTCCCATGGCTCATTACTGTGGAATCGGGGGAGTAGTAGTTTTACAAAAATCTTTAGCCATAGTAAACTACCATGATTAAATAATATCATGGAACCATGTCAATTAAAGAGGTGTTAAACTGCATTGCCCTTGTGGTGTCTTCCAACTCTATTAAAGTATGAGAGTAGGTGCACCCTGAGTGAACTTAAGCAAGTATTCTCTCACTCTTGGAGAAAGCCAGTGGGAAACCCACTGGTATGTCAGGTTTGGCTTGGGGTTAGCATAAATCCAGAAATTATCATCATTATCACCACTGTCATTATTATTTTTTCACTTCTCTTTGTGGATTAAGGCAGATAGTGGCAATACATATACAACCATATGCATTTAACACATATCTCAACAACAATGATGGTGAATTTCTGATATATGTGCAGTTTTAATGCAATCATGGGGAAGAGTTTGAATACTCAGAATGGGATGTTTGCTTGAGTTATCACTACTGTAGAATGAAAACACAGCTGGAGTTGTAAGTATTGGGGAAACAAAATGAAGGCATTGAGCTTCTGTAATAATTTGTTTCAGCCTTCAGATGTATAGCATTGGATAAATAAGACATAGTGAGAACTCTTCAATGTACTGTATTTGCATTCCCTTGGCAATTTTGCCTGCCTCTTTTCTTTGAGTGCCTAAGCTGCTGTTCTAAATGCTCAACTGAAGTTTTAAATTACTGAAACAACAGAATTTGAGAATTAAATGAAAGTTTTGTGAGGAAAGCTTTATTTTTATTTGGAGGGAATGCCCTAATTTTGCCCTATTGCCCTACTTCTACCTTTTACTATATAATGATGGATATTGTTAAAAAGAAATCTTAAGCTACAACCACCACTGCTGAACCAACAACCGGTAGGACTGTAACATATATACCTCTATAGCTTGTATTTATTTGGTCAAACCTAGTTAAAATATTTTGCCTGAATCTTTATATCCTTCACACAGTGATGCATAGCAAACAGTTAAAACACGTAGTGGAGAAATGAAACAAAGCATGTTTTAGAGGGGAACGATCTCAATATATGTAATAATCTGGGTAAACCAATCTGTGGAAATAAGTCTTTGAAATACCTATTCATTCATTTCTCTAGTATAAAAAATTCCCCTGAGATTTGGTCTCCAGAGAACAATTTCCTAAAAAAAAACAACCTATGGTCATGTTTGTTTTTTTTTTTCAGGAAAAAAACCTATGGTATTCTGAAATCAGTCATGAAGGAATGGTTAAGGCCAAATTAGTAATGCATATTCATGAGGTTATGGATCATTTCACCCTAAGGACATTATCTTTCCACAATTGGGTGCTGAGTGATGGAGATTCATTAAAAGGTGTTATAGTGACTAAAGGGTCAATTTTTCAAGGTTCTCTTAATATTTGTTAAATACTTTTGAACTGAGTGGATTATGCATTGTATAGTGTCATTCGTCTTCCAACATTTGTATGTTATGGTGGTCTGTCATAACTCACAATGTCATATTCCTTGTTTAGTTTCATCCAACCAAATGGAGAAATCATTTTATGTCTCCCTTAAATACTCTTTATGAAATATAAAAATACTTAATTATTATGCATCAACTTTGTAACTTTAATTTTAATATTTCTTTCCTTGCTTCTTTACCATGTTTTTGGATAGCAAAAGACCATTCTATAATGAAAACAGTATGTGAGGGAGAAGCAATGGAGGGAGGGAAGGAAGAACAAAATTGAGTCTAAGGTGTGCTGATACACCTTCTTCCAGTTCATCATTATTTTCTTATTTATAGGCCTCTGGATTTGTTTAACTTTTATCCTATTTTTGTATTTCTATAAATAATAAAGAAGAGAGATACTAAACCAATTCAGAGACAGGAAGGGAAGATCATGGAGAAGCAGCAAAACGCAACTCAATTTGTTTGTGGGAGAGAGGAAGAGAATTGAGAGTGTGCTCTCAAATGGGGTACACACACATTTGCATTCCTATTAGTTTAAAGCTACTGGATGTATTCATTTATTTATTGTCTCATCTACACTGGATGACTAATCCAGAGTGGAAAACCATTGTGCCAAAAAGTCATTCAGAAAGGGTAAAACAGAAATCCAAAAGTGCAAGTTAAAAATAAAAAGAGAGTGTGTGCGAGAGAGATTCCCATTGCCTTCTTTACATTTTTTAAAAACTAGGGCAAAACATCAAAATAATAAAAACATTTAAAGTTACTGGAAACTGAGGACAGACACTGGACCATAGTTGGGGTGCAAAAGGGGGGTGGAGGGTTAAGAGTGATGTCAACATGTAAATACCACCATCTAGTGGACACTCCATGGGATTACAACGAATAGAAACCTGTTGTTTTGTCAATTATTATTATTATTCACCTTTTTCCCATTTCAAGGCAGCTTCCAATCAAACATAGTCTAAAACTCTCTAGTCTGAAAAGTGAAAAAACTGTCAAAATTATAACATTTCAGACAGAAACCATTAAAGGACACCATATAAATTTCAGCACATTATACATAGCCCAATGCTTCCAAAAATGAATTATTGAAGGCTTGCTGGAATAAAAAAGGTCTTCAATTGGAAGTGGAACTATAGTAAGGAAGGGTCCAGTCTATCATCCCTTAGAAAAGAGTTTCAGAACCTGGGAACAATCATGGGAGATCATAAAATCATAGATTTGGAAGAAATCACAAAGGTTATCCATCTAACCCAACTCCCCTCCATGAAGGAACACACATGCAATTACTCGTGGCCAAGTATAATTGTCTTCCAAGGGTAGAGTGTTGGTGGTAGGTCCAAAAGTGTCTGTGTATAGTGAGGACATTGATTTCCAGATGATCGGCAGTCCTAACAAGGGTTTGCTTGGTGCATCTTCCCCTTGCAAAGTTTATTCCTTTTGCCCTCTATTTCATGCCTCTTCAAAATCCATAGCACTCTTGGTAACAGTTGACATCCGGGTTGTATGCTCGAGGGCCATGGCTTCCCAGGACTCAGTGTCTATGCCACAGTTTTTTAGGTTACCTTTAAGCCCATCTTTAAATCTCTTTTCCTGTCCTCCAACATTACATTTTCTATTCTTTAATTAAGAATATACTTGTAGTAACTGCTTTGGGAGATGGTGAACGGGCATTCAGATAATGTGGCCAATCCAGTGAAATTGATGGCAGAGGATCATCACTTCAGTGCTGGTGGTCTTGGATTCTTCCAGAATACTAATGTTTGTCTGCCTATCTTTCCAAGAGGTTTGCAGGTTTTTGGAAGGCAATGCTGATTTTTTTTTTGTTGTGTAAGGAGAGACTTGAGAAACTGCAAGTCGCTTCTGGTGTGAGAGAATTGGTCGTCTGCAAGGACGTTGCCCAGGGGACACCCGGATGATTTGATGTTTTTATCATCCTTATGGGAGGCTTCTCTCATGTCCCCGCATGAGGAGCTGGAGCTGATAGACGGAGCTCATCCGCCTCTCCCCAGATTCGAACCTGTGACCTGTCGGTCTTTAGTTCTGCCGGCACAGGGGTTTAACCCACTGTGCCACCAGGGGCTCCTGGCAATGCTGATGAAATCTTTCCAGAAGTTGAGAGTGACGCTTCAGTGCTTGTTGTCCTTGCTTCATCCAGCACACTGGCATTTGTCCGCTTGTCTTCCCAAGAGATTTGCAGGATTTTCTGGAGGTGACGCTAATGGAATAATTCCAGGAGTTGCATGTGACGTCTGTAGATAGTCCATGTCTCACAGGCTTCTAGCAGGGTTGGGAGGACAATAGCTTTATAGCTTTATAAACAAGCACCTTGGTATCCCTACAGATGTCCCGGCCCTCAAACACTCTCTGCTTCATTTGGAAAAATGCTGCACTTGCAGAGCTCAGGCAGTGTTGTATTTCAGTATCAATGTTGACTTTTGTGGAAAGGTGGCTGCCAAGGTAGCAGAAATGATCAACATTTTCTAATGTTACACCATTTAGCTATATTTCTGGCCTTGGAGAGGGATTGGCTAGTGACTGCTTGGTTTTCTCGATGTTCAATGACAGGCCTAGCTTCTCATCTTCTACTGCGAAGGTGTTTAAAGTGGCTTGTAGGTCTTCTTCTGAATGTGCACAGATGACATCTGATGATGTTGTCATCAGCATATTGGAGTTCTATAACAGATGATGTTGTAACCTTGGTTTTGGCTTTCAGTTTGCTGAGGTTAAATAGAGTAAAGAGGTGGGTATGGGTGTGATGAAGCAGTTTTTCATCCTGCCTTGAGTCTCATCTCAGAAGAAAAGTTGGATACAAATAAATAAATAAACAACACAAATTAATTTAAAGGAACATCATCCCAAAACACAAGATCCGATGAAGCTGCAAAGCACAATGCCAACTTGATTATAGAATTTGGGGACATATATCCTTAAATGACAGAAGCGTCCTCTTTCTAAGTCTACTGATGATTGCCATCAGAACTTTTAACGGACTTTTTCTCATGTCATAGTATATTCAGATTAACCCATGATAAAGGGTAAGAGAGGGTGGTGTGAAAGTCCTCTGGATGTTACAATGTTGTTGCTATTTTTTTCCTTTTCTCTACTGAACTGCGCATGGGGAGAGAACTGCAAGTTCTCATCACAATCCATTCCATCAGAAGACACTTATCTTTTCCTTCTTGAATGAATCTTCCACTGCTTCAGAAAGTTGATAATCCATATTCTTCCACAGGTATGTAGAACTAATATATTTATATGAAACACCCATGCCTCCATAGATAATAAGAGTAATTGCCTTTCATTGTTGCATTCCAGCATCTTGGTTTAAAAGGAATTTGAATAGCAGTACCTGGAAATTAAGACGTGTCTCCTTTTCTACCTCTCTTCCAATCTTCTATGGTTCCTACTCCTTACCAAAGACACAAAAGGCTTCGGCTATCTCTGCACACTTTGCCAGACAAAGAAAGCAATGTGGCTGCCAACTGTATAGCTTTTAAGGTGAGTAAAACACATTCCTGATCGGTATCTTGCTACAAACTGCTTCATGATATCTTTGGATTAACATCAGTGTTGCAACCATTATGCATAGTAGGGATCTGCAAAAATATTGTTACTCCTCATAAGTCATATAAAATTTGTTAAATTTGTGCATACAAATTAATATTAGAAGCATGCAGGAAAGGTAGGCGGGATTTAAGAATCAAAACCCTCACCAACTATTTTTGTTAAGATTCTGTAATATTCGGATGCCTCCCAATGTCAGTTTAATTTTCAGTATAAGCATTATACTAATAAATAACATGATTGAATCTGCAGAGAATATTAAATTAATTAATAGTATAAATCTGTACTAAATTGAAGTTATGTGGTTAATTCTGTGTCACATAGACAGACAGTCATTAAAGGAGATTCCTGTTGTTGCTTTTTTGGGGATTTTTTTGTTCAAACCTTTAAAAATCCCCCAAAATTCTTAGATATGTGAATCTTTCTTAAACGTCTGGGAATTTATGTGCTGGTTATCTTGTGCATTGTAGTTAAAATTAAAGTAGATCGCTCTTGTAGTTTTTTAAAAAGAAATATTATTTGTAAAACAAATCCAAAAATCTCCCTAAAATTAGTTGAAGAGTGTAACATCCTGATATTTGGAGGTCTAACAGTGGAAAATGTGTGGTATAGCTACAGTAAGTTTCATCATGGTAGCTCTAAAAATGAGGGAGAAATGACCCCCTGAAGTTTCCTCACTTGCTCAATTACTTAACAAAAAAAAGTAACAAAATTTTGTTACTCTCGTTATAATTTATTTTACTTGTTTATTTATTATATTTATATACCACCCCTCTCAGCCCAAAGGCAACTCAGAGGGGTTCACAAATTGGCAACAATTTGATGCTTCACAATTATAACAAGTAAAAGCAATAAAAAATATTGTTGAAGGCTTTCATGGCTGGAATCACTCAGTTCTTGTGGGTTTTTTCGGGCTATATGGCCATGTTCTAGAGGCATTTCTCCTGACGTTTCGCCTGCATCTATGGCAAGCATCCTCAGAGGTGAGGTGACCTCACCTCTGAGGATGCTTGCCATAGATGCAGGCGAAACGTCAGGAGAAATGCCTCTAGAACATGGCCATATAGCCCAAAAAAACCCACAAGAACTGAATAAAAAATATGTTAAAAACAATAGCATATGATATAAAATATAAAAACCATACAAAGCCTTAAAACATTATTGTGAGCATCTCCATGTCAAATCGTTGCATTATCAAGTAGTTCCATAATTCCGTTTAGCTATGCTGCATTTGGGAAGGCCTGCTCAAAAAGCCAGGTTTTCATCTTTGTTTCAAAAAGCCAGGAGGGAGAGAGCCGATCTTATACCTCTAGGCAGGGCGTTCCACAGTCGAGGGGCCACCACTGAGAAGGCCCTATCTCTTGTCACCGCCAGATGTATTTGCAAAGAAGGCGGGAGTGAGAGCAGGGCCTCCCCAGAAGATCTTAACATCCTAGATGGTTTATAAGGAGAGATACATTCGGATAGGTAAGTAGGACCAAAATCATGTAGGGTTTTATAGGCTAAAGCCAGCACTTTAAATTGTGCCTGGAAGCAAACAGGCAGTCTGTGGAACTGGTGCAACAGAGGAGGATTTCTTGCCTAAGAAACTCCTATAAGATTCACAAGGTTTCCATAAGTCAGCAGCCAACTTGAAATCACATCTAGACAGAAACACATCCTGCTGTTTGTCATACAATCTCAGACTGGCTAATAATAATAATAATAATAATAATAATAATAATAATAATAATAATAATAAGTCGACGACAGATCCCAAGTGTAGACTCTGCAAGGAAGCAGATGAAACAATAGATCACATCCTCAGCTGCTACAAGAAGATCGCACAGACACACTACAACCAGAGGCATAACACCATTGCTCAGATGATTCATTGGAACTTGTGCCTCAAACACCATCTGCCTGCGATAAAGAATTGGTGGGATCACAAGCTGGAAAAAGTTACAGAGAATGAACACGCCAAGCTACTCTGGGACTTCCGGATTCAGACAGACAGAGTTTTGGAGCACAATACTTCTGACCTCACAATCATGTTAAAAAAACAAAGTATGGATTGTCTATGTTGCAATCCTAGGTGACAGCAGGATTGAAGAGAAACAACTGGAAAACTGACACGATACGAGGATTTAAAGATCAAACCGCAAAGACTCTGGCACAAACCAGTAAAGGTGGTCCCAGTGGTGATCAGCACACTGGGTGCAGTGCCTAAAGGCCTTGACCTACACTTAAACACAATCGGCACTGACAAGATTACTATCTTGGGAAGTGTCTGACGTGTGATGCAATGCAACGGCCAGGAGAGTGTCCGCTGTGGACTAATCTTGTTGTGTTTCAAATAATAAATAATAATAATAATAATAATAATAATAATAATAATAATAATAATTCAAATATATATATTAATTAGAATAACAGTTTAAAAACACTTTAAAAGCAACAGTTTCAGAGCCTTGGGGGCAGACACTGAGAAGGATGTATTTGATGTCCCCACCAAACATAACTGTGAGGATCATGGAATATGTTGAAGTATCTCAAGGGACAGCCAGGGTCATGTAATCTTCACACATTTTAGATCTAAACATATTTAATACCTCAGTTGTATTATTTGTTAAAGTTTATAGAAGGAGAAACATTCAAAGCTTCTCTGTTTTCCCTTCACAGAAGTGCTTATAACAGAAGAAAGCGGATAGAAGCAGAGATTTGGAGGATGACCAATTTCAGCACAAAATTCCCATTCCTTTTGAATGAGTCTTATGGTGATGGATATCTGCAGACAGCCAATAATTGGATATCAGGTGGTAATTCCTCACATGTTGATAGAAAAACCTACGTCTCATCTTTAGAAGTATGCCTCAGTGTCCTGACTATGGTGATCTGCTTTTTTGGACTCATGGGGAATGGAATTGTCATCTGGCTTCTCACTTTCAGTATTCCAAGGAATGCTTACACAACTTTCATACTGAATTTGGCTACTGCTGATTTTGCAGTCCTCCTGTCCATACCTCTCATTTTTATTTTGTTTCCCCTTAACCTAGATATTGCTCCTCTTTACTGGGAAGATCTCTTTATGTGTATCTTCATTCCTGGCCATTTTTTGCTGATAGCCATCAGTTTTGATAGGTGTATGTCAGTTTACTTCCCAATTTGGCATCGATGTCACAGGCCAAAATACTTTTCTTCCATTGTGTGTGCAGTAATATGGGTTCTCTCTTTCCTTCTTTTTGGGATTCCATGCATGCTCGTTTTAATTGATGAACCTAGATATAGTTCTGCGGTGCTATTTGTATCAGTTTCAACGTCCTTACTTTGTCTCCCACTTATGATCATCTCCACTCTGAGCCTGTTCATCAAGGTCTGCTTGAGACCATCCCAGCATCAACGTGGAAATATTTTAACAGCCATCTTACTGACTCTTCTCTTCTTCATCGTTCTTGCATTGCCATTTAATATCATCTTTTGTATTTTCTATTTTTCATTTGGTTACTCTCTTTCTCGATCTGTCTATGGATTCTTATTTGCCTCCTTAAACAGTAGTGTTAACCCACTGATTTATTTCCTGGTTGGAAGACGAAAGAGAGGGAAATACAGGGAGAGTGTGAAGGTTATTTTCCACAGGATTTTCAGTGATGAGAAAGACAGCAGACCACAGCTGGACACAGTTCAAACCCAAACCCCATTATGATTTTCCCCCATTAGAGTGTAAGCCTGTCAATTTCAGAACAGGCTGACGAAGGACATTATCCCACTGAAATCACCAGATTATTCACCTTGTTTGCATTTAATGTGTAAAACATTTGTCAATCTGATGGTATGGCCTTCACAAACATCTGTTCCTCCTCGTATCAAAATTAAAAATGCGCATGAACCGATATCACACGCTCCCATGGCTGCTTTGTCTGTTTCTCCTGGTTCACTTCATCTCACCCTGCCACCTTTCCTTTTTTTGTCATTAGATGAAGCCTCACAGGGCCTAAAGAAAATGAGACTTGAATCACTTGGACATAACATTACCCAGCTATATCTTTCTTCTGTGTGATCTCCCTAATTCTCTTCCTTTTCCAACATTCCTAAGTTTTGTTAACCCAATTAAAGATGGATCTGGCCTGAACTTGGAACACAAATGCAACATGACCAAATTATAATGCTGAGGGTGTTTTGTTTCTTTCTTTTTTTGGGGGGGGGGGGCAAATTGATCCAGGCTGGTGGGAGATGTAGGTTACCTAAGGACACTGTGACCCCACCTGAGGATAGATCTGGCTCAAACGCAGCACACAGACATAATGTTTCATACATTATGCTTTTAAAAAGTGAAAACATAAATATAACCTTTTGGTTCCGAAAGACTGGGAAACAAAAAGTAAAATGAAATGTACTGTTGTAAGGAAAAGAATATTATTATTATTATTATTATTATTATTATTATTATTAACTTTATTTATACCCCGCTAACATTTCCTGAAGGACTCGATGCGGCTTACAAAGGCCAAGGCCGCCAACAAAACAACAACATAACAATACAGCAATAAAACTCATAAAGCAAACAATAAACATCAAGCAAAAAATAAAACACTAAAAACAATGACACCATGACGCATTTAAAACCTAAGGCCAGGCCAATGTAATGAACAAAATTTAAAAGTGCTGGACATGACAGGTGAAATGTAGAAGTTTTGGAGGTAGGTGCTATGTGCAGACAATCCTAACTCTCTAACAAAGTGCATTTGGGACATCATGCTAGGAGTTTCCTTTTCTGGAAAGGCACACTGGAACAGCCAAGTCTTCAGGCTCTTCCTAAAGACTGCCAACGTTGGGGCTTGTCTAATGTCCTTGGGGAGAGAGTTCCAGAGTCAGGGGGGCACCACAGAGAAGGCCCTGTCCCTCGTATTTTAGGCTGTATTTTAAAGGGTTGTTTGGCATACAAACTGCAGGAAAAAGGAAGAAATGACTGCAGGGGAGCTAGAAAATCATCAATCAATCAATAATCAAAGTGCAGACTCTGCAAGAAAGCAGATGAAATGATGGATCACATCTGCAGCTGCTGCAAGAAGATCACTCAGATGGACTACAAGCGGAAGTACAACACTGTTGCTCAGATGATCTGCTAGAACTTGTGCCACAAATACCATCTACCTGTGACAAAGAACTGGTGGGATCACAAGCCTGAAAAGGTTACAAAACTGAACAAGTCACACTAATCTGGAATTTCCTAATTCAGACTGAAAGAGTTTTGGAGCACAGTACTCCTGATGACTGCGGAAGCATGGGAGGTGGGGTTCAAAACTTTCAGCTTCATCCTGATTGATTACTTCTCAGTTTGTCATGAGGGATTTGGGAGACTGTGCTTAGGTATATGTAAGGTGTATATACTATAGAATTAATATTTATTATTTATTTATTTCCAATATTTCTATCCCACCCTTCTCAACCCCCGAGGGGGGACTCAGGGTGGCTTACAAACCGGCCACAATTCAAAGCCTGAATATAATACAAATATAAACAGAAATAGCAACAGTTTAAAATAGTAAATAAAACATTAAGTTAAAAACAGTTTGGCTAAATGCTATACAGGAATTGTAGTTTGGTGAGGCACCATTACTCTTGGGATGAGAAGGCTAAAGACCTTCCTTAATTATATAGCATTGTGCCATTGCAGTTAATGTGTTATTAAACTACATTGATTCTACAATGGAGATGGTTGTTGAGATAGTTTTAACTAGTGGATTTTAACGTCGAGATATGTGATTTTAATACTTTTGTATGTGTATGGTATAGTATGTTTCGGCATTGAATGTTTGCCGTTTATATGTTGTGCTTTGCCCTCAGTCCCCTTTGGGTTGAGAAGGGTGGAATATAAATGCAATAAATAAGTAAATAAATAAATAAATTTCATAAGCTAAGAAGCTAAGCTTCAGTATTAACCATATATTTTAACTGTTTTTTAAATCTTTCTCATTCTAACAATTTCTATACTTTTACTCTCATTTTTGGATAAAAGCGAGTATTTAATACCAATATGAATATATATATATATATATATATATATATATATATATATATATTCATTTTAAATAACAAAACCAACATAATTTGATGAATAATATTATGTTTAGTCTTTTATTACACAGAGTATAGCAATCATATTTTTAATTTTTTTTAAAAAAAGACTTCATTTGAAGATATGTGAAAAAGGCATGAAAGAGAAACAAACTGGTCACTCCATCTCTAGAATGAAGTTCAATTGAAATGAACTTGTAGTGGTGGTAGAACATGGCAAGCACTTTCCATTTTGTATCTATGACTGTTTCTTTTCCACAATAAGCACAATGTGCACCAGAAGTGCTCAGTGCTCATAAATTGTGCCAGATGTGCATAGAATACTTTTGGCAGACTGTTCACTCAATTAAGTTAAACCTTATCAAACCTTAAAAATTTCATATCATTGAAAAATTTTACCAAATTACATTCTTTTCCATCTCATTGGATTAAATGCTTAAGCCAAATGGAGAGCTTCACATTGCTCTTTTTGGGGGAACGGTCTTGCATTAGTCATTTAGAAAACAATGACCAATCTTTTTGAAGGTCTTCTCTAATGTTTTGTAAGGGCTTGTATACATGGACTCAATAACCACCATGTTACTCCTGGTTAACTTCTTGATATGCAGAGAGTTTTAGTCCTTGCTACAGTGTAAACCAGGTTAAACAGGTTATGCCTCATGATAAGTACAGCAGCATTCCAGGTAACATCAAGTTTGACTGAAACTCCAGAGCAGACCCATGGTTTGGCCACAATGTGGATAGAACAACTTGTTCCAATGAATTCTGGACTGCTGTCCACACAAGCCACTCCAGCATTGCCATCACAAAGGAAAGGAGATGGATTGGGCTCATGTCCACAGCATCATTATTTTTATTCCATGGTCTGATGCAGTGGCAGCAAGCAACCACCAGAACTTACAGATTGTTCTTTCTTGAGCTATATACTCCTCAGTACAAAAGGGCAATGGGCAGATGGGTTGTTGTAGGTTTTCCAGGCTATATGGCCATATTCTAGAGGCATTTTCTCCTGATGTTTCGCCGCATCTGTGGCAAGCATCCTCAGAGGTAGTGAGGTCTGTTGGAAGATGGGCAGATGATTGGGATCACTGCTGAAGTTGCTCTCTGCCACCATGATAATTTTGGTCAAACACATGAAAAGAAAATGTTGAGACATTGACCATGTGAGACATTTCTCATGAGCACAAATGCAGATAAGGAAAATGTGAAACAAGCTCACGCCTTAAAACCAGTATATTTAAAAAGTCAATGATTAAAAACAATAACCACAACCCCAATCACATACCTGCAAGGAGAAATAAAACTTCTGCCAGATTCTGCATTGAACCATAATTTGTGCTATCATCTTGAGTTTTAAATTCAAGATACAACAGATAAAAAGGGATAGTTCCTTGACAAATGACTACCTGAAGCATTCCCAAAGAGAAACACTTCAGTGAATCTTTTGTGTGACTGCTTGGAGATGCTGGAATTCTGGGACCACATGGAGGTACCATTTTGTTGCTCTTCCACTAGCAAGAACGGAGAGATAAGTAAAGCAGCATTCCAGGGAGTTTGGCTGAAACTTTAGAGCACCCCATGGTTTGGATACAATGTGGAGAGAACAACTTGTTCCAATGTGGACTGGTCTGCTGTCCACACAAGCCACTCCAGCATTGCCATCACAAAGGAAAAGGGATGGACTGGGCTCATATCCACACCATCATCATTTTTATTCCATAGCCTGATGCAGTGGCAGCAAGCGACCATCAGAACATATAGATTGTTCTTTCTTGAGCTATATACTCCTCAGTACAAAAGGGCAATAGGCAGATGATTGGGATCACTGCTGAAGTTGCTCTCTGCTACTATGATAATCTTGTTCAAACATGTGAAAAGAAAACTTTGAGATATTAACCATGTGAGACATTTCCCATGAGCACAAATGCACATAAAGGAAACTGTGAAACAAACTTATGTCTTGGAACCGTTACGTTAAAAAAAGGTCAATGATTAAAAATGATAACCAGAACCCCAATCACAAACTTGCAAGGATAAATCAAACTTCTGTCACATTCCAAGGAACCATACTTTGTGTTGTCGTCTTGAGTTTTAAACTCAAGATACGACAGTTAAGAAGGGATGGTTCCTTGGCACATGACTGACTACCTGAATCATTTCTGAAGAGAAATGCTTGAGTGAACCTTTTGTGTGACTGCTTGAAGATGCTGGAATTCTGGAACCACATTGAGCTACCATTCTGTTGCTCTTCCACCAACAAGAACAGATAGATGAGCTGCCTTGAGATTTTGGAACTCCCTGCCAAGACATGCCAGGTTTGCTCTTTTTCATTTTTCTTTTGCAGGAAAACTAAGAGAAATAATCACATTTTGCTTTCAGAATTCAAATTGCCCTGTCACTCAAGGGTACCTATTTTGTTGGATGCTTTCTCTTAAATCTCTCCTGTATTCTATTTTACAATAAGTTACCTTTCCTCCTTATTTCCTTGAATAATTTTGCATATTTTGTCACAGCACTGCACTTTTGTGCCATATCCTAATTCATTAGCCAAAATTTGCACCATACTATTACCTGCTCCTGTTTGCAAATTGTCGTTTTACAACAGTTCTCATCATAGGTTATTGGTTGCTGTTTTGAGTTTAAACTTTGTTTTATATGCTATTGGTTTTATCTTGTATTGCATTGTGTTTTTATTTTATGAGTTGTTTTAAGCACATTGTGCTATATGTAAGCCACCCCGAGTCCCTTCGGAGAGATGGAGGCAGGGTACAAAAATAAAGTTGTTGTTGTTGTTGTTTCAATAATTTAGTTATTAATATATGCTTCATTATTGTCTACCATGATAAGCACTTTATATAGTAGAAGGTAGGGACATAATTTGAAATAATAATAATAATAATAATAATAATAATAATAATAATAATAATAATAAAAAAATCTCTCCCCAGCAGGACTCAGGGCAGCTTAAAAAGAGAAAAACAGAAATGGCAAACATTCAGTGCCATAAACCATAACTATAAAACATACACATGTTTTTTTTGTTTGTTTTTGTTTTGTCGTGTCAGGAGTGACTCCTGGTGTGAGAGAATTGGCTGTCTGCAAGGACGTTGCCCAGGGGATACCAGGATGATTTGATGTTTTTATCATCCTTGTGGCAGGTTTCTCTCATGTCCCCACATGAGGAGCTAGAGCTGATAGAGGGAGCTCATCCGCCTCTCCCGGGATTCAAACCTGCGACCTGTCAGTCTTCAGTCCTGCCGGCACAGGGGTTTAACCCACTGTGCCACCAAGGGCTCCATATACACGTTGTTAAAACATAATTAGAGAACTTTATTTATTATTTATTTATTTCAAGCATTTATACCCCATCCTTCTTGACCTCTGAGGAGGGACTCAGAACTGCTTCCAAACAGGCAATACTACAGTGCCAAACATAATATAAAACACATAATAAATACATCCATATACATATATATTGAAACTATTATGTCAGATTAAAATATACATTAATATATATATAAAGATATACATTAATTAGGCATCTCAGGTGTTGCTGTAACATGGGAGTTGTCCCCTCCCTGTACTGAACTCCAGTTAATAACATATCTGCCAATTTCTGAACCACTTGAAGCTTTCAAACTATCTTAAAAGGCTGCCCCACATAAAGAGTGTAATTATTATAATTGGGGAAAGTTCAGAGACTCCTTTCTTCCTCATTTTTAAAGCTAGAAGAGTGAAATGTTTCTGTAATGGTAGAACACATTTACCACTGTTAGCCCATCAAATTTCAGAATGTTTCAATTTTCCACAGATTTTGGGGAAACTTTCAGTTTTCATAAACAATGCTAAAAACTAAAACTACAAGATCTATATACTTGAATTTAATATACAATACACAAGATAATCAGCACATCAATTCCCAGAAATTTCAGAAAGATTTACACATCTATGAATTTTGGGGGATTTTAAAAAGTTAAGACAAAAACAATGTATCCCCCAAAAAAGCAGCAACAGCAATCCCCTTGAATGCCTGACTGTCTTTATGACACACAACCACGTAACTTCGACTTACCACAGATTTATACTATTGCTTACTTACTTCACTCCTCTTTACAGATTAAATAATTTTATTTATTGTTATTAGACTGATTCTTAATGGCTGACTGCTGCAGCCCTCATTGGGTCCTTCAGATGCTGAGCTTTATTCTGGAAAATGTAGTTTAGGGCAGGGCCTTTTGCATTATCTGCCCCAGGGGGCCTCACCTTCCCAAACAACATTTAAGATGGCTGTGTTCTCAGCCTCCCACCCATTAACTTTAGTCTCACCCCAAGTGCCTTCCTTATGGTGACCAGGCCAAAGAAAAACAGGATTTGTTTTTTAAAAACTTTATTTTCTCTTGGCTTTATCAAAGTTACTTAATGCTTATACTGAAAAGTTAACTGACCTTGGGTGGTGTCTGAATGTTACCGAAGGTTAACGATAATGATTGGTGAGTGTTTCAATTTCTAAATCCCCCCACCTTCCCTGAATGTTTCTAATATCAATTTGTATGCACAAATGTAATGAACTTGATCAGAAATATGAATTAAAAATGAAATGATGAACAAGCCTAGTGCATATGGACACCTAATACTGAAATAGGAGGTATTCCAATGAGTGCATGTCCTAATTCACCTGTTAAAGTGGTATTAATTCAAGCAGTATTAACTGAACAATCTTCAATCCTTGTTTACCACTTTTTGTGATAAGTCCACAAACAGCAAACAGCAAACCACTTTACTTGGCTCCACCTTTCAGCCTCACAGTCACTTTCTGTATGGAAAACTGCTAATTAGATATATTTGGTGCTGGTTAGTATGTTGAGGGATGGTTGTGTTGTTTTGTGACATGGACTGGGGAAAGCATTTAATTTTGTTGTACAATGTATAGTGACAATATAGTTATTCTATTCTATTGAGGGGAAGAGTAGGTAGATTAAGTTAAAATATGGCCATTGAGCCATGCTATTCATCAAAGTCAACAAATACAAATAAAATTAAATATATGAATAACTACTGAACACATTTTCTTTCTTTTCCCCAACCAAAGTCTTCTCTTCCCAAAGAAGATAACAGAGTTCCAAGTGGAAAGATTGACCATGATGATGAATTCCAGTGAGACATCCCAGTCAGACAATTATGGGGATTATGAGGATTATGAAATACTCTTCTGACAGTAATCAGCATTGAGAGGTGTGTGTCTCTCCTCTTCCCAATCTGGCACCGCTGCCAACGTCCACCACGTTTGTCCACCATTGTGTGTGCCGTCATTGTATAATAACTCAGATATTAACATGCAAGAAATCCTCTATTCTGGATATTATATTGAAATACTAATTTTAATAATCTGCTGCACTGGACTCATGGGGAATGGAACTGTTGTCTGGTTTCTTGGATTCCGGATGAAGAGGAACCCTTATACCACCTACATCCTAAATCTAGCAGTTGCTGACATTGGAGTCCTTACAGTTTTTGTTTTCCAGTTTAATTTTTTTGCTATCCGGGAAATCATATCTTCCTTTATGGGCCACTTTGTATATATTCCTGTTCATGTTCTCCAATAGTCAAATTCTTCTGACAGTAATCAGCATTGAGAGGTGTGTGTCTCTCCTCTTCCCAATCTGGCACCGCTGCCAACGTCCACCACGCTTGTCCACCATTGTGTGTGCCGTCATCTGGTCCCTCTCTTTTCTGTTTTGTGCAATTAACTTTACTCTTGATATAATTCAGCTCTCTGTATATCATGAGACATTACTTCTTCTGACTGCTCTTTTCTGCCTCTCACTTGTGACTGTATCATCAGTGATCCTTTTCATCAAATTCTGTTTTAGATCCCAACAGCGGCAGCGAGGAAAAATTTTAATGATTATTTTATTAACTTTATTTTTCTTCTTTATGCTTGATTTTCCATTTAGTGCCCTTCTTTTAATCAATTCCTTTTTTTATACATTGCCTTCTGATTTTGTTTTATATAGCTTCTTGTGTATTTGCTTAAATAGCAATGTTAACCCATTGATATATTTTCTTGTTGGGAGAAAGAAGGAAGGTCAACGTAAGATCACAGAGGAGAGTTCTGAACTAAGAGGAAGGCTACGGCTGGAAAATGGAAGACAGACGCTTCTGATTGAAACTCATGTCTGAACCCTTCCTTGGAGATGCTAAAGAATCCCCAGCATGTGGTTCTCCAGCCACCTTTTAAAAAGAATTTTATTAGATTTTCCATAATACAACAAAAGAGTGGAAAAAATAACAATATAGAAAGAGAGAAAAAGATAGAAGTATATAAAGTGAATAAAAAAGAGGAAAAATAATAAAAAGTGAAAAATAAAAAATAAAAAATGAAAAAATAATAAGAGATAAAAATACAAAAATACAAAAAGAAAAAATATAAAAAAGAAAATTGACTTCCATTCCATCTTCTTGGTTAATGTCTTTTTATTATTAAAAAAATATTCCCTAAAAAATAAATGTCTATTGTGTCTTCTATTTTTGCAATTTCTCCAAGTAGCTGTGGAGAGGGTCCCAATTTGTTCTTTTTAGTGCATTGCCTATATTTTTTTTCAACAAAAAAGTCAATTCATCCATGTCCATAATTTCCCTAAATTTTCTCTATCCACTCTTCTATAGGTAGATTTAATTCTTGCCTCCATTCTCTTGCAAAGACAATTCTGGCGGCAGCTGTGATAAATGTAAAAAGCTTATCTTCTTGTTCATTTAATTGTAGATCTAGATCTGTAAACCCAAATAAATAGTACTCTGGGTTTTTTTTTGTGAACTTTATTTTTAAAATCTTCTGTACTTCGTGTATTTCTGTCCAAAACTTGGATGCTACTTTACATGTCCACCACATATGGAAAAAAGATCCAAGTTGCTAATGGCATTTCCAGCCACTTTTTAAAGATGTCGAGGAAGGAGACTTCACCACATTTCTAGACAATTGGTTCCATTGCTGAACCAATCTTACTATCGAAAAGTTCCTTCTAATCTTCCATTGAAGTCTACTCTCCTGAAAGTTAAAAGATGACATCTGGTTTTCTTTGAGCATGCTCTGCTAGTTCCTCTCAACTACTGTTTATTCAAAGTGCCATAAAAGCATTTAAAACAAGCAGAAAATTGCCTTCATTTGAAAAGTTTATCTTTCATGGAAGTAAAATGACACTTGGCAGAAATGGACAGATAGAATCACATGTGATGAGATAACCCAGAACATCAATTGTGCATATCTCCATGAAGCAACAACTGTAAAAGAAAGATAGCTTCCACCGCCCACATATATGTGTTTAAATGCCAGCCTCTAAGGGGCAATGGGGCATCTTTTACAATTAAACCCCAGACCAAAATTGTATTCACTCTTTGCCTTAGCCTCACTAAGCCACTAAATACAGGTTGAACATACCTTATCTGGAATTCCTACATCTGAAATACTCCAAAATTGAAGACTGTCAACACGTATGGCTGAGATAGTAACACCTTTGTTTTCTGATGGCTCAGTGTTCACTAATTTTGCTTCAGGTGAAAGATAATAAAAAATACTGAATAAAATTATCTTCAGACTATGTCTATAAGGTATGTATAATAAATCTGTGAACTTTGTGTTGAGACTTTGTTCTCATCTCCAATTAAGTTATTCCAAAATCAAAATAAATATCCAAATCAAAAACACTTTTGGTCTTGAGCATTTTAGATACTCAACCTGTAATGGCCTAAATTCTGCTACCCCCTCGATGGATTGTCACCTTGTCACCATGTGTGTTCCAATGAACCTGCTTGCATAACTGTCAGAGCCATTATTCCCAGGAGGAGAGGTTCCAGACAGAGCACAATCCGAAGACCTGAAGATCTCAATGGCATGTCACCATGGTATATGTTACAAGGGCTGTGTCTAAAAAAGAAAGAACATTTTTGACCCATTGGCCACTATCGGTGAGCTTCCCTAGGCCCCCTTCTCCTCAGTTTTAGGGATAGAGGGGTGAAAATCACCACACATGGAGGGCACATCTACTACTTTTAGCCCATCAAGTTTTATAACGTTTGGGTTATCCCCAGATTTTTAGGGATTTTTTCTTTCTATAAATAAATAAAATCTCCTTAAAAACATTCCCTCTTTTCCTCCTAATGCCCCCATCCTCTAACATCTTTTGGAACAACAACAGGAGAGAGTCAGGGCATCATTCCTCCTTGCCAAATATCAAAGATGTTCCACACACTACACACAGTCCTTACATTTTTCATTACAACCTGGATTAAAGCATCAGTTACTTAAGATACCACTTCAGATGCTACTCCTAGTGTGAGGCTTTCCCCTCCATCTACAGAAGAGAACTGGGTTTAAAGACAGGACTTAAGATACCACTATTTCTGTGATGCTTTCCCCTCCATCTGCAGAAGAGAACTGAGTTTAAAGACGGGCATAAGATGCCAATATTTCTGTGATGCTTTTCCCTCCATCTGCAGAATCATAGAACACTTAATTAAAATGAATTAAAATTTAAGTTGCTGAAGTCTGGATAGGAAATGAATAAATGGGTTTGTAAAACATAAAGGTATTATAAAGTACAAATTAAGAAACAGAAATGTTTTTGTGTAATACAAAAGGCAAAGGCATTGGCTGTTTCCATGCAGGAAGCCAACCTAAGTGTAAATAAAATAATAAACTTGAAACAGCAAATTACAGTTTATACTTTATTCATGAGATTTAACTCCTTCCAATATAGCCAAGTATGAAGGATCTCATACCTTTGCCTCTTAGAAGGAGTTCAGACTATGGCAAAAAGCAGCTCATGTGTCTAACACATTAACATCTGCATGCAATTAATATATATTGAGCATAACTCATAACAATCTAGCACAAAAGTCCAGCATCATCAAAGACATTTATTGAGAAGCAGCCATGAGATTGCTTCTCTAAAGTATTAAGCAAGTCTATGGTGTCAATCATTCTCCTTGAAGAGGGATATCCTATTCTTCAGAAATCATGTAGGAAGACTATAACTGACAACTAAAGATTACAGATAGGCTGTTCTACACTTTGATATCTCCAGTTCCAAACACAAACATATATGAGCAAATTATCTTGATTGTGAAATAAAATATTACTGTAATCTTATCTGAACACATGAGGATGAACAGATGTGAAATAGTTGATCGTTCATAGAAGCATAGAATCATAAAGTTGTAAGAGGCCACAAGGGCCATGCAGTCCAATCTCCTGTCATGCATGAACACTCAAAGCATCCCTGATAGATAGCCATCCAGGTCTTCCTTAAAAACATCCAGAGAAGGAGACTCCACCACCCTTCAAAGCAGCACGTCTGTCAAACAACTCTTACTACCGAGGTAGTTCTTCCTAAAGTTTAGATGAATCTGCAAATTGAATCTGTTGCTCCATGTCCTAGATTTTGGAGCAGGAGAAACCAACCCTTCCAGATTTTTGACCATTTTAGTCATCTTTCACTTTTGGCAGACAGTTCACTCAATTTAATTAAACCTTAAAAATTTCATACCATTGTAATATTTCACTGAATTAAATTCCTATCCATCTCACTGAACTAAATTCTTAAACCAAATGGAGAGGTTCAAATTGCTCCTTTTAAGGGAACAGTTTTGCATTAGCCATTTAGAAAAAATTGACCAATCTTTTTGAGAATCTACCCTAATGTCTTGTAAGGGCTACATGGTCTCAATAGCCAACATGTTACTCCTAGTTGCCGTCTTGATATTCATGGATTTTTAGTCCTTGCAGCAGGGTAAACCAGGTTAAACTGGTTATGCTCCATGATAAGCAATGTAGCATTACAGGGAGTTTGGCCAAAATTCTAGAGTCCCATGGTTTGGGCACAATGTGGACAGAACAACTTGTTCTGTCTACAACTTTAAGCAGAGGCTGGATGGCTATCTGTCAGGGGTGATTTGAATGCAATATTCCTGCTTCTTGGCAGGGGGTTGGACTGGATGACCCATGAGGTCTCTTCCAACTCTTTGATTCTATGATTCTATGATTCCAACGTGGACTGGTCTGCTGTCCACTCAATCCACTCCAGCATTGCCATCACAAAGAAAAAGGGATGGGTTGGGCTCATGTCCACACCATCACTGCTGTCCTCCATGCTGATATCAGCAGATGCTCCTCTTTCATTCTCCTTGGTTGTGTGATTATGTCAGCACAGGGCCCTCATGATGGCCAGGAGCTCTCCTGAAATCCTCCAGGCATTTTTATTGCATGGTCTAATGCAGTGGAAGCAAGCGACCACCAAAACGTACAGATTGTTCTTTCTTGAACTATATACTCCCCAGTACAAAAGCACAATGGGCAGATGATTGGGATCACTGCTGAAGTTGCTCTCTGCCACCGCGATAATCTTGGTCAAATATGTGAAAACAAAACTTTGAGATAATGACCATGTGAGACATTTCCCATGAGCACAAATCACAGATAAAGGAAACTGTGAAACAAACTCATGCCTTGGAATCGTTACATTTTTTTAAAAAAAGGCAGTGATTAAAAACAATAAACACAACCCCAATCACTTGCAAGGATAAATCAAACTTCTGCCCCATTCTGCATTGAACCATACTTTGTGCTGTCATCTCGAGTTTTAAGCTGTAGATATGACAGTTAAGAAGGGACGGTTCCTTAGCACTTGACTACCTGAATCATTCCTGAAGAGAAATGCTTGAGAGAATCTTTTATGTGACTACTTGGAGATGCTGGAATTCTGGAACCACATTGAGCTACCATTCTGTTGCTCTTCCACCAACAACAACCGATAGATGAGCTGCCTTGAGATTCTGGAATTCCCTACCAAGACATGCCAGGTTTGCTCTTTTTCATTTTTCTTTTGCAGAAAAACTAAGGGAAATAATCACATTTTGCTTTCAGAACTCAAAATGACCTGTCACTCCAGCAAACCTATTTTGTTGGATGCTTTCTCTTAAATCTCTTCTGTATTCCATTTTACCATAACTTACATTTCCTTGGATAATTTTGCATATTTTGTTTACAATAATTTAGTATCCCATCTCCTGGATTTGAACTGCCTAACTTCAGGTCTTCAGGTCAGCAGTTCAGCCACCACAAGGGTTTAACCCATTGCGCCACTGTGCCTCTATCTCCATATTAATCTATTGGGTTTATACATCCTAGATTAATCTCCATATTAATCTAGAATATATAAATCCAATAGATTTTCTTTGAGGCTAAAAAGGATGCTATTTCCAATTGTCCAACTCTAAGAAACTGTTTTTAAACTGTATCTCAAACGACCATATATATGCCAAATATATGCCAAAACGACCATATATATGTCAAATATATGCCAAAATTTTCATCACTTTCTTGGGGGTGAAAAAGCCTTCCTTAGCTTACAAAGGGGTCAAGGCTCCGATGCCACTCCCACTGTTATAGCTGTTTCCAGCCATTGCTTGCAATATATCATAAATTTCTTTCACCTCTTCCCCTCCCTTAACTGTGTTTTCTTTTCCAAAGCCTCTCTTACTTCTCTTTTCCTCCCAGGTTGGAGTTGCCCACTTTGGGAACTCTTTAAAAAAAAAAAAGAAAGATGGGGGCATCTTTTTTTCAAAAATATTTAACCTACTGATGTTTCAATTAATGTAATTTTATTGGTATCTATTTTTATTTGGAAATATACCAGTAGGTGCTGCATTTCCCACTCTCAACTTATACTTGGGTGAATAAATTTTCCCAGTTTTTTGTGGTAAAATTAGATGCCTCAACTTATATTCAGGTCAGCTTATACTCGAGTATATACAGTGCATTTTTACAACTCCAATAATTTCATTTCTGAGATATACCTCTCTAATTAACCATGTATTTAGTCCACTTAGATGAGTCCAAAGGAACAATTATGCCATGTTGTACTGGAACATATCTAGGGAAAGATCTGAATATATGCTGAGTATACATAATAACTGGAAATACTAATTCTATTGAGAAAGAAAGAGTGGGAAGAAATGTATGAAGTTCAGGAAAGATCCAAGTAGAAGCTAATAAGCATGCCACATATGAATCAAACTGATAGCCTGGAAGTTATCTACCATAGCAGTGCATATGGATACCTAATAAAGAAATGGGAGGTACTTGCAATAAGTGCATGTCATAATTCACCTTTTAAAGTGGTATTAATTAAAGCAGTACTAAATGAATAATCTTCAATCCTGGTTTTCCACTTTCCTGTGATAGTCCATAAACAGCAAAATCTACCACTTTACTCAACTATATCTTTCAACCTCACAGTCACTTTCTGTATGGAAAACTGCTAATTAGATGTGTTTGGTGCTAGTTGGAGTGTTGAGGGATGGGAATGTGGTCTGGGGAAATCATTTAATTTTGTTTTACAATGTCCAATAACAATAAAGTTATTCTATTTTATTGAGGGGAAGATCAATTAAGCTAAAATATGGTCATTGAGCCATGCTATTCATGAAAGTTCAAATACAAATACAAATAGAACTATATCAGCTCAGTGATATGAATAACTAGTGAACACCTATTTCTTTCTTTTCTCCAACTAAAGTCTTCTCTTCCCAAAGAAGATACAAGAAGCCACTGTGGAAAGATTAAGCATGATGATGAATACCAGTGAGACATCCCACTCAGACGATTATGGAGATGATGAAATACTCTTGTATAATACCTCAAATATTAACACGCAAGAAATCCCCTATTCAAGATTTTATATTGAAATACTGATTTTAATAATCTGCTGCACTGGACTCATGGGGAATGGAACTTGCATCTGGTTTCTCGGATTCCGCATGAAGAGGACCCCTTATACCACCTACATCCTAAATCTGGCAATTGCTGACGTTGGAGTCCTTACAGCTTTCGTTTTCCGGTTTATCTTTTCACTGTCTGAGAAACCATATCTTATTTCATTTGCCAATGTGCAGATATTCGTGTTCATGTTCTGCAATAGTCAAATTCTTCTGACAGTGATCAGCATTGAGAGGTGTGTGTCTCTCCTCTTCCCAATCTGGCATCGCTGCCAACGTCCACTACATTTGTCCACCACCGTCTGTGCCCTCATCTGGTCCCTCTCTTTTCTGTTTAATGCAATTAATTTTACTCTTGATATAATTCGACCCCCTGAATATCATGAATATCATGATATATTACTCTACCATATTCTTTTGACTGCTCTTTTCTGCCTCCCACTTGTGACTGTATCATATGTGATCCTTTTCATCAAATTCTGCTTTAAATCCCAACAGCGGCAGCGAGGAAAAATTTTAATAATAATTTTGTTAACCTTCCTTTTCTTCTTTGTGCTTGATTTTCCATTTAGTGCCATTCTTTTAATCAATTTCATTTTTGGAACATTATTTTCCCATTTCTTTTCATATAGCTATTTGTGTATTTGCTTAAATAGCAGTGTTAACTCATTGATCTATTTCCTTGTTGGGACAAAGAAGGAAGGTCAACGTAAGGAGATCAGAGAGGAGAGTTTTGAACAAAAAGGAAGACAGATGCTTCTGATTGAAACTCATATCTGATCCCTCCTTTGGAGATGCAACAGTATCCCCAGCATGTGGTTCTCCAGCAACTTTTAAAAATGTCCAGAAAGAGACTTCACCACATTTCTAGTCAATTGGTTCCATTGCTGAAACACTCTTACTACCAAAAAGTTCCTTCTAGGCCTGTTTGATCAAGAAAAAATTTGTTTCTAAAATCGTTTTGTAATTGGGGTGTTTTTTGTTTCGATATTTAAAATAATTACAAAACTTTTCCAAAAAAAGTTTTGGTATTTACGAAATTTTGTAATTATTAACGAATTTTTAGAATATTTTTTTTATTTTTTAAGAATAATATTAAAAAATAATATTAAAAATAATATTAAAAATAATATTAAAAAATAATATTAAAAAATATTTTAAAATGGAAAACGAAACCGCACAGGCCTACTATACAGACATAGCGGGTTTGAGTCAGACCCAGCTAACACCTCCCAACAAAGGATTCCCCTGAGCAGGAATAATATTAAAATAATATTAAAAAATAATATTAAAAAATAATATTAAAAATAATATTAAAAAATATTTTAAAATGGAAAACGAAACCGCACAGGCCTATACAGACATAGCGGGTTTGAGTCAGACCCAGCTAACACCTCCCAACAAAGGATTCCCCTGAGCAGGAAGGAGCCAGACTTTGAAGCTACAAGGCCATATAATCCCAATCAAGCTGTCCAAACTCCATTTGCCTAGTTTCCAACAGACCTCTGAGGATGCCTGCCATAGATGTGGGCAAAATGTCAGGAGAGAATGCTTCTGGAACATGGTCATACATACAGCCCTGAAAACTCACAGCAATGCAGCCTTCAATTTGTGGCAATCAGATGGTATTGTCTCAGGCGGGCCACGGAGGCAGAGCCGGCGCTGCAGGAATCCCCTCCCCGGCTCACAACCGGCCTCCGCGCGCCATCCAATCGGCTCTGCCTCCTGCGCCCTCCTCCTCCTCCTCCTCCTCCTCCCAGCTGTGTTGCAGGAAGTGACAGCCAGGAGGAGGAGGAGGAGGAGGAGGGCGCAGGAGGCAGAGCCGATTTTACCCTTACAACCGGCCTCCGGCTCCTGCGCCCCCCTCCTCCTCCTCCTCCTCCTCCTGGCTGTCACTTCCTGCAACACAGCTGGGAGGAGGAGGAGGAGGAGGAGGAGGGCGCAGGAGCGCGCGCGCCATCCGATCTACAACCGGCTCCTCCCGCCTGCGCCCTCCTCCTCCTCCTCCTCCTCCTCCCAGCTGTGTTGCAGGCTGGGACAAACAGCGACGCCCCGCTTGGGAGCCCCCTCCCCGCCTCCCCCGCGGGGCTTTGGGCCGCCTTGGCCCGAGTGGGTGTGGGGCTTGCTCCTCACTTGCCGCCTCGCCAGCCCCCGAGCCCGCCCGGCCCTCCTCCTCCTCCTCCTCCTCTGGCTGGTACTCCTCGTCTGAGGAGTCGTCTTCCTCCAAGGGAATGTCCACAAACTGCGGGGGCTGCTGCGGGGACATGCAGCGCTCGCCTCCTGCGCCCTCCTCCTCCTCCTCCTCCTCCTCCCCAGCTGTGTTGCAGGAAGTGACAGCCAGGAGGAGGAGGAGGAGGAGGAGGGCGCAGGAGGCAGAGCCGATTTTACCCTTACAACCGGCCTCCGGCTCCTGCGCCCTCCTCCTCCTCCTCCTCCCTGGCTGTCACTTCCTGCAACACAGCTGGGAGGAGGTGGAGGAGGAGGAGGAGGGCGCAGGAGCCGGAGGCCGGTTGTAAGGGTGAGCGCGCGCGCGCCATCCAATCGGCTCTGCTGGGAGGAGGAGGAGGAGGAGGAGGAGGGCGCAGGAGGCGGAGCCGCTCACTGGGTGCGCGCTCGCGCCGCCCCTTCGCCCCGCCCGCCCCATTTAGTATTACAAAACGGGCGAAAGCTCGTAAATACTCTTGGAGTTGCCGTTTCGATATTTAAAAACCCTTCCGGGTTTAAAAATATGTTTTGATATCGTTCCGTAAATGGTAAAAATAACAAAACATTAACGAAATAACGAAATAACGAATCAAAACCGACAGGCCTAGTTCCTTCTAATATTTCGTTGAAGTCTATTTTCCTGAAAGTTAAAAGATTACACTTTCTTTTCTTTGAACATGCTCTGCTAGTTCCTCTCAACTACTGCTTATTCAAAGTGCCATAGAAGCATTTAAAACAAGCTAAAAATTGCTTTCATTAAGAAAGTTTATCTTTCATGGAAGTAAAATGACTCTTGGCAGAAATGGACAGATAGAATCCCATGTGATGAGATAACCCAGAACATCAATTGTGCATATCTTCATGAAGCAACAACTTGAAAAGAAACATAGCTTCCACTGCCCACATGTATGTGTTCAAATTTGTGCCTTTCATCAGTCTCTTCAAATGCTACTTTGCTCTAAGGAATTACCTCAATTTATCATGTACATGTTCAATACTGCAAGGAAGTCAGAAAAGATTTCTTCAGTAGCTCAGCAAAAGTCAGTTCTGAATAATTCACATCCTTTTAGCTGGTCTAGGACAAGGATATTGTAATCTGAAACAGAATTGTGAATAGAAAATGAAATAAAGATGTCTTGTTCCATTTGTGGACTACAAACAATGCAGGTTTTTTTTTCTGGATTCCATATTGCTGAGACAATGAATTTGCACTGGGTTTGAGCCTGAACATAATTTTCCAAGGTGTAGAATCTCTCCAGGAAATTTTACAATTAAGTCCAAGACCAAAATATTATTCACTCTTAGTCTTAGCCTCACTAAGCCACTAAATGCAGGTTGAATATCCCTTATCTAGAATTCCTAAATCTGAAATACTCCAAAATCCAAGATTGCCTACATGTATGGCTGAGATAGCAACACCTTTGTTTTCTGATGGCTCAATGTTCACTAATTTTGCTTCATGTGAAAAATTATCAAAATAACAGAATAAAATTATCTTCAGGCTATGTCTTTTAGTTATACATAAAACATCTGTGAATTTTGTGTTTAAACTTGGTTCTCATTCCCAAGAGATTTCATTGCCCATGTATGTATCAATACAGGTATTCCAAAAGCACAATAAATAAATAAACATCCAAATTAAAAAGACTTTTGGCCCCGAGCAGTTTTGTGCTGGTACGGCTGTACCAGGAGCTTCAGCTTCATTTTCTTTCTATCGAGTGTTTGCATATATTCCAAGGTCCCATGCATTTGCAATAAGGTGGCTTCCCTTGGTTTGCCACTACATGGCCAATGACCAGTCTATTATCATTAAGTTTTGGTTCTGACCCTTTTTCCAGGGCTCTGGAAAGGGAAAGGGAATCATTTTTAATTCAGTCTTATAGTGGAAAACTTAGCTACAGGACATGGGTCAGCTCCATCTGTAGACAAGCTTTGTTTCTCACAGCATCTGGGGGAAACAGAAGCATCCAGGGAAAACAGCTCCACATCTTTCATGGAAAAGATACAAAAGAACTCCAGCTGGAGAATCTACAAAACCTTGGCTGGTAGGTCTACTCGGGTAACCAAGAAGCAATTGGAGCTGGGAGTAGAGCCCACACCAGCAAGCATAGAAAGTAGATTGCCTGGGAGGGGTTAAAAAGTGTTTTCCTTTTAAAGAAAAGAAACAGTTCATGAAGCCAGTTACCTGTCCATTTGGGCAAGTTAAGAAGCATTTGTTTGACTTGTTGAAGATCTGAGAAGTGTTTGTTTAAATTGTTGAAGATCTAAGCAATAATAAAGGACTTTGTTAAACTTTTCAAGCATCTAAAGACTTTTGTATAGGAAAATCCTTAAGGCCTCTCAGCCAAGGAAACCCGGCTTCCCGCTGGGCACAAAGAGCACGTCCTGTTCAAAAGACAATTATTATAGGCCCAGCTCATGACAGCACAATTTTAGACACTCAACATATAATGGCCTAAATTCTGTCAGTTCCAGTTAAATCTGAATGAAATTGATTTATTTTTATGATTGTCCATTCAAGAGAATCTATTATTCTGCTGTAGTTGGGAGGAAATCCAAAACACTTCTGGTCCCAAGCAGCTCAAATAAGGGATAGTAAACCTATATAAGTGGAAGCTGTTCCTCACTTTCAGATTTCAGTGTGAAGGGCAAATATCCATGAAGGATGTAATAACAGCAGCATCTTTCTTCTAAGCTATTTCTTCATCCCAATCAGATCCTCACAAACCGGGAAGCATTCTTGCATTATTTATTTATTTATTTACAGTATTTGTAGGCTCCTTTTTTAGCCCTAAGGTGGCTCAAGGCGGCTCAAAGTATACAACTTTGTTTCCCATACCCAGAATGTTACTCAATCCTCTTTCTTTCTCTTGCCCAATATTAGAGTGTAATGTCTACTCTGTAAATTTAATGTAATTTGACACTACTTTAACTCTATGGTTCAATGCTATGGAATAATGGGAGTTGTGGTTTGATGAGGCACCAGCATCTCATAACACTGCATTTTCCATTATCCCACAGGGTTGAGTCATGACTGTTAAAGGGTTGTCAAATTGCAATAATTCTACACTGTACATATACCCTCCATCTCTTTTTATCAAATATTTATTTATTTATACTCTTGTATACCGCTAATATCTCAGCCTAAGTCGGCAACTCATTGCAGTTTACAACAATTAAAAAACAGTATTCAATTTAAAACATAAAACACATATACAATACAAATT
>NW_026847438.1:241291762-241325567 GCF_025583915.1 Anolis sagrei ordinatus
CCATTCTCTCCCTTCAGGGGGTGGGGCAAATCGCTCTCCCCACCAACTGTGTTGGTGTGGAGAGTCCCCTCTAAATGATCAGAGAGATGAAGGAGTGCTGGTGCCTCCCCAAACTACAAGGGCCATGATTCCAGAACACTGAGTTGTGATGGTTCAATCAAACAGTGTCAGGTTGAAGTAGTTTGGTACTTCAACTGCCATAGCTCCATGCTATGGAATCCAGGGATTTGTAAAAAGACTACTTGATTGATTACATATCATTGAGCTATGGCTGTTCAAGTGGTGCCAAACTGCATTCATTCTACAGTGTAGATGTACCCCGAGGCCCCTTCTGCACTGCACTTCTCTGTTATTAGCAAGCCCAAAGTCTGAAAAATCTTCTGAAGAGACAGCATGACTAGGAAACCTTTGTGTAGTACTTGTAGACCAAAAGTAACAACAAAACTTAAAATTGTTGCTAAGTTTAATAAAATATTTGCATTCTAAAAAAAGTTAATTTGTGTTAATTCTATGTAATGTAACTATATGAACATAATGTTCTAAGTAAACTTCTGGTTTGTAAGGTAACTCTTTTATTCACCTCTGCCTTTTACCTTTTATTTTTGGTAATTGGGTTTTTTTTGGGGGGGGGCAAAATACTGTTTACTTACACTTGAAAATTAACTGGGGCCGGCCCTGCTCCCATCCAAGCATTAACAAGGGTCGGACCTGCTTAGCTCCCAATGTGTGTGTGCCTTCAAGTCACTTGTCTACTTATGGAGACCCCATGGATTTTGTAGGGTTTTCTCAGGCAAGAAATCCTCTGAGTTTTGTCAATTCCTTCCTCTGAAAAATAGTCTGCAAAACCTGTTCATTGGTGGTCTGTCAAAGTACTAACCTAGGATCATCCTGCTTAGCTTCCAGCATCAGATGGGATCCGGTGCCTGAAAAAAGTCCCAGAACAACCTTTATCTTATGCTTGGCACTTAAAAGGCAATATTAGCAATAACTAAGAATGTGTGCTTTTCAACACCCCAAATCTGTTGCCTAATTTGAAGTATCTATCTAATGGTACTGCCAGTTCTGCTCAGTGTCTCATATCTTCTTCTTATCCTTGCAGTGCATAAAAGAACACATCCTTCTTATCAGATGAAGCTGGTAAACTGATTAAACCATGATATTGAGCTTTCAGAGGAAGTAGATCGTGTCTCGCAGATTGGTAAATTCTTATAATTTGTTCAGAGGGAGTTCTCAAATGCATGATGGAGTATAAAATTTGAACTTTAGATCTTTTGTGTGCATTACATTGTAAGGAATAGCTGTGATTTGTAAGCCAACAGCATCTGAAGACCACCCAATTCATAACTATGTGTCCCTTACCCACTATCAAATTATACTATTATTATTCTTTTGCTTCCTTTCCTGGGGTGATTTACCTTTTCCACTACAGAGCCCAAGTACCTTGAAATCCACTCCTGAGTGCCCTTCCACACAGCCCTATAACCCAAAATATCAAGGCAGAAAATCCCACAATATCTGCTTTGAATTGGGTTATCTGAATTCACACTCATATAACGTGGCACTTTTGCCTTGATATTCTGGGATGTAGGGCTGTGTGGAAGGGCCCTGAGTGGTGCAAAACCTTCTAGAGTCAGTCTTGAGTGGCTTCTAGAGCTACATGGTGGAAGGGAAGGGAGATAAGCATAAGCATCTTTTTAGAAATTTATAAATATTTTCTATGGAAGAAAAACATGTTGATGAAAATTTCCACTTTTAAATTGCAGCTTGTCCTGGGAAGACGATGGAAGGGGCTTATAACTGAACATATGTGAAGACGACATAGACTGAAACTAGACTGATTATTTCAATCCACAAGATTTTACATTTGCTACATTGCACCAAACTAAACTTGAGCAGAGTCAGAAACATCACCTGTATTATTAATAATTTGACTCCAGAGGTGAAACTAAATACTTTTTAAGTGTCTTTACTTTTAATAAGAGCCTTTTTTTTTCCTCCAGAAAAAGAAGCACAATAGAAATTAAGCATGATGGTAACTGCTGGGAATGTGTATAATGTAACGACACATGGCCTTGCAACCCACACTGATTGTCCCTATGTTGAATCGAATCAGGATAATAGAAGCACAGGAATGATACTGACAAGCTTTCTCACTTTTCTTCTCTCCCTTCTGGGATTTTTGGGAAATGGAATTGTGGTCTGGCTCCTTGGTTTTCGCATTAAGAGGAATCATTTCACCACCTATATCTGGAACCTTTCCATTGCTGATCTGGGTGTAGTCACAGGTCTTCTGGGAATTAATATATATTGGCTTGGAACTTGGTTGTCTGGTGCCAAGTATGATGATCCAATGAAGACAGTGTTTCGTACCTTCTTCCTAGTTACTTACAGCGCAAGTCAATTTCTACTGACAGTAATCAGCATTGATAGGTGTGTGTCTGTCTGTTTTCCATTTTGGTATCGATTCCATCAGCCACGACATTTGTCCCCCACTATTTGTGGTGTAATCTGGATTTTGACCTTGCCACTGTTTCCTGCTCACACCAGTCTCTATCTGACAATGAAATATTGTGAGCTATGGTTCTATCAATTTTTGCTGAATATTGTGCTTACTACTCCAGGCATATCTATATCTACTGTTTCCATGTTAATTAAAGTATGTGTGATATCTCCACAGCACAAACGGGGAAAGCTTTTAACTGCCGTTTTGCTTGCTCTCATTTTTTTCCTCCTCTTTGCTTTTCCAATGAATGTCATTCAATATGCCGCCCGGTATACTAGATCTGAAAATATTTCCATTTATGAATATGGCTATATATGTGCATCTTTCAACAGTACCATTAACCCATTCATCTATTTCCTAGTAGGGAGAGAAAGAAGGGGTCAATTTTGGCAGAGAATACAGCAAATATTAGAGAAGGTCTTCAAGGAGGATGAAGACAGTAGAGAAACTGGAACTTCAAGTTCAAATACAATGGAGATGGTACCATAAAAGATTCTGAACTCCAGTTTCAACATTCCACCAGTTACAATTTACACTTTTTGTTCAAAAGAATTTTTTTAAAGCCATGTTTGAATGTTCAAGCCTGTAGAGGTACAACAAATTACATAGTTTAATAAATGGAGAAACAATTAATTGTTCTTCTTGAAGAAAGGTCATACTATCACAACAAACTTTGAAATACCTGCACTAAATCCCTCTTCTGGTTTGAATTAAAGTAGACCTTTCGAATTAGCGTCCTTTACAGCTTTATTAATTCATCAGTCAATTATTGATCTAGTAGGTCCTCTTTGTTATGGACTACATATTGGATTTAGGCTAGCATTTAATCTTGCAACAGTCATGTGTTGAAACCTGAGCTTCTGCAACTCAAAAACTCTTAATAACAAAGAGTTGGTATGACACAACATAGGCACTATATTTTATTGAGGGATTAAAAGGCACCTATGAAAAGCAAATGCATCGTTTGCTATTTTGAGTTCCATTAGGAAATAAGGAATTTTGTCACTCGAAAGGTCAATTGGAAACATGGATATTAAATCTGCAATTTTTTCTTATGTAATATCACAACTTGTAATCAGTTGTTTGGTATGATCCTAGTTCCATAGTGGGCTATGAGATGAGTACACAAAAATGTATTCATTTTTTTCTGACTTTCTTCAAAAAAATCCATGTTTTAGCCAGTTGTGGCAAGGGAAAGCAGTTAAAAGCACCAATCCTACTATTAATCCCAATGAAAGTAAATCCATTGCATCAGTTAATAGGCCTGGGTAACAACGGAAAAAATTGTTTCTAAAATCGATTTGTATTTGGGGTTTTTTTTTGTTTCGATATTTAAAATAATTACAAAATTTTCCCTTAAAAAAGTTCGGTATTTACGAAATTTCGTTAATATTTACAAAACGTTTTGTAAAGATGGCGCCCTTTTTTTTTCAATATTTTTTCAATATTTTTTAATTTAATTATTAATTTTTAATCTGGGATAAACTGAACACCTGGGATCAGATCCTGGGATATAAGTTCTGCCTGGAAGGGCCCTGTGATAATCCAATCAACTCTGGGGTTTTTTTTTTGTTTTTGTACATCCCCCTGCCATTGGTATTCTGGATCATGTAGTTGTGCAGATTGCCCTAAACCTCCCTCTCCACTGCCATATACTCACGGGGAGTGGGTGGCTGGGAGTGGAGTGAGGAGGTCGGCGGGAGAGGTCGCCCCCGGCTGCTCTTGCCCCGCCCCCATGGATGCCCCTTCCTGCCACCGCTGCCCAGTCACTCCAAGCTTGAGATGGAGCCGGGGGCAGGGACAGCTCAGCTGGCCACCACCCCACCAGTCTCCCTGATAACCGGGCCTGCCGCTCCTCCTCCTCTTCCTCCCCCCCTCGCCCTCGGCATCTCCGAGCGGCGCGGCCTGAGGAGGAGGAGGAAGAGAAAGGGTCGGAGGATTGGGGGGGGAGGAACGGAAGGCCCCATGACCAGGGAGACTGGCGGGGTGGTGGCCAGCTGAGCTGTCCCCGCCCCTGGCTCCCTGTCAAGCCTGGAGTGACGGGGGGCGCCGGCAGTGGAAGGGGCCATCCACAGGGGCGGGGCAAGAGCAGCCAGGGCAAGAGCAGCAGGCTGCGCCGCTCGGTGGGGGCGGGGAGGAAGAGGGACCCTGCTGCTGCTGCTGGAGGCGGAGAAGGAGGAGGATGGGAGGAGGAGGAGCAGCAGGCTTACCACCAGCAGCAGGGTCCCTCTGGCCTCTGATAGCTTCCCGCGTCCCTCGCTCTCGGCGCCCCTGGCAAAATAAAGTGTTCTGCAACGGCTTACTTGCTAGTTGCTTCGCGTAATGGTTGAGCCGCCCCTGAGCCCGCCCAATCAGGAGAACCCACAGGGCAATCAGCTCTGTGGGTTCTTCTGATTGGCTCCCGGAGCTCCCAGCAAGCATCTAGCCATCTTACGTATTTCCGAAATGGACAGAAATACAAAAATATTTGGCGCATGCCGTTTCGATATTTAAAAACACTTCCGGGTTTAAAAATAAGTTTTGTAATCGTTTTGTAATTGCTAAAATTAACAAATATTTAACGAATTACAAAATTAACGAACGAAACCGCCCAGGCCTATCAGTTAAATTTAAACAAGTGTTATCTCGTTGCAAAATAGATGGTTGAATGAGTTTTCTTTAGGTAACCATCTCTAGGCAGTCTGCTATCCTTACAGTACCTGATCCTTATATACCTGAAGTGTATATGTGTCTTCAGGTCACACCCAGTGATTAATTTAATTGAGTTTTTCTCAATCAAAGTATACTCAGAGGTGGTTTTGCCTTTGAAATATAGCCTACATTATTCAAAATCAATTTTTATTTAGGTTCCAGGGGCCTTGAAATAGGAGAAACTTCAAAAAAGAAGTATCAGTCTTATTAATGATTAGAAAACTGTTATTAATTTTTTCATAAAATTACATCTTTTAAAATGTGTTTAACATATACAAATTTAATTTTTGCCTATGATCCATAACACATCTGGCTTCCTTTTATCAGGATAGACCTTGATGATGTTGGAAAAGTTGACCCATTATAAAAGCAAAGACTTGTATTTACAATTAACGTTGGCCTTTTTCAGACTTAATCATCAATCTTTTTGCTTATCCGGGGCCTATGCAATGTGTACCCATTGAAACAGGAAGTAACTAGATGACTATGAGTGTGTGCCATTAGACTTCTGAGGATTTTTTATATATAAAAACTAACTCTACCTATATAATTACGCTGTCAATCAGAGCAAAGGGCAAGTATTCAGAGAGCCTCCTCACATCAAGAACTGGCCATTGTTGAGGGAAGTGAATATGAATATAGGTTTGTCCCAGCTTTTTAACATCTCACTTTACAATGCCTTGCTGTTTCAATAGACTTGAATTATAGCTGTGCACTGCATTTCCAACCCTTGGGGCCCTACTACACAGTCAAGGCAGAATAATCCACAATATATGCTTTGAACTGGACTATCTGAGTCAACAGTGCCATATACCCCCATATATATTCCAGTTAAAAGGAGATACTGTGGGATTTTATTCAGCTGTGTGAAAGGGTTCTTGGTTTGCTCTTTTTGACCATGCACTGCCCCCCCCCCCCCCCCCCCCCCCCCCCCCCGCAGGCAATTTGGTTCAACCTAATATTCAGCCTGCTAAAAAAGACTGGGTTCCATTTTTATCCACCACCCTCATTTTTTTTTTACTGTGCATTGATATTTAACTTGCTAAATAATCAGAGGATGACTTTATGAATTGATGAATAGTATCCTTGAAGTGACTGTCTTGACTCTGAAGGAGCTGGGAGTGGTGATGGCCGACAGGGAGCTTTGGCGTGGGATAGTCCATGAGGTCATGAAGAGTTGGAAGTGACTGAATTAATAAACAGCAACAAAGGGTTCAATTTAGTGTGTTTAATTTGATCCTTTTGTCATACCATTTATGTATATGAGTTCTCAATAAATGTTGATGATGCTCAATTAAAAACAATTGTTTCATTCTTTTCAAAGATCTTACCATGTATTGAATCAAAATTATAAAAATATAGAATGGGACGACATGAGGACAGAACATAAAAAGCCAAATTTTCTATGCTTTTAAAAGAGGGTTTGTCACAGCATGTGAAGAAAGATGAAAGTGAGGTGAGAAGGGCATCTCTTTTGTTTCTAATTTTATTTTATGTTCCTCAAAAACTTGGTGGTATGGATAGAAGGTCAGGCCAGTGTCATTATGCTTTAGCTGTTCAAACATTCAATATGGTGGGATCACCTCAGAACCGATGTAATCAACACCATAGCTACCGTATACTGTCAAAGCCTAGAAATTGTAGTTAAAAAATTGACCCAGAAACCTGAGTTGATTTATCCACGGGTCAATATTAAATACTTTTATATAAAAGGAACCATTCCATTCTTTTTGTAGAGAAACAAGATCATAGTCCATCAAAAAGTGTTGACAGAATCATAGAATCATAGAGTTGGAAGAGATCTCATGGCCCATCCAGTCCAATCCCCTGCCAAGAAGCAGGAAAATTGCATTCAAATCACCCCTGACAGATGGCCATCCAGCCTCTATTTAAAAGCTTCAAAAGAAGGAGCCTCCACCACACTCCGGGGCAGAGAGTTCCACTGCTGAACGACTCTCACAGTCAGGAAGTTCTTCCTAATGTTCAGGTGGAATTTCCTTTCTTGTAGTTTGAAGCCATTGTTCCACGTCCTAGTCTCCAGGGAAGCAGAAAACAAGCTTGCTCCCTCCTCCCTGTGGCTTCTTCTTATCTATATATTAGGCTTGGGCGGTTTCGTTCATTAATTTCGTAATTCGTTATTAATTCGTATTTAAATTAGCTTACGATCCAATATTGAGCCATGCAGGAGTACTGTGAGGAGTAATTAAAAATTGAAACAATTTTTCCAATTTATTTCATATTGTTTCATAATTGTTTCATAATTGGTTCAAAATTGTTTCGAAATTGTTTCGTAATTGTTTCGTAATTATTTCTGTATGTCTGGTTTTATAGTTGTTATTTGTTTTATAAGTGATAAAAAATAAATTATCACACCAACAGTCAACAAAAGAGGGAGAGGGAAGCTTCAGAAGTTCCCCCTGTCCCATTTGGAGGGATTTTTAGCATATGGCGCAATCGCGTCCGCCATTAACGAATCAATTCGTAATTTTACAAATTTTTGTATATTTCGAACTTTTTTAAAGGAAAATTTCGGAATTCTTTAACAAAACAAAACGCAAGCCCCCCCCTAAAAACGAAACGAGTTTAGAACCAAATTTTTCCGTGATTACCCAAGCCTACTATATATATATATAAATGCTCTGTGCATAATGAGTTCCTTAAAAACAAAAGAATCAATGAACAAAATCACACCAAATTTGGCAGCAAAACATCTCACAACACAAGGAGTGACCATCACTCAAAAAGTTATGATTTTATTATTTGGGAGTTGTAGTTGCTGGGATTTATAGTTCACCTACCATCAAAAAACATTCTGAACTCCATCAATGATGGAATTGAACCAAACCTGGCACACAGAACTCCCATGACCAAAAGAATATACTGAAAGAGTTTGGTGGGCACTGACCTTGAGTTTTGGAGTTGTAGTTCACCTACATCTAGAGAGCACTGTGGACTCAAACAATGATGGATCTGGACCAAACTTGGCACAAGCACTCAATACGCCCAAATATGAACACATATGGCATTTGAGGGAATAGACCTTGATATTTGGAAGTTGTAGGCACTGGGATTCACAGTTCACCTACAATCAAAGAGCATTCTGAACCCCACAAACGACAGAATCGGGGCAAACTTCTCACATAGAACCCCCATGACTAACAGAAAATACTTAAGGCCATCCAATCCAACTCCCTTCATCAGGGCAAGAAAACGTAATCAAAGTCCTCCTGACAAAGAGCCACCCAGCTATCAATATAGATAGATAGATAGATAGATAGTAGGCCTGTTTGATCAAGAAAAAATTTGTTTCTAAAATCGTTTTGTAATTGGGGTGTTTTTTTGTTTCGATATTTAAAATAATTACAAAACTTTCCCAAAAAAAGTTTTGGTATTTACAAAATTTTGTAAATATTAACGAATTTTTAAATTTTTTTTTTTATTTTTTAATAATATTAAAAAAAAATATTAAAAATAATATTAAAAAATAATATTAAAAAATAATATTAAAAAATATTTTAAAATGGAAAACGAAACCGCACAGGCCTACTATACAGACATAGCGGGTTTGAGTCAGACCCAGCTAACACCTCCCAACAAAGGATTCCCCTGAGCAGGAGAACCAGACTTTGAAGCTACAAGGCCATTTAATCCCAATCAAGTGCCAATGGCAACATTCACACTTTCCTCCAACAGACAAGAGTTCTTTCTCCCACCCTGGACCTTCTACAGCCAGGCTTTGAAGCTGCGAGGCCATTCAATGCTAATCAAGGTGCCATGGCAGCATTCACAATTGCCTCCAACAGACAAGGGTTCTTTCTCCCACCCTGGACGTTATTTCACAGGGATATAAACCCTACTTGCCTAGTTTCCAACAAACCTCTGAGGATGCCTGCTATAAGATATGAGAGAAACGTCAGGAGAGAATGCTCCTGAATCCTCCTCCACATGCGGCTGCATAGTGAGTGAAGTACTGTATAATAGCGCTGCATCAGGGGCGGCTGAAGCAACTTACGTGCCAAATCCCTGGCTGTGGGCTGCTTGGCTTGCTTGCTCGCTTCTCCAAGCGGGCGAAAGGAGAGGGAGAGAGAAAAACAGTGTGCTGCTGCCTGTCTCTTTAAGGAAGGAGCACATGGAGCCCTCGGCTGCCGGTTTGGCGGAGGGAGGGAGGCAGGCGCGCGCTTGGTTGCTCTGGGTTTAGCTGAGGAGAAAAAAAGAGCACCAAGCGCGCGCCTGCCTCCCTCCCTCCGCCAAACCGGCAGCCGAGGGCTCCATGTGCTCCTTCCTTAAAGAGACAGGCAGCAGCACACTGTTTTTCTCTCTCCCTCTCCTTTCGCCCGCTTGGAGAAGCGAGCAAGCAAGCCAAGCAGCCCACAGCCAGGGATTTGGCACGTAAGTTGCTTCAGCCGCCCCTGATGCAGCGCTATTATAATACAGTACTTCACTCACTATGCAGCCGCATGTGGAGGAGGAGGAGTGTTGGAAAACGGGGAGGGGAAAGAGGGCGGGGAGAGCAGCCCAGGCCGAGAAAGAGGGGAATGGCACCAGCACTCCAGCAGCCTCCATCCCATTAACGAAACGAGCGGAAGCTCGTTAAATTTATGGGGGCTGCCGGTTCGATATTTTTAAACCCTTCCGGGTTTGAAAATGTGTTTTGATATCGCTTCAAAAATGCAAAAATAATGAATTAATAACGAAATAACGAAATAACGAACTAAATTGCACAGGCCTAATAGATAGATAGATAGATAGATAGATAGATAGATAGATAGATAAGATTAGATTAGATTAGATATGATTTATACACACACACAGATATAGTATAGATTTGAAAGGGACCCATAAAGAAGGACAATGATATGTTGCATATTCCAGAGTAGGCAAACCAGACACTCTCCACATCAACACTGGCAAAGAAACAGCAAGAAACTGTTTACCCACAAGCATAAAGAAATTACATATATTATAAACCAACACTTTCTCATTACTTTATTTTCCAGATCAACAGACTGGGCCACAGCAACGCGTGGCAGGGGACAGTTAGTGTATTTATACATGGCTATCATATCTCCTCTCAGCCTTCTCTTCTTTAGGCTAAACATGCCCAGCCCTTTAAACCGCTCCTCATAGGGCTTGTTCTCCAGACCCTTGATCATTTTAGTCGCCCTCCTCTGGACACATTCCAGCTTGTCAATATCTCTCTTGAATTGTGGTGCCCAGAATTGGACACAATATTCCAGGTGTGGTCTAACCAAGGCAGAATGGAGGGGTAGCATGACTTCCCTGGATCTAGACACTATACACTATATCTATAGACTCTCTCCACTGTGGCACCACTTCTGGTCTTTTTGTATGCATGGGTGAGAAAATAGTATTATTTGCCATGAGCATCTGGCCCTTGGAGAAATACTGGTGCTCTCCCATTTCTGTGGAGCAAGTCCTAACTAATTCATGGATCATATAAAAATTCATAATTTCCCCCCAAAACTTGCCCTAAACTTATAAATAAAGTCAATTTATACACTGATATCATGCAGTACTGTATCAGCTGTTGAAGTGTGCATAAAATTTTATTCTGAAATGCATGATGCTTGAAATTTGGATAAAAATCTAAGGAAGCTTTCAAGAATTGTGTGGGCAGACCATTTACCGTAGCAGGATCTGTGTGACATGAATTGAGATATGAGAAAGTAGAAGGAAGAGTCTGATGACCACATAAGATGCAAGCAGTAGCCGAGCTGCATGACTCAATCTGGGGATCTCAGATTAGAGACTCAAGTGCTCTGCTGGGTCACTGCATCACCAACAACGCACTGCCAGGTATAACTCATTTTTCATTTTTTTTTTTGATTTGGTACAATTTTGCAATAACATTCATTGGTATATTATGGAAACAAACTAAAGCAGATATGGGCAAACCCAGCCCCCTTGGGCCCTTTCCTCAGACCCTCCTCTCTCACACCATCCTATCCTTCCTTCCTCCTCTCTCTTCTTCCTCCTTCTCTCCCTCCCTTACCTTCCTCTTTCTCCCTCCCTCTTTCCCTTATACCCTTTCCTCCTTTTATCCCTCCTTCCCTCTCTCTTTCTCCTTCCTTCCTTCCTTCCTTCCTTCCTTCCTTCCTTCCCTTTTGCCTTTCTTCCCTCCCTCACTTCCCTCCTTCCATTCATTTCCACCCTTCCTTTTCTTCCTCCCTTTCTTCCTTCTCTTTTTCCTTCCTCCTATTCTCCTAGGGGATGTTTAGTTGGGAGAAGAGAAGGTTGAGAGGAAACATGAGAACCATGTTTCAAGATTTAAAAGGGTGTCACATTGAGGAGGGGGGGAGGAGACTGACTTTCTGCTTCTCCAGAGACCAGGGCACAAGGGAGCAATGGTATCAAATGACAGGGAAAGAGATTCAGCTGGAAAGATTAGGAAGAACTTTCTGAGAGTAAGAGCTGTTGGAGAGTGGCATAGGCTGCCTCAGAGTGTGGTGGAGTCTCCTTCTCTGGAGACTTTTCCACAGAGGCTGTCTATCAGGAATGCTTTGATTATACCTTCTTGCACGTCAGGGGGTTAGACTGGATGGCCCTTGGGGTCTCTTCCAGCTATAGGATTATATATCATGAGTGGGCAATATGGGGTCTAATGGATACACTTTTACTCTCCCATCCTCAATTTCATCCTGATGAAGGCTAACCCTTTTGGGATCCAAATGTTTCCTGTCATTGCTTCACTTTCTGCTGCCAATAGAGATGGAAAAGGGAGGAAAAGAGCAGGGAGGGGGGCTTGGGGAGAATCCCCTCTCTCCCCTCCCAGCCTGCCCACCCCACTCCAGCCCACCTTATGGCCCCCAAGTTAGAAAGTTTGCCCATGCCTGAACTAAAGTAAGGAGATTATCACACAAATGTGTCAGCCATGTTGAAGGATGCCTAGACACAACTAAAAACACTCACTATTGAATGAAGTTGTTCTTACCTTGACCCAAAATATACTTGGAGTCATGAGTCTCCTTTTTGGCTTTTCAATGTATTTTCCAAAGCTTTAGAAAGCAGGTTTTAAGATAGACTAGAGACATTTATTTTATTCATATGTTTTGGGGGATGTAACATCCATTATGAGCTTTTTTTTTCCTCTGCAAAACAAAAACTTAACCCCTTTCCCCTGATCCTTTTTTTTCTCTTAAAATAAATAAATAAATAAATAAATAAATAAATAAATAAATAAAGGAACTGTGATGGTCCTTGCCTCCACCAAATGTCTAATAGGAATTTTACTTGTACAAGACAAAAATACATTGTGATACTTTTTGTTGTTTCTATTGGGTAGCTTTGATCCATAGGGCCAAGGATTCTCACTTGTTGTTGTTCATTCATTCAGTCGTCTCCGACTCTTTGTGACCTCATGGACCAGCCCACGCCAGAGCTCCCTGTCGGCCGTCACCACCCCCAGCTCCTTCAAGGTCAGTCCAGTCACTTCAAGGATGCCATCCATCCATCTTGCCCTTGGTCGGCCCCTCTTCCTTTTACCTTCCACTTTCCCCAGCATAATTGTCTTCTCTAGGCTTTGCTGTCTCCTCATGATGTGGCCAAAGTACTTCAACTTTGTCTCTAGTATCCTTCCCTCCAGTGAGCAGCCAAGCTTTATTTCCTGGAGGATGGACTGGTTGGATCTTCTCACAGTCCAAGGCACTCTCAGAACGTTCCTCCAACACCACAATTCAAAAGCATCTCTCTTCCTTCACTCAGCCTTCCCTAAGGTCCAGCTCTCACATCCGTAGGTTACTACAGGGAATACCATTGCTTTGACTATGCGGATCTATGTTGCCAGTGTGATGTCTCCACTCTTTACTATTTTATCGAGATTGGACATTGCTCTCCTCCCAAGAAATAAGTGATACTTAGATCAGGCATAATTCCATGAAGTTGTGATTCTTTGGGCTTCTCTCCACTTCTCCAAAACTCTGTATTCATGTGACCAACAAAAAGGGGAGGAATTGTTTTGTTCTGATACTGGTAGAGGCACCTACCAGTATGTAGTACTGGTGCTACTGCTGCTACTGGACAAGTAGCAGCAGTGACACAGAAGAGACGACAACCCTGTGGGGCTGATATGGTCCCAGCATATTAGTGCTGAATCCAGGGCTCCTCCTAGGACAGATTTACCTCTCAAAAATATGATTCATTCTTGGAGATAAATACATCCAGCCACTGTTAAATGAAGGAAAGCGCATCATAGGTAAATTTTTGTTTGGTTTTGGGATTGTTGTCTAATAATGGTAAATATCTATTTTCCAACACCTACATTTGTTGTCAATGCTCTGTACCCAAATATTACAAGGCCTAAGGGCTATACATAAAATTATCCAATGTCAGATGCCCCATGGGGAGCGTTTCAAATTATATAATTGTGTCATGATGTATTTCCTGAGCTTTAACAGTGCATAATGGGAAATTGTTAATTGCAATAAATGTATCTCTTGCTTGTTTGCTCTAGGTTTATTTGTGGACTGAAAGATCGATGAAATATTATGTAGATATATATTGCCCCATCCTAATGCTGAGAGGAGGGCCCGAGGAAGGCGTGCAGCAGGCTGAGAGCACTTCAGAGGGCTTCCAACCTCTGCATGCCTGTCTCTCTGATTCTTTTGGCATAAGGGTGTGGCGAGTTGCCACATCCTTATGTTCAGAGGATCAGAAAAATTTGGAAGGTCCGACATAAGTGCTCAGAGGGCCGTATCCGGCCCATGGGCCTTAGTGTGCCCATACCTGCCCTAGACCAATGAGGCTAGGATACTTGTTCCAAAAGACAGTTAGACTTATCTGTACATTCGTTTCCTGTTATCTATATATGGGCATATCAAGTGAAGGGAAAACAACTAACCAAGCTTTGATTGCTGTGAAGAAAGTGTGAGGTCATGCAGGAAGAGAGACAGGAAGGGCTGAATAGTGAGCCATCTTCTGCGTGACTTTCGGAATGTCTCAGAATGGTGGCCTTGAGTCTGATATTTTAGAATTGCTCTCTCAATGCATTTTACACTTTCAGGTGGATCCAACAAGTGTCATCCCAACTAGGGAAATAAAATGTTACAAGGGAGTTGGACATGTTTAGCTTGGAAAAAAGAAAGTTAAAGAATATGATAGAGATATGCACCAATTTGAAGGAGTTTCTTGAAGAAGACAACATGAGCTTGTTTTTTGCTGGTCCATAGAAATTATTATTATTATTATTATTATTATTATTATTATTATTATTTATCCCTTTATTTCCTTATGCCTCGAGGTGGGGCACAACATGGTTAAAATATATCATAATACTAAAATACATTCCATAAAAACACATATTAAAACCTATTTCTACACATTTTGAAATACATGGGACAAAAATTAAAACACAATAAACACAGAATGTGAATTAAAACATCATAGTTAAAAACGGACTGGGTGAGCCTACTAGAAGTGATAGGGTTGCAGTTGTGTTTTAAATTCTGATGATGGATTCAAATTACAAGAAAAAAGATCTTAACTAAACACTAGGAAGATTTCTTGTCCACAAGAGCTGTTTGGAATTTGTTGCCTTTATGGGTGGCCTCTTTTGCATGTCTTACAACCTCATCACATAAGGAGACATTGGCAAGTCTCTTCATGTATGATGTATGCTGCCAGGATGCCATTGCACAAAATCAGGCAACTTCTAGCAGGGCTCCTTGGAGGAAGGCTTCCCTTGGGACACAGGAGGCTACAAGTGTTCCATAGAGAACAACAGGGGAATCCAGGTGGCAACACTTCCTCTGTAGGATTAGGTAAGGTGTGCAGTGGATGATGCATGGTGTGGGACAATGGTTCCCGCCCCCCACTGCCCCATGGATTATGACCTTAATGTGATGATGTCCTAAAACCAAGGTTTGGATAGTCAGTTCTCAGGGGAGCTTAAGCTGTATCACAGGTGATACCCCATGACCAAGTATGCTTGTCTTCCAGAAGCAGAGTCTTGGCAAAGTATCCATTAGTGACCATACAGACCTATTCTGGATCTGCGTGTTCTGTCACAATGAGGACATTGATGTCTAGATGGAAGGTGGACTCAATAAGGATTTGCTTGACATGCTTCCTCCTAGCACACTTCTCCCTTTCACACTTCAAAAACCAAACTTTTCCTTGATTTGAGTCTACTGGGTAGAGGCTGATAGTCATGCAGTGTATGGCTTTCGCAGTGTTCAACCTTATTTCTCTCACAGTTAGCAGCAACTTCCCATCACACATCTGGGATGGGGGTAGGTTCTCTTGATAATGGATTTCCTGAAAGTGTAAATATTTTACCAATCTGGTGCTCCACCCTTGACGAGATACCTATCTGAGGTTATTTTCTTACCTCTGAGTATCGAGGTTATTCTGAGAGCAGACAACTCATTAACAGAGAGGCTTTTATGGCTTAGGAGGAGAAGATCTCAAGCCTTCATATTTGCCCTTGGAAGGAAACAGATGTGACTACGAAAAGGTAAACCATTCACTGTATTAACTGCTTTTGTGATATTGAATTCTTATTTTCTGTGTTGTCATTTCCACAGGTCTTGGGAAAGTGTTTACTATTTTTCCTCCCTACAGATTTACACCACCAGAATCTATACCTGAGGCACACTTTGACCAAAAACAACGAGACTTACTAGCAGTATGGGTTTTATTATTCTGACTGGTGAAAGAACTCTTCTTCTATTTTAATATGTAATGTATTGTTTGGTAGTAAACTCCTTACCAGCTCATTAGGTGGACACTGGTTGCACTGGGACTGATAAACCTACTCGTGGTGAGAGAACAACTGACAACAATCCAGTGTTTCCAACCGTGAAAGCCTTCAACAATACAAATTCTAGCAAAGGTTCTTCAATATATTCTGGAGGGGTCGCACCTCCTCCACAGTTTGGAAATAATACAAGCTGAAACTGTGATTCATTCTTTTTTAAAAAAAACCAAAACAAAACAAAAAACAGAGAAACAACCATTTTATGTGTTAACTGACAGTTGCAAATCATGCTCCAAAGCAAATGTAGAAAACTATTGGATGCTTTTATGCTTCTTTGGTTCATGGGGATACCTGAGGACTGCACCATATACTATAACCTATTGATTCTCCATCCTCTTACAAATATGGAGATAGAGAAATTTCAAATGCCAACAAAGGAGGTGGTGGTTTTTATGTATGGTTGCCACACTGTCAGGTATTTCTATCCTCTTGCATATACAATCACTTACCATAACTTATCTCTCTGCAGATCTTTTGAAGTGTATGGAGATGCAAAATAATTAGAATTCCTCTTCTAAGAAAAGTTGCATATCTGCCTTAAGAAATGTAAGTCTTTCTCCCCTGTGCTGAGTAATAATATGGCAAAATGGCTAATTGTTCCCAACAGATTTATTATTTATTTATTTACAGAATTTTATATACCACTTTTCTCACCCCTGGGGGGACTCAAAGCAATTTACACAGAAGTAGTGGCAACATTGAATGCCTTACAAAAGTACATGAAATTACAATCAATGTTTAGAGGGGAGGCATGACTGACTATTTGGAGGGTTGAGATGTGTGAATTCATTCAGGATTAAAATGTCCTGGGAAACTAAGGGTTATACTTTGCCCATCTTCATCATAAGGTGTATCCAGACAGCCCCTTTATTGTGGTAACTCCTGCAATAAAGAAGGGGCTGTCCAGATGACATCCTGGACAATCCTGAATTAATTAATTCGACACAAAGCAGGAAAACCCTGGTTTATAGCAAAATAATTAGATTGTGGATTTATTCCATGCCTTCTTGGAAGGCGTGAGATAAACCCACTACTTCTGGTAGTGGGTAAACCCGCTAGACCATTCCCACAGTTTTCTGGACTAAATTTTAAAAGTACCAAAAACTTACTCGGCTTCTAGTACAGTCTTGAGCAGTTATCCCAGCACGTAGAAAAGATGCACCAGGAGAGGGGGGAGAGGAGCGATTTTCCTCCTCCCCCCCCCCCACTCTCCTGAGGATCATTTCTACATGCCGGGAGAGCTGCTGCAAGACTGTACTGGAGGCCGGGTAAGTTTTCTTTACTTTTAAAAGGGGTCTGGGGGCTTTGGGGGAAGGGGGAGGGCTTCCAGATGTTCTCGCAGTCCAATCCTATGAGAGCATCTGGACACCCACACATTTTCTGTGGTGGGTGTGGAAGGCCCCTAGGAATATCCACATTTTTAGAGCGCAAATGGTCCTGGGATAACTCCCTGTCTGGAATTGCCCATAGAATCATTGAGTTGGAAGAGACCTTGTGGGCATCCAATCTAACTCCCTGCCAAGAAACAAGAAAATCACATTCAAAGCACTCCCAACAGAACGTCATCCAGCCTTTGTTTAAAAGGCTCCAAAGAAGGAGCCTCCACCACACTTGGGGGCAGAGAGCCTCATTCATTTAAGGGTGCATTCACACTGCAGAAATAATGCAGTTTGACACCATTTTAACAAGCATGGTTCAGTGCTGTGGCATCCCAGTACTACTGGACAGAAAAGGCTAAAGAGTTTGTAAAACTACAACTCCCATGATTATACAGCATTGAGCCATGGCAGAGAAAGTAAGGTAGAAGTGGATCACTCTGCTACAGTGAAGGTGCATAGCATGTCTCTGCCTCTTCATGTAATTTTAAAATGCATTATGGAGACTTGAGAACATTTCGAACACCATAAGCTATAAATAGACTAACTGAAAAATATACACATGAACTATGAACTGATCTATTGCATCACTCATAGAGACTAGTGCAAAACCCCTAATCTCTACGATTTGCTAGAGTATGGCTCTCCAGCAGCCTCTTTGTGACCTGAATAGGGGTGCAGATGCTACCTCCTTTCCCTTTTTGGTCATCTACCAACACAGGGACTAGTGTGGGACTTTGAAATACAGTTCCATCTTCCTGAGCAGCAATAGAACAGAGGGATGTGATGTGTAGAAAGAAAATGCCCATCAATCTTGTGCTGCAAGAATTTGCCTTCCTCAAGTCTTCTAAAATTTAATAGCTTTAGAATATTCAGGACCTGAAGTTTCACCACTTTTGTAGGAAGTCTATATTTCACTGGGCATTTTCTTATTTCAATTTCTGCACCTTTTTCCTGATTAGAGCAGAGCATCCACAACCTTTTGATTCAGTTATTAGGAAGACAGACCTGAGCACACCCTAACCCATCTGTTTAGCATCAAGGAAAAAAATCATTTTAAGCAAGCACGTGTGAATACCTCCTTCCATAATTGTTACAAAAATTCCATGTAGCAGTGTAACTAAGGAGATAAAGAACATACTTTATGAAAAGGACCCCAGCCTGTAGGGACATTGCCCATTATTCTGATGCAGGGCTGAGAAGTATTTCTCCCTCTCTCTTTTCTCTTGTAGGAGTCTACTCCAGAGGAATTTCAGCCAGTCACCTTCTTCGAACGTTGGAATGGAATATAATGCAACTGAGTTACAAAATCATCCGTATATCATAGGAACATTTATAGAAGCCACCATATTTCATCTGATCAGCCTTTCTGGACTTGTAGGGAATGGAATCGTCATTTACCTTCTTGGCTTTCACATTAAAAGAAATGTTTTCACCATCTACATACTGAACCTCTCCATTGCTGACTTTGGATACCTCACAGCGGTAGCTATTTGGAATATATTTTTGATTTTAAATTTGCTTGGTGGGATCTCCTTTATGCATTACATATCTTTACTGCATAGTTGTATCTTTCTGTTCACATTCCTGACCAGCCAGTTCCTACTGATAGTCATCAGCATTGACAGGTCTGTTTGCTTCTTCTTCCCACTTTGGTATCAATTCCACCATCCACCACGTCTGTCCACTGCTGTGTGCACCGTCATATGGATCCTCACCTTCTTAATCTCTGTTACGAATATCATTCTCAGTGACACTATTGAGTATTTTTGGATACTGGGCCTCCAGAATTACTTGAATACTATGATTTTTATGCCCATCATGTGTGTGTCCACTATAGCCATGTTAATTAATATCTGCTTAAGATCGCAACAAAAGAAATGTGGAAAACTGTTAAGAGCAATTTTGCTTGTACTTGCCTTCTTCTTCTTCTTTATTTATCCAATTAATATGATTTACTTTATTAATATATTTCAAAACATTGATTATTATGTCTTTTTATATACCAATATTTCTGCCTCTCTAAAAAGCGCCATTAACCCCATGATCTATTATTTGGTGGGAAGAGATAAAATGGGGAGATCCAGTAAGAGAATAGATAAAGTACTTGAGGAACTTTTCAAGGAGGAGGAAGTCTATAGAAAAAAACAGGAAACCACAGAAGAGCATCAGTTATAAGGTTATTTTGACCAAAGAGTCTTTTAAAAATGTATCCCCCCCGACTCTCTCTCTCTCTGATTTATCTGAAAAGTGTAAAGGAATAAATATGGATTTTATACACGCCAATTCATTCAAAGATATCAGTGTATTTCTATGCATTTCACTTTACTCCATTCAACAGATCAAGTATAATGTACTGCTTCTCAGACTGACCCAATATTCTGGGAAGGTGTGTTCACATTCTCCATTACCACTTCAGCTTCAAAAGTGGAATTCTGACCATCCAGTCGGACTAAACCTGGACCAATTCTGTTGGGTAGATAGGGAAAGGAACATAAATGAGTAAAATAAATGAAAATGCAGCCTGAAATGAAAAAAGGCAGGGAGAAGTAAGCACCTGTATTTAAAAAAATAGTCACTGTGGTGTGTCTACAGTGGAATATATGCAAAAAAAAAAGCCCTTTGTAAATTCTATTGTTGAAGACTTTCATGGCCAGAATCACTAGGTTGTTGTGAGCTTTTCAGGTTGTAAGGACATGTTTCAGAAGCATTCTCTCCTGATGTTTCACCCACATCTATGACAGGCATCCTCAAAGGTTGTGAGATCTGTTGGAAAATGGGAAAGTGGGGTTTATATATCTGTGGAATAATGTCCAGGGTGGGAGAAAGAACTCTTTTCAATTCGAGGTAGGTGTGAATGTTTCAACTGGCCACCCTGATTAGCAGGAATAAATATGGATTTTATACACACCAATTCATTCAAAGATATCAGTGTATTTCTATGCATTTCACTTTACTCCATTCAACAGATCAAGTATAATGTACTGTGTAGCCTAACAGACTACACAGAGAAGCCATTGAAATCCACAAGCATGTGGACAATTTCAACAGAAAGGAAGAAACCATGAAAATGAACAAAATCTGGCTACCAGTATTTTTTAAAAAAATCTAAAATCATGACAGTAAATAAAGAACAACATTCAAAAACAAGGAAACTCCAGACAAGAAACAGTCACCACCCAACAAAGGATTCCCCTAGGCAATAAGAAGCCACAACCTGAAACTGCTAGACCATTAAATGCTTATCAAGGTAGCCAACTGATTCACACCTACATCAAACAGATCTTTTTCCCACCCTGGACATTCCACAGATATATAAACTCCATTTTCCTAGTTTCCAACAGACTTCATAATCTCTGAGGATGCCTGCCATAGATGCAGGTGAAACATCAGGAGAGAATGCTTCTGGAACATGGCCAGACAGACTGAAAAACTCACAACAACCCTTTGTAAATTAGTTGCTGCTGCTCTGCTCTATCTTGAGTGCCTAGAATGGTCCCGTCATTATGGCTGATGAGTTTGGCTCAGGCCCAACAAGAAGTTTAAGAAAGAGGGAAGGAAGGATCACTATACTTATCCTGATTGAAGAGTAATGGGATGAGAGTGATTCTCACTAACAGAGGCTCATCATGAAGACAGATAGCAATATTTTGTCAATTATTTGTATAGTCATTTTTGTCAGTTATTTTCAATTTATACAGGATATATATATATATATATATATATATATATATATATATATATATATATGGCATAAATCTTTCTTCTTTATTTTTCTTCCTTCTGTTTATTCTTTTGATTGTAATGTAAAAACCAATGAATAAATATATTGAAAAAAGAGTTCTGTGTATTGCTTTTTATTCCTGGTTATATTGACATAGGTCCTTCTACATAGCCAAAATATCAAGGAAGAAAATCCACAATATCTTCTTTGAACTGAGTCCATACTACCATTTAATCCAGTTCAGTGTGGATTTTATACAGCTGTGTGGAAGCAGCCACAGTATGAGTTTGAAGCTCATTAGTTGTAGGATTTTAATTATGGTAATAGATGTGTATAAGGGGAATTAAGTAGGAAAAAACCCTTTTTTTAAAAAAAACACATTACCACAGCTAGTAGGGAACTAATAAATCCTATAGCTCAGAATAGCTGAAAATCATCACTTTGGAGGAATATATAATGTTATGAGTGTCAACTCAATATAATGGTTTGACCATTGGGCTACTATCTAGAAATTCAGCTATTGAAACCCACTGAGTGATCTTGGAAGAGTCAAATGCTCTCGGTCTCTGAAAACCTGATGATAGTTTCACTGTAGGTTGATGATAAGCTGGAGATTACTTGAAGGCTCACAACAACAGGAATATCATGCTGACAGCTTCAGGGGTTCTCAAGATAAGGCCAAGCCACTGACAAGTGGAAAAACAGCTTCTCTAAAGTTAGTCTATCAGAGCATGGAGTGGTTAGCACCTTTCTTCCTGATGTGTACTGTTGTTCTTTTTAAATGTGTGGCAATGTGTTTACTGACTGAAGACACTCACAAGGAAACCATATGTTTTATTTAAGAGATAATCAGAGATGTACAATCAGGCCTAACATCAGAACCTAAGAGAGCAGAGAGTAATCTCTACATCGTTGGAAACACAGATTAATTTTCTTGATCTAGTATCATTATGTTCTTTTCCTTTTGAGATAAGGAAATATTTCCCAATGACTGTAAAGAGTCATGAAGATATAAGAGAACAAAATGCAAAACCTGCAAAACAGTTATACTTTTATTTGACCAACTTCAAAGCATAAAATATAGTATGCACATTTTCAAGCCTTCACAGCCTTCTTTGTCAGGCAAATATGTTAAAATTGATTGCCATTTCTGTGTCAGTTAAGATGGTCTTCTGGGTGCAAGGAGAAGTCTTTCCCCTACCTGGCCATGTGAACACCAGGAACAAAAGGCAATAAAGACAGCTAAAATATTCTACTCCATTAGCAACAGGAAAGTAACTTCCCCTAATATCCGGCTGCCCCTGCCCTGTGTGTAGCTAGCTGCTTCTGATACATCAAATGCCAAGATACAAGACCTCTTTGCTTGTATATTATTGTATTTATTCAAACATTTGAAACACATATTTACTAGGCTTGGGCGGTTTTGTTCGTTAATTTCGTAATTCGTTAGTAATTCGTATTTAAATTAGCTTACGATCCAATATTGAGCCATGCAGGAATAGTGTGAGGAGTAAATTAGATTCGAAACATTTTTTCAATTTATTTCGTTATTATTTCGTAATTATTTCAAAATTATTTTGTAATTATTTCGTAATTATTTTCGCATGTCTGGTGCAAGTTTTATAGTTGTTGTTTGTTTTATCACACCAACAGTCAACAACAGAGGGAGAGGGAAGCTTCAGAAGTTCCCCCTGTCCCATTTGGAGGTTTTTTTAGCATATTGCGCAATCGCGTCCACCATTAACGAATCGATTCGTAATTTTACGAAATTTCGTAAATTTCAAAATTTTTAAAAGCAAAATTTTGGAATTCTTTAAAAAAACAAAACGCGATGGACCCCTAAAAACGAAGCGAGTTTAGAAACAAATTTTTCCGTTGTTACCCAGGCCTAATATTTACATTGAAAGAGATCACATACAATAAATTAGAAGCACAAAAGGAGGGAAAATAACAACATTATTTTTTTCTGAACATTGAGCAAATCTCCAAATATAAAAAAGATCTAAATATAACTCCATATTTTCAAACATAAGTCAATTTATCCAAATTTCAAATGTTGCAAGTGTTGTTGGGTCATCTGTGAAGAAATGTTTCTATTAAATAAGTATCATTCATACTGATTTTTGATGGTTTTATTATTCAATGGTTTTATTGTATTGATATTGTATTTTATGGTCTTGGCACCAAATGTAAACCGTCCCGAGTCGCCTCTGGGCTAAAAGGGACGGTATAGTAAATAAATAAATTTTAACGATGAAAAAGGTGTGAAAATTCACTTGTTGAACATTTCTTGATTTCCAAGAAACAGCTAAATAATTCAAAAGATCATCAACAATCCTGAATAACAAATAATTTTCCAAAATCAATTTTATTCATAGTCTCGCTTCTACTCAAAATGTAGCTGCCATATGACAACTCCAAAACATATGCAAAAAGCATTATTTGTACTATGTATCGTATAATTTTCTGATAAACCTTCTTGTACACACATTGCCATCATTAATAACTGAAAAGAGTGATTTCTGCTGTATAAGAAATAATCAGACAGCTCTAGTCTCTATTAATGAATAAAGATGATCTGTATAATTTACAGCAAAACTTGAAGAGAAATGAAAAATCCAAATTCTGACTAATTCCTGGTCATTAGTTTTACCATCTTTAGCTGAGAACTTATTTTGCAGAAAATACACTCATGCTTGTTTTGTGCAAAAAAAACAACACCTTTTTACGAGGAAGACTTGTGGTTGCTTTTGCTGTACCCATTTATAACTGTCCCTATACAGCCCACGAGCTTTAAAGATGATTACTTCATATTATGTTTCTGAGATCCAAATTATCCCAATGTATTGATCATATTTACATTAGGAGCTGGTGCGTTAGCCATGCTTTTGCCATCCTTTAGCCTGGCTCTATGCAACTTTTGCTCTGCGGTTTGTACAATATACACAAAGATCAAAATCTCTAAATCTCATGTACAATTCTTCGAATGAAATCTTGAGCAGCAGTGTGATCTGAGATACTATAAAATACTTTGGGAGCAGGTGCCCTCTTGAGATGAACTATTCCTACACAGACAGGTGGAAGTCAGGTCTGCATGTCATGTCTTACCTAGCTGAAAAATATTGTCATTTACACTATCCTAGATAAAGTTTCATGGAGCAGAAAGAAAAGATTCTTCTGTCATTTTCCCTACTTTTTTACAGACAAAACTAACGAATAGTAGAAGACTGAAGACAGGATGATCTTAAAGAAAATCCTTTCCTTATCTAAACAGCTTGGGAAATGTGGAGATGAAATAAAAGAAACATAATGAGACATAAAGAGGCGGAGTCGTGTAGTGGTTTTAGCACTTGACTGAAACTCTGAAGACCAGGATTAAAATCCCTGCTTTGCCATTAAAACTCACTGGGTGAACCTGGACAAGACACAATCTTTTACTTAGAGCAGGACAAAAGCATTTCTCCCAGTGAACAAGAAAATCTCATCATAGGTTCACCTTAGAGTAACCATATTTCAGAAATGACTTAATGGTACACAGCGACAAAACTTCAGTGTTAACTCTAAAGGGATCAACCAGCATCTAGCATTTTCACCACGAGTAGCTAGCTGTTGTGAGATTATGGTTTGGATTAATTCTGCAAATTCATGAATGCTCTACATTTTCACTATCTCTTACTTAGTTTAACATTCATTCACTGGTCTTAAATTACATATTTCTGATGGTGTTAGCAGCCCCTTAGACAGAGAAGGCTGAAGATCTCTTCAACCATCCTTCTCTTCCTTTTTGGAAATAGACGGCAAATCCTCCCATCAAAAGCCTTCCACCTACACTCTGGATGTAGGTGAACTAACACTCCAAAACTTAAGGTCAATGCCCACCAAACCCTTCCAGTATTTTCTACTGGTCATGGGAGTTCTGTGTACCATGACTGGTTCAATTCCGTTGTTGGTGGAGTTGAGAATGCTCTTTGATTGCAGTTGAACTATAAATCCCAGCAACTAAAACTCCGAAATGACAAATCAATCCTCACCCCCAACTCCACCAGTATTCAAATTTGGGTGTATCGGGTATTTGTGCCAAATTTGGTCCAGTGAATGAAAATACATCCTGCATATCTGATATTTACATTATGATTCATAACAATAGCAACATTATAGTTATGAAGTAGCAATGAAAATAATTTTATGGTTGGGGGTCACCACAATATGAAGAACCGTATTAAGGGTTTGCAGCATTAGAAAGGTTGAGAAACACAACTCTGGTTATTTTAGCATGCCATTCGGGTTGAGTTTTGGGTGAATGAGTTTCAAATCAACTTTGAGTCATTCTAAGATTTAGAAATCAGGACTCAAAATATTTCTAAGATAACAAGAGAGTGAAAAATTAGGCTGAAACTATGGCTCAACTCCTTTAACACACGGCTGGAAAACATGCTCCAAACTCCTAGCTTGGTGAAGAAGCTGATGCCATTCCCTTTCCCTAGCTACTTATCTTACATATACAGTGGCAGCTGGGGGATTTGAGGATTCAGTAATTTCATTTTCCTCAGCACCAGTCAAGCTTCAACATTAGACTAGTTATTCCTTCCTGGATAATGTAGAAATTCTGCAACATTTTGAATCAGTGACTGTGCTGGCACGGCTGTGCCAGGAGTTTGCATTTCTTTTTCATACATGGCTTGTTTGCTTTAATTCATTTGGGTCATGCATTTTGCATTAAGGTGGTTTCCCTCAGTTTGCAACCATAGGGCCAAGGACCCATCCATCATCGTTAGGACCTTTAGATCCACCCCTTTTCCCAGTTTTGGAGGGGAAAGGGGGCCTTTAGTTCAGTTACAGTTGGAAGTCTTACAGACAGGACGTGTGAACTTCTCTCTCCCTCCTGTAAAAGGATTCAATTCTTACAGCTCTGGGGGAAGAAAGGAAAAGCTCTGGGGAGAAAGACAACTGCTTTCAAGGCTCCGCCGGGGAGAAAAGTAACAGTTCTTACAGCCAGCCTTGGCTGAAAAATACAGCCAGCTTTTGCTGGGAAGAGAAATGGTACCACAACCTTCATCAAAAATCTAAAGGACGCCAATTTGGCAGACCCACAGAAGGCTTTCCCTGGTAAGGGCACTCGGGTTTCCACAAAGCAGATTAGAACCAGGAGCAGGGGCCTCATGCCAGTAAAGTGAAAGACGTTTTCCCAAGGAGGAGTCAAAGGGTTTTCCCCAAGGAAAAGGAACAGTTTGTTAAGCCAGTTGCCTGACCCTTGTGGGCAGAATAAGAAAGCCACCCGTTTTTCAGAGTTATGAAGTATTTGATTAATTTGTTGAAGATTTAATAACCAATAAAGAACTTTGTTGAACTTTCTAAGCCTCTACAGAACTTTGTTTTGGGAAAGATGCAGATCAAGAATGGGGCTCCGCAGCCACCTATGGACCCACGGCCAAGAGACTACACTTGGAAGACCATCATCTTCGGACTATGAGGGATCGCCTCAGTAAGTAATTAAGTACTAAGCCACTCTGAGCCTCAAATTGGGAAGACGATGTGGTAACAATAACAACAACATTAATAATGTCACTTTCAGAAACTATTATTGCAAATATGTGGATGAAAATAAGATATAGCACAGCCCACAATTGGTACATTCATTCCTTTGCTGATGGCTGGAAGGGAGAATATGGCCATTTTTATATTTAATTATTTATTTCTGTTCTTTAATAATTAATGACAATATCTTGGCAATTTTCTGTCTTACTGGCTCAGTCTTCAAAAGATTCCCAGTGCTGAGCTATACTTTGAAACACTTGATAACACAAAGTATAAATTTATCTGGAATTTTAAACTGTAGAAAAATCTTTTGCATCACACAGAAGATTAGTGATATATCAAGTGAAAGGAGCAGAACCCAGATCTTAGATACTGATTATCTTTATTTCCTCGAAGTGTCATTTTGGTATGTCACACTTGAAGTGTAATAGAAAACCCCTCCCTGATGCTCATCTGAAGTTATTTTCTCACTTCTAGGTGTGGAATTTCTTCTGAAAGCAGAGAACTGATTAACACAGGTATATTTATGGTCTAGAAGGAGAATGCCTCAAGACGTTATATTTGTGCTTGGAAAGAAGCAGATGTGATTGCAAAAAGGTAGGTCACTCTGTGTCTATGTGACGTTAATTCTTCCTTTTCTGTCTCGCTACTTCCATCACTCCTGAATATTTGGCTATTTTGCTTAAAATATTTTGTCCCAATCTTTATCAAAATGATGTTGAACCAACTTTCGGGCTGCATCTACACTGTAAAATTAATGCAGTTTAACACAACTGACATTGCTCAATGCTTTAGAATCATGGAATATGTAGTTTTACAAGGTAATTCGGCATCTCTCTCCAAAAATAATTATGCCTCACTGGAGTATATATCCAATGATTCCATACAATTGAGCCATGTCCATATATATATATATATAGTGTCAAACTATCTTATTTCTAAAGTGTAGATGCTCCCTATGTGCTCCCGTCATACCCATCCCTCACCTTCCCTGTAGTGTTATACTTTTGAACTCTAAAAATGTAGGGTGAGTCTTCTTCCAACTCTGATTCTATCTTTCTCTATATCTTTATTTGTATACCTGTAATAAAAGTGAAAACATATGTAATATTTAGGCATGTGTGATCTACTAAAAATGTTTCAAAAGTCATTACAAAATTAGGGGATGCTAGCATTTTGTTTCTAAAGTGTTTCTAAAATATAATTAGTGAAAATGTTTGTACTATAACATGACTAATGAAATTTCGTTACTTTTTCGTTATAGTAATTGCATATAATTTATATAATTGGGTAAACTTCAGGGGCTCATTTTCTCCCTCTGTTGGGGTGAAACATGCTACAATGGTAGAACACATTGACCACTGTTAGCCCATCAAGTTTCAGAATGGTTCACTTATCCACAGATTTTTGGGGAATTTTCAAATGTTTTATAAACAACATTTATAAGGAAAAACTACAAGAGCTATCTCCTTGAATTTTTTTATACAATGACACAAGATAACAGGGAATCATTCCCCACAACTTTCAGAAATATTCATACATCTACCAATTTTAGGGAATTTTTAAAATTTTGACAAAAAAAATAAGCCACAACAGTTATCTTATTGAATATTTCTCATATTAACCAATAGAAACCAACATTAACCATTTTTATATTTTCATAGAAAAATAAAGTTGGAGCGTACCCCCAAGGGCCATCTAGTCCAACTCCCTTCTTCCAGGCAGAAGGCACTACAACAGATGGCCTGACCTCCAACTGTCTGCTGTATCACTGCCACCAATTTACACCGACCAGTCTGACTGAACATCAGAGTTAGCCCTCATTCCACAGATATATAAACCCAATTTTCCTAGTTTCCAACAGACCTCACAACCTCTGAGGATGCTTGTCATAGATGCAGGTGAAATGTCAGGAGAGAATGCTTCTAAAACATGGCTATATAGCCCAAAAAACCTACAACAACCCAGTGATTCCAGTCATGAAAGCCTTCAATAATACATTGACTCAATGTGATTCTTGGTTGCATCAATAGGAGCATAGTTTCATGATTGAGGGAAGTCATAGTGCTACTCTACTCTGTTTTGGCCAGATCTCACCTGGAATACTCACCTGTGTCCTGTTCTAGACACCACAATTCAAGAAAGATATTGACATACTGGAATGTGTACAAAGAAGAGCGACACAAATGATCAAATGTTTGAAAGGCAAACCCTATGAGAAATGGATGCAGAAGCTTGGTATGTATAGTAGGCTTGGTCTATGAGATGAAATACTGTACTCTGCCCATCTTCATTATCAAGCCTCATTCATTTTAGGATATATCTCAGGTCCCAGCTATCTCACTGTCCCAATCTGCCTGGGACCCAAGATCCTTGGTTAGTGGGAAAATGAGGGTGGGCCTTCTCATTTGCTGCCCCTTGACTCTGGAATTCACTGCCCAGGAAAGGCAAACTGGCTCTCTCCCTGCTGTCCTTCTGTCAGCAGGCTGAAACCTTTGTATTCAGGCAGGATGTTACAAAACAGGCTTTTAAAGATCAAACCAGGGGCTGCTATATATATATATATAGCAGCCCCTGTATATATATATATATATATCATATTTGTTTAATCATGGTTGCACTCAGGCCTGTAGCAAGGAAGGGGGGTTAGGGGTTCAACCCCCCCCCCGAAATGTTTCAGATTTTTTTTAAAAAAACCTGGTTTACTCATGAATTTTAACTGGTTAACCAAATCCCCATGCTAAGTCTATGAGATGCAAAAAATTAAGAGTCCCTCCAGAACTGCCAGCACTATCTCAAGCAAATATTGACAATTTATTCACACTGTCATTACTTGCAGCAATAGCCGATGTAGTGAAGCAACCAAGTTTGGGGGGGGGTTGAATGCTCTCATTAAAGGTGATGGTACTCACCTTTAAGGCCTTGCATGGTCTGGGGTCGATGTACCTGAGGGACCGCCTCACCCCTACCAACCCCGTTCTTGAGGACCAAGATTTGTTGTAAATTCCCAATGTCAGGACCTTGCGTCTAACAGCAACCAGACGCAGAGCTTTTACAGCAGTGGCACCATCACTCTGGAATACTTTGCCACCTGAAGTCCGTGCCTTGCAGGACTTATCAGTTTTCCGCAGGGCATTTAAGACATATCTGTTTCGACAGGACTTTGATCTTTGATATTGCTGTTTTTAAATTGTTTTAAATTGTTTTTAAATTGTGTTAGATTTTAGCCTGTTCTTGTAAGCCGCTCCAAGCCCCAGGGGAGTGGCGGCATATAAGTTTGAATAATAATAAATAAATAAAATAAGGAGGCCAGACTTGGTGGAGGTGGTTGACAGGGGTGGAGCTGCAGGCTATTGAAGGCTGCTCTGCCCCCTGCTGTGCTCTTGGCTTCAGCGTGAGCTAGGAGGCAGGTTTCAACCCCCCCCCCCCTGAAATTTTCAACCCCCCCCCCCAAAAATTTCAACCCCTCCCGAAATTTTTTTCTGGCTACGGCCCTGGTTGCACATGGCCTTCAGATGACCATGACCCTTTCCTTGCCCCAATTATATTGGTTTGTGCAGTGCCCACCAGGCATGTAAATGGAATTGGTCACTGCTTAGACCTTGCAATGGCAATACCTAGAATGAAAAAGTAAAAAGAAAGAGATGAGGGGGGAAAGAAGAAATTGCTCTCTCCTTTTGTCCCTCCTTTATCTGGTCACCGCATTGCTCTGGGTATTGTGAATAAAGAGATGTCATTTTCATGCTTAGTCAGTAACACAAATAACAGAATGATGGGAACTGATGGATGCTATCACCTGTCCCCGGACTGCCCAAGCACAAAGAAAGCAGGATAGGGGTGTAACGTCAACTAACATGACCTTTGAACTTTTGCATCACCCAGAAAGGCCAGACTAAGTTCCTTTAACAGGTTACTGGAGCATGGCTCCCCACAATCCTACTAATAGCCTTTGTGTGAGTGCAGATGCCACTGCCTTCCCTTTCTGCTTATCCTACTTATACAGCAAGGACTGGGAGACTTGGGAATGTAGTTCCATCTTCCTGAACACCTATAACAGTTATCAAAAGGCTGATCATCCCTTTCTGGATAGTAAAGATCTTTTTCCAGATTAGAAAGACAGGGCTGAACCCACAAGCCTCTATCCCACACACACATTTCTTGAACATTCTTTGTGTAAGGGTGAAGGCCACCTCCCATAATATTCAGGAAAATACCATGCACTGGTGTAACTAAGGAGGGCAAGAACATATCTTATGGAAAGGATCCCAGCCTGTAGGGACATTGTTTATTAATCCGATACATAGCTGAGAAGTAATTCTCCCTCTCTCTTTTCTCTTGTAGGAATCAAGTCCAGAAGAATTTCCGCCAGTTAGTACCCTTTTCTTCAAACTTTTTAATCGAATATAAAGCAACTGAGTTACAAATTCATGCTTATATTATGGAAAGGTTTATAGTATCCACCATTGTTTTTCTGATCTGCCTTCCTGGACTTGTAGGGAATGGAATAGTCATTTACCTTCTTGGCTTTCACATTAAGAGAAATCCTTTCACCACCTACATACTGAACCTCTCCATTGCTGACTTTGGACTGCTAACAGTGGTAGTTGCACACAATATTTTTTTGATTTTAAACTTGCTTGGTGAGATTTCCTTTATGAAATATCTAGATGTTCTGCATGATTCCATCTTTCTGTTCACATTCTTGATCAGCCAGTTCCTATTGACAATCATCAGCATTGATAGGTGTGTCTGCCTCTTTTTCCCACTTTGGCATCGATGCCACCGGCCACCACATTTGTCCACTATTGTTTGTGTCATCATCTGGATCCTCAGCTTCTTGATATCTTCTACAAATGCCATACTCATTGTCACTATTCATTTTAAATGGATAAACACTGTCCATTATTTCTTGAATGTTGCAATTTTCATGCCCATCATGTGTGTGTCCACTGTAGCCATGTTCATCAAAATCTCCTCAAGACCACAACAAAATAAGCGGGTGAGATTGTTAAGAGCTATTTTGTTGACACTTATCTTCTTCTTGCTCTTCACTTTTCCATTTAATGTTATTCATATTCTTTTCATTTTTGAAAAAGTTGAACGCCATTTCTTTACATATGCCTACCTATGCGCCTCTCTAAACAGCACTATTAACCCCATGATCTATTATTTGGTGGGAAGAGATAAAAAAGGGGAAGCCAGCAAAAAAATAAATATAGTACTTGAGAGACTTTTCAAAGAGGAGGAAGACTATAGGAGAGAACAGGAAAACCTCAGCTGACTGCCCAGTTTGATGCCAGAAACAGCCTTAAGCATAAGTGAAAGCGAATACTTCAGCCAAAATAAAGATAATACACTGTCTTCAAGTAAACATAAAACAGAAATCTTCACATCAGACAGCAAATTAAAGTCTTTGATGATAACACACAGTGTTCAAACAAACATAAATCAGAAGTCTTCAATAAGACAGCACATAAAGTCTTGGAAAAACAAACAGGCTTACAAGTTGCAAACAAGAGCCTTTAGAGATCAGACACTGGAACAATGGCAGGGTGCTGATAACAGGAACTCCTCCGAAAATAGGTCAATTGCAGCCAGCACTGAGCCTCTGACTTTGCTGCTAATTTATAGCCATTGATGTGCAGGCACAACTGTACCAGGAGCTCCAATTTTGTTTGCTTTGCATTGAATGTTTGTTTGTAGTCCTAAGTTTCAAGGACTCTGCAGATAGGTGGCTTCTTTTGGCTGCAATCATAGGGGAAGCCACCTGTCAGTTATCGTTAGGTTCCCTGGTCCCGCCCCCTTTTGGGGTTTTTTAGGGTATAGGAGCCATTTTGGGCCAGTCCACACAGAGAAGCTTTCCATGCAGGACATAATACCAAGAGCTCCTGTAGAAAGCTTTGTCTTCTACAGGCTTGGCCGGGAGATATACAGCCTACAGCTTGGCCGGGATATACAGCCTTACAGCTCCTTTGCTGAGGGACTTCAGCCAGCCATCACAGAAACCTGAACTTCTTTTCCCCTGGAAGTCTACAAAGCTCTGCTTGGTAAGGGTCTTTCGCGGAAGCCAGACGCAGTTGGTACCGGGTGTAGGGGCTCCACACCAACAGAGGCAAAGAAAGACTGCCCAGATTAGAAGTTAAGGATTTCCCCATTAGTTAAAATACCAGTCATGAAGATAGTGCCTGTTCCCTGTGGACAAGATTGAAAGAGCCTATAGACTGTTAAGAAAGCCTTAAAGTACCTGTTTGTTTTCATTAATAAAGAACATTGTTGAACCTTTAAGCAATCTAAAGACTCTGTTTTAAGGAAATCCAAGGGCCTTTAATCTGAGGCAGCCCTGGCGTCCCGTTGGGCACACAGAATTTATGTCCTGTCTACAGTCTTATGCACAGGCCCAGCGTGCGACAGCACACTTGACTTCCCATCACAGCTGTCCCTCGAGCGTGATCTGATTGCTCAGTATTTTCTCTGCTAGCCTTGCTAATCTGCTTCTGCTCTCTTTCTCTCTTCCACGTTCCAGCAACATAAGGATTTCTGATATATCTACCACCTCTCCTGCTCCTTCTTTTTTCTCACCGCTAAAACCCAAATCCCCAAGTGCTGCTTCTTCTACCACCTGTCCTCCTTCTCCCTCAGAATCAGAAGAGCAGTCCATGACACTGAGCCTTGGTTAAAGGGTTTTTTTAAAATCTGACATTAGTGTTTTGAAAATGGATTAGAAATACTCTTTTATATTCATCACATAACTCCTGACTTATTTGAGTTATTATGTGCATTTTCATTCTTACCTATATTTACTATATAGTGCCATCTTTCAATTCACATTCTCTGCTAACCAGAGAAGTAGAGGCACATAAGCAGAGAGCACTTTTGTACCTAGGCCACCAGCCAACAGATTTGTCAACTGCTGTGTATGTCACCATAAGGATCCTTGCTTTCTTAGCATTTGCTACAAATTTCACCCTCTCAGTCAATATTCAGCTTTACAATTTCTGGATATATGCACTCTTCTAAAAATGCAGTATTTCTCATGCCCATCATATGTATATGCACTATGGTTATGTTTGTTAAAGTCTGCTTAAAACCATCACAACAGATGCAGGAGAAACTCTTAAGAGCCATTTTCCTTACATTTGCCTTCCTCCTCCTCAATGTATATATCTATGCCAGCATAAGCATAATTCTAAACAGCACCATTA
>NW_026847438.1:241325667-241335667 GCF_025583915.1 Anolis sagrei ordinatus
ACACAGAATTTATGTCCTGTCTACAGTCTTATGCACAGGCCCAGCGTGCGACAGCACACTTGACTTCCCATCACAGCTGTCCCTCGAGCGTGATCTGATTGCTCAGTATTTTCTCTGCTAGCCTTGCTAATCTGCTTCTGCTCTCTTTCTCTCTTCCACGTTCCAGCAACATAAGGATTTCTGATATATCTACCACCTCTCCTGCTCCTTCTTTTTTCTCACCGCTAAAACCCAAATCCCCAAGTGCTGCTTCTTCTACCACCTGTCCTCCTTCTCCCTCAGAATCAGAAGAGCAGTCCATGACACTGAGCCTTGGTTAAAGGGTTTTTTTAAAATCTGACATTAGTGTTTTGAAAATGGATTAGAAATACTCTTTTATATTCATCACATAACTCCTGACTTATTTGAGTTATTATGTGCATTTTCATTCTTACCTATATTTACTATATAGTGCCATCTTTCAATTCACATTCTCTGCTAACCAGAGAAGTAGAGGCACATAAGCAGAGAGCACTTTTGTACCTAGGCCACCAGCCAACAGATTTGTCAACTGCTGTGTATGTCACCATAAGGATCCTTGCTTTCTTAGCATTTGCTACAAATTTCACCCTCTCAGTCAATATTCAGCTTTACAATTTCTGGATATATGCACTCTTCTAAAAATGCAGTATTTCTCATGCCCATCATATGTATATGCACTATGGTTATGTTTGTTAAAGTCTGCTTAAAACCATCACAACAGATGCAGGAGAAACTCTTAAGAGCCATTTTCCTTACATTTGCCTTCCTCCTCCTCAATGTATATATCTATTAGGGCTGGGCGGTTTCGTTTCGTTAATTCGTAATTCGTTAATAATTCGTTAATTTTTTTCAATTACAAAACGATAACGAACCATTCTGGAGCAATTATTTTAAAAAACGAATTTTTAAATACGTTTTGTAAATGCTTCGTATTTCGTTATTGTATTCGTTTCGTTATTGTTCTGAGGTCGTTTCGTTATTATTTCCGCATGTCTGGGGCAAGTTTTTTGTTTAATTAGTGAAAAAAAATTATAATATCACACCAACAGTCAACAACAGAGGGAGAGGGAAGCTTCAGAAGTTTTTGGAGGTTTTTTAGCGTATTTCGCGGTCGCATCCGCCATTAACGAATCGATTCGTTATTGTTTCGGAAATCGATTCGTTAATGTTTTGTAATTTTTTTCACATTTACGAAATTTCGTAAATATCGAACTTTTTAAAAGGAAAATTTTGTAATTATTTTAAATATCGAAACAAAAAAACACCCCAAATACAAATCGATTTTAGAAACAAATTTTTCCGTTGTTACCCAGGCCTAATATCTATGCCAGCATAAGCATAATTCTAAACAGCACCATTAACCCTATGATCTATTATTTGGTGGAAATGAAGACATATAAGGGAAGGATTCAGCAAAAGTATAAATAAAGTGCTTGAAATTTTTTCTAAGTGGATGAAAGCTGTTGAAACAACAGGAAACCTCAAAGCAAGAAAGTACATGAAAAGATTATGGTGCGTTGTGAATGTAAGATTAATTTTATGAGAAAGGCTCACCTATGATATTGGTATAGGTACAATCAGAGACTTTATCTCAAGATAATATTTGCTACCTCATTGCAAAAATGGGCTACAATTGGAAATGACTGGCTTGTGATCTTTTGTATTTTGAACAAAACAGCTGGAGATTTAAATCAAGAGGGATGATTGTTAAGGCAATCAAATATCTTAATTGGCTTGCTTATTTGCAGCTTTAGGACCTATTGAATCAAGATAAGAGAAATGCAACTTAGAGACTCCAGTAAATTAATTTTATTAACTGTTGTTTAAAGATGATTAAAAAGTATATACTGTAAATGGTTTTGAAATCAAGAACAGAAGAAGAACCTGTACAAGAGAACAAGATAAAGTGGACCCAACACTGTGGACATATTGTGCATATGGATGTATGGAAGAAAATGTGATTCAAAGATGTAAAAAAATTATGTGCAATATTATAAAACAAAAACTGTATAAGATGATTTATACATAGCAGTAAATCCCCCAAAAGCTGGTAAAATGTCCTGCAGTGATTCAAAGCAAGGTTGGAGATGTCATGATGAGAAGAGTCCTTTTATTTTTTTTTTCATTTATGGGGACCTTGTAAAAACAGAAAAGTTATGGATCTAAAATGTATATGTCAATTCCAAAAAATTTAAAGCTAGATTTTGTAATGTTAATAATAAAAAATATTTCTGCTGGACATTATAGATTACTTTTTGATACATGACAACCTCACAGAGACTATTATTTGCTTAAACATGGTCATAGACTGAAGAACTGACAATGGAAGAATTAATTGTTACACTTACTGAATTGGTTGAAATGGCCACATCAATGTGGTTTCTAAGGGTTATGCCCGTTGGAGATTTTATGAAAGACTGGAAACCATTTATAAATATTGTTTTTGAGGAAAATAATATCTAATGATGTAATAGCAAACTGCAGTTATGATTAGTAATTATAATAGGATTATTAATAAGATATATATTAGCAGAATAATAACGTTTTTATTTTTTCTTTGTTGTTTCATTACAAGTATGACTAGAAGAGGTTAGAGCCATCTTGCATTTCAGTTATATGTTTGTTTATCTTTTTTCTTATTTCTTCTTTTTTTCTTCCCTCTCTTTATTTATTTTTTAATAAATATATCACCCTCTCTGAGATCCTTATTCTTCAGTTTTTCAAGAAAATCTGGATTTATGGCAAAGGCTTGAGATAATACCTTGTTTGGGATGTTTTCCCTTCAGTTTGTCAGGGAAACCTGGGTTTATGGCAGGGGTCAGGCCCATAGCCAGGATTTCGATTCGGGGGTGGGGGGGTTCGGGGGGGCTGAGTTTTGGGGGGGCGTCTGAGTGAAAGAGGGTTTACCCTAGCAAACCTTTTGCATCATTACCCCAATACCTCCATGCACATGGGATATATTGAGTATGGTGATCAGATCATGATATGAATAAACATAACAGTTTAAATAATGCACCAATAAGGCCTTTTCGCGAACCACCATGAGAATTTCAGGGGGGGGCTGAAGCCCCTCAAGCCCCCCCCCCCCCCCCCCCGTATGCCTGGCAGGGGTTTAAGGAAGCACTCCTACACTGGGACCCTTTCCTATCTTCATTTCAAGGGAATCTGGGTTTGAAGAATGGGGTTAAGGAAGCATTCTTTCTGGGACCTTTTCCTTAGACACAGCTTGCATAAGACACACCACAACATTCTTCTATTCTTATTGGCCCAACAGGCAGGGCTCACAGGGGAAACCCATGTGAACAGCACGCTTCAGACAGGTAAGCTGAGCCAGAGCTGTCCCATGTGGTGCCAAATAGGGGATGAAGACCATGATTGATTTCCACATGGTCCAATAACAGATGAAAAAATGTGATGGCTGAGCCCTTGTCATTATAGCTATCTGCTCAAGCCAAACAAGCCAGATTGGCAAAAGGAAACCAACCACTCTGATCCTGTGCACAAGCTAGGGGTGCTAGGGGGCATTGGATAATAATAATACACTTTATTTATATTTGGCCCTTCTCCCCATGGAGACTCAGAGCCGATTACAGCGTTTACACATAGGCAAACATTAAATGCCTTTATAATCATATACAAATGAGACACACAAACACAAACAAAGGCAGAGGCTTCTCCTTTTTCATTTCCGGTTTCTGGACATGGTGCTTCATCTCTGGCTCTGGGGAGGCATTTCTCTCCATTTTCAAGCTGAGGAGCCTGCTTTGTCATCTCCTGATTGTGTGGCTGGCAACGCAGTCTTTGCTTTTGCATCTCTTTGACTTTTCCCACCAAAGTAGTGCCTATTATCTACTCACATTACATGTTTTCGAACTGCTAGGTTAACATGAACTGGAAAAGACAAAAAGGAGTTCACCCTGTCTCATGGATTGAACTGCCAACCTTCAGGTTAGCAGTTTAGTGGCACAAATGTTTAACCCACTGCATCACCACTGCTCCTTGAAAGGACTCCCATCCCACCTCCCCAGACTAATTCAGCCTGGGAGAGCATGCAATGATTGTGGGGACATGATCCTGGATCCTGGAACAGGATCATGTCCCCACTATCATTGCATTCTCTGTGTGTGTTGTGTGAATGCACCGTGGCAATGAGATTCTACACTGAAGTATAAATGAAGTCTCAGGGCCCTTCCACACAGCCCTATCTTGCAGAATATCAAGGCAGAAAATCCCACAATATCTGCTTTGAACTGGGTTATCCAAGTCCACACTCAGATACTGTAATGTGGGATTTTCTGCCTTGATATTCTGGGATATAGGTCTGTGTGGAAGGGCCTCTAGTCTCATGTTGCCTTCTCCTCTAAAGTTTACCATCTGCATAGTTTGGGAATTACTCTGATTTGGCATAAATGGAGGGACCAGATCTCAGTACTCCATGAAACTGCATATTTAAGTGTGCCTAAATTCATTATCAAATGGACTTATAAACAACATTTAAGCTTGTTGGATGACTTGCATTTTCATAAAAGGAACTACAGCCATACTCAATGGAGGATTAAATATTCAATATCATGGGAGAGCTATAATCAAGTCACCTTAAATTGTTTTCCTACTCTAGGAAGTCTCTAAGTGAATTCTGCATTTCAGCTTTTTTCACATTATCCCTACTTGTGTTAAATGTTTGAAATTCTCCTAAGTGATTTCTCCCTTTTGCTTTTTCTTGTACCAGCCCCTTTTCTTGTACCTTCATTAGACTTCTTAATGCTGTGTCTTCAATATCTTGATTTTTAAATAACTCCAATTCTTCATGGATTCCCTTCACTTTTAGTGTTCCTGACCATAGGAACTCACTCAGTAGTCTCCTATTTAATGTATTTTCAAAGGCTTTCATGGCCTGAATCACTGGGTTGTTGTAAGTTTTTTGGGCTATATGAACATGTTCTAGAAGCATTCTCTTCTGAGCTGCAGTGCCACTATAAATAGGAAAGGAATAAACAGAACTGGCATATTTTCTATTTCAATATATTAATTTATTATATTTAACACCAACAATCTGTATGACCCCAAAACAATATACATTCAAAAATATAGGCGAGGGAAGGGAAAAAAACCAAGAAAATAAAAAAAATGATTATTCCACCAACACATATCTAATACATAATCATCACACTAAAGCTGGTAAAAGCCATAACCACAGCTTAATTACATCATTAGAGTATGTCTTCCTTGTAATATTTGTGTGGCAACATGGGAGGCTTCCTGATATGCATTGAAACAATGGGGGGAAGCTGGGCGGGGACCCTTCCCCTATGGGATGAGGTGAGGGGGAAGGCGGGTCATGCAGCACACTGGGTTTCCCACACCCATTTCTGGGCTCCGCCACATACACATACAATGTGTATCCTTGTTATCAGTCTAGGAGAAAATGTGGCAACGATTGCATCCAGTGTTACAAGATTTTTAGATGACAGAAGTTACCACTTTATATAAAACACTTTCCCAAAAAAATAAAAAATGTATTCCCAATCTCACCACTTTTTATTTTCTGAAATTTATAAATTTTCACTTTTGTCCAGTTTTAACTATATTATTCTTGTAATATGTAAGCCACCCTGAACCACAAATCTGAGAAAAAAAAGTGGTAAAAATAATAATTAGAATGTCACTTTTAGAAACTATTTTCACCAGCATGTAATTATTTATTTCTGTGCTAGACAAGAGTACACAATAAATATTAAATGTGAACTATGGACCCCATCACATTTACTCCTGGATTCAGCACACATTGTGATGAATCTAATGGGGCGCAGTGAGGGGTTTGGGGAACCTGGTACCCTGCATCACCCACCTTCCCCCTCACCTCATCCCATAGGGGGAAGTGTCCCTGCCCGACTTCCCTCTATTGATTTCAATGCAACATAGAAAGGCTCTTGTGTTGCCACCACTTCCTCCTACACCAGTTTCACCCCTATTCAGGCATAGAGCCTCACCAGAAGTACATCAATGTAGTTTGATGGGAGCCGCCGGGCTCCCTGCCTGAAGAAGAGTGAAATCTGCATAGGACAAACACTTTTTCCCTTCTGATGAGGTGGAATGGCAATATCTATGTAATTATTCCAGTTATTTATTTTTATTTGTCGTGTCAGGACAACCAGTCAAATTATATTACATTTCTAACAGAACAAAGCAAACAAACAGACAAAATACAAAATTTGTGAGTTTGGTAGTGTGTTAAATGTCCTTTGACCAGTATCTGGCCACTTGGAGTGCCTCTGGTGTTGCTGCAAGAAGGTCCTCCATTGTGCATGTGGCAGGGCTCAGGGTGCATTGCAGCAGGTGGTCAGTGGTTTGCTCTTCTCCACACTCGCATGTCGTGAATTCCACTTTGTGGCCCCATTTCTGAAGGTTGGCTCTGCATCTCGTGGTGCCAGAGCGCAGTCTGTTCAGCGCCTTCCAAGTCACCCAGTCTTCTGTGTGCCCAGGGGGGAGTCTCTCACAGAAGTGACCAGCATTATTCCAGTATTTGAGTATATTATTGATCTTTTTTAAAAAATCTAATGCTGAGTTATGCTTTGAAAGACTTGATAGCATAATGCACATATTTTTCTTGAAATTCTGCTAATCTTAAATTTATTTTATTTCATATACTTGTACCCCGCCCTTCTCACCCCCGAGGGGGGACTCAGAGCGGCCTTAAATGTGTACCATGACAATATCTTGGATTTTCCCATATGTGCCTGTACTATTGCCTTAAAAAACAAAAAAAAACAAATCTAAAGCTGAGCCAGGCCTTGAAAGACTTAATAGCACAAAGTGCAGATTTCCCTTGTGTTTTAAAGTGTGGAAAGAACTTTTCAGGAACACAGGAGATTTGTGATGGATCAAGTGAAAAGCTCAGGAACTAGATCTTGGATGCCGGTGCTCCCAGTAACGGATATCCTGGAAGTGCCATCATTATACCAAGATGGTGCCCCACCCTTGCTACAGATTATAAAGCAGCTGATCCGAAGTTGTTTTTTCGCTGCTGGATGATTAAGTTCTTCTGAAAGCAGAGAACCAATTATCACTGAGATATCCACGATTTATAAGGAGAACATCTCAGGCCTGGATATTTGGTACTGAAAGCAAAGAGAGGCTATTGGGAAAAGCTAGGACTTTCTGTGCATTAAATGCTGTCATTATACTAAATTGTTGTCCATTTTTTGAAATATTCAATTGTCAGCTTGTATTGTGAGCAGATACTACAGCTCCAGAAATTTCTTGGGATTGAATAGTTCCTATAGAATGCCAATTTGTGGTAAGATTAAAGCACACTGGAATTTTTTTAAAGAATAAGGGTTTTTTTTGCAATCACATAGCACATGGATTTTGTCTCTGGTGTCATCAGGCTGGCTTTCTTTCTCTACTTTCTGCAAAGGAAGGATAACTGTGTAAGATATCCTCTCCTCTAGATCTTCTTCCCTGATTTTTTGGAGGGAGGAGGTTAATTATGTTCCTTTTAAAAATATACATACAAATATATAGTAATTTGTATAATCGCAATCGCGATTGGTGGGAACGAGGGACAGGGCCTTCTCGGTGGTGGCCCCTCGGCTCTGGAACTCCCTCCCGGTGGAGATTAGATCTGCCCCTTCCCTCCTGACTTTTAGAAAGCTGGTAAAAACATGGCTTTGGAATACTGCATTTGCAAAATGATGACTGAGTCAATAACCGCTGACCACACGGGCGGATGGCGATGAACTTATGATTTATTCTGACGAACTGACCTTTTGTAAGTTGTATAATTGTATTTTAATGTATTTTTGTACTATTGTATTATGATGTTTACTGTGGTTTATCTTATTGTATTTTAACCCTCTGGTGTTAGATGGCCTGAGTCCTTTTTCGGAGGTTGAGAAGTTACAAAAGCTCGAGTGTACTGGTCCACAATGGGTAGGTGAAAAGCACAAAACCTGATCCCACCCTTGTCATATCTGGACATTCCTTCTCCAAATTTTGGCCCTTTCTTTCATGCATTTATTTAGTGAGCTCTTTCACAGTCATGTTGTTCTCCTTTTCCCACTGCCCAGGTTTTCAAACTTCACACTTAGAAAAATACAAAATCAAGGGGAGAATTGTGCATGTACCCCTTTTCATTGAAACATAGGAACTCATGAACCTTGCTTGGGTGGATTACATCTAAGATAGGAAATTGTATATGCTGCAGCTATTTCTTTGAATTTTTCATCACAAGGCACAGCTGGACATGCCAGATAAAGCCCAACCAAAAAAAACCACCAACATCAGTCAGAAGTAATCTGTAGATGCTGATCAAAGATGCACTGCATACACATAACAGTCAAGTGAACCCGAATGATAAACCACACAAACTGTAATCCATTATCATAACAACCTACTCAGAAGCATAATAAAAAAAGAGTCAGATTTAAACTACATGCACTGGAGCAGCATCACAGATGGTCAACCAGGCTGAGATTGCTTTGCTGCTGCCACTATTTCTTCAGCCAGAAGCAAAGCCATGCTGGTTATTGAGCTCACATGTCTGGTCATCTGGTTTTGACCTCATCAAAAGCAACATTTCTGGCAAGCCTCTGTAAGGGAGATGCTTCAGGCCATGTTTGGAGCAGGCTGGTGCCACCAAAATACCAAGACGACCTTTGATATTCCTGCAAGTTCCAGCTGAAAAGGATGCTGCTTTTGCAAATCAAGCCATACAGCATGTGGATTTCTCACAGCAGTTGAAAGGTTAGTTCATTTCATTTGACTCATATAAAGTTAGTCTGTTGAAGTTGATGGGACTTAAGTAGGGATAAGATAATGAATGAGTCCAACAAATAGGTAAGCTGTGAAACTTAGACTGTTCAATTCACAGTAATCACAAAATTAAGCAACATGAAAAAAGTTTTGCACAGTCTTTCAGTGATTAATCCACTTATACAGATAAGATAATGAATGAGTCCAACAAATAGGTAAGCTGTGAAACTTAGACTGTTCAATTCACAGTAATCACAAAATTAAGCAACATGAAATAAGTTTTGCACAGTCTTTCAGTGATGTTGTATGTTCTTGAATCAGCCTCCCACGACCGGTTTCGGCCTTTGCTTAGGCCTTCTTCGGGTGGTCTGTAATATTACATACATAAATGCATTTTACAATTGTATAGGTTGAACACAATGAAATCAAATGCATCTAAAAATACTTACAAAGTTCAGTCTTTTACATACGTTCTCATAAGAGATACTTAAATTTTTTGCAATGGGATCTAGGTAAAAGGAACAAATTGTGGCTATTAACATTTAAAAGTTATGTATACCAAAATAAATGTTTTACCAATATATTTCACCAAATAGGTGTATACTCACAAGATACTCTGCTGCTAAGTTTGGTTCTAATTGCGAGTATGAATGGGATCTGGGAGTTTCCTCTATTTAAAGAGGAAAATGCACATCAGATGTAGAGGAGACAGAGAAGTTAATTTAAGGCTCATTTAAAGTTATAGGTGTGGAAAATATCACCACTAGATGGCGTTGTGAGTAAGGTACTCCCCAGGGATGTATAGTATACCAGGGATAATACACAGAACCTCAAGGTTATATATAGCAACTGTATGAGTTGTATTCGTTAAGACCATATGGGTGTTCCGTCCGTAATCTGAAGATCCAATATGTTTCCCTTTGTAGAAGTTTAATGTTAAAGTCCATGTGTTTGGATTGTGTGACTACTTCTAATATGTGGTATTTAAAAGATTCAGGGTTGTGCCGTAGATCATTTCGATGCTGTACCAGATTTACCCTATTCTGAAGACAATTCTGCATGAGGGTAACCTCTCAGTTTGGTGAACTGGCTGGAGAAATGCAAAGTAAAGAGTTTTTCTTGCTTTCCACAGTGGTTCTTAAACCTGTGGGTCCCCAGGTATTTTGGCCTACAACTCTCAGAAATCCCAGCCAGTTTACCAGCTGTTAGAATTTCTGGGAGTTGG
>NW_026847438.1:241340667-241345423 GCF_025583915.1 Anolis sagrei ordinatus
ATATGGCAGTGTAGACTCATATAATCCAGTTCAAAGCAGATAATGTGGATAGCCATGTATAAATATGTGAGAGGAAGTCATAGGGAGGAGGGAGCAAGCTTGTTTTCAGCTGCCCTGGAGACTAGGGTGCGGAACAATGGCTTCAAATTACAAGAAAGGAGATTCCACCTGAATATTAGGAAAAACTTCCTGACTATGAGAGCTGTTCAGCAGAGGAACTCTCTCTCTGCATCTGAGTGTGGTGGGAGCTCCTTATTTGGAGGCTTTTAAACAGAGGCTGGATGGCCATCTGCCGGGAGTGCTTTGAATGCAATTTTCCTGCTTCTTGGCAGGGGGTTGGACTGGATGGCCTATGAGGTCTCTTCAAACTCTATGATTCTATGATTATCTGCTTTGATAATCTGTATTATATGGCAGAGTAGAATGGGCATCAATGGCCAGCAGATGTGACATGGCTGGTGTCAGTTACTCATTGTCTTGAGTTGTGTTGCCTGGGGAACCAGAGCAATATGTTTAATCCAGTTGAAACTCAGAATTGAAGGATTCATTGTAGCTGGATAGACTTGGAAACATGTTTTATAGAGACCCAATCTGAAGACAAAAATATATCTCATTGTCTGGGTTTTCACCAGAAATAGCCTTAAACACAAGTGAAAGTAAATAAAAAGGCCAAAATAAAGATAATGCAATAAGTGAAACAGAAAGTATAGTCCCGGTGGTAATGCATGGTCTTCAAGCAAACATAAAACAAAAGTCTTCACATCAGATGGAAACTAGAGTGTTTGATAAACAAGCTTACACGTTGCAGAAACAAATGTCAATAGTCAAGAGCCTTCAGCAAGGACCAATGCTGGAATGGAGACATCGTACTTGGAACAGGAATGCCCCTGAAGTAGGTCAGTTGCCTTCAGCACCAGGTCCCTGACTTTGCTGCTGTTTTATAGCCCTGAATTCCCAGCAAGTCTGTCTCTAAGGTGTGGTCTGATTGCTCAGCGTTTTCCCTGTAAACCTACCTGATCTCCTTCTGACTTCTTCCTCTCTTCATCGTTCCTGAAATGTGGGGATTTGTGATATACAGGGGTGGCTCAACCCATTACTCAAAGTAAGCATTCGCAGTATAGTTGATTTTGCCCAGGGGCGCTCTTGAGCCACTCTTGGGGGAAAATGGACCTTGACATATGTGAGTTGTAGTTACTGGGATGTATAGTTCGCCTACAATCAAAGAGCATTCTGAACTCCACCAATGATGGGATTGAACCATATATGGCACACAGAACTCCCACGATGAACAGAAAATATATATCAGTGATTGGTAGGGTGGAGGGGGGGCAAAATACTGTTTGCTTACCGTTGAAAATTACCTAGGGCCATCTCTGGTGATATACCTGCCATTTCTTCTTCCTCCTCCTCCTCACTACTTATCCCCAAATCCCCAAGTGCTGTTTCTTCATCCACTTGTCCTCCTTCTCCTTCAGAATCAGAAGAGCAGTCCACAACACTCATGAGAGATGTTTTTTCTGACCTCATTTAAAGCAGGAGAGAGATGGGAATAGAAATAGAGAGTTACAGAAAATAAAAATGGGTAGAAGAGAAAAAATATGGATATGTCTCTAGGTTCTTGCCTGACTACTAGGCTAGTGCATAATTTCATTTTTAATTCGTATTTCAGATGAAATTTGTTACATTTGTACATATGAATCAATAGTAGAAACATGTAGTAAAGGTGTTTGAGGGATTTAGAAATTGAAACACTCACCAAGAATTTTCATTAATATTCTGTAATAATCAGATGCCTTCCAATGTTAGTTTAATTTTCAGTATAAGCATTAAGCAACTTTGGTAAAGCCAAGAGGGAAAAAAAAGCAAACCAAGTGTTTTAAAAACCAATTGTGTTTTTCTTTGTCCCAATCACCATAAGGAAGGCACTGGGGCCAGGATTAAAGTTAATGGGTGGGAAACTGAGAAGACAGCCATCTTAAATGAAGTGTGGGAAGATGAGGCCCCTTGTAGCAGAGAATGCAAAACCCCGTGCCCTAAACTACATTTCTCAGAATGCAATACTCAGCATCTGAAGGACCTAATGAGCACTGCATCAGCTAGCCCTTTGGAATTAGTCAAATAATAATAAATAAAATTATTGAATCTGCAAAGAGGACTAAAGTAAGTAATAGTATAAATCTGTGCTAAGTTGAAGTTATGTGGTTGTGTGTCATAAAGACAGACCGACATTCAAGGGAACTGCTCTTGTCACGGGGAGGGGGGATTTGTTTGTATCTAAACTTTTAAAAATCCCCCCAAAATCTGTAGATGTGTGAATCTTTCTGAAACTTCTGGGAATTGATGCCTTGGTTATCTTGTTCATTGTATATAAAATTCAAGTAGATAGATCCTGTAGTTTTTTGTTTTTTTAAAAAAAAATAGTTGTTTATAAAGACTTTGAAAATTCCCCAAAAATCTGTGGATATGTAAACTTTTCTGAAATTTGATAGACAAACAGTGGTAAATGTATTCTACCATTGTAGCAAGTTGCACTCCAAAAGCTTTAAAAATGAGGGGGAAAGGAGCCCCTGGAGTTTCCCCAATTATAGTAATTATACACAAATTATTATAATGAAATGGTAATAACATTGTAGTGTTGAATTTTTCACAAACTGTACTTTAGAAGCACTTTAGAAACTAAGCACCAGCACCCCCAGTTTTGTAATGACTTTTGAACCATTTTTAATGGATCGCACATCCCTACTGACGGACTACACCTCTCCCATGATATTGAATATTTAAACCTCCATTTAGTATGGTTGCTGAAAACAAAAGTCACCCAACAAGCTCAAATGATGTTTTTAAAGCCATTAGGGAATGAATTTCAGCACATTTAAGTATGCAGGAGCTAGTTTCATGAAGCAGTAAGAGCTGATCCATTTATGTGCAAATCCAAGTGATTTCCAAACTTTTAACTGGCCTGGGACAATAAAGAGGATACTTTTATCTGAAAGCATTTCATGGAAATAGGACAAAGTGAACTGATAACAAGTGCAGACCTTTGTGTATAGTTCTCAAAAATGTAATAGAGCAGGGATGCTCTTTTAAATCCTGGGGAGTCCCGATTGTGGGGAAAGGAGTGTAGTAGTATGACTACTACTACTACTAGTAGTAATCATCATCATCATACTTCCAGTCAAAAAATTGGCCGAAGCATGGACAAATTGACCCAACTGATGAATGCAAATCAAAAATTGAATACAACAAAAATGCACTGGTCTTTAGTAAAGAATTTTATAACACAAGAAAACTGGAAATGGATTATTGACTTAAGATAAAGACTGGAATACAACACTCTTCAGGAAGATATTGTAAGACTGACAACTGTTAATTAAGGAAAGACTACAAAAAAAAACATCATTACCGACATGAAGACAATTGGAAGTTTGTTTTTCCCAACCCAACTCCCAATTACCTACTTTTCCCCATCCCCATCTCTTACCCCCATCCCATCCCTAGTTCCACCCCAATTTTTTTCCTGTTGAACCTTTTGTTTTTTAAATTATTTCTGTAGGAAAACCTTAATAAAAATGATTTTTTAAAAGAAAAAATGGCCAAAGTGATCATCTAGAATCCAGATTTCTGAATTCATGTCATTTTTGGAAACTGGAAGTGAAAAGACAGTTCGGTGTTATCCATAGAATCCCTTAGTTCTATACTGGAGGGCAATGTCTAGTGAATGTTAAATGTGCACCATGACAATATCATGGCAATTATTTCTGTGTGTGTTATTGGGCCTAATTTTCAAATTGCTTCTAAATGCCAGGCAAGGCTTTGAAACACTTGATGATATAAACTGCACATTTATCTTCTGTTTTAAACTTTACCAGCACACTAAAGATGTCAAGAAGTGCAACACACAGGAAACTTATCACCCAGAAGTTTCACCATTATAGAAACTGGTGGCCTACCTTTGCTGAGCTACACATACCATTTCTTAGAAATTTCTTATCTGATGGTGTTTCCTCATTACTTGATACAGAAGCTTTTTAGAAGCAGATCACTAAGATTTTCATGGTCTAGACAGAGAACATCTGAAGCATTCCTATATGCACTTGGAAGCAAACAAATGTGATTGAGGAAAGGTAAGACATTATGTACATTGATAGCTTTCATAATGCTAAATTCTTCTTATACATCTAACTTCCTTCACATTCCCAGCAAAATACTTCTGAATCCTTGAGAATTTTGCTTATACATTTTGGCCCAAACTTTATTGTAATTATACTATATCACATTTGACTTTCACTTTCCACAATGTATTCCATTTTTCCTGTCTGACGCTACTAAATGCTTTATAACATAGAGTAGTAATGGATTGATTCAGCTCCTGCCCTAAGGGGCCACTTTAGTCCACAAATGGTAATACAGTACGCAGTATGGGGCCACCATTTCTGGTGATTGATAAATAGATAGAGATGGACACTTACTTGTTGTTGTTGTTCATTCGTTCAGTCGTCTCCGACTCTTCGTGACCTCATGGACCAGCCCACGCCAGAGCTCCCTGTCGGCCGTCACCACCCCCAGCTCCTTCAAGGTCAGTCCAGTCACTTCAAGGATGCCATCCATCCATCTTGCCCTTGGTCAGCCCCTCTTCCTTTTGCCTTCCACTTTCCCCAGCATAATTTTCTTCTCTAGGCTTTCCTGTCTCCTCATGATGTGGCCAAAGTACTTCAACTTTGTCTCTAGTATCCTTCCCTCCAGTGAGCAGTCTGGC
>NW_026847438.1:241346263-241414214 GCF_025583915.1 Anolis sagrei ordinatus
TTATCCAGCGGATATTGGCAATTTGGTCTCTCGTTCCTCTCCCTTTTCTAAACCCAGCTTGAACATCTGGCAGCTCTTGCTCCATGTATTGCTGGAGTCTTCCTTGCAGGATCGTGAGCATTACCTTACTGGCATGAGAAATAAGGGCCACTGTACGGAAGTTTGAGCAGTCTTTCGCATTTCCCTTTTTTGGTATGGGGATATAAGTTGATTTTTTCCAGTCTGATGGCCATTCTTGTGTTTTCCATATTTGCTGGCAAATGGCATGCATCACCTTGACAGCATCATCTTTTAAGATTTTAAACAGTTCAGCTGGGATCCCGTCGTCTCCTGCTGCCTTGTTGTTAGCAATGCTTCTTAAGGCCCATTCAACCTCACTCCTCAGGATGTCTGGTTCTAATTCATTCACCACACCGTGAAAACTATCCTCAATATTATTATCCTTCCTATACAGATCTTCTGTATAGTCTCGCCACCTTCTCTTGATCTCTTCAGCTTCTGTTAGGTCCCTGCCATCTTTGTTTCTTATCATACCAATTTGTTTCTTATCATACATGATAAGAATTTGTTTCTTATCATACATGAGTCTACACTGACCATATACTGATGTTCCAAACTGCATTATATGGCAGTGTATAGATCATGGAATAATGTATACAAAATTCATGTAAAAATGAAATATTTTCAAATGTGAGACAGGACAAAAATATTATTTACTGTCTAAACACATTAAAACCAAGCTAGGTAGCAGCACATGTTGCAAGTCAAAGGCAATCCATGGAAGAAGCAGCCCAGAAGGAGATAAGAAACTTGGAAATAGGGTGAAATCATATTGGAGACTTTAAAAGTGTAAACTTTCTTACGAAAGGAGTTAGCACTTTCCATCTGAACCATCTGAAGGCATATTTGGTTGTGCATTCAGTTGCTCCATATTCATTTGTGCACTCAGATACATTTATATTAATGCCCACTGCATTGCCATTTGACCAAGCATTCAGCAGCACAATCAATGTGCATATTCCCAAATGGCGATATACGTAGCAATTGAAATATAAGATCTTGGATTATATCTCTACCTACAGACACATCTACACTGTAGAATAAATGCAGTTTGACTCCATTTTAACAGGACTCAGTGCTATGGAATTTGGGGAGTTGTAGTTGGGGAGAGAAGGCTAAAGACCTTGGAAAATGACAGTACCCGGGATTCTATAGCATTGAACCCTGGCAGCAGAAGTGGTGTCAAACTGCATTTGTTCTACAGTGTAGATGCACAACGTACCTATGGAAATGTCTGGGTTTATAGAATTAAGAACATAATAAATGAGTGAGCCAGCATGGAAGACTGGGAGATGCTCTGACTTCTCAGGAAACCATTAAAGGATCAGCCTCCTCTGCAAACGAAATACAAAATGGGTGTTTCCCAAAGGTTCTCAGACACTCTTTTAGATAACACTGGAAGCATCATCACCATGTTTTAGCTTACGTGGGCCATTAACAAGACTTGAACATAATCAATTTATTGTGCATTTTCTATTCTTTAAAAGACCAATTCTAGGCTTAAATTGGCCAGCTACCTCTCTGAGGTGAAGATGATAATGATGGTGATGATGACGACAACAACAAGAACAACAAGAACAAGAACAACAACTTTATTTTGTACCCTGCCTCCATCTCCCTGAAGGGACTTGAGTTGGCTTACATATGGCACAAAATGCCTCCAGCCACCCCATCCATCTCCAAGAGGAGATTTTGGAATATTGTGTCCAATTCTGGGCACCACAATTGCAGAGAGATATTGACAAGCTGGAATGTGTCCAGAGGANAGATCTTACATTCCAGGTTCCTATGGTGTGTTGATCTTTAGAGCATCGGATTCGTCGTTCACCTCCAGTACTTAGGCAGCAGTAAAATTTATTGTGAGTTGAAGAATGTGACTTCTTCTCTCCACAAAAGTCTGCCACACTGCGAAAGATAAATAGATATCCCTCCTTTAAATGGAATGTATGTAATTCAATGTAATTCTAATAATTTTGTCTCATCTTTCTACCAAGATGGGATCCAAAAACTCTGTAAAGTGTTGTATCTATCTTAAAGTTTCTATACAGATTATTCAGGAAGGGGTGGCATTGCACAATGTCTAACACATTGTTTCCCTTTTTATGATCATGCTTCAAACTTCTATTAATTCCATCAGTTCATTTATTTTTACATTTTTTTTACATTTTTATGAAGTCTTTTCTCTCTCAACCTTTCTGCCATACAGTTGCACATATTTGGAGGTCCATAAGTATTTGTTTCTGCCTTCCAGGAATCACTTGTCTATATTGGCAAAAAAAATACCCATCCTCATTGGGAATAGACGTTTTTCTGTCCAATCAAACACAACAGCTTCTGGCAAGTATTGAAGGGTTTTTGATGTTACTGTTGTTGTATTGTGTTTTGTTGTTGTTGTTGTTGGCAGATATTTCAGTTTTTTGTTTCACAGGTTTTGTTAGTTTGGTTTATTGTTTGTTTTATTTTATTATTTGTTTGATGATTCTCTTAAAGTGACTTCTACAAATTTTCTATAAAGTTGGGGAAAATTTAGCTTTTGCTACAAAGTACAGAGTATCCAATGGTTTCAGAGCAACTGAACAATGGATGGAGTCCAATTCGGTTTGATGATCTGTCCAGACTGGACACTAGCCCTTCCTCTTACTCGTTTTGCTTTCTACTTCTCCTAGCTCACCACAGATCTCCCTCCAAGGTCCTGGCTGTTGTTGGCTGCTCTGTTGATGTCAGAAGCAGGATTTATTTATTTATTTATTTCAGTTACTTTTACCCCGCCCTTCTCACCCCCGAGGGGGGACTCAGGGCAGCTTACAAAGGAAGGCACAATTCGATGCCTATATCAAATATACATACATACAGCACTTAAACAATTAACAAATTAAAATCAACAGTACATAACAATACACTAATACAATAGTAAACTAATCCTATGCTCAGCGCTCAGAGTTCCGTAAATCCATTCTGTTTCAGAATGGATTTCAGCATGACTAGCAATAAGGAGAGAAGATCCTTATTGCTGGTCTCACAGGTGTCCATTCCTGACATTATCAAAGGCACACATGATGGATAGAAATTTCAAAAAAACTGTATGACTGACTATGAGTGGGTGTGGCATGGAAGAAATGTGGTGCAAGATGTCTCACCAGAATGGATTTGCTCCTGGCCATCTGAACAAGGAGCCTGTTCTAAAGTAGATGTGCTTTGAGCTAATATGCTCATTGTAAATGAATCCTAGGGTTATAATTTTGTTTATTCCCTAATGCAGAATGGGAAAACAAGTAGGCAGATTGAGAGATACCAGAACTGCTGGCATGACCATGTTATTGAAGAGCAGGATGGTACAGAACATTATGTGGACCTGAAGTAAGAGACCCACAAAACAACTTTATGGTTTTTTTTGTTGGGAGATGCTGCAAGAGTCATAAGACATCATCTTCTGAAAAAAATCTGGTACATGTTTTATAAAATGTGAGTTTCCAACATCACATTTAAAATTCTGATAAAATGACAAATAGTATTCCAGAAAAGTTTAGCGATAGTAGCATGATTCAGTGCTAGATTTTCCCCATATTCTTTTCAGATCTATTTCCTTTACAATCTACATTTTGAATATATCCCTATCTGACTTTGGTGTGCTCCCAATGCACGTTTTGTTTAATTTAGAGAGAATTTTGCTATATTTTTGTCAGGAAAAATGTATTATCGTAAGAAGGGTAAAAACCTTTGTTTATGGGATTTTTTTGTTTATATCCCATAAACAAAATCCAGCCTGTGCACAGAGAACTGGAAATTAATTCTTCTGCTCTCATTCTCCTCTCTTGTAGGAGTGCCTACAACGAAATAAGCTTCTATGTTGACCAATTCCAGCCAGTCATTGACTTCTTTCTTGAGTCCTGGAATGGAATATAATACAACTAGGAATATCAAGAAATATGCATCAGGCTTAACAGTCATTATACCAAGAACCCTTGGTCTTCTTATCTGCCTTATTGGATTTGTAGGGAATGGAATTGTCATTTGGCTCCTTGGCTTTCGAATTAAGAGGAATCCCTTCACCACCTACATTTTCCACCTCTCCATTGCTGACTTTGGTGTGCTTATAGGCCAAGTTATTTTTAATATAGAGAAATTTTTGTTATATGTTCATCTTATCAAATATTCTCGCATTTTAAATACTATGTCACGAGCCATTGTTTTTTTCACATTTTTCAGTAGTCATTTGCTACTGACAGTCATCAGCATTGACAGGTGTGTGATTCTTTACTTCCCACTTTGGCATCGATGCCACCGTCCACCACATTTGTCCACTGCTGTGTGTGCCATTATTTAGATCTTCACCTTTTTAATCTCTGCTATAGACACTACTCTCACATTGAATCATTTGAAATTCCGTTTGCGGCATTATGTATTTTTCTCAAATGTTCTGCTTTTCATGCCCATCATGTGTGTGTCCACTTTAGCCATGTTAATTAAAGTCTGTTTAAGATCATCACAACAGAAGCGGGGAAAAGTGTTAAGAGCTATTTTACTTACCCTTATCTTCTTCCTCCTCTTTATTTTTCCAGTTAATGTCATTCAAAGTCTTTCTGTTTTTCAAAAACAGAATTATAATAGTTATGTATATACCTACCTATGTGCTTCTCTAAACAGTTCCATTAACCCTGTGATCTATTACTGGGTAGGAAGAGATAAAAGGAGGAGATCAAGCAAGAAAATAAATAACGTACTTGAGAAGTTTTTCAAGGAAGAAGAAGACTATAGAGAGGAACAAGACATCTCAACCAAGACACAGGACACATCTGTACCAACCAGGATGGAACCGGTAGAGGATTGCTGTAGATTTTAAAGTCACCAGATATGTTTTCCTTTCCTTGAGGTTATGCATTTTTGCCCCATATCCAGAACAATAATGCTGTGGATATTAGAAACAGGGTTTTGCGGATAGTGGAATAAGTTTCTTTTAATTTTTCTTTTTACAATTATATAATGCAGAGTAAAATATAAAAAGATGAACAGCCAACGTAATAATAATAATTTATATTTACAGCAATCATGAGATGCACATTCCTAGACATCCAACTCCTCCTTAATTGAATTATTTGACAAAATGAACTTATCATTAGTTGAGATCAGAAATCTCAGCCAGCATCCCTAATTTTCACTATATAAATATTGATTAATTATACGTTAAAGGCTTGATATCATTATGCCATCCCCATGTTGAAACCATTTGGCCCCAGTTTATAAAGGGTTTTTTTGCAGGGGATGGGTGTGCATGACAAAAAACCTCCAGTTACCAATGCATTTTCACCAATTGCTCTTTTTGGTCATCACTAAATAGCAACTGGAGTATTTTAATTCATCAGTTAAAAAACCCACCATACCTCCTTTAGCTGGGGAGCTATTGAAAAGGGAAAGCTTCACTGATTTCAATGCCAAGTTGGCCAAGTGGAACAAATTCCTGGGATATACATGGCTGACTAAAAATGTTAGGTTTTTAATAGATCTTTAGTAGATTTTCTTCTGTAGCTTTAAGAATTGTTTTAATAGATATCTTTCTATACAATGTTTTGTTTTTGTTTTTTTACATATTCCTGACTTGGTTATGATTAAAGTATATTTTACTGATTTTGAAAGTCTGGTGGTATATTATCAAATTATGATCATAAATATGTATTGTATGTGAAACATAATTTTTATCCTTATAAAGTCTTAAGGACTCATGGCTTGACTGCTCAAACAATCCCATTTGCTGCTGTAGGGGGAATATTGTAGAAAATCTTTAGATGCCTACATGATAGATTTAGTGTGTCACAATTGTTCTGTCCAGTCCCTTTTAAGGATTATTTTGTTGTACATATAAGTCAGAACTAATTTGAAAGATATGGTCTTGGAGTTCAAGAGGATGCCTACCCAATTAATAAGTTTGGCCACTGTCCGCTCACTTGGCTGTTTGGATGCTATCCATTCTCTTGTTTCACCAATTATGTTTTAATTTCATTAATTGGATGGTGCAAAAAATATTATTATTTACATATCTGGGTGATAAGGCATCTGTATTTTAAAAAGTGGTTAAAACTTGGGATGGTTACAAAAACCCTGCAATTTATTGACTCCTTTTTCATATGTGGTAAGCTTCCAAGTATGCAAAACATTTCTGCTCTAAGATTTATTTCTTCATTTAAAAATAGTTTAAAGGAAAATTTTGTAATGTTGTTATCAAACACAATACACCCAACCCCACAAACGATTTATAGTTTTCTCAAGGGCATCAGAATAAAAATATAATTTTATTTCTATTTTAATTCTTTATTTAACTTCCACTATTGCAGAGAATAAGGATGCCAAGAACAAACCAGTGTCAGTGGCTCCCACACAAAGTCTGTATTTGTTTCAACCCTTTAATAATCCCTATCTGGAGGTGGAAACTTCAGTGGAGCCCTGGCCAATCAGGCCGCAGATCCAAACTGGTCACTTTCTCAACCAATCATGGTGGGGAGTGGGAAGTTTGAATAGCTGACAAATGTATGAAACTCGATGTCTCTGTATGTATGTTATGCTTGTACCTTTGAAAACATCTGCTTGTACTTGCATCCTTTCTGGCCAGATTGAATAAACCTCTGTAGTTTTTCTTCATCCTGGTGAGTGGTTACTCTGTGCTGGTTAAACTCTGCATTCAGTTTAGCATGGATCCTCTTATCTGCGGTCCTAGCTCTGAATTCATCTACAGTGTTACCCGTAATGTTTCTGTTGTGCCTTATTAATAAAGAACTGGATAGTAATTTGATTACTTCGATGTTGTATTACACTACCAAGCTGATGATCTGCTCAGACTTGGAAATGAACTAAAACAGAAGATAGAATTAGAATTTAATGCAGTTCTAAGAAGGCCTGTGTAAAGAAAGCACGAGAGACGACGGGTCTCTTATCACACCTGTGTGACAGGAATTTGAGTGAGGGAATGACTAATGATGTGAGAGACCGATGATACTGGTAGATTTTTGCCACCACCACCTCAATTTTATTGTTTGAGGAAACAAGGTGTGAATGTATTTGAGGTAATATGTGCCTAGGCTTCTGGCTCTCCTTTTAAGGCTCAATTGCTTGCTGACTGGACTATAAGGATGTTCAGACTGACTTGGTTTCACTAAGTAGGAGAAACCGAGGCAGAGACCAGTTAACAATGAACTAATAACAAGTTTATTGAACTTTAAGAAGATGACAACTTATAAAATGAGAGGTACACACGCGTATTTTTGTTACTGAGGCTCAGGCTTGCTAGACATAAGGTTTCTACAGAAGGAGTAGCTTTTATTTGAAGTGAGTAACCTACTTCACACTATTCAACCCTCTGAAACAGTGTGTTTCTAAGATCAGTCACCTTGGCTGTCTTACAGAGTAACCAGACTTCCTCTAGTCTATTCTCCACTATAGGGCAATAAGCCTACTTGTATTCTCTCCTTAATACAAGCTGACAAGTCTTCACACTGGCCCTCCTAGTCCAGTTTTACTGAAGCCCTTGTTCCTTTCTTTATTCCCTATCAGATCAACTCACTCAAAAGCTTCCTTCTCCCTGCCTATAATACTTCTTCTATGTTGAAATCCTACTCCCTGCTCTGTTGGAATCTTTCCCTGTCTCTCTTAGAATCCCCCTCTCTGTGCTCTCCAAACCCTTCTCTCTCTCCTGTCAGAAGTGACAGCCTTTTTCACTCTCACCCAACTCCTCCCCCTCGTGCTTAAACCAGTCAGGAGTTGGCTGACTCCTCCCCTTGCCTCCTTGCATATATTAAGATGTCTGCTATTCTAAGCTTCCCCACCAAGATGGAGACCCAGCCTACTGACTCTCAGGCTTCGGTCTAGTCAGCAAAGGTTAGAATCTATTACAGCCTTTATCTTGGGGAGGGGGAGGTATTAAGGTTTCAACCCCCCCGCCCAAAGAAAAATGTTTCAGGGTTTAAAAAACCCTGGTTTACTCATCAATTTTAACCAGTTAACCAATTCATGAGTAAACCAGGGTTTTTCTTTACCAGAACATTAAAAGGAGCATTTTTAAACTACCACAAGTGGACAACAAACATCAAAAAAGAAAGCCCTTAATGCACATCAGTGCTCTGTGGTTTGTGTCATTGTTCTTTTCTCAATCTATTTTTCTCTCTGTTTTGAATGTTTGTCATTTTGATTGTAACAGTTAGAGTCTTAGTGTTAAATATTAAGAAATAAACTGGGGCGGGGGGAGCAGTTCAATTTTGTTCACTTTCTTTTCATGGTTGTCGTTATGACTTAAAGTTATTAATTTCAGCATTTTAGTTACAGTAGTGAATGAATTAAGTTATGGGGAGAAAAATCAAATTTCATTTAAACACATGAATACAAGCAATGCCTGGGTTTATTGGTCTTTGGGGGTCTTTGGTGGGGGTGGGGGACTAATTCTCTCTGCAGGAACTTGCAGGCTAAAGGTTTTTAAAATGGACAATTAACCAGAGAAGCTACAAAAAGAAAATAAATCAAGTAAAAAACAAGTTGATTTTTTTAAAACAAAAGCAATGATTTTATTGAAAAATAAAGCTGTTGAAACCCAACACAATGTATACTGTGTTCAATGCAAGCTGTCTCTGAAACTGCATTCTATGATGGTGTACATGGATCTTTTCCTGCAACTTTGCTTAATGAGAATGAAAGGCCTCAATTTATGCTGCTATGTGCACAGACAGTGTCCATTTTATAGCTGCCACAGTTTCAAGTTATTTGGAAGCTGAAATAGTCAGTGGAGATGTGTCTCCATAAATCTCAGATATTGCAAATAATAATAATAATAATAATAATAATAATAATAATAATAACAATAATCAACTTTATTTATACCCCACCACCATCTCCCCCAATGGGGACTCAGGGTGGCTTACATGAGGCCAAGCCCAAGCAACAAATTACAGCAAAATAAAACCAAAAACACAAGCAACAAACAACAACATCATAATTACATAAAGCAATATAAAAATACAATAATACAATCACAGTGACAATGGGCGGGCCACATGTGCAGAATAAAATTATTTTAAAAACTCGGGTGAGATAAAAGGAGGAGCAGGTTATTTGAGAAGGGGAGCTCACAAAAAAACGGGGTTGTGGGACCAAGCTTTCCCACAAAGGGGGGAGGGGACATGTACTCCAGTGACAGAAATGTTGAGGGTGAGCAATAATGTGAGGTTGTGTACCTATTCACCAAAAGCACAGCAGAAGAGCCAGGTTTAAAGGTTTATAAAAGTTTCTAGAGTAGGGGCTTTCCTAATCTCTCCAGGTAATGAGTTCCAGAGTTGGGGGGCCACAGAGGAGAAAGCTCTCTCCCTTGTGCCCACAAGGCAAGCTTGTGAAACTGACAGGGGCGAAAGGAGGGCCTCCCCCAAAGATCGGAGGGCCCAGGTTGGTTCATAGAGGGAGATATGATCACGAAGGTGGGCGGGTCCCAAACCGTTTAGGGCCTTGTAGGTGATAACCTGCACCTTGAATTGGGCCCGGAAGCTAAACGGCAGCCAGTGGAGCTCCTTAAACAGGGGGATCGGCCGTTCCCTGTTTGAGACTGACAAAAAAAAGCTTTTCTTTAATGTTATGCATTCTTCTTCCAGATGGATATCAGAAGCTATTTCACAAGTGATGAGATTATACTTATGGAACCTCTCCTGTAAAGAAGCAAACATCTGTTTCCCTAGAGTTTTGGCATGTTTCTCATTCCACTGAAACTTTTGGAGAAGGGGATTTAATGCTACCTTACTTTCTCCCATTTGGAGATAGGAAAGATAATGGGGTAGAAGCTCTTTTAAATACACAAATATATACTGTACTTCTGTGCTACAAAATATCTGACTTTTAGCTAATTCATGTATATACTGCCCCACAAGGGTGAGAGTTAAGAGCACAAAACATGTCACTTCCCTTGTAACATTTTCCCATTTCTTCTCAAATATTCACCCCTTCTTTCATGCTGTAATTTGCTTAGTTGTTTTATGGTCACACGCTTCTCTTTTTCACATATCCTGTCTTTTCAAATTTATCATTCATAAACATAGAAATTCAAGTGCTGAACTCTACATGTTCAGCAGTAAAACCCCTGAAATATATCTGCTAATACACAGTGCTTGTGGAGGGAGAAGCTCAAACAGGGAGTTGTAGCTTTTGTACTGACTGCTTTGGGAACTGTTTCATTGCAGACATGGCTGGACATGTCAGATAAAGCCAAACACAATAAGGCATCCAGCATCAGTTGGAAGTAATCTTTATACTATGATCTACATAAAGATACTGTCAGTCAAGTGATCATGATCTAAATTATGAAACTTTTATTCATTGTCAATGCATCCATCACAGAACCATGGGTGCGGGGGAGCCTGGGACAGTTTTAATTACACAGAGTAGTCCTATTAAATTCAGTGGGATTGAAATTGGGATGCTGACAAAATCTGCCACAGAATCAGCAGTACAAGATTTGTCCTATTAGGAAGGAGAAACATCATTGTGTGGCCAGATGGCAAGGATCCATCGGTCATGAAATATATAAAGGTAATTCTATATGTGACTCAGTCAAATCAAGCTCAGGAGTCTCTCATGTCATCAGAGAATGACATCCCCATTGACTATAGGAACATTGTTTAATTGATTTCTTTCCATATACTCTAACCAACTGAGGTCTATCTACACAGCCAGAAAATTCAGTATAGATATTGCATTGGCCTGGGGCAAGCCCGTAGCCAGGATTTCGATTCGGGGGGGGGGGCTGAGTTTGTTTTGGGGGGGGCTGAGTCCGAGTGAAAGAGGGTCTACCCTAGCAAACCTTTTGTATCGTTACCCCAATACCCCCATGCATATGGGATATATTGAGTAGGGTGATCAGATCATGATATGAATAAACATAACAGTTTAAATAATGCACCAGTAAGGCCTTTTCGCGAACCACCATGAGAATTTCGGGGGGGGGCTGAAGCCCCCCAAGCCCCCCCCCCCCCCCCCCCCCCCCCCCCCCGGCTACATGCCTGGCCTGGGGAGTCCAAACAATGCATCTAGGTGAATGCAGAGTACCCTGAGGTAAACTTTTTAATGCAGTTTAAACCCGGGTTAAAAAAAAAAAAGCCTGCAAAGAACTGGAGGATAGGGTAGTCCTGCTCATGCCCAGCCATGCCGATCTGGTGTTGGCATGACTAGATTATATGGCCACCCAGTCCCGCCATTGAGATAGATGTTTCCTCCCATGTGAGGTCCCAAACTGAGGAATGAACCACCATTTTTAATGAAGTTTTGGCCAGTGTAGGAGTACCCTGAGAAGTAGAGGCAAGTTCTGTGACTATGAAACGGATAGAATATCTCATAAAAAATGTACTGATGGATAAAAAATATTTTGTTTGTTTGTTTGCAGAAAGGATCTGTGTCATATAGGATGCTCCACAACAAACCTGTGACATGTATAATATATAGGCCTTTGGTTCTCCAGGTGTTTTGGACTTTAGCTCCCACAATTCCTAACAGCTGATAAGCTGACTGGGATTTCTGGGTGTTAAAATCCAAAACAAATGAAGGAAAGGTTGAAAACCACTGATCTAGACAATGAAGGAAAAAATATTATCCCCCTCTGATTCCCTTCCTACTTTTGTATTCTATTATCATTGACAAAAAAATATAATTCAACCAAGGCTATGGTTGAATAGTTATGGTGCCTCTGGGATATTCCAGAGTGTGCTGGTTCACAGGGGTGGGTGAAGGGCACAGAAATTGTCCCCACAACTGTCATATTTCCTTCTCCAAATAGCTACCCTTTTTGTCATGTTGTTCTCCATTCATTCAGTCGCTTCCGACTCTTTCTCACCTCATGGACCAGCCCACGCCAGAGCTCCCTATCGGCTGTCACCACCCCCAGCTCCTTCAAGGCCAAGCCGGTCACTTCAAGGATGTCATCCATCCATCTTGCCCTTGGTCGGCCTCTCTTCTTTTTTCCTTCCATTTTCCCAGAATAAATGTCTTCTCTAAGCTTTCCTGTCTTCTCACAAAAGAGCAAGTTGAATAACACTTTCTGTCATGGTATTATTCAATTTGCTCTTTTGTAGCCATTTCCTTTTTTCACAGTCCAAGTTTTCAAACTCTGCATTTAGAAAATAGAAACACTAGGGGTGAACTGCTTGGGTAGATCATATCTAAAATAGAAAATTGTATGTGTTGCACTTATTGTTTTCAGTGCAGTATCACAACACAGCTGGAAATGCCAGATAATGCATCAGTTAGAAATTATCTTTATACTCTGATGTACATCAAAGATACTTATAACAGCCAAGTGATCCTGACAGTTAAACTAAAAAGCTGTAATTTATCATCACAGCATCCTTCTTTGAAGCATACGGAAAAGATGTCTGGAGCAACTTTAATCAAATTTAATCTGCATCTACAAATTTGACATAACTGTTCTGGAGAAGTGTTTCTCAGCTCATTTGGCAAGCCTCTGTGAGGAAGATGCTTTAGGCCAGCAGTTTGTGGGTGGGTGGTTAGGGCAGGCTGGAACTTCTAAAAGACCAGAGTCATTGTCAAGCTTCCTGGAGGATCTACAGTAATTTCCCTTTCTCTTTGAACTGGCTTAATGGGTTGAAGTGATACTTCTGCTCCAAGTCCAGCCATACATCATGTGACTTCCCATAGCAATTCAAAGGTGAGTCCACTTTGTTTGGCCCTTGTACAGTGAGTTCCTTGAAGCTGGTGGGGTTTTAGGAGGGGTGCCAGCAAAGATCATCCACAGAATTTGCAGTACCAGATTTATTCTGCTCTAAAGATAAGTTTATATGACCGTAGCCTTGTGAATTCTCAGTTTGGTGAACTGGCTGGGGAAACTCTTAAGAAAGGAACTGTTCTTACTTTCATTTCAGAAAAAAGGGGGAGATTTTGAGAATTAAGGAGAAGTGCTCCTATTGTCTGGAATATAATTAAGCTCTTGAGATTGAAAGGTACAAGTCCTTTAGCAGAAATTCTGAAATCAAAAATACCCTAAAATCTGAAATGTCTTCCTTTAGCAGAAATTCTGAAATCAAAAATACCCTAAAATCTGAAATTGTCCACATGAGTGGCTAAGAAAGTGACACCTTTGACTTCTTTTTTTTATATATAAATTTTTATTAAACAGTTTAAAACATATATACATGGAAAGAGGGAGAATATTCAAGGAGAAGATAGAAAAGTAGGAAATACAGTCAATTAAAGAAAAAAGCGAAAAGGAAAAAAATCTAACAGGAATATTTTTTAAAAAAAATTCAAAAAATACAAAAAAAATCAAAAATACAAAAAACACCAAATAAGAAAATCAAAAAATAAAAATAGAGTAAAAAGACTTCTATTCCAATCTCAGGATCTTGTCGTCTTTTGTTTCATTATTATTGACTTCTTCTTTGTTTCTCTCTCTTTTCTATTCTTTTCATAGTCATAAAAGAGAGTCCAATCTGTCTTTTTTATAGATTTCCCGGTATTTTTCTTTAACAAAAAAGTTAACTCATCCACGTCTCTTATTTCTTTTACCTTATCCACCCACTCGTCCACCGTGGGAATTTGTTCTTTTTTCCAGAACTTTGCAAAAATAATTCTGGCCGCTGTTGTCACATAAGTCAGTAGCTTATCTTCATTTTCATCCAATTGTAGTTCCGAGTCAGTAAAACCCAACAAATAGTATTCTGATTTTTTCTTAAACTTTTTGTTTAATTTTTTTTGTGTTTCGACACCTATGACTTCTGATGTGCACAAACTTTGTTTCATGCACAGAATTATACACAACAATTATATTGATACAGAGAATATGAAAATCAACAGTAAAAAGCAACTAATAATAGTGATAAAGGAAGCATTGCAAAACAGCTCTGGTATATTGATCCGATGAGGGGAAAAAAATCAAATAACCATGTATTTGAGAATATTACATGAGCTTCTCAGATGCGTGCTGCATCCTCTAGTATTATAATTTACATAATTTACACGTGCCTTAACAGCAGATGAAATTGTCTTCAAAAAAGAATGTCTTCCTTATTGTCAATTGGAGTGACAACAAAAATTCCTCGAACGGTTTTGTGTTTGAGGGTAGCAATACTGTAATGTCCATTTCAGTAAGCCATGTTGAGAAAGAGATTTATAAATGAGTTTTCAAGGATTCGCTGAAATAATTGAAGTCTTCCTCTGGTTGAAGTCTAGGGAAATACACTTCCAATCTTCTCCCAAATGAATGGTTCTAGGATTTAGAAGTCAGAACTCAAAATATTCTTGGAGAGTAAAAATGGGGGTCATGTTTGAAACAAACAGTGATTTGCAAAAGAAGTAATGGGGAAAATCCAAATCCTAGAAAAATAGAGAAAGTAATGTATTGTCGAAGGCTTTCATGCCTGGAATCAATAGGTTCTTGTAGGTTTTTTCGGGCTATAGGGCCATGTTCTAGAGGCATTTCTCCTGACGTTTCGCCTGCATCTATGGCAAGCATCCTCAGAGGTAGTGAGGTCTGTTGGAAATAGGAAAATGGGTTTATATATCTGTGGAATGACCAGGGTGGGGCCAAGAGCTCTTCTCTGCTTGAGCTAGGTGTGAATGTTTCAACTGACCACCTTCATTTGCATTTGAAGGCTTGGCTGAACCTGGGAAAATCTTTTGTTGAGAGGTGTTAAGCTGTGCTTGGTTAAGTTGCGGTCAGTGGTTCCCTTGATGTATAGCAGGAACACTTTTCCCCTGGGTGGATCTTCATCTTTACTCTCGTGGCTTGTTCTGGGCCTTGCAGCTCTTCTGATGTCTGAGGTGGAGTATCCATTGGCCTGGAGAGCCCAGTTGAGGTGGTTCAGTTCATCTTGGAGGAGGTGGGGTTCGCAGATTCTTTTTGCACAGTCTGCCAAGGCTTTAATGGTGCTTCTTTTTTGACTTGGGTGAACCCACACACACAGATATCTACATAAAAACTCCAACCATCACCCAAATCAAAAAAGGGGAAAAGTGTTCCTGCTATACATCAAGGGAACCACTGACCGCATAGGGAAGCTGATGAGGAAACACAACATACAAACCACCTACAGACCCACCAAGAAAATCCAACAAATGCTACGTTCAGCAAAGGACAAGAGGGATCCTCTCACTTCTGCAGGAGTCTACCGTATACCATGCAGCTGTGGACAAGTCTACATTGTGACCACCAAACGCAGCACCCAAACACGAATCAAGCAACATGAAAGGCACTGCAGACTACTTCAACCAGAGAAATCAGCCATAGCAGAGCACCTGATGAACCAACCTGGACACAGCATATTTTTTGAGAACACAGAAATGCTGGACCACTCCAACAACCACCATGTCAGACTACACAGAGAAGCCATTGAAATCCACAAGCATGTGGACAATTTCAACAGAAAGGAGGAGACCATGAAAATGAACAAAATCTGGCTACCAGTATTAAAAAACTCTAAAATTAAAACAGAAAAACAGCAGAGAGGAAACAACCAAGCACAGCTTAACACCTCTCAACAAAAGATTTTCCCAGGCTCAGCCAAGCCTTCAAATGCAAATGAAGGTGGTCAGTTGAAACATTCACACCTAGCTCAAGCAGAGAAGAGCTCTTGGCCCCACCCCAGTCATTCCACAGATATATAAACCCTTTGTCCTAGTTCCAACAGACCTCACTACCTCTGAGGATGCTTGCCAGGGATGCAGGCGAAACGTCAGGAGAAATGCCTCTAGAACATGGCCATAAAGCCCGAAAAAACCCAGAAGAACCTATTGATTCCAGGCATGAAAGCCTTCGACAATACATAGTTCATTATTTTGCTGAGGGGCTAGAAAGCAATTCTTCCTCTGTCTCTTTTCTTTTAGGCAAATCTACTCCAAAACAAACCCCAACTATGATTTACCTAAATATGAATATAAGAGAAGAGAGAGACTCCAGATTGTAGGTTGATAGTTCATTATTCTGCTGCAGAACTGGAAAATAATTTTCCTTTGTTTCTTCCTTTGCAGGAGTGTGTACACCAGAATAAAACTTCAAAATGACAACATTCAACAAGTCACTGCTCTCTTCTGTGAATACTTCCTTGGAATATAATGCAACCAAGAATATAATGCATTATAATGAGTCACAAAATGAAAATATATTCCCTGACAACTGGGTGTATCTCGAAAACATCATCAGTCTTCTCATCTGCCTTCCTGGACTTGTAGGGAATACAATTGTCATTTGGCTTCTTGGCTTCCGTATTAAAAGGACTCCCTTCACCACATACATTTTGAACCTTGCCATTGCAGATTTTGCTCTGCTCAACAATGAAATTATAAAAGATATTTTTTGTCTTTTAAGTTGGATTAATCTTAACTTTTTTCCTGTTTACTTCAGTTTTTTCTACTATGACGTATTTCTGTTTACATTCACTGCTAGTCAGTACCTCATGACAATCATCAGCATTGACAGATGTGTGTGCCTCTTCTTCCCACTTTGGCATCGATGTCACCGGCCACCACGTTTATCCACTGCTGTGAGTGTCCTTGTATGGATCCTCAGCTTCTTAATTAGTGCTATAGATCTCACTCTCCTTTTCACTATATATAATACCATAACACACTTACAGTTTGTCTCAAATGCTGTGGTTTGCATGCCCATCATGTGTGTCTCCACTATAGCCATTTTTATTAAATTCAGATTAAGACCAGCACAAAAGAAGAAGGGAAAACTGTTAAAAACCATTTGGCTTACACTTTTCTTCTTCCTCCTTTGGACTTTTCCATTAAATATAATTGAGGTCCTTTCTCTATTTCATCATCCAACTAACTATATGTATGCATATGGCTACCTATGTGCCTTGATAAACAGTGCCATTAACCCCATGATCTATTATTTGGTGGGAAGAGATAAAAGAAGGAGATCAAGCAAGCGAATCAAGAAAGTGCTTGAGAAACTTTTCAAGGAAGAGGAAGACTGTTGAGAGAATCAGGAAATGTGATCCCAAACACTTGTAAGGACCCTTTAATAAGGTAGTTAGTCATTTGTAAATGTATTAAAAAATGCATTCTAGATTTAGTAATGTTTAGAAAGTTTTATTTCCTTAGAAAAGCCAATGAGATATATACACCTGTTTCCAAAGTATGCAAATATTACTTCTTAATATTGCAATGCTCAGTCTCATCTAGATTTCAATGTTTAAAGCAGCTGTTATTAATGCAAGGAAGTAAGAGAAATAGTTAAGGCCTTGGCTAGCACAGTGGGTTAAACTTGCTACTGGAATTCTTATCAATCGGAAGGTCAGCAGTTCGAGCCGCAGGTCGGGGTGAGCTCCCACCATCAGCCCTAGCTTCTGCATACCTAGCTGTTAAAAAAACAGCAATGTAAGTAGATAACTAGGTACTGCTTCGGTGGGGAGGTAAAAGGCAACCATGAAAAACATGTTAGCTAGTTTGATCAGGAAGGCTTCCATGGACATCAGCCCCCTCGGCATGGAAAATAGAACAACAGCACCTCCCCATGGCCAAGTCAATCACAGCCCCCAGATGCTGGAGATAAAGAAGCAGGAAGCCATGAATCTAAGAATTGTCTGCCTGTGTTATTATTTGTGACTCCACTCTGAGTCCCCTCGGGGAGATAGAGCAGAATATAAATAAAGTATGTTCTATTATTATTGACAAAAAAACGCAGTATGTCATCGCAAATGAGATATATATGCTGGATTTTGTATCACAAAATCACAAGTTGAATACTTCCCAAGTGTCTAGGACTGTGTGATGTATTTTCGAATGATGCACTCAGATCCATGTAAGCTGGCCTTTTGCAGTCAACAGATTGTGATTTTGTGAAAGTTTATTGTTTCCAAATGCCGGCTGAGATCTTTTGGCATGGCACCCAGTGTGCCGATGACCACTGGGACCACCTGTACTGGTTTATGCCAGAGTCTTTGCAGTTCTATTGTTGTTGTTGTTGTTGTTGTTGGTATTATTATTATTCATACCAAATATAAAAAATAATTTCATTAGAAAAGCTCTCCTTCCAGTTTGAGATAAGGATAAGCAGAGACATTGTCATAAGGTAACATTAGCCACTTTAGCACAGAAAATCATTTTTAAGGAAATAATGTATGGACAATTAGAGATGGTTGATTGATGATATCATTTGTATATCTGAACAGTATAGCCGGAGGTTTCAATCAAAGGAGATCAATCTAAAGGAAGGCAACATTGGTTTCCTTATGTGAAACCTATGGAGGGGTTTTCTCAAGGTAAGGGAAAGTAGTAGCCATGGAGTTGTGTAAAGACAATGACCATGAAATTAGACAAAATTTAGACATTGTTTTTGAAACTAGTGATCGAAGATGAACCAGTGTAAGAATGCTGGATGCTATGGGCATAATGTTCATATGTGGTATGGGAGAAAAGGCCATCAAAGATCAGCAATGTGGCAATTTAAATGAAAACCCAAGTAATATGATTTATACATGATGTGCAACCCCAAATAAGCTATTGAACTGTTTCCAAAGGTTTCAAAGCTTCTAAAGGATATGACAACAGAAGACTAAAACCAAAGACTAAAATGGTTTTTGATTTTGTTTTTTAAAAATATGAAATCTAGAGATGTAACAGGAATTTGTGTCTCTCATAATTATTAATTTAAGGAGGATTATTTCATAACAATTTAAAGAGAGTAATACTTTCCCTTTTTCTTGTCATTACAGCTAGGATTGTGGCTCAGGTGGCTACTGTATTTTAGCCATATACATATGTTTTTCTTTATTTTCTCTTTCTTCTTCTGTCAGTTTATTTTAAAATGTATGTTATTTTAATTGTAAATTAGATTGACAATGTTATAGTCAAGCCATTAATAAATTGTGAGAGAAGCAAAAAAAGGAAGAAATAATTCTGTTCTGTTTGGTCTTTTTTTCTTCTTCCTGTAGTTAGAATGACACTGGATGATCTTGAGTTTTATCATGTTAGTTATGAAATGAACATGGGCTTCAGACAAATACACAGCCAAAGACAAAAGGGCTTCCAAAGGCTCTAGAGCAGGGGTCCACAAACTTTTTCAACAGAGGGCCAGGTCACAGTCCCTCAAACTTTTGGAGGGCCGGATGATAATTTGAAAAAAATATATGAATGAATTCCTATGCACACTGCACATATCTTATTTGTAGTGCAAAAACACTTAAAAGCAATACTATAATTAAGATGAAAAACAATTTTAACAAATATAAACATTAGTATTTCAATGGTAAGTGTGGGCCTGCTTTTGGTTGATGAGATAAGATTGTTGTTGTTGTGTGCTTTCTAGTCATTTCAGACTTAGGCTGACCCTGAGCGAGGGCCGGGTAAATGACCTTGGAGGGCCGCATCCGGCCCCCGGGCCTTAGTTTGAGGACCCCTGCTCTAGAGCTTGGACCAGATTGGAATGATGCATTTGAAGGCTGGCATATTTTGTTCTGTCAGACTGTGGGTCTGCTCAAGTTGATGCCACCAAGTTTGTGTTTAAGGTAGTTATTTATTATGTCAGAAGAGACTTGAGAATATACTGCAAGTCGCCTTTGGTGTGAGAGAATCGGTTGTCTGCAAGGACATTGCCCAGGAGACTCCTGGATGTGTTACCATCCTGTGGTATTTATTTATTTATTTACAACATTTGTATCCTGCCCATATCAGCCCAAAGGCGACTCAGGGTGGTGTACAAGTTGGCAACAATTGGAAGCCATATATAAAAATACATACATCAATAAAAAGCAAAAGCATCACAGTACATTTAAAAACCATAAAAGCAATGAATAATAAAAATTATTTTAAAATATGTCTTCTTGTTCGAATCCTCAACTTTTCCATCATCTTAGCTGTTCCCAGTACATTTTCTTATCTGAGGTTTTCTGGTCATGCTGTGGTTCCAAACGCTTGCTCAAAAAGCCAGGTTTTCACTCTTTTTTGAAAAATCAGGAGGGAGGGGGCTGATCTAATATCCCTAGGCAGGGAGTTCCACAGCTGAGGGGCCACCACAGAGAAGGCCCTGTCTCTTGTCCCCGCCAAACATTTTTGTGAAGTAGGCGGGATCGAGAGCAGGGCCTCCTCAGAAGATTTCAAGTTCCTCTAGGGTTCATAGGGAGAGATGCGTTCGGATAGATAAGCTGGGCCGGAACCATTTAGGGCTTTATAGGCTAAAGCCAGAACTTTGAATTGTGCCTGGAAGCAGATTGGCAGCCAGTGGAGCTGACGCAACAACAGAGTTGTATGCTCCCTGAGTGCTGCTCCCGTTAGTAACGTGGCTGCTGCATACTGGATCATTTGAAGCTTCCGAGCAGTTTTCAAAGGCAACCTCATGTAGAGTGTGTTGCAGTAGTCTATACGGGATGTAACCAGAGTATGGACCACCATGGCCAAGTCAGACTTCCCAAGGTACAGGCACAGCTGGCACACAAGTTTTAACTGTGCAAATGCTCCTCTGGTCACTGCTGAAACCTGAGGTTCGATATTCAGCGATGAGTCCAAGATCACACCCAAGCTGCACACCTGCGTCTTCAGGGGGAGTGTGACCCCTTCCAACACAGGCTGTAACCCTATGCCCTGTTCGGCCTTGCGACTGACCAGGAGTGCCTTTGTCTTGTCTGGATTCAATTTCAATTTGTTTGTCCTCATCCAGACCATCACAACAGCCAAGCACTGGTTCAGGCCCTGAACAGCCTCCTTAGTAGCAGGTGGGAAGGAGTGACAGAGTTGGATGACATCTGTGTACAGATCATACTGCACTCCGAAACTCCAGATGATCTCCCCCAGTGGCTTCATGTAGATGTTAAACAGCATGGGGGACACTATAGAACCCTGTGTGACTCCACAAGACAATGGTTGTGGGGTTGAGCAGTTGTCTTCCAAGAACACCTTCTGAGAACGACCCTCTAGGAAGGACCAGAGCCACTGCAAAACAGTACCTCCAAGGCCCATTCCCACAAGGCAACCCAGAAGGATACCATATTGAAGGCTGCTGAGAGGTCCAGCAGAACCAACAGGAACACACTCCCCCTGTCTAGCTCCCAGCGTAGATCATCAACTAAGGCAACCAAGGCTGTCTCAGTACCATGTCCCAGCCTAAAACCAGACTGTGCCGGGTCCAGATAATCAGTGTCTTCCAAGAATACCTGGAGTTGTGAGGCCACCACATGTTTCAGGACTTTGCCCAAGTAGGGGAGATTGGAAACAGGCCAATAGTTGATGAATTGAGTGGGGTCCAGCGGTTATATCACAGCTTGTTTCACGCTTGCTGGAATATTGCCTTCCCGAAGGGAGGCATTAACCACTACCTTCACCCACTCGGCCAATCCCCCTCTGGCCTCCTTTGGAAGCCAGGATGGACAGGATTCCCTCAGGTCCCCACATGGGAAACTGGGGCTGACAGATGGGAACTCATCCCATCTTGTGTAATTGAACCACCGACCATCAGGTCTTCAGGACAGCAGTTACATCGGCCCAAGGGTTTAACCCATTGTGCCACCGAGGCTCAGCTTAATATGGTGGAAAGACATTGGTGCAAACACCTTCCATCTAGAAATATATGTCCTCATTGTGTAAAACAATGCAGACCCCAAATAGGTCTCCAAACTCACTTGGAAGGCAATCATACTTGGTCAGAAGTAATCACCTATAGTAGCAATATAGTAGCACTCCTCTTGTAGAGGGAGGCCAGAGGATATACCACAAGTGATGCCTCTCTACACTGACATATAAAATCTTGTTATCTGCTTAGAACTGGATTATATGGAAGTGCAGACTTATATAATCCAGTTCAAAATAGATAATGTGATTCTCTACTTTGATAATCTGGATAATACGGAAGTGTAGCAGGGGCCTGAATCCTATACTGTGAAGAAGCAAACATCCTCTCTTCCTCCAGAAGCATTGCAAGAGGAAGCGGGAATCTCTCTATTTCCCACAGTTTCCTGCTGCATTTTTCTTATTCTGAGAAAAAATATTGAGAGACTAAAAATATCTCAGGCAGGAGAAGAGGAAACAATGGGGTAGATAGGCATAAAAGTACTTTATTAAAAGGACTTTTTGTCAAAGGCCTCCTCTACATGGGCCAAATGGAAGAGGAGAAGCGTGAATAGACTTCGAAGCATCCACGTGTCGCAAAAGCCAATTAACTCTACACAGTCTTTTCCCACATTTTCAAAGTTTGGGAATGTTCTGGAGCTCCCCTAAAGTTATAGATCCTCCATTTGTCACTTTAAACATTTTCTATGTGTTGAAAATATTATCTACCAATTGGAATTATCTCCAAACCAAGGTCCATATAATGTCTCAACTATGGAGATAAGAAAGCATATCAATTTATAGGACACAATAAAAGGCGTTATAATTTATTTCCTCTTTTCCCTCTCCAATATGTTTTCATGGTTATTTTGAACAATCATGCACAAACATGCATAAGCATACAAGAAGCTTGGCCTCTCCATGAACACTGAGAAAACCAAAGTTCTCTTCCAGCAGGCACCAGCCAATCAATCTGCAATGCCAGAAATACAGCTTAATGGTGTAACATTAGAAAACGTTGACCATTTCTGCTACCTTGGAAGCTACCTCTCCACCAAAGTTCACATTGACACTGAAATACAAAACCGCCTGAGCTCTGCGAGTGCTCCATTTTCCCGAATGAAGCAGAATGTGTTTGAGGACCAGGACATCTATAGAGATACCAAGGTGCTTCTTTATAAAACAATTGTCCTCCCAACCATGCTATATGCCTGCAAAATGTAGACTATCTACAGACATCACATGCAACTCCTGGAACAATTCCATCAGCGTTGCCTCCGAAAAATCCTGCAAATCTCTTGGGAAGACAGAGGAACAAATATCAGCATGCTGGAAGAAGCAAAGACCACCAGCACTGAAGCAATGCTCCTCCACCATCAACTCCACTGGCCACATTGTCCGAACACCTGATCACCCTCTCCAGGCCCGTAGCCAGGATTTCGTTTCGGGGGGGGCTAAAAAATTTTCAGGGGGGGTTTCGGGGGGGGTGAGTTTCGGGGGGGGCTGAGTCTGAGTGAAAGAGGGTCTACCCTAGCAAACCTTTTGTATCATTACCCGAATACCCCCATGCATATGGGATATATTGAGTATGGTGATCAGATCATGATATGAATAAACATAACAGTTTAAATAATGCACCAGTAAGGCCTTTTCGCGAACCACCATGAGAATTTCGGGGGGGGCTGAAGCCCCCCGAGCCCCCCCCCCCCCCCCCCCGGCTACATGCCTGACCCTCTCCCAAAGCAGTTACTCTACTCCAAACTCAAGAATGGGAAACATAATGTTGGTGAAGAGGAAAAGAGATTGAAAGATGTTCTTAAAGCTAATCTTTAAAACTGTGGCATAAAGACTGAGAACTGGGAAGCCCTGGACCTTGAGCGTTCTAACTATAGGTCAGCTGTGACCAGCAGTGCTGCAAAATTTGAAGAGGCACAAATGGAAAACAAAAGGGAGAAATGTGCCAAGAGGAAGGTATGTCAAGACAACCCTGGCCAAGACTGCTTCCCACCTGGAAACCAATGTCATCACTGTGGAAAAAACATGTGGGTCAAGAATAGGGCTCCACAGCCACCTACAGACCCACCAACAGGATACTTTACTTGGAGGACCATCATCCTCGAGCTACGAGGAATCACCTAAGTAAGTAAGAAAGAAATAATGGAATTTACAACTTTCTTGATTCAAGAGTGCCTATTACAGCCTCACATAATCAGAGTTTCTGCCTTCAAAGTTAGATAATTATTATCTTGGCAGCCAGTAAAATAACGTTATTGTCTTGTGATGTGAAGGCAGCAGCTGATAAAGTGAAGAAAGGAATAATGGGCATGCATTGATCTTTTTACATTTTGTTGGAGGAACAGCACAATTTCATCCCATTTGGACCTGAGATTTGTGCAAAGGCGTGAGCATCTTTTCTTGCAGTGAAAACAGCAAGAACAGCGTTGCCTTTTGGAGACTTCAGGTGTGCTTACAGGAGCGTCTCTTCTCATGAACTGTAATTCCAGCACAGAACTCCATAGCACATTTCTTCTCATCACTATATCTGAAGATCCATTCTTTCATTCAGGTATGTGGGGAAGGAGGATCTATTTGCATAGAGATTCATTGTCATCTGTAACAGTCCATGGGATGGGCTGATAAATCTGCATGAGATCTTTGGGACTGGAACCATGGCCAATGGACCTCTCACCCACCACAACAAGGGCACTGTATGCTTGGAAGTATTTTCAGAAAAATTGGTATAACACAGGTAGCAAGAAAGTACTCCATGAAAATAACGCCAACCTCAAAGAGAATGGATTTCATCTCCCCAAGAAGTGGGGAGAGGAAATGGATTTGTCTGCCTCCCACGAGGCAGGGAGGAGTTCTAGAGGAACTCTCCAGAACGCTGGGGGCGTGGCCTGAGAATACAGGCCAGGCCCCCGCCCAGGCTCATTCGCGCCTGAAAGTTGCCCACCACTCCCGCCCATTAACAGTATAATTTGAGGTTGCCTGCGGAGCCGGGTAGGAATTTTTTCCTCTTCTTGTTTTATAGGGGGGTTTTTTGCCTACCCTGTACTGTTTAGGGGCTAGATGGAGAAGTGGGCTATGCTCTAAATAGGCCAGGCGTAAATAGATAGGGTAATTCCTTTAGTCGGTGTGCACCAAGGGCACCCCTTTAAGGGGTGAAAGGCCGGTAAGTTAATACACTCACCTATGGATGTTGGGTGAGGGGTAGGTTAATGGCCTTTAACTTTCCCTTGTGGGTAATACGGTTTGTTTACCGAAACCCAGGTGCTTCGCCCGGAAATTGTTGTTATCGGGTAGTGATACTACCTGGGTTAGGTTACACCAGTTCCTTACACCCTTGAGTTAGGTTAAGGAATTAAATAGGTAACGTTAAATAAAAGTTGCCCAATTTGAATCCAATTACTGTTGTTGTGTCTTTATTCTCGCGTTTTACTTCGTGGGTTGGCAGACAATTGTTTGTTATTCTGCTGAGGGACTAAAAAGCAATTCTTCCTCCCTCTTCTCTTATAGGAGCATCTATGCTAAAATAACCCCCATCTATGATTTACCTAAGCATGAAAATAAGAGAAGACGACTGAACGAATGAACAACAATGCCAAAATAAACCCCATCTATGATTTACCTAAGCATGAAAATAAGAGAAGAAAAGGACTCCTGACTGTAGGTTGATTGTTCATTATTCTGCTGCAGAGCAGGGAAGTAATTTTTCCTTTGTCTGTTTCCTTGCAGGAGTGTGTTCTCCAGAATAAACCTTCGAAATGACAACATTCAGCAAGTCACTGTTCTCTTCTGTGAATGCTTCCTTCAAATATAATGCAACCGATAATATAATGCATTATAATGAGTCACAAAATGAAAATATATTCCCTGAAAACTGGGCATATCTCGAAAACATCATCAGTCTTCTCATCTGCCTTCCTGGACTTGTAGGGAATGCAATTGTCATTTGGCTTCTTGGCTTCCATATTAAAAGGACTCCCTTCACCACATACATTTTGAACCTTGCCATTGCAGATTTTGCTCTGCTCAACATTGAAATTATAGAAGATATTTTTTCTCTTTTAAGCTAGTTTAATCTTAACTTTTTTCCTGTTTACTTCATTTTCTTCTATGATGACATATTTCTGTTTACATTCAATGCTAGTCAGTACCTCATGACAATCATAAGCATTGACAGATGTGTGTGCCTCTTCTTCCCACTTTGGCATCGATGTCACCGGCCACCACATTTATCCACTGCTGCTTGTGCCATTGTATGGATCCTCAGCCTCTTAGCTACTGCTATAGATCACACTCTACTTTTCACTAGATATGCTATCATAACATACTTACGGTTTCTCTTGAATGCTGTGGTTTGCATTCCCATCATGTGTGTGTCAACTACAGCCATTTTTATTAAATTCAGCTTAAGACCAGCACAAAAGAAGAAGGGAAAACTGTTACGAACCATTTGGCTTACACTTTTCTTCTTCCTCGTTTTGGCTTTTCCATTAAATATAATTCAGGTCCTTTCTCTATTTCATCATCCAGCTGAGTATTCGCAGGAATATGGCTACCTGTGTGTTTTCTTAAACAGTGCCATCAACCCCATGATCTATTATTTGGTGGGAAGAGATAAAAGAGGGAGATCCAGCAAGCGAATCAAGAAAGTGCTTGAGAAACTCTTCAAGGAAGAGGAAGACTGTCGAGAGCAGCAGGAAATCTGATCCAAAACACTTACAAGGACCTTTTAACAAGTTAGTTCGTCATTTGTAAAGATGGATTCTAGATTTAGTAATGTTTAGAATGCCCTATAGCCCGAAAAAACCTACAAGAACCTAATGTTTAGAAAGTTTTATTTCCTTCGAAAAGTCAATGAGATATATATACACCTGTTTCCAAAGTATGCAAATGTTACTTCTTAAGATTGCAATGCTGAGTCCCATCTAGCTTTCAAAGATTAAAGCTGTTGTTATTGCTACAAGGAAGTAATAGAAATAGTTAAAGCCATGACTGGCGCAGTGGGTTAAACTTGCTACTGGAATTCTTATCGACTGGAAAGTCAGCAGTTCGAGCCACAGGTCAGGTGAGCTCCCACCATCAGCCCTAGCTTCTGCATACCTAGCTGCTAAAAACAGCAATGTAAGTAGATAAATAGGTACTGCTTTGGCAGGGAGGTAAAAGGCACCCCTGAAAAACATGCCAGCTAATTCGATCAGGAAGGCATCCATGGACAGCAGTCTCCTCAGCATGGAAAATAGAACAGCCCCTCTCCATGGCTGAGTCAATCACAGCCCCCAGATGCTAGAGATGAAGAAGCAGGAAGCCATGAATCTATGAATTGTCTGCCTGTGTTATTAATTGTGACTCCACTCTGAGTCCCCTCGGGGAGATAGAGCAGAATATAAATATGTTCTATTATTATTATTATTATTATTATTATTATTATTATTATCAAATAAAAAAATCATTTCATTAGAAAAGCTCTCCTGCCAGTTTGAGATAAGGATAAGCAGAGACATTGTCATGAGGTAACATTAGCCACTTTAGCACAGAAAATCATTTTAAAGGAAATAATGTATTGAAAATTAGAGATGGTTGGTTGATGATATCATTTGTATATCTGAACAGTATAGCCGGAAGTTTCAATCAGGGGAGATCAGTCTAAAGCAGGGGTAGGGAACCTTTGGCCCTCCAGCTGTGGTGGACTTCAACTCCCACAATTCCTTGAGGCTCGGCATTTGCCCCAAAGGCTTACCTTGGCCCAATGCCGAGCCTCAAGGAATTGTGGGAGTTGAAGTCCACCACAGCTGGAGGGCCAAAGGTTCCCTACCCCTGGTCTAAAGGAAGGCAACATTGGTTTCCTTATGTGAAACCTATGGAGAGGTTTTCTCAAGGTAAGGGAAAGTAGTAGCCATGGAGTTGTGTAAAGACAATAACCATGAAATTAGACAAAATTTAGAAATGGTTTTTGAAACTAATGCTCGAAGGTGAACCAGTGTAAGAATGCTGGATGCTCTGGGCATAATGTCCATATGTGGTATGGCAGAAAAGGTGGTCTAAAGATCAGCAACGTGGAAATTTAAATGAAAACCTAAGTAATATGATTTGTAGATGATATGTAACCACAAAAAAAGCCATTGAACTGTTTCCAAGGGATTCAAAGCTTCTGAATGATATGACAACAGAAGACTATTTGAAAGCTTAAAATAGTTTTTGGTTTTGGTTTTTAAAAATATGAAATCTAAAGATGTAACAGTAATTTGTATCACTCATAATTATTAATTTAATGAGGATTATTTTATTACATTTTAAAGAGAGTAATACTTTCCCTTTTTCTTGTCATTACAGCTAGGATTGTGGCTCAGGTGGCTACTGTATTTTAGCCAAAAAATAACCATATGTGTTTCTTTATTTTCTCTTTCTTCTCCTATCAGTTTATTTTAAAATGTATGTTATTTTGATTCGAAATTAGATTGTCAATGTTATAGTCAATACATTAATAAATTGTGAGAGGAGCAAAAAAAGGAAGAAAAATATTTCTTTTCTATTTGTTCCTTTTTCTTCTTCCTGTAGTTATAATGATTCTGGATGATCTTGAGGCTCTTAGGAACAAAGAGGATAAGAGTGTTATAAAGAAGCTGAAACAGTTGGGATATTATAAAATAAAGGATTTATATAATGAAAAAGATGTACTAATAGAATGGAGTCAGCTAGAACATTTAGGGGAAGAAAGATTTAGGCTAATATTAAGAGGCATTTGGGAAATAATAAAAAAGGAAGAAAGTAATATGGGTGAAAATATAATAGATAGAATATTGAAAGAAAGATCCAGTGAAAAGCAAAAAGGGTTAGGTAAAATATATGGAAGAATATTAGAAGACAGGGATTTTATGTACAAAAGGATGGGAAATAGATGGGAAAAGGAAGGAGGCATAAGGAAAGAAAAAACAGATAGAATAAGGAATGGATTAAATAAAATAAAGATAGAAAAATATAGGGATCTGGAGCAGAAAGTAATAACAAAATGGTGTAGGGCACCAATGCAATTGGCTCATATGATCCAGGGTCTAAATCCAAAATGTTGGCACTGTGGGAGTAGAGAAGACTGGTACTCACATCTATGGTGGGAATGTAAGGAGACACAAAAGTTCTGGAATCAAATCTTCATGAAAATTGAATTATATACAAAAATAAAAAATGATTTAAATATGGAGATTCTCTTAAAAGGGACCTTGGGCCCCCTGCCCGGGACACCACCTGCTCTTTTCCTTGGCTCCCACACGGCTTGGTTGGCCTTCACCGGGGTTATAATGGCAGGCACCAGGTTGCCACACTACGACTTGTTGGCCTACCTGAAGGGATAGCAATGCAGTTTTCTTGTCCGCATGTTTCCACCCACCCTCCCCCTTTGTCCAGATGACTGATGGGGGTGAGCCCTTAAAACACATCTACAGCTATCTCACAACTGTGATGTCTACTGGGCTTCAAATAAACTACCTTTGGGCTCAATTTTACTTGTATTATACATTAAAATATATTTATTCAAAAAAATAGAGAGAGACTGAGAGAGAGAGAGTGAGAGAGTGGTTCTGCCATGTGGTTGGCAGCAATTTTGACCTCACCTCATGGCCGGCAGCCATTTTGTGGGTTGCCGGTGGCCAGGTTTGCCCCGGAGATGGGTGGCCATCTTGCCCCCTTGGGGGAGCATTCTTGAGCCCAGCTCACTAGATATACTGTTGGGGTTCGGCCTGATCCTGATCTGTGTGAACCGGATTCTCTGATAGTTTTTCCAACTGAGCAAGCTCTCCCTGACCCTGTCAGTGTGGAATCTGTTGTTGATGCAGAGGTCAGCGGGGATGAAAATGAAACTCAACAGCTGGAGGAAATTGTTTTGGACGTTAGCCGTGATATCATTAGCTGTGATATCTCTCCACCTGGGTTTTTTAATGAGGACCGAAGAGAACAGATAGTTAGAGACAGAAATGTTTCCCAGTTTCTACGAAGGTCACATCATTTACAGGAGAGACAGGCCCAGGCTTCAAAGTCAAGGGGCGTTTCAAAGAATAGCTTCTTTGGTTTAAGAGGCCTCCTGCCGGGTGCCTCTTTAGATCAAGCAACGTTTGGGACTGTGGCTGTGCCTTGGCAGAATTCCTGTGTTTCATGCCGGTAATCCCAGAGGCTTAGTTATCAAGTTCATGGTTAGTAAAAGACTAACAGGTTCCTGGTTCTTGTATTGTGGCTTTTGAAATTTTGCTCAAGTTCAGAGATTCTACTGACTGCTGTGTTTTTCTGTGGCTTTTTGACTTTGCATTTACCTTACTTTTGTAACCAATTTTTCAGCAATAAACAAGGATTGCTTTTCCTACAGTCCAGTGTGGTGGATTTAATCTTATGGTCTCGTTTCTTGAACTGGGATGCAACACTATTATTACAATGGTCTGTTGGTCTCTTAATCTATTCCCTTAACGATTTAACCTATTATCTTAACAATTTCTCCATAACAATTCCAATTTCAACATTAAATAACATTAAATAAGTTAGATAAATAGTATGTGTTGCCCTCAGTCAGAGAATTTACCTTTGTTGTTGTCATGAGCTTCTTCTGAATTTCCTTTGGGTTTGGTGCTTCCGTGTTCCTAGTTGTTGTTGTTGTTCATTCGTTCAGTCGTCTCCGACTCTTCGTGACTTCATGGACCAGCCCATGCCAGAGCTCTCTGTCGTCCATCACCACCCCCAGATCCTTCAAGGTCATTCCAGTCACTTCAAGGATGCCATCCATCCATCTTGCCCTTGGTCGGCCCCTCTTCCTTTTTCCTTCTACTTTCCCCAGCATAATTGTCTTCTCTAGGCTTTCCTGTCTCCTCATGATGTGACCAAAGTACTTCAACTTTGTCTCTAGTATCCTTCCCTCCAGTGAGCAGTCGGGCTTTATTTCCTGGAGGATGGACTGGTTGGATCTTCTCGCAGTCCAAGGCACTCTCAGCACTTTCCTCCAACACCACAGCTCAAAAGCATCTAGTGATATATTGGTAATGATGGCCATTGTTGGTAATGATGTAGATATGGTAGCTTGCCCTCTTCTCTTTGAGGTGCAGGGGTTGGTTTAATTGTTGTTGTTGTTGTTTATTGTTTTATTTTGTTATTTTGTTGTTGTTCTCTCTTCCCATCTCCCGGCTCTGTTCCTGTTGCCAAGTCTTGAAGCGAACAATCTTGCTTCCTTCCTTTTTTCTTTCTTTCTTTTCCTTGCGATGCTCTCTTCATTTTCCGGCCTTCCTGCTTTACAGCTTTTCTTTGCTTTCTGGCTTTGTCTTGCTTTCTGGTTACCTTTTGGCTTGCCTCCGCCCGCAACAGCCGGCTTGCCTCTGCTGGCCGCCAGAAGGGTCACCTCCGCCAGTAGCCAGCAGCCTCTCCTCCGCAGCAGCCAGCAGCCAGCGGGTTCTCCTCTGCCGGCAGCCAGCCAGTCAGTGGGTTCGCCCCTCTAGCAGCCCCTCGCATCTCCGGCCCTCTTGCTGTGCTGCCGTTTCTCCGCCACTGCTAGTGCTTGTAAATAGGCTAGCCTCAATTCGCAATTCTCTGTTAGTTTGCTTGGTTTCTATGGATAGGTTTCTTAGTATCTTTTCTTCTCTTTTCCCTCTGTTTCCTTTATCCTTCTTTTGAATTTTCTTTCTTTGGTTTAAGTCTGTTAATTTTAAATGGAGGCGGTAGGCTGGATGCCATACCTTTGGGTCGGCGTCCTCATCCCGGGTCTTATCACCAAAGTCCTTGGGCGGGTTGAAGAGGCTTCCAAGGAATCCTCCCTTGCCGCCAGAATGTCCCTGGTGAGTTATTGCCAACCCGACCTTGTCCGTCGTAGTTGGGGAGAAGTAGCAATCTCCCAACCCCTTGGGGGAGGTTTACAGCTCCTTGAGCTCTCAGAGCTTCAAAGGGCTGCTGCAGCTTCCATCTTGCCTCCACCAGAAGTCAACCTTCAAAGAAGAGTTAGTTACCTATCTAGGGGAGATAATGAATAATACTCTGAAGGATGCTGAAATGCCGAAGACCTGGCGTGAGGCATACATATCATTAATCCATAAAGAAAATACCAAACCCACAAAGATGAAAAATTATTGGCCTATCTTCCTTTTGAATTGTGATTATAAAATATTCACAAGCATACTAGCAGAAAGATTCAAAACATTATTAAGAGGGAAAATTAAAGAAGACCAAAGAGGATTTCTCCCAGGTAGGCAGATGAGAGATAATATAAGGGTAATTCTCAATATTGTGGAGTATTATGAAAAAAACCATCAAAAGGAATTAGGATTGCTCTTTCTCAACGCTGAAAAGGCCTTTGATCATACGAATTGGAATTTCCTATTAACCACCTTAAAGGAAATGGACATTGGCTATTCTATATTAAACGCCATAAGGGCCATATATTCGGGACAATCAGCGAAAGTACTAGTAAATGGTTTACACACCGAAGAAGTTGAAATCCAAATAGGGGTGAGACAGGGATACCCCTTATCCCCTCTGTTATTTATACTTGTATTAGAAGTTTTGTTAGAAGACCTAAAAATGGACAAAGAACTTAAAGGGCTTAAAATCAGATCAGAAGAATATAAAATCTTAGCATTCGCGGACGACGTGGTATGTATTACGGAAAACCCAGTGGAGTATATTCAAAAATGGATATCTAAAATTGAAATTTTTGGGAAATTAGCGGAACTCAAGATTAATAGAAATAAAACTATTGGTGAAAGATAATATGGTCAAGTGGGCCAGGGACATAGGCCATTCCATACTGCTAAGCGAATGGGAACAGGTGTGGAAAACCAAGATAAAATTCACTAGAGCCATCAGTATAGTAGAGAACTGGTACAAAGTATTTTATAGATGGCACCTGACACCAGTACAACTTGCCAAATTTAACAAGAACTGTAGCACATTATGTTGGAAGTGTGGGAAGGAAGCGGGAACCTGCTTCCACTTGTACTGGAATTGTAAGAAGATTAAAAAAAATGGCTAATGGTGCACAAACACACACAAAACATCATAAAAACTAAATTTGATATAAAACCGGAATATTATCTACTGAACATAACAGATCTAGAATTGAAGAAGAATGAAGAAAAAATTCTCTTCTACCTATCTTCGGTGGCAAGAATCCTAATAGCACAGAAGTGGAAAAACAAGGAAATTCCATCTAAGGAAAACTGGTTAAAGAAAATAACTGATTTTAAGGACTCAGATAGACTTTCGTATCAATTAGAGGACCAGAATAAGGCTACACAAACTAATTGGAAATACCTGGGAGAATACTTGAAAGATAAAATTAAATTGGACATATAAGGTTCTATGGGCAAGAAGAACAGGAATCTTAACTGGAATGAAAAGAACTATATAGTGAATTGATTACTCCTCTGTGGACTGAACGGAAGCAAACGCACACATGTCTACCCTTTACCCTCCCCCTACCTTCTTTTACCATTTCTACCCTGCTCCTCATTTCTTCCTTCCCTTTCTATCTGTCTTTCCCTCATGGTCTGTCCAAAATTTCATATCTTTCTATCACGATGATTGTTCCCCCTCTTTCACTGTAAAGGAAAATCTTATAAAAATGAAAAAAAGTCTACTTAAAGTGATGGCCCATGAGCAATTGTCAATCCATAAGCTATTGACTGTTGATTCATGGCATGTTTCTGGGCAACAAAGACAGTTGCAGTTAATAGGCACAAACATGATGCTAGTCTTTGGCACTTTAGAAAAAAATGATCCAGTCATCCACATCAAATGATTAGAAAGCACAATTTGAAACTTTCATTCCACAACTTAATTCCAATACAAATCAGGTAAGAAGTACATGCAAACTGACTAAAAGCAAATGGACACTTTAAAAAGGGCTTTATGAAATTAGCCCTAAATCAATAACTGGAAGAAAGGGGTGGCAAAATCTCCTGTGACTGCCTTTCCTGTTATTTAATTTTTCACCCAAGCACTCCAAAAAGGATTTGGAATACCTTTGAGTAAAAGCACAGATTTCTTTTGAGTTTTCATCCATGGTAAGCATTATTTCCTACACAGGGGTATTTATAAAATGGAAATATTTTGCTCCATTTAGCTTACATTTTATGAGTTTCTCAAAGATCTCATTATTATGTAAGTACTTGCATCCCACCCCTGAGGAATAGAGATAGTTTACTTCTAATGCTTTCTCCCTTTCTCCTTCGCTATATTTAAAGAGTTCTCCTGGAAGAAGGGAACAGACCTTGGTGTTCTTGAAGGAAAACATCTAAATTTCCCTTGCCAATGAACAGATACGCCTGAAAGGAGGTAGGGTTCTCTCAATATGAAATATTTTCTTGATGTTAAGTTTTATTTTCTATTGTTATCATGTCTCTCTCTGTCTCTTTTCACATTTAACATGAACACACAATTTCTCCTTTAAAGATTTTGATTTCTTTTTTGCCATTCATCTTAACCAAAATGCTGTTTTGATATCATGTTTACCAAAGAGCACTCTCTTTCCATAATACTGGACCCCTCTCTCACTCACTCTCTTCCTGTCATGCATGTGCATGCTTGTGTGCACTGATACACACACATATTTATGTGCTGCTGCATAAGACAGAACTGGGGGCACCAGATTAGTTCTAATATAGAATTGCTAGAGATGCTAGTTAGTATTTTTCCAGCATGGGAAACATCTCAGATTTATCCCAAACATACTGATTAAACATGCAAAAAACAGATGTAAAGAAGCAGTTATACAACCACAGTAATATTGCAAGGACACATATAACTGAGTTCCCTATAAGTGTGCCTATAAGTGTGGAGACAAACACTTGTGATGAGTGGATTGAATGAATTAAATGCTTGGGCACTTCCAAGACTGAAGACATCATCATAAAAATGAAACCTGGAAAACTGCATTATGGATAACAAAGGAAGTGAAGAATTCATTAGCTTTGGCATGTAAAGTGCTAATGAGAAAACTACTAAACTGATGAGAACTGACCTGAGAACTCTGGCTACCAACAACACATGTTTATATAGTCAAAAACAATAGCTCTTTAAGGTAAAGAAATTAAAAAAAAAAACTATCTGTTCCAAAACTGATGAGGCTTCAGCAAAATCTGAGCTTTTTTTTTATTATTAAACTTTATTTGTACCCCACTAGCATCTCCCGAAAGACTCTATGCGGCTTACAAAGGCCAAGGCCTCAACACACAATATAACAATACAAAACCCAAGGCAAATTAAAAACAATTAAAGCGATATAAACAACAAGTGATAAACAATCCATTAAGACACAATAAAACTGGGCCGGGGCAGAGTAATGGGTACAGGATTAAAAGTGCTGATGTGACAGGAGGTGTATAAGGCTTATAGGGCAAGTGCAGTGTGCAGTGTGCGTCAATCTTAGTTTTAATAAAGTGCTTATGGGACTTGGTATTGGAGGTTTCCTATTCTGGGAAGGCACCTATTGGAGGTTTCCTATTCTGGGAAGCCAGGTCTTCAAGTTCTTTCTGAAGACTGCCAATATAGGGGCCTGTCTAAGATCTTTGGGGAGGGTGTTCCAGAATCGGGGGGCCACCACAGAAAAGGCCCTGTCTCGTGTACCCACCAAACGCGCTTGTGACGCAGGCGGGATCATGAGCAGGGCCTCTCCAGATGACCGAAGTGGCAACAAGAATGATTGACAACTGAGAAATAAAGGGAGAAAATGTGGAGGCCGTGACAGACTTTGTATTTCTAGGTACAAAAATTACTGCAGATGCAGACATCAGCCAGGAAATCAGAAGACGCTTACTTCTTGGGGGGAGAGCAATGTCCAATCTCGATAAAATGGTGAAGAGTAGAGACATCAGACTGGCAAAGAAGATCCGCATAGTCAAAGCAATGGTATTCCCTATAGTAACCTATGGATGTGGAGCTGGACAATAGGGAAGGCTGAGCGAAGGAAGATAGATGCTTTTGAACTGTGGTGCTGGAAGAAAGTTCTGAGAGTTCCTTGGACTGCGAGAAGATCCAACCAGTCCATACTTTAGGAAATAAAGCCCGACTGCACATTGGAGGGAAGGATATTAGAGACAAAGTTGAAGTACTTTGGCCACATCATGAGGAGACAGCAAAGCTTAGAGAAGACAATTAAGCTGGGAAAAATAGAAGGAAAAAGGAAGAGGGGCCGACCAAGGGCAAGATGGATGGATGGCATCCTTGAAGTGACTGGAAGGAACTTGAAGGAACTAGGGATGGTGACGGCTGACAGGGAGTTCTGGTGTGGGCTGGTCCATGAGGTCACGAAGAGTCGGAGACAACTGAATGAATGAACAACAATGCCAAAATAAACCCCATCTATGTTTTACCTAAGCATGAAAATAAGAGAAGAAAAGGACGCCCGACTGTAGATTGATTGTATTGTCGAAGGCTTTCATGGCCGGAATCACTGGGTTGTTGTAGGTTTTTCTGGGCTATATGGCCATGTTCTGGAGGCAATTTTTCTCCTGACGTTTCCCCTGCATCTATGGCAAGCATCCTCAGAGGTACTGAGACCTCACTACCTCTGAGGATGCTTGCCATAGATGCAGGCGAAACGGCAGGAGAAAAATTGCCTCCAGAACATGGCCATATAGCCCGGAAAAACCTACAACAAACCTGTAGATTGATTGTTCATTATTCTGCTGCAGAGCTGGGAAGTAATTTTTCCTTTGTCTGTTTCCTTGCAGGAGTGTGTTCTCCAGAATAAACCTTCGAAATGACAACATTCAGCAAGTCACTGCTCTCTTCTGTGAATGCTTCCTTGGAATATAATGCAACCGAGAATATAATGCATTATAACGAGTCACAAAATGAAAAAACATTCCCTAACAACTGGGCATATCTCGGAAGCATCATCAATAATACACACATTGATAATACATTCCCAGAAATTACCAATTATTCTTATATAATAAGCACCATCTTGTTTCTCATCTGCCTTCCTGGACTTGTAGGGAATGGAATTGTCATTTGGCTTCTTGGCTTCCGTATTAAAAGGACTCCCTTCACCACATACGTTTTGAACCTTGCCATTGCAGATTTTGCTGTGCTCAACAATCAAATTATAGTAGATATAATTTATCTTAACCTTCTTTCAGTTTACTTCAATAACTTCAACTATGAGATATTTATGTTTTCATTCACTACTAGTCAGTACCTCATGACAATCATCAGCATTGACAGATGTGTGTGCCTCTTCTTCCCGCTTTGGTATCGATGTCACCGGCCACCACATTTATCCACCTGTGTGTGTGTCATTGTATGGATCTTCAGCCTCTTAATTACTGCTATAAATCTTTCCACTGGATATGGTATCATAACATACTTACGGTTTGTCTTGAATGCTGTGGTTTGCATGCCCATCATGTGTGTGTCCACTACAGCCATTTTTATTAAATTCAGATTAAGACCAGCACAAAAGAAGGGGAAACTGTTAAGAACCATTTGGCTTACACTTTTCTTCTTCCTCCTTTTGGCTTTTCCATTAAATATAATTCAGGTCCTTTGTCTATTTCATCATCCAACTGAGTATTCACATGAATATGGCTACCTGTGTGTCTTCTTAAACAGTGCCATTAACCCCATGATCTATTATTTGGTGGGAAGAGATAAAAGAGGGAGATCCAGCAAGCAAATCAAGAAAGTGTTTGAGAGACTTTTCAAGGAAGAGGAAGACTGTCGAGAGAATCAGGAAATCTGATCCCAAACACTTGTAAGGACCCTTTAACAAGTTAGTCATTTGTAAATGTATAAGAAAAAGGGATTCTAGTTTTTGCAATGTTTAGAAAGTTTTATTTCTTTCAAAAAGTCAATGAGATATATACACCTGTTTCCAAAGTATGCAAATATTACTGCTTACGATTGCAATGCTGAGTCCCATCTAGCTTTCAAAGATTAAAGCAGTTGTTATTACTACAAGGAAGTAATAGAGATAGTTAAGGCCATGGCTAGCACAGTGGGTTAAACTTGCTACTGGAATTCTTTTTGACCGGAAGATCAGCAGCAGTTTGAGCCACGGGTAGGGGTGAGCTCCTACTATCAGCCCTAGCTTCTGCATACCTACCAGCTAAAATACAGCAATGTAAGTAGATAAATAGGTACTACTTTGGCGGGGAGGTAAAAGGCACCCCTGAAAAACATGTTAGCTAATTCGATCTGGGAGGCATCCATGGGCATCAGCCTCCTCAGCATGGAAAATAGAACAACAGCACCTCCCTATGGCCAAGTCAATCACAGCCCCCAGATGCTGGAGATGAAGAAGCAGGAAGCCATCAATCTATGAATTGTCTGCTTGTGTTATTAATTGTGACTCCACTTAGAGTCCCCTTGGGGAGATTGAGCAGAATATAAATAACCTATGCTCTATTATTATTATTATTATTATTATTATTATTATTATTATTATTATCAAATATTAAAAAATCATTTCATTAGAAAAGCTCTCTTGCCAGTTTGAGATAAGGATAAGCAGAGACATTGTCATGAGGTAACATTAGCCGCTTTAGCACAGAAAATCATTTTGAAGGAAATAATGTATTGGAAATTAGAGATGGTTGGTTGATGATATAATTTGTATATCTGAACAGTATAGCCGGAGGTTTCAATCAAAGGAGATCAATCTAAAGGAAGGCAACATTGGTTTCCTTATGTGAAACCTATGGAGAGGTTTTCCCAAGGTAAGGGAAAGTAGTAGCCATGGAGTTGTATAAAGACAATAACCATGAAATTAGACAAAATTTAGAAATGGTTTTTGAAACTAATGATCGAAGGTGAACCAGTGTAAGAATGCTGGATGCTATGGGCATAATGTCCATATGTGGTATGGCAGAAAAGGTGGTCTAAAGATCAGCAACGTGGAAATTTAAAGGAAAACCTAAGTAATATGATTTGTAGATGATATGTAACCCCAAATAAGCTGTTGAACTGTTTCCAAGGGATTCAAAGCTTCTGAATGATATGACAACAGAAGACTATTTGAATGCTTAAAATAGTTTTTGGTTTTGGTTTTTAAAAATATGAAATCTAAAGATGTAACAGTAATTTGTGTCACTCATAATTGTTAATTTAAGGAGGATTATTTTATTACATTTTAAAGAGAGTAGTACTTTCCCTTGTCATTATAGCTAGGATTGTGGCTCAGGTGGCTACTGTATTTTAGCCAAAAAATAACCATATGTGTTTCTTTATTTTCTCTTTCTTCTCCTATCAGTTTATTTTAAAATGTATGTTATTTTGATTGCAAATTAGATTGTCAATGTTATAGTCAATCCATTAATAAATTGTGAGAGGAGCAAAAAAAGGAAAAAAAATATTTCTTTTCTATTTGTTCCTTTTTTTCCTCCTGTAGTTATAATGATTCTGGATGATCTTAGTAACAAAGAGGATAAGAGTGTTATAAAGAAGCTGAAACAGTTGGAATATTATAAAATAAAGGATTTATATATTGAAAGAGATGTACTAATGGAATGGAGTCAGCTAGAAAGATTAGAGGAAGAAAGATTTAGGCTAATATTAATATTAAGAGGCATTTGGGAACAAATAAAAAAGGAAGAAAGTAATATGGGCGAAAATATAATAGATAGAATATTGAAAGAACGATCCAGTGAAAATCAAAAAGGGTTAGGTAAAATATATGGAAGAATGTTAGAAGACAGGGATTTTATGTATAAAAGGATGGGAAATAGATGGGAAAAGGAAGGAGGCATAAGGAAAGAAAAAACAGATAGAATAAGGAATGGATTAAATAAAATAAAGATAGAAAAATATAGGGATCTGGAGCAGAAAGTAATAACAAAATGGTGTAGGGCACCAATGCAATTGGATCATATGATCCAGAGTCTAAATCCGAAATGTTGGCACTGTGGGAGTAGAGAAGCCTGGTACTCACATCTATGGTGGGAATGTAAGGAGACACAAAAGTTCTGGAATCAAATCTTCATAAAAATTGAATTATATACAAAAATAAAAAAATGATTTAAATATGGAGATTCTCTTAAAAGGAATTTGCGGACACAGTAAAATAAAAGCGCATGAACAAAAATTAGTTATGATGATGTTTAGAGCAGCACATGCTGTGATTGCCTAGGGGTGGAAAGAAAAAAAGAAATGGCTCCTGGGAAAATGGTATGAATATGTGTGGGAACAAGTACAATTGGAAATTATGGACATTATAAGAAATGAAAAACTATGGACAGAAAAGCAGAAGGAAATCAAATAAATATGGAACCCTTTAAAAATTGGATACAAGAAGCTAAACCAGAAGACGATCATTGGATAAAAAACTGGATAGAATGCAAGGATGGCTCGAATAAAGGAAGAAGGGCCAACTTGTCAACGGAGGAGGAGGGAGGGTTAAGGGGTGGAAAGAAAAAATGTATTGAAACTAAAGCAATGTAAAGTAAAGATAAATGTATTACTAATAGTTGTTAACAATACAATAAAGAATTTTAAAAACATGTTGAGGCTCTTAATTTTATCATGTTAGTTATGAAAATGAACATGGGCTTTCTACAAATACACGGCCAAATACAAAAGGGCTACCACAGACTCCAGGACCAGATAGGAATGATGCATTTGAAGGCTGGCATATCCTATTCTGTGGACTGGGGTCTGCTCAAGTTTTTGCTACCAAGTTTGTGCTTAAGATAATTTTTTATCATGTCAGAAGAGACTTGAGAATATATTGCAAGTCTCCTCTGGTGTGAGAGAATCAGCTGTCTGCAAGGACATTGGCCAGGGGATGCCCGGATGTCTTACCATTCTGTAGGAGGTTTCCCTCAAAGCCCCGCATGGGAATCTGGAACTGACAGACTGGAGCTCTCCCCATCTTGTATATTTGAACCACCAACCCTCAGATCTTCAGGACAGCAGTTAAGCTGGCACAGGGGTTTAATCCATTGTGCCATCGCAGCTCTGCTTAAGATGGTGGAAAGACACTGGTGCAAACACCTTCCATCTAGAAATGTATGTCCTCATTGTGAAAAACAATGCAGATCCCGAATAGGTCTCTCTCTACACTTACTTACAGATCCACCACTAAGAACTTGAAAGGCAATCAGAAGTAAGCACCCATAGTAGCAATATAGTAGCACTCTTCTTGTAGAGGGAGGCCAAAGGATATATCACAAGTGACAGTTTCTGTATTAAATGACACCCCTTCTACACTGCCATATAAAATCCGGTTATTATTATTATTATTATTATTATTATTATTATTATTAACTTTATTTGTACCCCGCTAGCATCTCCCGAAGGACTCGATGCGGCTTACACAGGCCGAAGCCTCAAACACAATACAATAGAAAACATAACACAACAATAAACAAAGCAAATCAAAACAATTAAGCAAAATAACAACAATGACAATACATCAATACATCAAGACACTATTAAAACTGGTTCGGCCAGCGCAATGGGGTACAGGGTTAAAAGTGCTGAGATGGCAGGAGGAACGTAGGATTAAAAGTGCGGTGTGCAGCAACATTGGTTGTGCTAAAGTGCTTCAAGGACTTGGGATGGGGGATTCCTAATCTGCGAAGGCACATTGGAACAGCCAAGTTTTTAGGTTCCTTCTGAAAACTGCTAGAGTAGGGGCCTGACGAAGCTCTTTTGGAAGGGCATTCCAAAGTCGGGGGGCCGCCACAGAGAAAGGCCTGTCCCGTGTCCCCACCAAGCGCGCTTGCGACGTAGGTGGGATCACGAGCAGGGCCTCCCCAGATGACCGGAGCGAGCGTGTGGGTTCGTAGATGGAGATGCGGTCACGCAGGTTATGTGTGTAGAACTGGATTATATGGAAGTGTAGACTTATACAATCCAGTTCAAAGCAGATCATGCGATTCTCTACTTTGATAATCTGGATTATACGGCAGTGTAGAAGGGGCCCAAATCCTCTACTGTGAATAAGCAAACCTCCTCTCTTCCTCCAGAAGCATTGGAAGAGGAAGCGGGAATCTCTCTATTTCCCACAGTTTCCTGCTGCATTTTTCTTATTCTGAGGAAAATATTGAGAGACTAAAAATATCTCAGGCAGGATATGAGGAAACAATGGGCTAGATAGGCATAAAATTACTTTATTAAAATGATATTTTTGTTAAAAGCCTCCTCTACATGGGTCAAATGAAAGAGGGGAAGCGTGAATGGACTTTGAGGCATCCACGTGTTGCAGAAGCCAATTAGCCCTACACAGTCTTGTCCCACATTTCTCAAAGTTTGGGAATGTCCTGGAGCTCCCCTAAAGTTCCAGATCCTCCATTTGTCATCTCAAACATTTTCTATGTAAAAAAAATATTTAGAAAATATTATCTACCAATTGGAATTATCTCCAAACCAAGGTCCATATAATGTCTCAACTATGGAGATAAGAAAGTATATAAATTTATAGGACACAATAAAAGATGTTATAATTTATTTCCTCTTTTCCCTCTCCAATATTTTTTTTCATTGTTATTTTGAACAATCATTCACAAACATGCATAAGCATACGAGAAGCTTGGTCTCTCCATGAACACTGAGAAAACCAAAGTTCTCCTCAACAGGCACCAGCCAATCCATCTGCAATGCCAGATATACAGCTTAATGGTGTAATATTAGAAAATGTTAAACATCTCCGCTACCTTGGAAGCCACCTCTCCACAAAAGTTCACATTGACACTGAAATAGAAAACTGTCTGAGCTCTGCAAGTGCTGCATTTTTCTTAATGAAGCAGAGAGTGTTTGAGGATTGGGACATCCGTAGAGATACCAAGGTGCTTGTTTATAAAGCTATTGTCCTCCCAATTGTACTATATGCTTGTGAAACATGGATTGTCTACAGACATAACACTAGACTCCTGGAATGATTCCATCAGCATTGCCTCCAAAAAATCCTGCAAATCTCTTGGGAAGACAGGCGAACAAATGTCAGCATGTTGGAAGAAGCAAAGACCACCAGCATTGAAGCGATGCTCCTCCACCATCAGCTCCGCTGACTGGCCACATTGTCCCAACAACCGATCACTATCTCCCAAAGCAGTTACTCTACTCCCTACTCAAGAACAGGAATTGTAATGTTGGTGAAAAGGAAAAGAGATTTAAAGATGGTTTTAAAGCTAACCTTAAAAACTGTGGCATAAACACTGAGCAATGGGGAACCCTGGACCTTGAGCGTTTTAACTGTAGGTCAGCTGTGACCAGCAGTGCTGCAAAATTTGAAGAGGCACAAATGGAGGGCAAAAGGGAGAAATGTGCCAAGAGAAGGCACGTCAAGCCAACCCTGACCAGGACTGCCTTCCACCTGGAAACCAATGTCATCACTTTGGAAAAACATATGGGTCAAGAATAGGGCTCCACAGCCACCAACAAGATACTTTACTTGGAGGACCATCATCCTCAAGCTATGAGGAATCGCCTAAGTAAGTAAGTAATAATGGAATTTACAACTTGCTTGATTCAAGAGTGCCTATTACAGCCTCATATAGTCAGAGTTTCTGCCATCTAAATTAGATAATTATTATCTTGGCAGCCAGTAAAATAACGTTCTTGTCTTGTGATGTGAAGACAGCAGCTGATAAAGTGAAGAAAGGAAGAATGGGCATGCATTGTTCTTACATTTTGTTGGAGGAACAGCACAATTTCATCCTATTTGGACCAGAGATTTGTACAAAGGCGTGAGCATCTTTTCTTGCAGTGAGAACAGCAAGAACAGCATTGCCTTTTGGAGACTTCAGGTGTGCTTACAGGAGCGTCTCTTCCCATGAACTGTAATTCCAGCACAGAACTCCATAGCACATTTCTTCTCATCACTATATCTGAAGATCCATTCTTTCACTCAGGTATGTGGGGAAGGAGGATCTATTTGAACAGATACACATTGTCATCTGTTACAGTCAATTGGACCTTCCATGAGATGGGCTGATAAATATGCATGAGATCTTTGGGACTGGAACCATGGCCAATGGACCTCTCACCCATCACATCAAGGGCACTGTATGCCTGGAAGTATTTTCAGAAAAATTGGTATAACATGGGTAGCAAGAATGTACTCCATGAAAATTACTCCACCCTCAGGGAGAATTGTTCGTTATTCTGCTGAGGAACTAGAAAGCAATTCTTCATCTGTCTCTTCTCTTATAGGAGCTGGGAAGTAATTTTTCCTTTGTCTGTTTCCTTGTAGGAGTGTGTTTTCCAGAATAAACCTTTGAAATGACAACATTCAGCAAGTCATCATTCTCTTCTGTGAATGCTTCCTTGGAATATAATGTAACCGAGAATATAGTGCATTATAATGGGTCACAAAATGAAAATACATTCCCTGACAATATCATCAGCCTCATCAATCTTCTCATCTGCCTTCCTGGACTTGTAGGGAACGGGATTGTCATTTGGCTTCTTGGCGTCCGTATTAAAAGGACTCCTTTCACCACATACATTTTGAACCTTGCCATTGCAGATTTTGCTGTACTCAACAATGAAATTATAAGAGATATTTTTTCTCTTTTAAGCTGGATTAATAGTAACTTTTTTCCTGTTTACTTTAGTTTCCTTAGCTATGACATATTTATGTTTACATTCACTACTAGTCAGTACCTCATGACAATCATCAGCATTGACAGATGTGTGTGCCTCTTCTTCCCACTTTGGCATCGATGTCACCGGCCACCACATTTATCCACTGCTGTGTGTGTCATTGTATGGATCTTCAGCTTCTTAACCAGTGCTATAGATCTCATTCTCCTTCTCGCTGGATATGCTATCATAACAAACATACAGTTTGTCTTGAATGCTGTGGTTTGCTTGCCCATCATGTGTGTGTCCACTACAGCCATTTTTATTAAATTCAGCTTAAGACCAGCACAAAAGAAGAAGGGAAAACTGTTAAGAACAATTTGGCTTACACTTTTCTTCTTCCTCCTTTTGGCTTTTCCATTAACTTTAGTTGAGGTCCTTTCTCTATTTCGTCATACAACGGAGTATTCGTATGGATATGGGTACATATGTGTCTTCTTAAACAGTGCAATTAACCCTATGATCTATTATTTGATGGGGAGAGATAAAAGAAGGTGTTCCAGCAAGCGAATCAATAAAGTGCTTGAGAAACTTTTCAAGGAAGAGGAAGACTGTTGAAAGAATCAGGAAATCTGATCCCAAACACTTATAAGGACCTTTTACAAGGTAGTTAGTCATTTGTAATTGTACAGTCTCAAATCCAACAATAGACAGGGTATAGGGTTTTTAACTTTAAAAATCCCACCCACTGTCACCAATTGCACAGACTGTTCTTAAGTTCTGCCACCAATTATACAGGTGTGGATGATTATGGATGTAATTAATCTCAGGCCTCAATAGTGTATAAGAATTTGTTATAGAGGAGGCCAATTATTACTTGTAAATTAAGGTAACTGCCACCAACATGAGGTATTGGAAGTACCACCGATGAGACCTGGCTCCACAGACACAGATTAATGGAGATGAGACGGTCTTCAACAAAAGTTAACAAGTTTATTATGTACAAAGCGTATGGTTGCAGGCTGTTAAATAACTTTGAATAACTTATAGAACTTTGTAACTTGGTTTGTAATACAGTCCACTCTTCCAGATGACACAACTCGTGAGTAACTTTTACTGAGGTGAAGCACTTTAATAAACAATGTTTCCTAATGTGAATAGCCTTCCAATTTGATCTTTTCTTGATCAAATCCCTGATCTCTAGTCCTTCCTTGACTAGTGATCTAAACAAGCTTCCTTTAGTCTACTTTAACTAAAGAAACTGGCTAGGTTTCTCCCTTCAGCCTTCTTAGACTGAAAAACCTTCAGCTATTCACACACACTGACTCTCCACTCTCCACTCCCAACTGCCAACTCCAACTGCCTCTTTTTTTCCAAAGATGCACCAAACATCTACTACTTGGCTCCGCCCACTTCTCACTCTCCTGCCTGGTCTCCTTGGCAACCTCACTGTGGATACAACCAGTTAACTCTAGTTTCAGCTACTGTTACCAACACAAATATATTCTAACAGTTAAACATATACATAGTATCAATGACTTCTGCACAGTAATGCATAAGAAAAAATGGATTCTAGATTTAATAATGTTTAGAAAGTATCATTTCCTTTGAACAGTCAATGAGATAGATATACACTTATTTCCAAAGTATGCAAATGTTACTTCTTAATATTACAATGCTCAGTCCCATCTAGCTTTCAAAGATTAAAGCATTTATTAATATAAGGAAGTAAAAAAAACCCCATAAAGTTTGCAGCTAGCACATCGGGTTAGATCACAAATTACTTGAATTCTCGTCAACCAGAAGGTCAGCAGTTCAAGCCGCAGGTTGGGGTGAGCTCCTGCTATCAGCCCCAGCTTCTGTGTACCTTGCAGTTCAAGAACCACAGTGTAGGTAAATAAATAGGTACTACTTTGGTGGTGAAGTAAAAGGCGCCCCTGAAAAACATGCCAGCTAATTTGATCCGGAAGGTATCCATGGACTTCAGCCTCTTCTGCATGGCAAATGAAACAACAGCACCTCCTCATGGCTGAGTCAAGCACAGCCTCCAGATGCCAGAGATGAAAAAGCAGGAAGCCTTGCCTTGATGTATTGTCTGTCTGTGTTATTCATTGTAAAATTGTGATGGAATGGAATGTTTGCTTTTATGTATTCTGTAAACTGCTCCGAGTGCCCTTGGGGAAATAGAGTGGAATGTAAATAAAGTATGTTATATTATTATTATTATTATTATTATTATTATTATTATTATTATTTGAAACACAATAAGATTGGGTCACAGCAAACAAGACCACTATGCTTATTATTATTATTCATACAAAAAATAAAAGTAAGTTTGACATAAGGATAAGCAGAGACATTGTCATAAGGTAACTTTCGCCACTTTAGCACAGAAAATCATGTTTAAGGAAATAATGTATTGAAAATTAGAGATGGTAGGTTAATGATATCATTTGTATATTTGAATAGTAGTGTCGGAGGTTTTAATCAAGGGAGATCCATATTAAGAAAGCCAAAAAATTAATTGGTTTGTTTGTGTGAAACCTACAGATCTCTTTTACGGAGATAAAAGAAACATAATTGCCATGGAGTTGTGTAGAGACAATATCTGTGAAATTAGACAAAATCTATAAATAGTTTTTGAAACTAGTGATTGAAGATGAACCAATGTAAGAATGCCGTTTGCTCTGGGCATAATGTCCATGGGAGAAAATGTGGTCAAAAGATCAACAATTTACTTTTGTGTGGTAATTTAAATGAAAACCTAAGTTATATGATTTATAAATTTGGTTTGATGCCAAATAAGTAGTGGTGTCCAAAGGTTTCATATCTTCTAATGGATATGCCAATATGCCAACAGAAGACTATTTGAAAGATTGAAATGGTTTTTGGTTTTGGTTTTTTAAAAATATGAAATCTAAAGATGTAACAGTAATTTATGTCTCTCATAATTATTAATTTAAGGAGGATTATATCATTACAATGGTATGGTATAACCATGGTATCAAAGCCATGGTATTCCCTGTAGTAACCTACGGATGTGAGAGCTGGACCTTAGGGAAGGCTGAGCGAAGAAAGATCGATGCTTTTGAGCTGTGGTGTTGGAGGAAAGTTCTGAGTGTGCCTTGGACTGCGAGAAGATCCAACCAGTCCATCCTGCTCACTGGAAGGAAGGATACTAGAGACAAAGTTGAAGTACTTTGGCCACATCATGAGGAGACAGCAAAGCCTAGAGAAGACAATTATGCTGGGAAAAGTGGAAGGCAAAAGGAAGAGGGGCCGACCAAGGGCAAGATGGATGGATGGCATCCTTGAAGTGACTGGACTGACCTTGAAGGAGCTGGGGGTGGTGACGGCCGACAGGGAGCTCTGGCGTGGGCTGGTCCATGAGATCACGAAGAGTCGGAAATGACTGAACGAATGAACAACAACATTTCATTACATAATATTGTAATATTTCCCTTTTTCTTGTCTTTACAGCTAGGATTATGGCTCAGGTGGCTACTGTATTTTAGTTATATATGTTTTTCTTTTTCTTCTCTTTCTTCCTTTTAATCTCCTATGAATTTTGTATAAGTTTATTTTCAAATGCATATTATTTTGATTGTAGGTTAGATTGCCAATGTTAAAATGAATCCATCAATAAATTGTAAGGGGAGCAAAAAAAGGAAGAAATACTCATCTTCTGATTGTTCCTCTTTCTTCTTCCTATTGTTGTAATGACACTGGGCAATTTTGAGGCTCTTAGTTTTATAATTTTAGTTATGAAAATGAACATGAGCTTTATATAAATACATGGCCAAAGACAAAAGGGCTACCACAGGCACTTGAACTAGGATCAGATAGAAATTATGTATTTGAATGTTGGCATATCCTATTCTGTCAGACTGGGATCAGCTCAAGTTCATACCACCAAGTTTGTGCTTAAGATGGTGAAAAGCCATTGATGCAAACATGGGTTTATTGGAGATAAATAAATGAAATATGAATTAATAAATAATTGATGAACAAACAAATAAAGAAAGAGTGCCACTAGTGGTCTATTTCGGAATAATTCCATATACTTTCCATTTGTTTCAGAGCCAGAGCTCTATTATAAATCACAGGCATTGATCCCATCCCAGGTTTACAGACTAACAGATCCCATCCCCGACTTACAGAAAAGCATCTCTTAGGTGGCTGGACTGCTCACGTTGTCCACATGCCTGATCATCATCTCCCGAACTAGTGATTTTACTCTCAGCTCAAAAACAGAATGTTGGTGGACAACAAAAGATATTTAAAGATGTGCTTAAAGTTGACCTACAGAAATTTGGCATACATACTGAGAACTGGGAAGTCCTGGGCCCTGAGTGTTGAAACTGGAAGTGTTACTAACTGTGCTATGAAGTTTGAACGAAAAACCATGCCAAGAGGAAGGCACATCAAGCAAACCCTTGTTGGGACCACCTTTCATCTTGAAATGTATGCTGAAAAACTTACAAACCCACCACCAAGATCATACACTTGGAAGGCAATCATACTCAGCCAGGAGTAATCAACTATAATAATAATATAGTAGCACTCTTCTTGTAGAGTGAGGCCAGAGCATATATCACAAGTTATAGTCTTCATATTAAATGAGGCACCTTCTACAATGCCAAATAAAACCTGATTATCTGCTTTGAACTGAATTATATGGCCATGTAGACTCATATATTGCTGTTCAAACAGATAGTGTGGATTATCTGATTTGAGAATGAATCTGGATTATACAGCAGTGTAGAAGGGGCCTGAATCCTCTACTGTGAAGAAGCAAACTTCCCCTTTTCCTCTAGAAGCATTGGAAGAAGAAGTTGAAATCTCTCTATTTCCCACAGTCTCTTGTTGCAGTTTTCTTGCTCTGAGAAAAATATTGAGGGACTAAAAATACCTCAGGCAGGAGAAGAGGAAACAATGGACTAGATAGGCACAAAATTAATTTATGAAAAGGATGATTTTTGTCAAAGGCCTCCTCTACACAGGTCAAATGAAAGAGGACAAGAGTGAATGTACTATTAGGTATGAAGCCAATTAACCCTACAGCCTTGTCCCATGTTCTCCAAAGTTAGGGAATGTCCTGGAGCTCCCCTAATGTTCCAGATCCTCTATTTCTCACCTGAAACATTTTCTCTGTGTTGAAAATATTATCTACCAATTGGAATTATCTCCAAACCAAGATCCATATAATGTCTCAACAATGGAGATAAGAAAGCATACGCATTTTATAGGACGTGTTAAAAGTTGTTACCATTAATTCTCACTCCCCCCCCATATGGAATTGACAACTTGCTAATAATGGAATTGACAACTTGCTTGACTCAAGAGCCTCATGTAGTCAGAGTTTCTGCCTTTAAACTCAGATGTTATCTTGATAGCCAGTAAAATAACATTCTTGTCTTGTGATGTGAACACAGCAACTGATGAAGTGAAGAAAGGACATGCATTGTTCTTCTTACATTTTGTTGAAGGAACAGCACAATTTCATCCCATGAATTTCGTGCAAAGGCATGAGCATATTTTCTTGCAGTGATTTTGAAGAACAGCAAGAACAGTGTTGCTTTATGGAGATTTGAGGTGTGCTTGCTTACAGGAGCGTCTCTTCCCACAACTTGTCATTCCAACACAGTACTCCATAGCATATTTCTTCTCATCATCTGAAGCTATATCCATTATTTCATTCAGGTATGTGGGGAAAGAGGGTCTTTTTGCACAAACAGACTCAATGACAACTGTTACAGTCACCTGGACCTTCCATAGGATGGGTTGATAAATCTGCATGAGATCTTTGGAACTGGAACCATGGCCAATGGACATGAGAAAGGACTGAAAAAAAATTATGGTTTCATTTTGTCAGCCTTAGGCAGTTTCCTTAGAAAGTTTCAGCCAGGCTCAGATTTTGGTGACCTTTGCTCTGGGTGCTTATACTATTAGCATTATTTTAATGCTTAAGCACAGACTTACACACATATCTCTGAGGTCTTCATAAACAGAGAGAGTTCTCTTGCAGTCTCTCGCATGCATAAACCCTTTCCAGTTATTCAAATACATTCAAATATCATCACTAGAAACAGACAAATTCCAGTTCTTATGTCCACTGCTATTGACCTCTAGTGGCACAGAGAGGATGGGTTTAGCAAATTCATCTGGTGCAGCCCCTACCCCCAAAGAGCCACTTTATTTCCCTGACGCAACACAGAAATTGGTAAGACACAATGGAATCAGCATAGGCTATATATCAGTACGGGATATCTCATAATGTCCATATATACAAATGTTGATACTTGATATTCGTTATACTTGACCATATAAAGTGAAGATTTCACATGAGATTTCACTTGTGGAAAAATATTTTGAAACACAGAGGAAATTTGAGATGCATTCCGTGAAAGGGGCTGGACCTAGATCTTGAATGTTGGTTTTCCTGATAATGGATTTCCTGAACATGTCATTGCTTCACCAATCTATCCCCCACCCCCCATTGTAGAATAATATAAAGCACCTCTCTGATTTTTTTCATATCCGAAGCTGTTTTCTCACTGCTGGATGGAGAACTTCCTTTGGTAGCAGAGAACCAACTATTTTAAAGGTTGTCATAGGGAAGTGGAAGCAGCTTGTTTTTTGCTGTCATGGAAACTAGGACTTGGAGCAATGGGTTCAAATTACAGGAAAGGAGATTCCATCTGAACATGAGAGCTGCTGACAGTTGAACTCTCTGCCTTGAAGTGTGATGGAGGCTCCTTCCTTGGAGGCATTTAAACAGAGGCTGGATAGCCATCTGTCAGAGATACTTTGAATGGCTGGAGGTTGGAGGTTGGAGGTTGGACTAAATGGTCCATGTTTTCCCTACCAACTGCATTATTTCATGATTCTGTTTTTCTAAATCCAAAACCCCTGAAGGACCTCAGGTCTCACTTTAACAAAAATAGACTCATTAACTAAATAATAGAATGGATACATTCTAATGTCCAGGGCATCACTCACCAACACTCTACTCTTGACCCCGGGGAGGGGGGAAGGTGCTGCCATACCTTTCCCCATTTCCTCCTACAACAAATATATAGTGGCAGCATAGATGACTTGATGGTGCAACTTCCTATTTCCAAGGTACGAGTGATGGTCCGCCCTCATCAGAAGCCTGATTGTTACTTCCTAAGTAGTGCAGACATTCTGCTACCATTTGAATCTATGACTAGAAGTAGAGCTGGACCTAGAAAGCCCCCTCACCCACCGGAACAAGGGCACTGTATGCAATGAAGTATGTTCAGAAAAATTGTTATAAGACAGTAAGAAAGTACTCCATGAAAATGACTCCAGCCTGTGGATGAATTGTTCATTATTCCACAAAGGAAAGTAATTCTTCCTCTGTCTCTTCTCTTTTAGGAGCATCTATTCCAAAATAAACCCCCATCTATGATTTACCTAAACATGAATATAAGAGAAGAGAGAGACTCAAGACTGTAGATTGATTGTCCTTTATTCTGCTACAGAGCTGGAAAGTAATTTTTCTTTTGTCTCTTCCCTTGTAGGATTTGTGTGTACTCCAGAATAAACCTTCAAAATGCCAGCATTCAGCAAGTCACTGTTCTCTTCTCTGAATGAATCTTTGGAATATAATTAATCTGATTATATAACAGATTATAATGATTCACAAAATGATAATACATTCCTAGACATTACCAATTATATTTATATAATAAGCATCATTTCACTTCTCATCTGCCTTCCTGGACTTGTAGGGAATGGGATTGTCATTTGGCTTCTTGGCTTCCGTATTAAAAGGACTCCCTTCACCACATACGTTTTGAACCTTGCCATTGCAGATTTTGCTGTGCTCATCAATGAAATTATTACAGATGTATTTATCTTAAATAATCCTAACTTTTTTCCTTATTACTTCTATTTCTTCAGCCATGCCATATTTATATTTACATTCACTACTAGTCAGTATTTCATGGCAATCATCAGCATTGACAGATGTGTGTGCCTCTTCTTTCCACTTTGGCATCGATGTCACCGGCCACCACATTTATCAACCTGTGTGTGTGTCATTGTATGGATCCTCAGCTTCATAACTACTTTTATTACTCTCTCTCTCCTTTTCTATGAATATGTAATCATCGCGTACTTCCAGTTTTTCTTGAATGCTGTGGTTTGCATGCCCATCATGTGTGTGTCCACTGTAGCCATGTTTATTAAATTCTGCTTAAGAGCACCACAAAAGAAGAAGAGGAAACTGTTAAGAACCATTTGGCTTACGCTTTTCTTCTTCCTTCTTTTTGGTGTTCCAATTAATACAATTCAGATTCTTTCTCTAACCCATCTTCAAACTCTATATTTGTATGGATATGTCCACATATGTCTCCTCTTAAACAGTGCCATTAACCCCATGATCTATTACTTGATGGGAAGAGATAAAAGAGGGAGATCCAGCAAGCAAATTAAGAAAGTGCTTGAGAAACTTTTCAAGGAAGAGGAAGATTGTACAGAGAATCAGGAAATGTGATCCCACACACTTATAAGGACCCTTTAACAAGGTAGTTCGTCATTTGTAATGCGTAAGAAAAAGTGGATTCTAGATTTAGTAATGTTTAGAAAGTATTAATTCCTTTGACAAGTCAATGAGATATATACCCTTATTTCCATAGTATGCAAATGTTGCTTCTTAAGATTGCAATGCTCAGTCCCATATAGCTTTCCAAGATTAAAGCAGTTGTTATTAATACAAGGAAGTGATAAAAATAGTTAAGGCCACAGCTAGCACAGCGGGTTAAACCAGAAATCTTGTCAACCAGAAGGTCAGCAGTTGGAGCCGCAGGCCAGGGTGAGCTCCTTCCAACAGCCCTAACTTCTATGGGGAGGCAAAAGGCACCCCTGAAAAACTTGCCAGCTAATTCAATCAGGAAGTCATCTATGGAAAATGGAACATCAGCACCTCCCCATGGCCGAGTCAAGCACAGCCTCCAGATGCCGGAGATGAAGAAGTGGGAAGCTTTGCCTCTATGTCTTGTCTGTCTCTGTTATTAATTGTGATGGCATGGAAGGTTTGCCTTGTATGTATTCTGCAATCTGCTCTGAATCCCCTTGAGGAGATAAAGCAGAATAAAAATAAAGTATGTTACATTATTGTTATTATTGTTATTCATACCAAGCATAAACAACATTTCATTAGAAAGTCTGCCCTGCAAGTTTGACATAAGGATAAGCAGAGACATTGTCATAAGATAACATTAGCACAGAAAATCATTTTTAAGGAAAGGATGTGCTGAAAATTAGAGATGGTTGGTTGATAATATCATTTGTATATTTGAACCTTATAGTCAGAGGTTTCAATCAAGGGAGATAAACCTTAAGGAAGGCAAAGAACTTCATTGGTTTGCTTATGTGACACCTAAGGATGGGTTTTCTCAAGATAAGGGAAATGTAGCCGTGGAGTTGTGTATAGACAATAACCACAGAGTTAAACAAAATCATAGAATCATAGAATCAAAGAGTTGGAAGAGACCTCATGGGCCATCCAGTCCAACCCCCTGCCAAGAAGCAGGACTATTGCATTCAAATCACCCCTGACAGATGGCCATCCAGCCTCTGTTTAAAAGCTTCCAAAGAAGTAGCCTCCACCACACTCCGGGGCAGAGAGTTCCACTGCTGAACGGCTCTCACAGTCAGGAAGTTCTTCTTCATGTTCAGATGGAATCTCCTCTCTTGTAGTTTGAAGCCAATAGAAAATCTATAAATAGTTTTTGAAAGTAGTGATTGGAGATGAACCAATATAAGAATGATGTTTGTTCTGGGCATAATGTCCATATGTGGTATGGGAGAAAAGATGGTCAAAAGATCAACAATTAACTTTTGTGTGGGCATTTAAATGAAAACCTAAGCAATATGATTTATAGATTAGGTGTAATCCCAAATAAACTGATGAAATGTTTCCAAAGCTTTCAAAGCTTAAAGGATATGCCAACAGAAGACTATTTAAAAGACTGAAATGGTTTTTGGTTTTGATTTTTAAAAAGATGAATTTAGATTTCATCTTTTTAAAAACCAAAACCAAAAACCATTTCTTTAGATAACAATAATTTGTGTCTCTCTTGATTATTAATTTAAGTAGGATTATGTCATTACATTTTAAAGGGAGTAATATTTTCCCTTTTTCTTGTCATTACAGCTAGGATTGTGGCTCAGGTGGCTGGCTACTGTATTTTAGCTATATACGTATGTTTTTCTTTCTTTTCTCTTTAATCTCCTATGTGTTTATTTTTAAATGTATATTAATTTGATTGTAAATTAGAATGCCAATGTTAAAATCAATCTATCAATAAATTGTGAGTGGAGCGATAAAGAAAGAAGTAACTGTGTTCTGTTTGTTCTTTTTTCTTCTTCCTATAGTTATAATGACACTGGGTGATCTTGAAGCTTTTAGTTTTATCATGTTAGTTATGAAAATGAACATGGGCTTTCTACAAATTCACTGCCAAAGACAAAAGGGCTACCACAGACTCTTGGACCAGATAGGAATGATGCATTTGAAGGCTATCATATTCTATTCTGTCAGGTGGGGGGGGGGGGATCTCAAGTTCATGCCACCAAGTATGTGCTTAAGATGGTGAAAAGCCATTGGTGCAAACATGGGTTTATTGGAGGTTAATAAATTAAATTATAAATAAATAAATAAATAAATAATTGATGAATGAACAAATAAAGAATGAGTGCCATTAGTGGTCCCTCACAAAAGAAATCCATATACCTTTCCAGTTGTTAGCAAGCAAGGACTCTACTATAGAATCCATTAGTTACGGGCACTGAGCCCATCCCAGACTTACAGAAAAGTATTTCTCAGCTGGCTGAACTGGCCAAGACATCCAAATGTCTGATCGCCATCTCCCAAAGTAGTGATATTACTCTCAGTTCACAAACAGAATGTTGGTGGACAACAAAAGAAATTTAAAAATGGGCTTAATGTTGACCGACAGAAATTTGGCATACACACCGAGAACTGGGAAGTTCTGGCTCCCGAGTGTTGGAACTGGAAGTGTTACTAACTGTGCTATGAAGTTTGAATGAATAAAGGAAAAAACATGCCAAGGGGAAGACACATCAAGCAAACCCTTGTTGAGACCACCTTCCATCTAGAAATGTATGTCCTCATTGTGAAAAACAATGCAGATCCTTAATAGGTCTCTCCAATCAATTACAAACCCACCACCAAGATCCTACACTTGGAAAGCAACCATACTCGGCCAGTAATCGACAATAATAATAATAATAATAATAATAATAATAATAATAATAATATAGTAGCACTCTTCTCGTAGAGTGAGGCCAGAGGATATATCACAAGTGGTAGTCTTCATACTAAATGAGGCCCTTCTACACTGCCAAATAAAATGCAATTATCTGCTTTGAACTGGATTATATGGCCATGTAGACTCATATATTGCAGTTCAAAGCAGATAATGTGGATTATCTGATTTGATAATCTGGATTATACAGCAGTGTAGAAGGGGCCTGAATCCTCTACTGTGATGAAACAAACCTCCCCTCTTCCTCTAGAAGCATTGGAAGTGGAAGATGAAATCCCTCTATTTACCACAGTCTCTAACTGCACTTTTCTTATTCTGAGAAAAATATTGAGAGACTGAAATATCTCAGGCAGGAGAAGATGAAACAATGGACTACATAAGCACAACATTAATTTATGAAAAGGATTATTTTTGTCAAGGCCTCCTCTACACGGGCCAATTTTTTCTTCTTCTTTTTTTTGCTGTGTCAGGAGCGACTTCAGAAACTGCAAGTCACTTCTGGTGTGAGAGAATTGGCCATCTGCAAGGACGTTGCCCAGAGGACACCCAGATGATTTGATGTTTTTATCATCCTTGTGGGAGGCTTCTCTCATGTCCCGACTTTGGGGAGATAGAGCTGACAGAGGGAGCTCGTCCGCCTCTCCCCGGATTCAAACCTGGGACCTGTCGGCCTTCAGTCTTGCCGGCACAGGAGTTTAACCCACTGCTCCACTGGGCCAAATGAAAGAGGACAAGAGTGAATGCACAATGAGGTATGAAGCCAATTAACCCTACAGTCTTGTCCCACATTCTCCAAAGATAGGGAATGCCCTGGAACTCCCCTAACATTCCAGATCCTCAATTTGTCACCTGAAGCATTTTCTATGTGTTGAAATTATTATCTACCAATTGGAATTATCTCCAAACCAAGATCCATATAATGTCTCAACTATGGAGATAAGAAAGCATACACATTTTATAGGACGTGTTAAAAGTTGTTATCAATAATTCACTCTTCTCCCCCCCCCCATATTTTTTATTATTGTTCTGAACAATCATGCTCAGAAATGTGTATCGAATAATGGAATTGACAAGTTGCTTGACTCAAGAGTGCCTACTACAGCCTCACTTAGTTAGTTTCTGCCTTTAAACTCAGATGTTATCTTGATTGCCAGTAAAATACTGTTCTTGTCTTGTGATGTGAACACTGCAACTGATGAAGTGAAGAAAGGAAGAATGGGCATGCATTGTTCTTCTTACATTTTGTTGAAAGGACAGCACAATTTCATCCCATTCGGACTTGAATTTTGTGCAAAGGCATGAGCATATTTTCTTGATATTGAAGAACAACAAGAACAGTGTTGCCGTATGGAGATTTGAGGTGTGCTTACAGGAGTGTCTCTTCCCATAACCTGTCTTTCCAGCACAGAACTCCATAGCAAATTTCTTCTCATCACTATATCTGAAGATATATCCATTCTTTCACTCAGGTATGTGGGGAAGGAGGGTCTTTTTGCACAGAGACTCAATGACAACTGTTACAGTCAACTGGACCTTCCATAGAATGGGTTGATAAATCTGCATGAGATCTTTGGGACTGGAAACATGGTCAATGGACATGAGAAAGGAATGAAAAAATATATGGTTTGAGTTTATCACCCTTAGGCAGTTTTACTTGGAAGGTTTTAGCTAGGCTAAGATTTTGATGACCTTTGCACTGGGCACTTATACTATTAGCATTATTTTAATGCTTAAGCACAGACTTACACACATTTCTCTGAGGTCTACATAAACAGAGAGAGTTCGCTTGCATTTTCTCTCATGCATAAACCCTTTCCAGTTATTCAAATACATACTTAGATAGAAAGTCCTAGAAACAGTCCAAATGCACTGCTCCTCACATCAACAAACGATTGAGCATTGCTATTCTTTCTTCATTCCCAATAAGCTTGCTATCTGCTGTTCCTGATAGTAATACACAAAGCAATGGATTCAAGCTAATGGGAAATTCCAACTAAGGTTAAGAACTTCCTGATGGTAAGAGCTGTTTGGCAGTGGGAGATGCTGCCTAGGAGTGTAGAGTAATTTACTTCTTTGCAAGTTTTTAAGCAGAGGCTGAATGGCCAGCCGTTGGAAGAGCTTGGGTTGTGTATTCCTGCTTGGCAAAATGGAGGTTGGACTGGATGGTCCTTGGGACCTTTTTCAGCTCTATGGACCAAGTTGTTCAGAAGTGTGGCTTGCAACTAAATATCTGCTTGGAAGTTGTTTCTGATTTAGGGCAACTGAAACTCTCATGGGGTTTTCATAGAATCATAGAATCAAAGAGTTGGAAGAAACCAGACTACCTCTGGTTGTTCTTTTAATATGATTTTGTTGTCTCTACTTTGTTATCATCCTTAACAGTTCCTCAAAAGTGATCTCTTCATTCTCACCACTTCCCTATACAATGATCTTTTTGTGATCACATTAAAACTTTTTGTTAAGGTGGAGACATGTTAAGAACGTATATAGGTATTCAAGATACTTTATCATATGATATTACTGTGTCCTTTTTGCAACATCTTGTTTGATAAAGGAGTCTGGAGATATCAAAAGCTGGCCAACTCTTTTAAATGTCCCTCATTGATATGGAAATAAAACAAAAGGGATTAAAATGTGAACAAAATTATACAGATCAGAAGAAATACACTCGACTTGGTCTTTTTGTTTTGCCCATCAAGGCTTGCTTAAATGATGAAGCAGGACTGATCATGAGGGGTGTGCAAAATATTATTTTAGTGTCTTGGATTCCAGCAATTTGAGAGATTCTGGTGTCTTGGATTCCAGCAATTCAAGAGATTCATCTGCTGAATGCATGAAAATGATTCTGGTGGGGAGCAGCCAAAGCTTTAGCCAAAAGGGATCCGAATAACTAGATCTTTTTGGCTAAAGGGGGCTAATGGGGCTTAGTAGCACTGTACCTGACACAGAGGAGGTGTGTGGGTACGACAGCCTCACAAATCAGGCAACCTGTGGCTCCTCCTGTTTTCTTACCAGACAGGTTCCTCCATCCCTTCCTCATGACCCCCCCCCCCCCTTGTGTCTGCTTGAGGCAAATTGCAATTCTCATTCCTAGTGGCACTTCGTGTGGGAAAGACAATGGCCGATTCCAACCTGCCCAATTCTGCATTCCTGGAATTATGGTAAACGGTATTGTACAAAGTGTAAACATCTGTCATTAGAACTTCCTGACTGTAAGAGCTGTTCACCATTGGAACTCTCTGCCTCAGAGTGTCGTGCAAGCTCTTTCCTTGGAGGAAGGAGCTGGATGGACATCTGCCAGAGGTACTTTGATTATGCTTTTCCTGCATAGCTGGGAGTTGGACTATATGATCCATGTGGTCTGTTCCAACTGTATTATTCTGTGATTGTATGATTCTAAGTCCAAAATACCTGGAGGGCCACCTGGCTCAAAATGACACAGACTGAAAGAGACTTATTAACTAACTAATGGGACAGATACATTCTACAGCATCACTCCCCAACATTCTACTCTTGACCCTGGGGAGGGGGGAAGGTGCTGCCATACTTTTCCCCAGCTGCTCATCCTACAAATATATAGTCACAGCACAGATGACTTGATAGTGCAACTCCATCTTCCTGAGCACTAGTGACAGTCCACCCTCATCATAAGCCTGATTATTACTTCTTAAGTTGTGCAGACTTTCTGCTACCCTTTGTATCAGTGACTAGAAGCAGAGCTGGACCAAGAAAGCCCCCTCACCCACCACAACAAGGGCACTGTATGCCTGGAAGTATTTTCAGAAAAGTTGGTATAACACAGGCAGCAAGTAAGTACTCCATGAAAATTACTCCACCTTGAAGGTTCACTGTTCATTATTCTGCTGACAGCAATTCTTCCTCTGTCTCTTCTCTTATAGGAGCATCTACTCCAAAATAAACCTCTAATTATGCTTTACCTAAGCATGAATATAAGGGAAGAAAAAGACTCCAGGCTGTAGATTGATTGTTCTTTATTCTGCTGCAGAGATGAAAAGTAATTTTTCTTTTGTCTCTTCCCTTGTAGGATTGTGTGTACTCCAAATAAACCTTCGGGATGACAACACTCAGCAAGTCACTGTTCTCTTCTCTGAATGAATCTTTGGAATATAATGAATCTGATTATTTAACAGTTTATAATGATTCACAAAATGGAGATACATTCTCTGACAACTGGGCTGATGGTTTCTATATCATAAGCCTTATCAATCTTCTCATCTGCCTTCCTGGACTTGTAGGGAACGGGACTGTCATTTGGCTTCTTGGCTTCCGTATTAAAAGGACTCCCTTTACCACATACATTTTGAACCTTGCCATTGCAGATTTTGCTGTGCTCAGTAATGAAATTATTAGAGATATATATTCTCTTTTAAACTGGATTAATCCTATCTTTTATTTTCTTTACTTCAATATATTCTACCTTTGGATCTTTCTGTTTACCTTCACTGCTAGTCAGTACCTCATGACAATCATCAGCATTGACAGATGTGTGTGCCTCTTCTTCCCACTCTGGCATCGATGTCACCGGCCACCACATTTATCAACCTGTGTGTGTGTCATTGTATGGATCCTCGGCGGCTTAACTCCTGCTATGACTTTCACTCTTATTTTCTATGAATATGTTATCACCGCGTACTTCCAGTTTTTCTTAAATGCTGTGGTTTGCATGCCCATCATGTGTGTGTCCACTATAGCCATGTTTATTAAATTCTGCTTAAGACCACCACAAAAGAAGAAGGGGAAACTGTTAAGAACCATTTGGATTACACTTTTCTTCTTCCTCCTCTTTGCTTTTCCATTTAATATCATGCACCTTTTTCCTGTATTACTTCATCAAACTAAGTATTCGTATGGATATGGCTACATTAGTGTCTTCTTAAACAGTGCCATTAACCCCATGATCTATTATTTGGTGGGAAGAGATAAAAGAGGGAGATCCAGCAAGCAAATCAATAAAGTGCTTGAGAAACTTTTCAAGGAAGAGGAAGACTGTCGAGAGAATCAGGAAATCTGATCCCAAACACTTATAAGGACCCTTTAACAAGGTAGTTAATCATTTGTCATGCATAAGAAAAGATGGATTCTAGATGTAGCAATGTTTAGAAAGCATTATTTCCTTTGAAAAGTCAATGAGATATATGCACTTATATCCAAAGTATGCAAATGTTACTTCTTAAGATTGCAATTTTCATTCCCACCTAGCTTTCAAAGATTAAAGCAGTAGTTATTAATACAAGGAAGGAATAAAAACAATTAAGGCTGCAGCTAGCACAGCGGGTTAAACTGCCAGCTACTGGGAATCTTGTTAATTGGAAGATCAGCAGGTCAAGCCATGGGTCGGGGTAAGCTCCTGCTATCAGCCCTAGCTGCTGTGTACCTTGCGGCTCGAAAACCCCAATGTAGCTAAATAAATAGGTACTGCTTTGGTGGTGAAGTAAAAGGCACCCCTTAAAAACATGCCAGCTAATTCGATCAGGAAGGCATCCATGGTCTTCATCCTCTTCTGCATGGAAAATGAAACAACAGCACCTCCCCATGGCTGAGTCAAGCACAGCCTCCAGGTGCCAGTGATGAAAAAGCAGTAAGCCTTGCCTTGGTGTATTGTCTGTCTGTGTTATTCATTGTGAAATTTTGACAGCATGGAATGTTTTCTTTTATGTATTCTGTAAACTGTTCCGAGTGCCCCTGGGGAGATGAATATAAATAAAGTATGTTATAATATTATTATTTGAAACACAATAAGATTGGGACACAGCAAACAAGATCACTATGCTTATTATTATTATTCATACCAAATATAAAAATCCTTTCATTACAAAGGATCTCCTTCAAGTTAAGGATAAGCAGAGACATTGTCATAAGGTAACATTAGCTACTAGGCCTGTTTGATCAAGAAAAAATTTGTTTCTAAAATCAATTTGTAATTGGGGTGTTTTTTTGTTTCGATATTTAAAATATTTACAAAACTTTCCAAAAATGTTTTGTTATTTACGAAATTTCGTAAATATTTACAAAACATTTTGTAAGTGTGAATGTTGCAGTTGGTCACCTTGATTAGCATTGAATGGCTTTCATTTCTCCCACCCTGGACATTCCATAGATATTAGATAAACTCCATTTGCCTAGTTTCCAACAGACCTCTGAGGATGCCTGCCATAGATGTGGGCAAAATGTCAGGAGAGAATGCTTCTGGAACATGGTCAACATACAGCCCTGAAAACTGAAAAGAAAACTCACAAGAGCCTGGATGCAGCCTTCAAGATGGTATTGGTCTCCCTGCGCTCCGGCTCCGGCTCCTGCGCCCTCCTCCTCCTCCTCCCAGCTGTGTTGCAGGAAGCGCTCACCCTTACAACCGGCCTCCGCGCGCCATCCAATCGGCTCCGGCTCCTGCGCCCTCCTCCTCCTCCTCCCCCCCCCAGCTGTGTGGCAGGAAGTGCCAGGAGGAGGAGGAGGAGGAGGAGGGCGCAGGAGCCGGAGCCGATTGGATGGCGCGCGCGCTCGGCTCCGGCTCCTGCGCCCTCCTCCTCCTCCTCCTCCTCCCAGCTCAGCTGTGTTGCAGGAAGTGCCAGGAGGAGGAGGAGGAGGAGGGCGCAGGAGCCGGAGCCGATTGGATGGCGCGCACGCGCGGCTCCGGCTCCTGCGCCCTCCTCCTCCTCCTCCTCCTCCCAGCTCAGCTGATAAAGACGGGGGGAGGAGGAGGAGGAGGAGGAGGGCGCAGGAGCCGGAGCCGATTCGATGGCGCGCGGAGGCCGGTTGTAAGGGTGAGCGGAGCGCTTCCTGCAACACAGCTGGGAGGAGGAGGAGGAGGGCGCAGGAGCCGGAGCCGATTGGATGGCGCGCGGAGGCCGGTTGGATGGCGCGCGGAGGCGCGGAGGCCCCGCCCGCCCCATTTACAAAACGGGCGAAAGCTCGTAAATACTGTGGGAGTTGCTGTTTCGATATTTAAAAACCCTTCCGGGTTTAAAAATGTGTTTTGAAATCGCGTCGGATATGGTAAAAATAACGAATTAATAACGAAATAACGAAATAACGAACGAAACCGCACAGGCCTATTAGCTACTTTGGCACATACAATCATTTTTAAGGAAATAATTTATTGAAAATTAGAGATGGTTGGTTGATGGTATCATGTGTATAATTGAACAGTATAGTTGGACGTTTCAGTGAAGAGAGAGCAATCTTAAGGAAGGCAAATAACGTAATTGGTTTGGTTTGTTGAAACCTAAGGATGGGTTTTATTGAGATAAAGCAACTCTAATGGCTTTTCTTTGCATTCACTCGTCACCTTCCCTATTCTATTCCAGTTCTTATGTCCACTGCTTTTGACCTCTAGTAGCATAGTGAGAATGGGTTTGGCAAATTCATCTGGTGCAGCCCACACCCCCAAAGAGCCACTTTATTTCCCTCATACATCACAGAAATTGGTAAAACACTAAACACTATATATCAGTATAGGATATCTCATAATGTACATATATGGAAATGTGGATACTTGATACTCCTTATACTTGACCATATAAAGTAAAGATTTCACATAAGATTTCACGTGTGGAAAAACATTTCGAAACACACAGGAAATTTGAGATGCAGTCCGTGAAAGGGGCTGGACCTAGATCTTGAATGTTGGTTCTCCTGATAATAGATTTCCTGGAAGAATCGTTGCTATACCAATCTAATCCCCCACCACCAATAATATAAAGCACTTCTCTGACTTTTCCTATCTGAAGCTGTTTTCTCACTGCTGGATGAAGAACTTCCTCTGGAAGCAGAGAACTGACAATTATCCAAAGTCTAGAAGGAGAACATCTCAATCCTTCCAACTTGCACTTGGGAGCAAACAGACGTGACTGGGACAAGGTAGGACATTCTGTGCAGTAATTTTTTTCATCCCGCAAAATTCTTCCTTTCTCTGGTTCACCCATGTCCATCTCCTTTCACATTCCTGGTTAAACCCTGCAATGAATTTTGGTTAACTGATATCTTTCTCAAAAAGATATTGAACCAAATCCAAGGGCTTTACCTCAGATTCTCCCCTCACCTTCTCTATTCTGTTCTAGTTCTTATGTCCACTACTTTTGAATTCTGACAAGGCAGAGATGCTGGACATTGGAAAATTCATCCATTTCATCTCCTGCCCCTAAATGGCCACTTCTTTCAGCACATAGCCATGGAATAGGAACCGGGGAACCACCCTTTCCGATGAGTGATAAATATATAGGATTGGACATTAACTCACACAGCAGTGACATTTGGTTGAAGGCTGCAATTTCCTCACCCACAGAAGCCTGGCATACAAATTTCCAAGATGGATGCAGTGGATGGGATAGGCTGGACTTCTGACACAGGCTGGGATTGCTGCTGCTGCTGCTGCTGCACCACGGGCCTAGTGATGTCCTCAGGTGTCTCATCATGTGGCGGTGCTGTGGGTTCAACTCCTACTCATGTCTTGTCAACTCTGTCAGCTTCTAAAGCAGAAACACAAGAAAGAAGGGTTTAAAAATAATTGCCTTGCTTGCCCGCCGCGCTGGCCAGGGGCCAGTGGTTGGGGCCAACTGTCCCCTTTCTTTTTCTAAATTGTTGACATGAGCTAATAGGGCATTAAGCTAATAGGGCATTAAGAAGTGCCCTTGTCTTCAGATGGTGAAATATTGGGGGGAAAGAGGGTGTATTTTCAGCGTCTTCTTGGCCACTCCCTTACTCTTTGGGCCACCCACGTTTTTCTTAGGAGGCATCCTGTAAACAAACAGATATTCAAATTGATAAGTATGCATCCCAACCAACATTAGAAGGAACAAGAAGATTGCTATGTGGGCCTCCTCACTCCTACATGGGTGATGGCCAGGGTCTATAAAACTTTGGTTATATGAGGGCAAGCATAGGCATTGGGGCACTCATAATATGTTTGTCCTACCCATTGGTTTTTAAGATTATTAGGCCATTCCAATATTCATTGTAATTTGTTGTGTTAGACCTTATGTCTTCACCATTTGTAGTGATTGGTTTGTTCATGTCTTCGTAACTATGAATACAGATTAAATGTTTTCCTATGTGTGGCACTAAGGGCATACATGCTCATGTAATTAACAAATGACTTGTTCATCAAATGTCCTATAAAAAGGCAATTATTTTATTCATTCACTTGAGTCTATCCCTGGGTTTTTTGTTATTATTATTAGTTTTGTTTAGTTATCTTTGTGTGTTTGTGTGTCTATTCATCCTTTTCTCATATATATATATATATATATATATATATATATATATATATATATATATGAGCCCCCTGCTGAGCTTGTTGACTGAAATGTCGCAGGTTCGAATCTGGGGAGCGGCATGAGCTTCTGCTGTCAGCTTCAGCTTCTGCCAACCTAGCAGTTTGAAAAAATACAAATGTGAGTAGATCAATAGGTACCGCTTTGGCGGAGAGGTAACGGTGCTCCATGCAGTCATGCCAGCCACATGACCTTGGAGGTGTCTACAGACAATGCCGATCTTCGGCTTAGAAATGGAGATGAGCACCACACCCACACCCCAGAGTCGGACATGACTGGACTTAATGTTATGGGGAAACCTTTACTTTTACCATGTGTGTGTGTGTGTGTGTGTGTGTGTATCCTGTAGGCATATCAGCATAATGGCCAAATTGTCTCTGAAAGGCTGTAAAAGATGGCTGCCTGGCTACAAGTCTTGTAGCTAAGATGGCTGCTAGCTAAAAATATTCAACTTGTCCACCAGCCATGCAGTCAAGATGGCAGCAGCCATGTGCAGGGGGCATGCAGGGGTGGATGTCTGCCTTGTCATTGAAGGCACAGCCAGTTCGATGGTTTGCCTGAACTGCGGCCGGCTGAGGATATTTTAGGCCAGGTAATGTCGGGGAATGCCAACTCCGTTGGGACTCGGCCCACAGCAACTACTGGCTCCCATGCCAGGAAGTAATAATGGAAAGGGGAAAGGGAGGCGACACTGTTTTGTGCAGCAATAAGGCTGGCATGACCCAATGGACAACTACAAAAGGGGGGAGCTGGTGCAAAGCACAGCAGTGAAATGAAACTTTGTCTTCTGAAGGAAAAAAAAACCCTTTATGGGCCTTAAGAAAATCTGACAAAAGTCTAACAGTAAACCATAGGCATTGAGGTTGTGTGACGTGCCATTTGTAAGGCTGGGGTATGAACTCATTGAGGTTTTAATATGTCCTAGGAAACTGCATTCAATCCAAGACCTGCACTTTGTGCATCTTCATTGTAGAACATTATTCATTTCAATCTCTTCCTCTTGATTTTATTTTAAAACTCATCACTGAGGCTGAAGACCACTTATACCAGGCCTGCACAACCTATTGTCCTCCAAGTGCTTGGGACTCCAACTCTCAGAAGCCCTAGCCAGCTTTTCCAATGGGCAGTAATTCTGGAAACAAATAATCCAGGAGACAGGATCAGAATTCAAAATTTGACAAAAAGTTGAACATGAGCCAACCATGTGATGAAGCAGTTTAAAAAGCCAATGGAATTTGGGCTGCATCAAAAGGAGTATAGTGTCTAAATTGAGGGAAGTCATGGAGCCTTTACTATTCTGCTTTGGTTAGACCTCACCTGGACTTATGTGTCTAATTATGGGCAACACAGTACAAAAGAGATATTGACAAGCTAGAAGGTGTCCAGAGATAAAGGTAAAGGTAAAAGTTTTCCCCAGACATTAAATCTAGTCATGTCCAACTCTGGGGGTGGTGCTCATCTCCATTTCTAAGCTGAAGATCCGGCATTGTCCGTAGACACCTCCAAGCATGACTACATGGAATGCTGTTACCTTCCCACGAGAGCGGTACCTATCTATCTACTCACATTTGCATGCTTTCCTAGGTTGGCAGAAACGGGGGCTAACAGTGGGGAAGGGAAGGAAATGAAGGGGAAGGAAATGAAGAAAGGGAAAGAAGGAGGAATGGGAGGGAGGAAGGAAAAGAAGGAAAGGAAGGAAAGGAAGAAGGAAGGAGGGACAGGAAGGAAGGGAAGGAGGGAAAGAAGGAAAGGAAGGAGAAGGAAGGAAGAAATTGAAAGAAAGGGAGGGAGGGAGGAAAGGGAGGAAAGAAGGGAAGGGAGTGAGAGAAAGAGAAGTAAATTCCTTCATTCAAGCATGTCGACCTTCCTCACCTCCTTGTCCTCCTCCTCCTCCCCTTCTTCCTTGCCTGGGGGGCCCACTGCTGCTGCTGCCACTCATCCTGTCCTTCCTCTTCCAACAGGGAAAGGAGGAGGAGACTGACCTAGCAGGGAAAGAGAAGGGGCTCCATGTGGCAAGCCTCCACTCCATTCTCGCTTGTGTGTGCGACCATGCACGCGGGCCTGGCTTTAACGGCCAGCTGTTTCCCCGCGAGGAGGAGAAGGGGGCGTGGCCATGGGTCTCTTTGTGGAAATGCAGTTTAGCAGTCCTTTCTACTTTTTGTTTTCATTGGGGTTTTTTAAGTGAAGGACATACATTGGGTTGTTAGGGGTATTGTGTCCAAATTTGGTGTCAATTGCCCCAGTGGTTTTTGAGTTCTGTTAATCCCACAAACGAACATTACATTTTTATTTATATAGATGTCGTGCATTTGTCCCACCCACTGTGTTTTAGTTTCCATTATGTTATTTTGTACTGTTTATTTTACTTGATTGGTTTATTTTATTATGATGTCATTTTGTTGTTTATATTTTATGTTACTGTAATATATCACTGACCTTGGCCTCATGTAAGTCACTCCGAGTCCCCTTTGGGGAGATGGTGTTGGGGTATAAATAAAGATGATGATGATGATGATGATGATGATTATTATTATTATTATTTCATTATTCTGCTGAGGAGCTAGAAAGCAATTCTTCCTCTGTCTTTTCTCTTATAGGAGCGTCTACTCCAAAATAAACCCCCATCTATGATTTACCTAAGGATGAATATAAGAAAAGTAAAAGACTCCAGACTGTAGGTTGATTGCTCATTATTCTGCCGCAGAGCTGGAAAGTAATTTTTCCTTTGTCTCTTCCTTTGCAGGAGTGTGTACTCCAGAATAAACCTTCAAGATGACAATGTTCAGCAAGTCATTGTTCTCTTCTGTGAATGCTTCTTTGGAATATAATGCAACTAAGAATATAACGGATAATGAGAAGATTCCAAATGAAGATGAATTACCAGGCAACTGGGTATATATCACAAGCATAATCGCACTTCTCCTCTGCCTTCCTGGACTTGTAGGGAATGGAATTGTCATTTGGCTTCTTGGCTTCCGTATTAAAAGGACTCCCTTCACCACATACATTTTGAACCTTGCCATTGCAGATTTTGGTGTGCTCAACAATGAATTTATTGGTGATACATGTTATCTTTTTGGCTTGGTTACTCCCGACATTTATCAAGATTACTATGCTTTCTTCTACCATGGCATCTTTCTATTTACATTCACTGTTAGTCAGTACCTCATGACAATCATCAGCATTGACAGATGTGTGTGTGTCTTCTTCCCACTCTGGCATCGATGTCACCGACCACCACATTTATCCACCTGTGTGTGTGTCATTGTATGGATC
>NW_026847438.1:241414314-241445888 GCF_025583915.1 Anolis sagrei ordinatus
GCATCGAAGGTTTCGGATGGTGACGGTATCGTCCATCCTCCCCTTCCTCCAATACGGGGATTTCTTCGCGTCTGTCGATCTCCGAGACGCTTATTTTCACCTGGCGATCAGAAGACATCACCGACGTTTCCTGGCCCTCAGAGTAGCGGGACAATCCTACAATTTCATCGTGCTTCCCTTCGGTCTAGTGACGGCACCGAGAACCTTCACAAAATGCATGTCGGTGGTCGCAGCAGCCCTCAGAAGGGAAAAAATCCGGATTTTCCCTTATTTAGACGACTGGCTGTTGGCAGCACGCTCGCCGGACCTTCTACAGGCGCAAGTGACAAGGACACTTTCTCTCCTCGAAGACCTGGGCCTTCAGTTGAACGAGGAAAAATCGCAGCTCCAGCCCACCACTTACATAAAGTTCATCGGCGCCATGTTCGATTCTCTCTCCTGGACAGTCTTCCTTCCGGAGGAGAGGTTCAGGGCTCTTCGGGCCGAAGTGCTCAAGGTGCGTCGCTCCCGAGTGGTCCCGGCGAAGCAAGTGCAAGTCCTCCTCGGGCACATGGCCTCCACGGTGATGGTAACACCGCTCGCGAGGTGATGGTGACACCCAGATCCCCCAGCCGTCACAATTACGACGGATGCCTCGATGTTCACATGGGGATGCCATACAGGAGACCTCTCAGTTCACGACCTGTGGTCTCCGCAAGAAAGACAATGCCACATAAATTACTTGGAGCTGCTGGCGATCTTCAAGGCCCTAAAATCTTTTCCCCCCTGATTGCCGGGAAAACTGTCCAAATTCTCACGGACAACACGGTGGCAATGTTCTACGTGAACAAGCAGGGCGGAACGGGCTCGAGGAAACTCCTTACGCTATCGATGGAACTTTGGGATTGGTGTGTGGCCAGGTCGGTGTCGATATCAGCAATACACCTCCCGGGAGAGAGCAACACCGAGGCCGACGCGCTCAGCAGGACCAGGGCGACATCCCACGAGTGGAGGCTACACCCCGACGTCCTGGCGGAGATCTTCAAAGAATGGGGCCTTCCAGTCGCAGATCTCTTCGCGTCGCCGCAAAATGCTCATCTTCCCCAGTTCGGTGCTCGACTTGCTCCGAACACGGTACCGGGATGTCTCGGAGACGCGTTCCTGTGTTGGACTGGTCGAGGCACCTGCTCTACCTCTTCCCACCGTTCCCGCTACTCCCGAGGGTGATCGAGCGGATCCAGTCGGCGCGGACGGACTGCATCCTGGTGGCACCGGAATGGCCACGGCAACCGTGGTTCCCGGTTCTACTCCAGCTGTCCCAGGGGCAGATGAGGCGCCTCCCTCTTCGGCAGGACCTGCTGTCTCGAGAGGACGGTCAACTCCTCCACCCCAACATCGCTTCTCTGCATCTTTCGGCGTGGAGGATCCGGTGTTGAGGTCGCTGTGCCCAGGAGTTCTTCCGATCCTGGAGGCAGCACACAAGCCAGCCACCAAGAAGTGCTACTCGGCCTGCCTTAACCGTTTCCAGGCCTTCCTTGCCGATAAGGGTCTGGACGATCATCGACCGTCGATACCGACGATCCTTTCTTTTCTGCTGCACCTTACCGAGCGGGGACTGTCGTTGTCTTCACTCAAGTCATATTTGGCCGCCATATCGTGGCAGCTCCAGCGAACAGGGGAGGCTTCCCTGTTCAAAGACAACTCTGTGAAATCCTTTTTGAAGGGTTTCAACAACTTGTATCCCCCGGTTCGGTCTCCGACCCTGGGGTGGGATCTTGACCTTGTACTGGCTAGGCTTGGGCTGCCGCCTTTCGAACCTTTGCTCTCAGCTGACCTGCGGTTGTTGTCATGGAAGGTGGCCTTCTTAGTTGCCATCACCTCAGCCCGTCGGCCGTCGGAGTTGGCGGCTTTGCGGGTGGACGAACCCTATTTTGTTGTCCACGAGGACAGAGTAGTTCTGCGCACAGATGTGACATTTCTCCCCAAGGTTGTATCCCCTTTCCATGTCAATGAGGACATTGTTCTTCCCTCCTTGTGCCAATTCCCCTCGACCCCGAGGGAAAAGACACTTCACATGCTCGATGTGAGGAGAGCATTGCTGTGCTATAGGGACAGAACTGCCCAGTCTAGGCGGTCGCACAGACTTTTTGTAGCGTATGCTCCCGACAAGGTGGGCTTGCCGATCTCGGCGCAACGTTTGTCCCACTGGATTACCTCGACCATCGAGCTATGCTACCAATTAGCTCGACAACAACCACCCTCGGTCGTCCGGGCCCGGTCGACCAGGGCTATGGCGGCTTCGACGGCCTTCCTAAAGGGGATTCCCCTGGACGCTATTTGCAAGGCGGCCATTTGGAAGAATCCCCAAACATTTGTGACTCATTACAGGTTAAACACTAGGTTTACGCCTGACATGGCCTTTGGGAGGGCGGTTCTGGGCTCAGATCCGCTTTAGGGCCCGAAATGGAACATAGGATGCGTACCGACATGAGGTTTTTTCGTGTCGATACTGTGTATTACTGAATGTATTGTGTAACATGTTTATTACTTGAATACTGCTTTCTCGCTGTTGGGAAGGAAGTTGCACCTTTACCCTCGATGCCTTGCTGCCTGGTATTCAGGCTGCCATTCTACTGTTGCCTTAATGGGCCCATTACGGGTATTCTGTGCCATTATCGATGTTATTTGCCTTACTAATGTGTTATATTCTGTCGGTAATTGTTGCTGAATTACTAAGATGGTGCCCTCATTATTGTGAGTGTATTCGGTAATTACCATGTGCTTTATTTTCAAGGGTCATAAGTTTACTCAATTGTTGGTCACCCTGAAGTGATCGGGAGGATCACGTACTCCCATAAGTTTATGCACTATGCCCTTCTTTGGAAGTGATTGCAACCTCTTGTTATGCACTATGCCCTTCTTCGGAAGTGATCACAATCTCTTGTTTATGACTGTTTTTGCACTTAATAAAATTGCTTGGCCCTTGATCCTTATGGTCGGTTTGCTTACTTCCCGCCTCCGGGACCTGAGCTTGCTAGTCTCCACAAGTGTGCATTCGCAGAGACCACGAAGAAAAATGGTAGGTTACATACCTGTGACCATCTTTCTTCGAGTGGTGCTCTGCGCATTCACACTAACCCGCCCAGCCTCCCCTCAAGCAAACCTCCAATTTCTCGCTACCGTAGCGGCGTAGGAATTGGATCGGTGTGCGCGGGGCGCCCTTTTATCCCCTGCCGGGGCTGGGCGGGGTTACCGCAAAACTTGAAAAGTTTTAAAAGTAGAAGTTTCCGTTGGAGCCCGCGCAGGCGCAGTCTCTCCACAAGTGTGAATTCGCAGAGCACCACTCGAAGAAAGATGGTCACAGGTATGTAACCTACCATTATTATTGTTGTTGTTGCTTCTGTTGTTGTTATTTGGAGCTGAAAGGACCAAGAGGGAGTCCATCTGAGGCCACATGTCTACCCTGAGACAAACCCGCACAGTTTGCCCTTGGATTTATTTTATTTTATTATCATAAATTTCCTTTCGTTTTAATACCCAAAGTGATTATATAATGTTTTGAACATTCTGAAATTTCCACTACAGATTGTTCGAAGTAAAGGTTTTTCAGAATGTGCTGTGCTATTTGTTTTGTTCCATTTCATTATCATGCTTCTAGCTGATTTTAATTCAATGTCTCATCTATATAAATAAAAATGTAATGTTAGTTCGTGCTACCATCAGAACTAAAAAACCACTGGGGGAATTGACACCAAATTTGGACACAAGACACTTAACAGTCCAATTTATGTCCTCCACTAAAAAAAAAATGATTTTGTCATTTGGGAATTGTTGTTGCTGGGATTAATAGTTTACCTACAATCAAAGAGCATTCTGAACTCCACCAATGATGGAATTGGACCAAACTTAGCACACAGGGCTCCCATGACCAACAGAAAAAAACTGGAAAGGTTTGGATCAACCTGAGCTCTATGTGTTTCTTAAGGTATTACTGCCACCACTCAAATAGCTTTTGAGAATATAACTTGATGTTGTGTGTGAGGTAAAACTTGATGTGCTCCTAAAGTGTCAGAGGCGAAAAGATGCTAGACATTTACTGGAACCGACTTGAGAGAATGAATCAATATGAGGACTTCATGTAAAGTTGAACTAGAATAAAGTTTATTTAAATATATTAGAACAAACAACTGGATTCTTCTTTGAATTACGAAAGCATATATGGTCAGCACAGCACAATCTTCTTAAACAGTTACTAAGACTTAACAAGCTTGCTGAACCTCTCAACTGGGTATCTGTTCTTCGACGTGAGCAATTTCCCTCAGCGTATCTAGATCCCACTAGAATACTCTGATCTTTAGAGTGTATAACAACTAGTGTGTTTTCCTCTCACACCAGTTCACAGGCGGCTCCTGGCTCTCCAGGCCACTCTATAGCCACACCTGCCTTTCCAACACTCTCCCTCAGGAAATCTTCCACTCACTCTCAGTCTACCCTTTTCCCCTCAACTTGAAATCCAACCTCCTTCTCTGCTCTTAAAACCCTTCTCTCTCTGTCTGATGTTAAATCATTGTCGCCCCTGTCAGAAGCTGCCTGCCTCCCTTTTACACTGACAGCTTCAGCTCCTCCCATCTGTTCTAGCCAATCCTGGGGAAGCTAAACTCCTCCCCTCTGCTGAACTGGCTTTCCTTGCATTTTCCCTCACTAAGATGGAGGCCGGCTTACTGTCTTTGAGGCTTCGGCTTCGGCCTACAAAAGGTTTGATCCACTACACCTTCCTATTCTGCTTTGGTTAGACCTCACCTGGACTTATGCGTCTAATTATGGGCAACACAGTACAAAAGAGATATTGACAAGCTGGAAGGTGTCCAGAGATAAAGGTAAAGGTAAAAGTTTTCCCCAGACATTAAGTCTCATCATGTCCGACTCTGGAGGTGGTGCTCATCTCCATTTCTAAGCTGAAGATCCGGCGTTGTCCGTAGACACCTCCAAGAATGACTACATGGAACGCTGTTACCTTCCCACCAGAGCGGTACCTATCTATCTACTCACATTTGCATGCTTTCCTAGGTTGGCAGAAACGGGGGCTAACAGTGGGAGCTCACCCCMSTCCCTGTATTCGAGCCACCAACCTTTGGGTCAACAATTTCAGCAAMTCCCTGGTTTAACCCACTACGCCACTGGAGGCTCCACTGGAGGAGCCCCCAGTGTCCAGAGGAGGGAAACTAAAATGATCAATGGTCTGGAGACCATTAATCTCTATGAGGAGTGTGCTAAAGAATTGGGTATGTTTAGCCTGCAAACCAGAGGGTTGAGAGGAGACATAATAGTCATGAATATTTGAAAGGTTGTCATAGGAAAGTGGGAGCAGGCTTGTTTTTGTTTTTTTGTTTTTTTTGCTGCCATGGAAACTAGGACTTGGAGCAATGGGTTCAAATTACAGGAAAGGAGATTCCATCTGGACATGAGAGCTGCTGACAGTGGAACTCTCTTTCTTTAAGTGTGATGGAGGCTCCATCCTTGAAGGCTTTAAACAGAGACTGGACCTGTCAGAGGTACTTTGATTGTGCTTTTCCTGCATGACAGGGAGTTGGACTATATGGTCCATGTAGTCTCTTCCAACTGTATAATCTATGATTGTATGATTCTAAGTCCAAAATACCTGGAGGGCCACAGGTCTGGCTTCAACTAACATAGACTGAAATAGACTCATTAACTAAATAATAGAACGGATACATTCTAATGCCCAGAGTATTACTCCCCAACACTCTACTCTTGATCCCAGGGATGGGATTTCTGAGCCCCAGTGATGGTCCACCCTCATCATAAACCTGATTGTTACTTCTAAGTAGGGCAGACTTTCCACTACACTTTGGATCTGTGACTAGAAGTGGAGCTGGACCAAGAAAACCCTCTCACTCATCAGAATAAGGGCACTATATGCAAGGAAATATGTTCAGAAAAAAATGGTATAAATCAGGCAGCAAAAAAAGTTCTCCATGAAAATGACTCCACCCTGAAGGTGCACTGTTCATTATTCTGCAGAGGGATTAAACACAATTCTTCCTCTGTTTCTTCTCTTATAGGAGCATCTATTCCAAAATAAACTCCAATCTATGATTTACCTAAGCATGAATATAAGAGGGGGAAAAAGACTCCAGACTGTACGTTGATTGTTCATTATTGTGCTGTAGAGCTGGAAAGTAATGATTCCTTTGCCTCTTCCCTTGTAGGACTGTGTACTCCAGAAATAAACCTTCAGAATTACAATGTTCAGCAAGTCACTGTTCTCTTTTGTGAATGAGTCTTTGGAATATAATGCAACTGAGAATATAACAGATTATAATGAGTCCCATTCTACATTCCAAGACAACTGGGTATTTATCACAACCATCATTGCGCTTCTCCTCTGCCTTCCTGGACTTGTAGGGAATGGAATTGTCATTTGGCTTCTTGGYTTCCGTATTAAAAGGACTCCCTTCACCACATACGTTTTGAACCTCTCCATTGCAGACTTTGCTGTGCTCAACAATGAATTTATTGGTGATATAGGTTATCTTTTTGGCTTGATTACTCCCGACATTTTTCAGGATTACTACGCTTCCATCTACCATGCCATCTTTCTATTTACATACACTGTTAGTCAGTACCTCATGACAATCATCAGCATTGACAGATGTGTGTGTGTCTTCTTCCCACTTTGGCATCGATATCACCGACCACCACATTTATCCACCACTGTGTGCGTCATTGTATGGATCCTCAGCTTCTTATCTACTGCTATAGGTGTCAGTCTCCATTTCACTGGATATACTATCGTAAAAATTGTACATTTTCTCTTTAATGCTGTGGTTTGCATGCCCATCATGTGTGTTTCCACTATAGCCATTTTTATTAAATTCTGCTTAAGTCCACCCCAAAGGAAGATGGGAAAACTGTTAAGAACCATTTGGATCACACTTTTCTTCTTCCTCCTTTTGGCTTTTCCATTTAATATAACTCATATTCTTTATCTATCCCTTCTTAAAAATAAGTATGTGTATGGATATGGAGTCATGTGTGCCTTGTTAAACAGTGCCATTAACCCCATGATCTATTATTTGGTGGGAAGAGATAAAAGAGGGAAATCCAGTAATCAAATCAATAAAGTGTTTGAGAAACTTTTCAAGGAAGAGGAAGACTCTAGAGAGAATGAGGAAATCTGATCCCAAACAGTTAAAAGTTGGTCATTCATAAATGTATAAGAAAAAATGGATTGTAGATTGAGTAATATTTATAAAGTTTTATTTGCTTTGAAAAGTCAATGAGATATATACACTTATTTCCAAAGTATGCATTGTAATGTTCAATCCCATCTAGCTTTCAAAGACTAAAGCCTTTGTTATTAACACAAGGAAGAAATAGAAATAGTTAAGTCTATGGCTTAAACTTAGAGTTACTGGAATTCTTGTCGACCCAAAGGTCAGCAGTTCAATCCGCGGGTCAGGGTGAGCTCCTGCCATCAGCCCTAGCTTCTGTATACCTAGCAGCCTGACAGCAGCAATCTAAGTAGATAAATAGGTAGTGCTTCAGTGGTGTGCTCAAAGACACTCCTGAAAAATATGCCTGCTACATCAATCAGGAAGGCATCTATGATATCAGTCTCCTTAGCATGGAAAATAGAGCAACAGCACCTCCCCATGGTCAAGTTGAGCACAGCCTCCAGATGCCGGAGATGAAAACGCGGGCAGCCTTGCCTCCATGTATTGTCTGTCTGTGTTATTAATTGTGACAGCATAGAATGTCTGCCTTAAATGTATTCTGCAATCCACTCTGGGTCCTCTCGGGGAGATAGACGTAAATATAAATAAATTATTATTATTATTATTATTATTATTGTTATTATTATTATTATTATTTTCATTAGAAAAGCTTTCCTGCAAGTTTGACAAGCGGAGACATTGTCATAAGGTAACAATAGCCACTTTAGCACAGAAAATAATATTTAAGGAAATAATGTGTTGAAAATTAGAGATGGTTGGTTGTTGATATCATTTGTATATTTGAACAGTATAGCAGGAGGTTTCAATCAAGGGAGATAAATCTTAAGGAAACCAAAGAACTTAACTGATTTGCTTATGTGAAACCTAAGGATGGGTTTTATCGAGATAAGGGAAACGTAGCCATGGAGCTGCGTAAAGATAATAACCAAGGAATTAGACAAAATCTATAAATGGTTTTTGAAACTCATGATCAAAGATGAACCAACGTAAAAATGCTGAATGCTGTGGGCATAATGTCCATATGTGGTATGGGAGAAAATGTGGTCAAAGGATCAACTTTTGTGTGGTGATTTAAATGAAAACCTGGTAATTTAAATGGAAAATGATTTATAGATGAGGTGTAACCCCAAATAAGCTATTGAAATGTTTCTAAATGTTTCAGAGCTTCTAAAAGGAGCCCCCGGTGGCACAGTGAGTTAAAGCACTGTGCAGACAGGACTGAAGACCGACAGGTCGCAGGTTCGAATCCGGGGAGAGGTGGATGAGCTCCCTCTATTAGCTCCAGCTCCTCATGTGGGGACATGAGAGAAGCCTCCCACAAGGATGATAAAACATCAAAAATCATCCAGGCGTCCCCTGGGCAACGTCCTTGCAGACGGCCAATTCTCTCACAACAGGAGCGGTTGCTCCTGACATGAACAAAAAAAAAAAAGATGCCTCTAGAACATGGCCATATAGCCCGAAAAAAACCCACAAGAACTGAAAAAAAAAGAGCTTCTAAAGGTTTTGCCAACAGAAGACTATTTAAAAGATGGAAATGGTTTTTGGTTTTGTTTGGTTTGGTTTTTTTAAAAAAAATGAATTCTAAAAAATGTAATAATAATTTGTGTCTCTCGTAATCTTTTATTTAAGTTAGATTATTTAATTGCATTATAACAGAGTAATATTTAGCCCTTTTCTTGTCATTACAGCTAGGATCGTGGCTCAGGTGGCTTCTGTATTTTAGTTATATATTTTTATTTCTTTTTCTTCTCTTTAATTTCCTATGAGTTTATTTTAAATATATATTATTTTGTTTGTAAATTAGATTGTCAATGTAAAAATCAATCCATCAATAAATTGTGAGAGGAGCAAAAAAGGAAGAAATACCTCTGTTTTGTTAGTTCCTTTTTCTTCTTCCTATAGTTATAATGACACTGGATGATCTTGAGTCTCTTAGTTTTATCATGTTAGTTATGAAAATGAACATGGGCTTTATACAAATACATGGCCAAAGACAAAAGGGCTACCACAGACTCTTGGACCAGATAGAAATGATGCATTTGAAGACTGGCATATTCTATTCTGTCAGCTCAAGTTCATGCCACCAAGTTTGTGCTTAAGGGCCCTTCCAGACAGGCCCTATATCCCAGGATCTGAACCCAGGTTTTCTGTTTTAAACTGGATTATATGAGTCTGCACTTCCAGATAATCTGGGATAAATAAAAAACCTGGCGTCAGATCCTGGGATATAGGGCCTCTCTGGAAGGCACCTAAGATGTTGGAAAGCCATTGATGCAAACATGGGTTTACTGGAGTTTTAGAGGTTAAATTATGAATGAATAAATAAATGATCAACAAACAAAGAAATAAATAATGAGTGCCACGAGAGGTCTCTCTCAAAAGAATTCCATATGCCTTCCAACTGTTGCAAAGCCAGAACTCTATTATACAACCCATAACTTACAGGCATTGATCCCATCTGAGACTTACAGAAAAACATCTCTTGGAAGGCCTGACTGGCCATCTTGTCCAAATGCCTGATTGTCATCTCTCAAAGTAGTGATTTTACTTTCATCTAAAAAAACCCCCAGAAAGTTAGTGGACAACAAAAGAGATTTCAAGATGGACTTAATGGTAACCTAAAGAAATTTTGCATACACACTGAGAACTGGGAAGTCCTGGCCCCAGAGTGTTGGAACTGGAGTTGTTACAAATAGTGCTATGAATTTGGCAGAGGAACAAATGGAAGGTGAAAGGGAGAAAAATAGCAAGAGGAAGGCACATAAAGCACACCCTTGTTGGGATCACCTTCCATCTAGAAATCATTGTGAAAAATAATGCAGATCCTGAATAGGTTTCTATTTACAGACCCAAAACCCTACACTAGGAAGGCAATGATACTCAGCCAGGAGTAACCGCTTATATTAGTAATATAGTAGCACTGTTCTTGTAGAGTGAGGCCAGCAGATATATCACAAGTGACCATTTTTATATTAAATGAGGCCCCTTCTGCACTGCCCTATAAAATCCGATTATCTGCTTAGAACTGGATCATATGGCAGTGTAGACTCATATAATCCAGTTCAAAGCAGATAATGTGGATTATCTGTTTTGATAATCTGGATTATACAGCAGTGTAGAAGGGGACTGAATCCTCTACTGTGAAGAAGCAAACTTCTTCTCTTCCTCCAGAAGTAGTGGAAGAAGAAGGTGAAATCTCTCTATTTTCCACAGTCTCTTGCTGATTTTTCTAATTTTGAGAAATGTTTTGAGAGAGCAAAATATTTCAGGAAGAAGATGAGGAAACAATGGGCTAGACAGGCATAATATCACTTTATGAAAATGATTTTTTTTTAAATTATTTTTTGGTCAAAGGCCTCCTCTACACGGCCCAAATGAAAAAGAACAAGAATGAATGGGCTTTTAGGCATCCACCTGTTGCATGAAGCCAGTTAACCCTACATGCTTAACACGGTCTTGTGCCACATTCCCCAAATTTGGGAATGCCCTGGAGCTCCCCTAAAGTCAGATCCTACATTTGTCACCGGAAACATTTTCTATGTATTGAAAAAAATATCTACCAATTGGAATTATCTCCAAACCAAGATCCATATAATGTTCCAACTATGGAGATAAGAAGGCATATGCATTTTATAGGATGTATTGTCATTCATTCCCTCTTCTCCCTCCCCCCAATATTTTTATCACTATTGTTTTGAACAATCACGCTCACAAATGTGTATAATAATGAAATTGACAACTTCCTTGCCTCAAGAGTGCCTACCAGAGCCTCACATGGTCAGAGTTTCTGCCTTTAAACTTAGATGTTATCTTGATAGCTAGGAAAATGACGTTCTTGTCTTATGATGTGAAGATAGCAACTGATGAAGTGAAGAAAGAACGAATGGGCATGCATTGCTTTTCTTACATTTCATTGAAGGAACAGCACAATTTCATCCTATTTGGACTTTAGTTTTGTGCAAAGGCATGAGCATATTTTCTTGTAGTGATTTTGAAGAACAGCAAGAACAGTGTTGCCTTTTGGAGACTTGGGGTGTAATTACAGGAGCGTCTCTTCCCATAACCTGTCATTTCAGCACAGAACTCCATAGCACATTTCTTCTCATCACTATATCTGAAGCTATTTCCATTCTTTCACTCAGGTACGTGGGGAAGGAGGGTCTATTTGCACAAACAGGCTCATTGTCATCTGTTACAATCAATTGGACCTTCCATGGGATGGTTTGATAAATCTGCATGAGGTTTTTGGACTGGAACCATGGCCAATGGACGTAAGAAAGGACAGAAACAATTTATGATTTGATTATGTTGGAGTTAGGCAATTTCCTTTGAAGTTTTCAGCCCGTCAGATTTTGGTGACATTTGTTCTGGGCTCTTATACTAAAATGTATATTTCTAGCAGAGTGCATTTCAGCATTATTTTCTACATTTTGATGTTTATGCATAGAGTTACACACATTTTTCTGAGGTCTTCATCAATAGAGAGAGTTCTCTTGATTTTTTTCTCATGCATAAATCCTTTCCAGTTATTCTAGGGCTTATTTCTAGGGCTTTTTACTTAGATAAAAAGCCCTAGAAAAAGTCAAAATGGACGGCTTCCCACCCCAACAAATTACCAAGTGTTACAATTCTTTCTTTGCTACCAATAAGCTTGCTGCCTATTGTGTTCAATGATCCTTAATTTTACTGCATGTTGGGTCTGTCCTATATAAACCAGTTTGCAAGCAAATTATTGCATATATCACTGACTTTGTACCAGTTATTATTGCTTATATCACTGACTTTGTACCACATGTAGCAAAATGGGTGTATTTAAATATTGGATGTTCAGGTTACAAACTGAACATCCCTGTGGTCCACTGAGATTACAATTTCAAAAGTTTGCATGTATATTGCATGTAAATTGAACTGGCTTGGGATTGTGTAATAGCTGGTCTATTTTAACCTTTGTTTTAACCTTCATTTTAATTTTTGTGGTTTGAAATTTTACCATGGCATTTTAATGATGATATTTTAAATTACCTTTTAATTTAATCAAGTTTGAATGCATGTTAGCTCACTATTACAGGAGTCTTAGGATAGTGATTAGTGTCTACTTCTGTATGTTTTTTTGTTTTGTCTTTAATGTTGATATGGTCAGTGGACTAATCAATAAACTTTGCTTTGCTTTGCATATATATGAATATACATGCAATCTTTTGAAATTATAATCTCAGTGGATTGGTAAAACATTCTGAAACTTGGCAGATATGCAGTTGTATATGTGGCCTACAAGTGAGGCAGGTTTCATACTGATATGACTAAAAATAACAAAGAAACAAGACTTTCAATTTTTCCCATTGCTGCTAATGGACCAAATCTTTCAAACACGAAAAGAAAAATCCCTCCTGAATTTGGGAAGTTCTCTAAAACAGAATTGGGGCGGGGGGGGGGAGAGTCACCAAAAACTTCACAGTCATTTCCCAGGGTTAGTCATCATAGCATTAAAGTGTTGTTGTTTTTTTCTAGCAGGAATTGCATCAAAAGAAGAATTTCCAAAGCAGGTTCGGAACACAATGGCTGATTTCAATCTGTCCCTGAGGACTCCGCCCAATCCTGAAATGGGGTGTAATGGAACGGACAATGAGGAACAGTTACCAAGCGTAGTGATATTTTTGACAACCATCATGGCTCTTTCCACCAGTCTTTTGGGATTTGTAGGGAATGGGGTTGTCTTCTGGTTTCTTGGATTCTGCATTAAGAGAAATCCTTTCACTACCTATGTCTTGAACCTAGCCATAGCTGATTTTGGAGTGGTCACGGCTATTGTTGCTATCAATACAATTTGGCTTGCACAATTACTCAACTATATAGATGACATCTATAATTTCTCGATATTCTTTAACACTCTGTTTAAATTCATGTTCAGCACTAGTCAGTTTCTACTGTCGCTCATCAGCATTGACAGGTGCATCTGTGTCTTCTTTCCATTTTGGCATCGATGCCACCGACCACCATATCTGTCGCCCACTCTGTGTGCCCTAATATGGATTTTCAACTTTCTTTTTTCATTTAGCGATATAGTCCTCCCACTAACCCTTCAATATTTTAACCTCTCATACTACCTATTCCTCCTGAATATTTTGGTTTGCACATCACTTATGGCCATCTGCACTATAGCACTACTAATTAAAATCTGCATCATATCTCCTCAATACAAGCGGGGGAAGCTTCTGACAGTAATCTTGCTCACCCTTCTCTTCTTCTTCTTCTTTACTTTTCCAATGAATGCTATTCAATACTTCTCTGATGATATCCCTCCTTTAAATGATCCCTATTTCAATGAATATGCTCTACTTGGTGCCTATATAAATAGTACTGTTAACCCCCTCTTCTATTTTTTGATTGGGAAGGAAAAGCAGGATCGATCTGGGGAGAAAGTCAAGAAAATACTAGTCAGACTTTTCACAGAGAATGAAAACGATATGGAAGAAATGACAACCTCAGTCCAAACCCAATTGTGATGCAGTTACATGAGCTGAAATGAAGACTGAAAAATAATGCATCTCAGTGGAAACATGCAGCCTTCAAGATATTATTGCAGCCATTCTGACTCTATTTCATCACATTTCTGATATACACAAACCTTATAAAGCAATATGGAAGTATTCAGAATGGGGTCGCACTGGGGGAGAGGGTGTTGCACTGCTAGAGGAATGTAAATATTCACGAAGTTTAATTTGATGCTATATGTAAGAATAAAGAATGCACTGACTCTTATTCTAACCCCAATAACTGTCAATAAAAACAGACAAATTCCAAATCCATCAGAAATAGTATGTGGTAAATGAAACATCCATTGCAAAGTGGAAAACAATCCTAGCTGGCTTTCATATTGCATGGGGGCAGGTGTATATGACCAGTAGGATTCTATATTGTATAGCAGGACAACTTGTTTAGCAATGCAAAACTGTTGGTGTAAAATAGCGCAGATCTACAATAGTGAATCTGAGCAATAGATGACATGCATCTTCCCATGGCTCATACTGTTTGATGAGCTCTGCCATTTGTGTTATGTTAGAAAGGCTGTGACTGCAATCTTGTGTGTCCTGGGCCTAAACACAGAAATTGTGGTGACATACAATGCCTTGTGAATACCCTCTGAAAACAACAAACAATTTCTGATTACATCCTGTGCTGATTACATTCTGTACTCACCTGGAATGCCCTCTATTTGGAGCTCTAGTAGACTTTGGTTTCATTCCAGGACCAAGCTAAAATTGGACTGTTTTATTTCATTCTTAATTTGTACATGTCTTATCTGTGCATGGCTTTCAATTAATTTTAACAAGTCCAATTGTTTAATACTTTTAGTCTGTAATTTATTTTTACCATCTTAAATGGTTCTTTAAATATGTACATCACATTCAAAATACTCCTTTACACTGAAATGCTTTAGAAAGTCCTAATTTATCATTAGTGTTAAGGGAAACTAGCATTTCCTATGCTGCAGAAATTTGCCCCAGAACCCCTAATGAATTCTATTGTGCATAATATGTAGAAAACATTATTTCCTTTAAGAGATCTTTGTGTGTGTGTGTGTGTGTGTGTGTGTGTGTGTGTGTCAGGAGTGACTTGAGAAACTGCAAGTTGTTTCTGGAGTGAGAGGATTGGCTGTCTGCAAAGATGTTGCCCAGGGGAAGCCTGGATGTTTGATTTTTACCATCCTTGTGGGAGGCTTCTCTCATGACCCCACATGGGGAGCTAGAGCTGACAGGAAGAAGCTCAACCCACTCTCCCCGAATTTGAACAGCTTGCCTGTCGGTCAGCAGTCTTGCCAGCACAAGGGTTTAATCCATTTTGTCACTGGGGTCTCCTTGAGAGAACAATGAAGAATATACTCTTATTTCCAAAGTTTCCCAGTGTGTCTTCTTTAAACTATAATGTGGCATAATCTAACTAGCATTCACGAATTAAGGGAGTTGACTTTAAAGCAAGGAAGAAAAGCTAAACCACATGCTGAATGTAAAAAGCATTGCATTAGAGATGCTCATCTATGAATTTGGTATTGGTGTAACCATTGAGTTTCTCTTTCATGAGATAATATTAACCACCAAACTATGGGAAGCCTTTGAATTTTTAAAGCAAATAATGGGTTCAAATTGGAGATAGTTGCTTTAAGATGACCTTTTGTATTTTGAACAAGATAGCTGGATGTTCAAGTCAACATGAATGTTTCCTAAGGAAAGCAAAGATTTTATTAGTTTGTTCATGATTTTATCAGCATAAAAATACAGCAACACAGACTGTGAAAAAGAAACTTTACTCAGAATGGTAAAAAGCTTGGACCCAAAATTTAGAGAATACTGTCCATATGGATGCATGGGAGAAAATGTAATCCAAATATATAAAATTTACTTTGTGCAGTGATTTAAATTAAAAACTATATAGAATAGCCTGTAGATGGCATCTAAACTGTTGGAAATGTCCCAGAATGTTTGAAAGCAATGTTGTAGATGTTATGATAAGGATTATTCCTTTTTCCTATGTGATAAACTTGCAAGAAGATGAAACGTTACTAATCTAAGATTTATATGTTTATCCAAATACATTGAAAGGTGGATTTTGTAATGTTTCCAATGGGAATTATGGATAAAATATGGATTGTAAATATGGGTTATTTCTTTGATAACAACAGCACAGCTATCATTTATTTAAACTTGGAAATAAATTAAAGCACCAACGATGGAAGAATGAATTGTTGTCATTGCTGAGTTTATTTATTTATTTATGTGCCACTTTTCTCAACCCTAGGGGGACTCAATTCAGTTTCCAACATAATAAATGGCAAAAATTAAATGCCTCACAAACATATAAATCAATAAATTACATCTAAAACAATAACATATATAAAAACCATTAAAAATGATGTAAACATTTGAGTTGGCCCAAATGACCAAATAAACCCGGGTTCCAAAGGATACGGCAGTTCAAGACTTTGTGAAAGAAAGGAAACCATGTATGGATATTTTTTTAATGTGACAATATAATGCTAATCTGTATTTATTGTTATTTGTTTTTTGGGGGAAAATTGCATTCATAACCTTTTTGAAAAAGAAAAATGCTGTCATATTCATTTGGCAAACGTGAATCTCCACGAACATCTGAAAACCACCTTTTTTGAAAACCACTAGTCAAGGAAAGGCCCGACCTTTAAAACCTGTGATTCTTGCAGTAGCTAAAACCACTCAACACATGGACCACAAAGTCTGCAACTACTTTCCTGCTTCAGATGTCATCTGGTTTTTGCCAAGTTGTTACACTTCTCTGCTCCTGAACCTTGACAGTGGTGGGAGTGGAGATTTCAGTATCTGGTCCGACCGAACCCCATACAGTTCCATTGAGTGTCACCCTTACCTTTGTTGTTGTTTGTCATGGTGGTGGTGGTCACAGAGCCCCAGAGAGCTCCTGGCTGTTGCTCTGACCTTGAAAAGCAAAGGGGGAAAAGGACATGAAACCCAATTTGAGTTATGAAGCATCGAAAGAAAATCAATGCTTCCCGAGATATATTTTCTCTCATCTCATACAAAACAGCGTCATAGAGAAAGACAGAAAATCAAAACAAGGAGTCAGAAGTAGGAACAGCATGGCAAAGGAAAAAATGGATGTGTTTCCAGTGTTTTTCTTGAATTTACCTCTCCAACGATATTGCATATGTAATCCTCCACTTTTTAAAAATTAGAAATGAAAGTTCCCAAGTAATCCAGAATGTTACTATTAAGTCCATCAGGAAATGAATGCAAGCACATTTAGTTGGAAAATATAGTCAGGAAATAGTTTAATAGAACAAAGAGAGCTGGTTCCTGCATTTATGCCAGGTAGTAAATCTAAACAATTATCTGCCTTTTAGCTGTTCTGAGACAATAGAAAGGATGCTGCATACCATTTTATTGAAATGGACAGAGTTTTCCAATCACAGCTATTGATGGCAAGCTTTGTGTAAAGTACTCATTTCAAGGTGCTTTTAAAGGAACTTATAAAGCAGGGTGAAGGAGAAACCATGGGAATGAGCCAACAGTATAGGGCAAAATGGAATTAGCCATATGGGCACATTGCATATCCCAATGTAGCCATGTCTCATTATTTATAATTTTGGAGTCTACTTTTCAATAACAGTGATGTGGTGAGCCAGGCAAGTTGATTATGAAAGATTCTGGGAGTTGCAGTCCAAGAACAACTCCAAGGTCACAATACTATTGCTGATCCCAATCCAAGTAGTCCCACTGAATGATGGTGGGCTTATTCAACACTGCAGTTAGTTCCATTCATTCAGTGTGTCTTCTTCAATTGAGACTAACCAATATGTTTGAAAGTCTGTTCCATAAAGACAAATTTTGAGTTTAAATCATATGAAGAAAACGAATGAAACAGGAAACCGTAACAAAGAGTTATGGAAAGCAGAAATAAAGTGGAAGAGGAAGAAACATGCATCTATCCCTCCCACCTTTCTTGCTTTTACCTCTTCCATGTAATTGAATGTCTAATCCTCTACTTAGTATAGTTACAATCTCTTTCCTACCAATAAAGGCACCCAACAGGCCCAAATGTTGCATTTAAGCCCATTGGGGAATGGATTTAAGCACATTTTACTTTAAAAAGTTGCCAGGAAATAGTTTCATAGAGGAATATGAACCACTTCCCCCATTTACAAGAGAAAACAAATGTAAGTAGATTGTCAGATTGTTGTGATCATATTTTATTAATGACTGCATGTGCTATATAGTAAAGGGAAATAACAGGTTATTCAAGCATTGTGCAGGATCAAGATTTTAAAACAAATCAACAAACAAAAAATACCCAGAGAGTTCATTTGAACTTGAGAGGGGGGAAAAAATGAGAATTCAACCCAATCAATTCAGAACTCAAAAACCTATGGTTAATTTTTTTTGCTGAAGCAATGGTAGTGGTGGGAATGCAGCTCTGCACCACTTAGGTTAGTGTGCAGTCAGATCAGTCCCATGGCAGCAAACCACCATAGAAGGCTGATCCAGGGTGACATAGGGCTAGGTCACAATGCATGGATCTAGACAGCCCCTTAACTGCGGAAACTTCCACAATAAAAAGGGGGCTGTCCAGACAACCTTCTGTGCAACCCGGCATTCATTCATCACAAACCAGGTAAACCCTAGTTTTTGCCGAAATAATTTGATAGTGGGTTTATTCCATGGCTTCTTGGAAAGCGCAAGATAAGCCCACTACTTCCAGTGTCTGGACCGCAGAATACTGCAGCCCAGACAGTATTGCCACAGTTTTCTGCACTAAGTTAGCCCTGAAAACTGTGGGAATACCAACCCCCTCTCCAGAAGCCCCCCTAAAAACAGTAAAAAAGGAAAAGAACTTACCCGGCCTCCATGGGATGGCTGCTGGAAATCTCCTGGCAATGTTGCAATCTGTCAGGTTTTACAATGTATTGTAATGTAATATAGCTGAGTCATGCACTGCTAATGGGCTTCTATTGGAAATGCTGAGTCATGCATTAACTGTATATAGGGAATCATTTGGGGAATGTATTCTGGCCTAGTCCAGGTGATTGTGAATGATGCAATCCTGGGTCTGAGTTAAGTTAATGAGTTGAGAACCAATCAGAGATTGCTATGTGTAATTGTATAGAATTGTATATAAGGAAGTCATGTACAGTGTATTCTCTCTCTTTGTGCTGTGATGCTGTTCGTCGAAGGCTCTATGTAATTGATTAAAAGAACCTGTCTGCTAAGACAGGATATAACTGTATGCTGTGGTAAGTTGCCAAGAAGCAACTGGAAAAGCTTACACAATATGAGGATTTAATGATCGAACAGCAAAGACTCTGGCACAAGCCTGTCAAGGTGGTCCCAGTGGTGATTGGCACACTGAGTGCAGTGCCTAAAGACCTTGGTCTGCGCTTAAAAACAATCAGTGCTGACAAAATTACTATCTGTCAGCTGCAAAAGGCCACCCTACTTGGTTCTGCATGCATTATTTACCGATACATCACACAGTCCTAGACACTTGGGAAGTGTCCAGCATGTGATTCATTGCAAAATGCAAGCATAGTGATATTTGTATCTAAATAGGAGGAGGAGGAAAATAAGAAGAGTTACCAAACTCTCGTTACAGTTCAAGGGTAAGAACAATATATTTAGACCGCACAGATAAAACCCATTACCATTGTTTATTTATTCAGTCACTTCTGACTCTTTGTTGCCTCATGGACCAGCCCATTACCATTAAAATCCATATATTAAAATATGTAAAACAAAGATTCAAATGTAATAAGCATGAGAAGAACTTTTACAGCGCACAGGAGATTTCTGATGCATCAAATGGAAGGAGCAGCACCTAAATCTTGGTTTCTCGGGGCCCAGTTAATGGATTTCTCCAAATTTAGTGGTTATGTGAAGTGATGCCCCACCTTTACTGAGTAATATAAAGCATCCACTCTGGCTCACCATGTGTGGAATTGTTTTCTCACAATTGAAAAAGAACTGACCATCACCGAGATATTCATAATTCAGAAGGAGAACATCTCAATCCTGCACTGGGAAGGAATCAAATGCAATAGGGAAAAGGTAAGGCCTTCTATGCATACATTGGTTTATGTTGCCACTTCCATCTATAGCTTTCTGCACATGCCTTCAGTCACGTTCGTCCTTTACCTTTCCCATTCTGTGCCACTTCTTGTGTCTGCTGCTTTTGTACTCTGATAAAGTAATGAGAGGCTTTCCAAATTATCTGATTCAGTCTTTGGACTTCATCACACTAGATCATCTATGCACTTTATATCCGCTTGCTGCCTCCTTCACAATTCTGGGATTTGTAGCTTTTTGTGGGGGGGGGGGGCTTTAAACTGCGTAGCCAGAGAGATCCTGGGCCTCAGTAAACTACACACCTGATCACTTTGTAAGTAGCACCAAAAGGATTTAAAGTGGATAGATGCTCTAGTGTGATGAAGTCCTTTGCCCCTAAATAGCCACCTCAATGAAATAATGCATGGTTGGACTACAATTTCTAGTAATAAGGCTGGACTCCTACAGGTACCTCAAGAACTTTGTCTGAAAAACTGGGAAACTTGTCAGAATCATTTTCTGGAAAAGGATACTGAGGGAGAGAAACAGAAACAAATATCTGATGTATACAACCATTCTCCCATATTCAGCCAGGATTGCATTCTCAGTATTTAGCTCCTTGGGTTTTGCCACATTTTTCCTGCTGCTGTCTCTGGTAAAACATGGCAACAACAAGGAGTGAAATACAGATAATTCCATATAAGGTTCCTTCCATACAGCCGAATAAAATCCAACATTTTCTGCTTTGAACTGGTATATACGGCAGTGTGGACTCAGACAACCCAGTTTGAAGCTAATATTGTGGGATTTTCTGCCTTGATATCCTGGCTTATACGACTGTGTGGAAGGGTCCTAAGATGTATTGTTGAAGGCTTTCATGGTCGGAATCACTGGGTTGTTGTAGGTTTGTTTGGGCTATATGGCCATGTTCTAGAGGCATTTCTCCTGACGTTTTGCCTGCATCTATGGCAAGCATCTTCAGAGGTAGTGAGGTCTGTTGGAACTAGGAAAAGGGGTTTATATATCTGTGGAATGACCAGGGTAGGACAAAGGACTCTTGTCTGCTGGAGCTAGGTGTGAATGTTTCAACTGACCACCTTGATTGCCAGGCAATCAAATGCTAATCAAAGTGGTCAGTTGAAACATTCATACCTAGCTCCAGCAGACAAGAGTTCTTTGTCTCACCCTGGTCATTCCACAGATATATAAACCCCTTTTCCTAGTTCAAACAGACCTCACAACCTCTGAGGATGCTTGCCATAGATGCAGGCAAAACGTCAGGATAAATGCTTCTAGAACATGGCCATATAGCCCGAAAAAACCTACAACAACCCGGTCCTAAGATGAATTTAGAGAGTGCTTGCTGCAACTCCAGGTATTTCTGAGGATTGAATTGTCTCTGAAAAGTTAAAATTGTGATAAGGCTGAAACATGAAGGACCTTTTAGAGAATAAATGACTTTGAATATCACATTTCGCTATGCTTTTAAGAAGAAGTATTACATTCTGTTTTTTGTTTGTTTGTATGTTTGTTTTTTGATAAGAGCCCTATGGCTTGTTACAGTGCAAATGCTATTTGCTTCACTAATGCTTAGGGGAAAATAATAAAAAGGAGAAGGGAACATAATGCTTAAGGAGATCTCAGAATTGAAAAGAAACCCACTTAAGAGTGGGAATAAAATGTTGTAGCTTGTGCCTGGAATTGCCAGAAAACAGTCCAGAACTCAGAACTGCCTTTACAAAATCTCTAAAAAATATCCCTGCCCAAAAAGAACCCCTCAGTTAACAACCTCCATGTCATTTTCACCTTTTTTAGTCTTATTTTAAACAAAATTTTAAACAGAATACAAACCTAAAATTATTTCTGTTGAGAAAATGATTTTTTTAAATGGCCTTATAGAAAGAAAACTATTATTATCATCAACAGAAAGGAGGAAACCATGAAAATGAACATAATCTGGCTACCAGTATTTAAAAAACTCTAAAATTACAACAGCACAACAGAGAGGAAACAAACAAGGACATCTAATCACCTCTCAACAAAATTTGGTCCAGGCACTGTCAGGCCATTACATGCTAATCAAGGTGGTCAGTTGAAACATTCACACCTAGCTCCATCAGACAAGAGTCCTTCATCCCACCCTGGCCATTCCACAGATATATAAACCCATTTTCCTAGTTCCAACAGACCTCACTATCTCTGAGGATGCTTGCCATAGATGCAGGTGAAACGTCAGGAGAGAATGCCTCTAGACCATGGCCATATATTGTCGAAGGCTTTCATGGCTGGAATCACTAAGTTCTTGTGGGTTTTTTCTTGTGGCCATGTTCTAGAGGCATTTCTCCTGACGTTTTGCCTGTATCTATGGCAAGCATCCTCAGAGGATGCTTTTAGAAATACATAGTCAAAACAGATAAAACCATCAAAAACATCTTGGTTTGGTCTTTAAAACTTTCCTCTCTAAAAGTCTGCCTAAATAAAAAGGTCTTAGCCTGGTGCTGGAGGGACAGCAAGGAAGAGCCCGTTCTGACTTCCCAGGGAAGAAAATGATTCATTATTCTGCTGAAAGGTTGGAAAGTAATTCTTCCCATCTCTTCTCTTGTAGGAGTATCTACTCCAGAAAGAACCCTAATGATGACCAATTTCAGCCAATCTGTGACCTCTTCTTTCAATGCTACAATGGGATACAATTCAACTGAGAATCCTGAGAAATCGAATAGGTCACTTGTTGATTATATTATATTACTTTTATTCATCGTCAGTCTTCTTATCAGCTTTTCTGGACTTGTAGGGAATGGAAAGGTCATTTGGCTTCTTGGGTTCCGCGTTAAGAAGAATCCCTTCACCACCTACATTTTGAGCCTCTCCATTGCTGACTTTCTTGTGCTCACAGTTCTAGTTCCTATTAATATTTTGTTTATTATATATTTATTTGAGAGCATTTTTCTCCATTTCCTTCTTTATTTGTGTCTCTGGTTAGAATCCATCTTTCTAGCCACATTCACTGCTAGTCAGTTCCTGTTGACAGTCATTAGCATTGATCGGTGTGTATGTATCTTCTTCCCACTTTGGCATCGATGCCACCGCCCAACACATTTGTCCACTGCTGTATGTGTTGTGATATGGATCTTCGCTTTTTTAATCTTTGCTACAGACATCACCCTGAAAGTCTCTTTTCACTATACTGAATTACTGTCCTACCTGTTTGCCTTCAATACTGTGCTTTCCATGCCCATCATGTGTGTCTCCACTACAGCCATATTAATTAAAATCTGCTTAAACTTGCAGCTAAAGAAACAGGGAAAGCTGATAAGAGCTACCTTACTTACACTTGTATTCTTCATCCTCTTTGCTTTCCCAGTTAATGTCTATTATATTTTGATCTTTTTAAAATTACAATCTTCTGAATTTGCTGTATATGTTTATCTATGTTTATCTCTAAACAGCACAATTAACCCCATAATTTATTATTTTGTAGGAAGAGGGAAAAGAGGTAAATTCAGCAAGGGAATAAATAATGTACTTGAGAAACTCTTCAAGGAGGAGGAAGACTATAGGGAACCACAGGAAACCACAACTGAGACAGAGTTATAGGAATCCTGCGACAGTTAAGTTAATCATTTGTAAATGTATTAGGGAAAAAAACTCTTGAAAATTCTGTTTTATCTGAAAAATCCGAAGGGAAACATATTATAGATTCTATACATGCATCCATGTACATCAATATCTTCCCTTGCACCTGTCTTCATTCCATGAATTTGTTGTAGTATTATGTAGAATTCATATCACTTGAATATAATGAAATAATGGGAGTTATCATTTCACGAGATCTTCAGCCTTCTCTGCCAAGAGTGTTGCATTCTCCCCAAACTCCAGCTCCCGGGATTTCATAGAATTGAGCCATGGCAGTTAAAATGGTGCTGAACTGCATTATTTCTAGAGTGTAGGGCCGGGCTTTAGCACAGCAAGTTAAACTACTAGCTGCAGTAAATCTTGTCAATCAGAAGGCTGAATGTTCAAAGAGCATGTCAGGGTGAGCTCCTGGCCCAGCTTCTGCCTACCTAGCAGTTCAAAAGCAAAATGGAGTAGATAAATAGGTACTGCTTAAAAGCGGGGAGGTATTTAAGGTACCCAAAAGGAAATGTCAGAAAAATCTGGCAATTCCATAAAAGAGGAAGTTTATGAACAAAGCTCTTTGGCAGGGAAACAGAGCGACAACACCCCCTGTGTCTGGAACTCAACACAAGCCTCGAAGATGCTGAAGATGGGGAAAAAACCTATATATACCTCTATCTATTTACAAATGTCTGTCTTGTCAGTGTATAAATGGCATTGAATGTTTGCCACATATGTATGTTCTGTGATCTGTCCTGCGTCCCCTTTGGGGTGAGAAGGGCAGAATATAAATACTGAAAATACATGAATTTGATGTAGTATTATGTAGAATTCATATCACTTGAATATAATGAAATAATGGGAGTTATCATTTCACGAGATCTTCAGCCTTCTCTGCCAAGAGTGTTGCAGCCTCCCCAAACTCCAGCTCCCAGGATTTCATAGAATTGGGCCATGGCAGTTAAAATGGTGCTGACGATGGAGGCCCAGATCACTGCCATAAGTAAGCAGGCCTTTTTTCATCTTCGCCAGGCAAGAAAATTGGCATCCTACCTTTCGGTAGAAGCATTGGCAACAGTAATCCATGCAACAGTCACCACTAGGTTGGACTATTGCAATGCCTTATATGCTGGCCTTCCGAAGTCAACGACCCAGAAGATTCGGATGGTCCAAAATGCAGCAGCCAGGCTGCTAGCGGGATCATCTATAAGATCCCATATTACACCGATTCTGCAACAACTGCATTGGCTACCAATAGAACAGTATCTCTTACAAGATACTGATCCTGACATTTAGAGCTCAAAATGGCCAAGGACCTTTATATCTTAGGGACCGCCTCATTCCTTTTCCCCATCAGTGGTCACCTCGATCCACCCAGGAAAATCTCCTCTACATACCGGGTCCTAGGGAGGCACATTTGGAAGCTACAAGGCGTAGAGCTTTTTCGATCTATGCTCCAATTCTGTGGAACTCATTGCCTCCATATATTAGAGCAATGTCGGAGTTGCGACCTTTTGCAAAGGCGCTCAAGACTTGGCTGTTTGGTTGTGCATTTAAGTAATCAGATCAAATTTTGCCATAGTCACTGCTGAATGTTTTTATGTTGAGTGTTTTTATGTTGAATGTTTTTATATTGAATGTTTTATATTGTGTATAAGCTATTTTAAATTGTAAGTTGCTCGGAGCACTTTGGTGGAGAGCGACTAATTAAGAAATAAAGTGATGATGATGATGATGAAAATAAATACTTAATAATAAACTTTAGTCTATGAAGGCTTATGCTACAAAAATCTTTTTCTCACAGTTAATCTGAAAATTATCACAAAGTTCCTTTGCATATAGATTCTATTATAGGTAATGTATAGACAATATTATTTCCTTTAAAAATCAGAGCATTATATTCTTATTTTTTGTTTAAATATATTTGTTTATTTTTTAAAAAAACTTTTTATTAATACAAATAAAAAAAACTCCAAATAAACTGTCAAAAACAATTCAGAATTCTTCATAGTAATGCTGCAAACTTCCAGATGAGGAGGACTACTTTTCCGTATGTGGTGAACTTGTACAAAGATGAAAAGTTTCTAGATCAAGATATATGTATTAATTCAAATCAATTAAAAGTGGGTTTTGCGATGTTACCAGATATGTTTCTGTGGAGCATTATGCGTTTTAAAAAACCAAGATAGAAAATAAGGTTTACTTCTGTCATATATGGCAACAGCAGCAAGGCTACGATATCCTCAAATTTGGAAATAGACTGAAACACCAATGAAGGAAGATTGAACTGTCCAAATGATCAAATCAACTTGGCTTCCTTAAGGATAAGAGTAATTAAGGAAATTAAATATTTAAGGATTAAGGAAGCACAACTGACCCATATTGCAAAAAAATAAATAAAAATCCACCCAAACTTTGTTGGCATAAATGTGAGGGAATTGGAGGTTTTGTTCATATGTGGTGGAATTGTGAAAATCTACCAAATCTCTACAAAAAGATTAAGGAAGAGTTGGAAGAATTATTGGGGAGAAAATTTGAATTAAACAAAAAAACAACTCTTTACGCAACAAATTGAAGGTAATGGGAGGAATAAAGACCAGATCGAAATTGCGAAATATATGATAGCAGCTACCAAAACAACAGCTGCCTCAAGATGGAAAGATGAAGGGAAATGGGGAGTTTCAAAATGGCTTGAATATTTATCAGAGTATATGCTCCAAGACTATATATCTGAAAGGAAAACAAAATATATTAAAAATGGCCATCCAAAGGAGAATTGGAAGCTGAAGTGGAAAGAGATAATATTCATAGTGAAAGAGACAGGAAAATATAAGGAACTGAACCAAAAAATCTTCATAATCGAACAAATAATATAAACCAATATGCAGAGTTACATCTGTTCCCAGAGGGAGGGTGTGGTGGGAAGAGGGAAGGGGACAATGGAGTGTTCCATAGGTGGCCGTGGAGTCCTATTGTTGATCCTCATGTTCTTCCACAGTGAGGACATCAATTTCAAGATGGAAGGAGGCCCCGGTCAGGGTTGGCTTGACACACCTTCCTCTTGGCATGTCTCTCCCTTTCACCCTCCATTCATGCCTCTTCCAATTCTCCAGCACTACTGGTCACAGCTGACCTCCAGTTAGAGTGATCAAGGGCCAGGGCTTCCCAGTTCTCAGTGTCTATGCCACAGTTTTTAAGGTTGGCTTTAAGACCATCTTTAAATCTATTTTCCTGTCCACCAACATTACATTTCCTTTTCTTGTGTTGGGAGTATAGTAACTGCTTTGAGAGACTGTGATCGGGCATTCAGACAATGTGGCCAGTCGAGTTGTGTTGATGGCATAGGAGCACCACTTCAGTGCTGGTAGTCTGCTTCTTCCAGCACACTGACATTTGTCCACCTGTCTTCCCAAGAGATTTGCAGGATTTTTTTAGATGCATCACTGATGGAATCATTCCAGTAGTTGAGTGTGATGTCTGTAGACAGTCCACGTTCTGCAGATATATAGCAGGGTTGGGAGGATAATAGCTTTATAAACAAGCACCCTGGTTTCCCTATGGATTTCCCAGTCCTCAAACACACTCTGCTTCATTCTTATAAGTAATAGATGCATAGAACTGTAAAAGATAAAATGTAAAAAAACCCCAATAATATACCATTGTGTATATGCAATTGTGACAATGTTACAAATTGCTTACATCTAACCAATTAAAATATACAAAAAAGACATGAGCATGTGTATTCACCAGCAGACAGCTCCTTAATCAGCTGCCTTTCAAAACCATCTTCTATGTGCTGAGTCAGGTTAAATACTTGTAATGTGAAGCTTTTCCCTTTCCTGAAACAAGTTTGCTGTGGAATCATACATGGGTCTATGTTTTCCATTATTCTGTGCAGGATAAGTCTCTTCAGAACTTTATAAAAATGCCACAACAAGGAGATTGGTCTAGAGCTCTTTGGATCATTAGTCGTTACCTGGTTTCAAAATGGCTATGACTCTTACTTTCCTCCAGACTTGGGGATCAGACAGAATGCAATGCAGTTGTTCTACACTTTGGCAACTTTTGGGTAAAAGTTCTTAATAGGTTAGATAAGGAGCCCCCAGTAAGTGCAGTGGGTTAAATCCTTGTGCCAGCAGGACTGAAGATCAACAGGTCGCAGGTTCGAATCCGGGGAGAGTACAGATGAGCTCCCTCTATCAGCTCCAACTCCTCATGCAGGACACGAGAGAAGCCTCCCACAAGGATGATATAACATCAAAAAACATCTCGGTGTCCCCTGGGCAACATCCTTGCAGATGGCCAATTCTCTCACACCAGAAGAGACTTGCAGTTTCTCAAGTCACTCCTGACACAAAAAAAAAAAATTGGTTAGCTCATCCAGCTCAGCTGTGTTGCCAGTTTTACATTTATTGAAAGCCATTTCCAATTCAGTAGATGTAAAAGTTCATAAAGGTTGTTGTTTTCATTATCTGGTTCTCTGACTATTGGTTTCCTTCCTAGTTTTGTGACAAGGTTGCATTTCCCATTCATCAGATGTTGTTGTGCTATCTGATCTGTGAAAGATCATTGCTCAACCGTCCTAAAAGCCACCATGCCTTCTGTCTACTCCTTTCCATACTGACTTCTGCTATTAGCTTTATCCACTTCTGTTTCCTGGCATCAGAGGTGGACAACAGAATGTTCTGTGCGGCCTCAAGAGTTTGCTCACTAAATGAGTCTTCATCATGAAACCTGTAATAGCCTTCCAACAAAGCAGCTATATCAGGAGTAATACCCTGAAGATAGTGTGTCCCACAACCTCTTGGTATAGAAGCCCATGAGCAGGTTTTTACTATTTCGACACCGTGCTCATATTCCTCATGGATTGGGGCAACCAACATAATCTTGTCATCTAACATATGAGACCAATCTGCCTTTCTGAAGGTGAATCTTTGTTTACTTCCTGAGCCCTTATAATTGGAAGCAATTGGCATATTATCGACTGGTGCTGTTTGTTTGGTATTGGTGATTCCACTGATTTATTGCATTGTTGCACAATACTGTCGCTCACAAGCAGTATATCCTCGGTGCCACCTCCCACTGTTGTAAGATGATGGGAGCTTACTATTATAAATAAATGATAGTTTATGCAATCCAGCCCAAGAAAGGACAGCTTCTCCATTTTTATCCTCCTGAGCATAGCCCAATATGTGGCAATGGCTGTTGAAGTCACCAATTACTACTGCCCTTTGGTGTCTATCAAAGTTCTCAGAAGAGGAGAAACAACTCTTCATTTTGGGGCTTATATGTAGAGGTAACTGTGATGTTACTAAGCTCTACTGTTATAACCTCTATATTGTTTTCTTCAGTGTTACAGGCACTGCTGACTTGGAGGCCTGGGTTTACAAAGACAGCACTTCCATACCTAACATGTGGCCTTTCTGCTGCTAAGACCATTTCTTGAACATTTTGGTCATTTTTGTTGTTTAACACTGTGTGTTTCTTGGACACACAACATGTCACATTTCTAATCTCAACACAGTTTATAAAGTAACTGTTCTTTGGCAGCTGACATGCCTTCGATGTTAATTTAAATTATTATCATAGTTGGTCCTGAAAAGGTCCATTTGTTTGTTAGGTTGGTTGGTTGTATACTGCAAGTAGCATCTGGTGTGAGAGAATCAGCCATCTACAAGGACTGAATAGTCTGACAGGCTACAGAAAAGAACACCTTCATACCTTGAATCTTAAAAGAAACCACACCTCTCTTGGGGATTATATATGAGATTGCCTTGAGTCTTCCAATAACTATTTGAGCAGAAGCAGACACCTCAGAAAGTATCTCTGTTTAAATGCTTAGTGAATCTATGGTAGAATAATTTCATCAGATCGTGGGGAGTGGTTGAAAATATGTTAGTATTGACTGTGTGTGCAATGGTGATATGACCACGAAGTAAAAGTACAGTACAGGAAATTTTTCAATGATTGGTGAAGTCAAAAACTGGCCATTGATTTCCATATCTTTCTTTACTCTTGCACTAGAAAAGACTGCTCATTAAAGACTTCCACCATTTATTTATTTATTTATTTATTTATTTACGCTATTTGTATACCGCATTTATCAGCCGTGACCGGCGACTCAATGCGGTTTACAGTAAAAGTTGTGCACACTAACAATGTAAGGACAAACATATACAAACGACACACATATAGACATCAACGCCTCACATAAAATCAGATTCTGTTCTCACATTCCATTGCCGTTCCTTGTTCAGTTATGCCGTCTTCCTGGATTTAATTGCAATTGCACAGCTATCCGAACGCCTGCTCAAAGAGCCACGTCTTAACCCTCCTCCGAAACACCAGCAACGAAGGGGCCTGCCTGATGTCCGCTGGTAGGGCATTCCATAGCCGAGGGGCCACCACCGAGAAGGCCCTGTCTCTCGTCCCCGCCAACCGCGCTTGTGATGCCGGCGGGACCGAGAGCAGGGCCTCCCCGGACGATCTTAACGTCCTCACCGGTTCATAGGTGGAGATGCGTTCGGAGAGGTAAGTGGGGCCGGAACCGTTTAGGGCTTTAAAGGCTAAAGCTAGCACCTTGAATTGTGCCCATGGTAATATGTTGCCATTTCCCCCTTATATGCCTGTACTATTAGCTTAATATTAAAAATATAGCTAATGCTGAGCTACACTTTGATACACCTGATAGCTCAAAGTGCAGATTTCTCTTGAGATTTGAATTGTGGAAATAACTTTTGTAGCACCCAGGAGATTTCTGATGCATCAAGTGAATGGAGCAGGGCCTTGATCTTCATTATTGGGGTTCCAGCTAATTGATTTCTTGAAAGTGTTGTTGTCATATAAAGCTGGTGCCCCACCCTTGCTGAGTAACATAAAGAACTTATCAGATACTCCTTATCTGAAGCTGTTTTCTCGCCGCTGGATGGAGAGGTTCAACTGAAAGCAGAGAACGGATTCATGGTTTATAAGGACATCTCAAGTCTATTTCTTTGCACTTGGAAGAAAACTAATGCGATTGAGAAAAGGTAAGATATTATGTGCATTAACTGCTTTCTTGATGCTGAGTTCTTCTTTTCATGTTGCCATTTCTATTTCCATCTTCATTCACCTCCCTTGTTGGACACAGACGAATGCTGGAATCATTGGGTTCAATATTTTGAACCCAATCTTAATCAAAATGTTGAACCAACTCTATCTCATTTCCACACGTTATCCATTCTTCTCCAACTCTCATATTTGCTGCTTGTGAAATCTGATGAGGTAAAGTGATGGGCAGCTTGGCCAATTAATCTCATTCAGCTCCTATCCCAAAATGTCTACCTCACTCAGCACAAAATAAATTTTAAAAGGAGACAGATAATTGCTAAATGAGTTGTTGGTATTAAAACCCTTCTGGCAGGTCTACCCAGTCAACTTCCAACTTCTTATTATTGCTATATGATAATTTTGTATATGTGTTTGATGTATGCTTTTTCTATTGATACACATATTTTATTGTATGTATTTAATTTATGCTCATGTTTTTGCTTATGGTACCTCACTTCGAACTATCAAAAGAGATGGGCAATAAATAAAATGCATTTTTCTTCGTGGTCTCTGCGAATGCACACTTGTGGAGAGACTGCGCCTGCGTGGGCTCCAACGGAAAACTTCTACTTTTGAAACTTTTGAAGTTTTGGCGGTAACCCCGCCCAGCCCCGGCAGGGGATAAAAGGGCGCCCCGCTCGCGCGCTCCAATTCCTTTCTTTCCGCCGCACGGCTCACTTCGGTGCTTCTTGTGTTCGGATAGTTAGTGGATATTGTTGGCTAGTGATCGGATAGTTTCCTTAAAGATCTTCATCGGGTTGTTGACCGTAGTATGTCAACAACTCGCTTCAAGAAGTGTGCGAGATGTCCGAAGAAAATCCCTGACTCGGACAGTCATTCGCTCTGCCTTCTGTGCCTCGGCGAGGCACACATTACATCGACGTGTCGTCATTGCCAGGCCTTGACGGCTCAGTCCCGTAAGAACCGGGCGCATCGTCTTCGGTACCTTCTGTACCAACAGGCGTTGGCCCCAGTGCCCTCGACGTCGACGTCGACATCGGCCACGGTGTCCCGGCCTTCAGCGGCTGACCCCTCGGTACGGACT
>NW_026847438.1:241468663-241478805 GCF_025583915.1 Anolis sagrei ordinatus
CTCAGCTTCTTAACTACTGCTATAGGTGTCAGTCTCAGTTACAGCGGATTTTCTATCATAACATTTTTTCAGTTTCTCTTTAATGCTGTGGTTTGCATGCCCATCATGTGTGTTTCCACTATAGCCATTTTTATTAAATTCTGCTTAAGTCCACCCCAAAGGAAGATGGGAAAACTGTTAAGAACCATTTGGATTACGCTTTTCTTCTTCCTCCTTTTTGCTTTTCCATTTAATATAACTCTTATTCTTTATCTATCCAATCTTCAAAATGATTATTTGTATGGATATGGAAACTTTTGTGCCTTGTTAAACAGTGCCATTAACCCCATGATCTATTATTTGGTGGGAAGAGATAAAAGAGGGAGATCCAGCAAGCGAATCAATAAAGTGCTTGAGAAACTTTTCAAGGAAGAGGAAGACTGTTGAGAGCAGCAGGAAATCTAATCCAAAACACTTGTAAGGACCCTTTAACAAAGTAGTTCATCGTTTGTAAATGTATAAGAAAAGATGGATTTTAGATTTAGTAATGTTTAGAAAGTTTTATTTTCTTTGAAAAGTCTATTAGATATATATATATCCTTATTTCCAAAGTATGCAAATGTTACTTCTTACGATTGCAATTCTCAGTCCCATCAAGCTTTCAAAGATTAAAGCAGTTTATTATTTATTTATTTATTTATTTATTTACTATCTTTGTATACCGTCCATCTCAGCCCGTAGGCAACTCAGGACGGTTTACAGAGGCAGCAATTCAATGCTCACATAAACATTTAAAAACATTAACATGTAGCATAAAATCATAGAAAATTAATAAAACATAGACATTTATTAGGCCTGTCGGTTTTGATTCGTTAATTCGTTATTTCGTTTTAAATTCGTTAATTTTTGCATTTACGGTACGATAACAAAACAATATTTCAAACCCGGAAGGGTTTTAAAATATCGAAACGTCAACTCCAAGAGTATTTACGAGCTTTCGCTCGTTTTGTAAATGGGGCGGACGGGCGGGGCGAAGGGGCGCCGCGAGCGCGCACCCAGTGAGCCAAGCCCCGCCCCTGCCTCTCTCTCTCGCGTTCCCTCCTTCCTCCCGCTTCTTTCCTTCCTTCTCTCTCTCTCTCTTTCCCCCTTTCTCTCTCACACACTCCCTCGTTTCCCCTCTTTCTCTCTCTCTTTCGCGTCCCTCCTTCCTCCCCCTTCTCTCTTTCCCTCCATCCTTCTCTCTCACTCCCTCCCTCTTTCTCTCTCACACACTCCCTCCTTTCCCCCCCTCTCTCTCGCGTTCCCTCTTTCTCTCCGTCCCTGCCTGGCCTCACTCCCTCCTTTCTTCTCTCTTCTTTCTTTCCTTCCTTCCTTCCTTCCTTCCTTCCTTCCTTCCTTCCTTCCTTCCTTCCTTCCTTCTTTCCTTTCTCTCTCTCTCTTTCCCCCTTTCTCTCTCACACACTCCCTCGTTTCCCCTCTTTCTCTCTCTCTTTCGCGTCCCTCCTTCCTCCCCCTTCTCTTTCACTCCATCCTTCTCTCTCACTCCCTCCCTCTTTCTCTCTCACACACTCCCTCCTTCCCCTCTTTCTCTCTCTCTTTCGCGTCCCTCCTTCCTCCCCCTTCTCTCTTTCACTCCATCCTTCTCTCTCACTCCCTCCCTCTTTCTCTCTCACACACTCCCTCCTTTCCCCCCCCCTCTCTCTCTCGCGTTCTCTCTTTCTCTCCGTCCCTGCCTGGCCTCACTCCCTCCTTTCTTCTCTCTTCTTTTTCCTTCCTCTTCTTTCCTTCCTTCTCTCTATCTCTCTTTCCCCCTTTCTCTCTCACACACTCCCTCCTTTCCCCTCTTCCTCTCTCTTCGCGTCCCTCCTTCCTCCCCCTTCTCTCTTTCACTCCATCCTTCTCTCTCACTCCCTCCCTCTTTCTCTCTCACACACTCCCTCCTTTCCCCCCTCTCTCTCTCGCGTTCCCTCTTTCTCTCCGTCCCTGCCTGGCCTCACTCCCTCCTTTCTTCTCTCTTCTTTCTTTCTTCCTTCCTTCCTTCCTTCCTTCCTTCTTTCCTTCCTTCTCTCTCTCTCTCTTTCCCCCTTTCTCTCTCACACACTCCCTCGTTTCCCCTCTTTCTCTCTCTCTTTCGCGTCCCTCCTTCCTCCCCCTTCTCTCTTTCACTCCATCCTTCTCTCTCACTCCCTCCCTCTTTCTCTCTCACACACTCCCCTTTCCCCTCTTTCTATCTCTCTTTCTCGCGTTCCCCCTTTCTCTCCTCCCTCTCCCTCTCTCTCTGTCTCCTTCCCTCCTTCTCTCTTTCTCTCGTCTCTGCCTAGCCTCACTCCCACCTTTCTTCTCTCTTCCTTCCTTCCTTCCTTCTCTTTCTCTCCCGGAGGGCGCAGGAGCCGGGCCCCCGGAGGCGGAGCGCAGGAGCTGCATCCAGGCTTGCTGTGAGTTTTCTGGGCTGTATGACCATGTTCCAGAAGCATTCTCTCCTGACATTTTGCCCACATCTATGGCAGGCATCCTCAGAGGTCTGTTGGAAACTACTGGCAAATGGAGTTTGGACAGCTTGATTGGGATTAAATGGCCTTTTAGCTTCAAAGTCTGGCTCCTTCCTGCTCAGGGGAATCCTTTGTTGGGAGGTGTTAGCTGGGTCTGACTCAAACCCGCTATGTCTGTATAGTAGGCCTGTGCGGTTTCGTTTTCCATTTTAAAATATTTTAATATTATTTTTAATATTATTTTTAATATTATTTTTAATATTATTTTAATATTATTCCTGCTCAGGGGAATCCTTTGTTGGGAGGTGTTAGCTGGGTCTGACTCAAACCCGCTATGTCTGTATAGTAGGCCTGTGCGGTTTCGTTTTCCATTTTAAAATATTTTTTAATATTATTTTTTAATATTATTTTTAATATTATTTTTTAATATTATTTTAATATTATTCCTGCTCAGGGGAATCCTTTGTTGGGAGGTGTTAGCTGGGTCTGACTCAAACCCGCTATGTCTGTATAGTAGGCCTGTGCGGTTTCGTTTTCCATTTTAAAATATTTTTTAATATTATTTTTAATATTATTTTTAATATTATTTTAATATTATTATTAAATAATACAAAAAAAATATTCTAAAAATTCGTTAATAATTACAAAATTTCGTAAATATCAAAACTTTTTTTGGAAAAGTTTTGTAATTATTTTAAATATCGAAACAAAAAAACACCCCAATTACAAAACGATTTTAGAAACAAATTTTTTCTTGATCAAACAGGCCTAACATTTATGTCTCTTAGTTAAAAACATTGTCCAGTCTCATCATCCAATTGTCCCAATTTCCTATGTCTGTTACACTGCATTTTCAAACACTTGCTCAAACAACCAAGTTGTTTCCGGAACGTTAAAAGGGAGGGGGCCAATCTAATGTCCCTAGGGAGGGCATGCCATAGCCGAGGGGCCACCACTGAGAAGGTCCTGTCTTTCGACCCCACCAAACATATTTGCAACTCAGGTGGGATCAAGAGCAGCGTCTCCCCAGATGATCTTAAAGTCCAGTTGTTATTACTACAAGGAAGTGATAGAAATAGTTAAGTCTGCAACTAGCACAGCGTGTTAAACCACCAGCTAAAGGAAATCTTGTTGTCCAGATGGTCAGCAGTTTGAGCCATGGGCTGGGGTGAGCTCCCACTATCAGCCCTAGCTTCTGCATACTTAGCAGCTAAAAAGCAGCAATATAAGTAGATAAATAGGTACTGCTTTGGTGGAGAGATAAAAAGCAACCCTGAAAAACATGCCAGCTCATTTGATCAGGATGGCATCTATGGACAGCAGTCTCCTCAGCGTAGAAAATAGAACAACAGCACCTCCCCAGTCGAGCACAACCTCCAGAGATGAAAAGTGGAAAGCCTTGCCTCTATATATTGTCCTTCTGTGTTAATAATTGTGACTGCATGGAATGTTTGCCTTGAATGTATTCTGCAATCCGCTCTGAGTCCCCTCAGGGAGATAAAGCGGAATATAAATAAAGTATGTTATATTATTATTAATCATATTTCTTCCTTCCCCTTTAAAGATTTGTTTTGAATATATATTATTTTGGTTGTAATTTAGATTGATAATTCTAAATGTCAATAAATAGATAAACTCAAATAAGAAAAAGCAAGAAAGCTCTCTAGTTTTATTTATTCCTCATTTCACTTATTGCCTCATACTTTAGCTGCCTAAAGGATGAGAACACTATTATCCTGAGATACACCTTTCTAGACATCCAATCCCTCTGTGTGTGAATTGTCTGACTCCAGAGCATGAGTTATAATCTTATGTCAAAAGCATTCCAATTCTTTAGCCTCAATATTATTGTTCATTATATAAATTTTAATTAATTATTTTAAAGGCTGAAGCATTAAGATAAATAAATACATCAGTCAGACTCATAAAAAATGTGATCCAATGCTTATAAAGGACTTGTTTCCTTATCTTCAGCCTTGCATGAGCATGATGAAAACCTCTCAGCCATCTATGCAATGTTGCTGACTGCTTCTTGTCAGCTCCACAGAACCATGGTGACGTAGGGCATCCTTTTGCTCTTCCCTGGATGTGAACATTGCATACCATCAGTTTAAAAAAGGCCATCATTTTGTATTTCCCTGTGGAGCACCATAAAAGGGAAATTGTTATCTTTGTGAGGATTTGTAAAAAGGCCATGATCTAATGGGTTCACTGGAAAGCATGTGTCGGCAGCTGATTGGCTGAGCCAGTCAGGAGCCAGAATTCTGATTGGCTACTGTCTCTGGCTTGCTGTTGAGACAAATGGTTTTAACTGCCACTTTCGCCTCGGAGACTGAAGAGAGCACTGACTGGAAACAGCCAGGAAGGAAATGGTTGCCAACTCTCTGAAGCCTGATCATTTCTAAGGCATGAAGCATATTTTAAAGACTGTTTAAAAGGACTGTTTATTCCCTCTGTTCTCTGTAAGAATCCAGAGAGGCTGCTGTATATATTGTTGCTCTGTTTGACTTTTGAACTGAAGTAAATGTGTATTATTATTTTTTTGTGATTTTGGGGCTTTGTCTCCTTGTAAGCTGCCCTGAGTCCCCACGGGGAGATGGTGGTGGGGTATAAAAATAAAGTTACTTACTTACTTAAAGTTACTGTTGCTCATTACACAAATCTGAGTGACACATTATTATACTGCAGGGTATATTTTGATTCAGAAACAGTGGTAAAGCTTCTGTTTATTTATATTTACAACCTCCAACAATCCCGTCTTGACCTGGAAGTCATATGAATAGAATGAACTCCCAAGAAAGACACGAATGATTAAAAAATCATACCATTTAATAGAAACACATTCCTATGTTGCTCTCCATAAAGTGGTTATCTCTACACAATCTGCAGTGCCACATGAAGAGACAATTACTGTTAAAGAGAGAATATAAGGAAGAGGAGTAATCTGAGGCTGTCATACTTTTGACGTATCAAGTGAAGAAAGAGCAGTAATGCTAGCTAAAGTAAAAGTTCGGGGAAGAAATGAAAACATCACTAAAGACAGATTATATACTACAAGCCAATCTACAGAGTGTGCAGACGCAGCCGCGGTCCCTGGAGATCAGTGTACAAGAATGAAGCCATCAAACTTGCCCAACAGGTGTTTGTATGTGTGTGTGTGTGTGTGTGTGTGTGTGTGTGTGTGTGTGAATGCATAAAGTGAACTTGCCGGATTTAGACATTATGCTCTCATTAATGAAAGGCTTGCTGATTAATGAACTTGCTGACTGAAAGATCGCAGGTTCAAATCCAGAGAGTGGGGTGAGCTCCCACTGTCACCTCCAGCTTCTGCCAACCTAGCAGTTCGAACACATGCAAATGTGAGATCAATAGGTACCGCTCTGAGGGGAAGGTAACAGCGCTCCATGGGGTCATGCTGGCCACATTACCTTGGAGGTGTCTACGGAGAACACCGGCTTTTTGGCTTAGAAATCAAGATGAGAACCACCTCCCAGATTCGGACATGACTGGACTTAATCTCAAGGCAAAGCCTTTACCTTTACCTTTTTAGCTTCTGCATTAGACCACTGATTTGTGTGAACTTTATGTTCTACTAAGACTCCTAGATCACTTTTGCATGTACTGCTTTCATACATTCTATTATCTCTGCATTCTCCTTTTCTCTTTATTTTATATGTTTTATTCCTCTTTTTCTGCCTATATAGTTTTCCTGTTGAAATGCATTTTATTAGTTTTGGTCTAATAAACTCTAATAATCTGTCACTGGATTATTTTGAAGATTTGTGTCTGTTTATCAATCCGCCCACGAGGGGTGTGGTCAGAAAGAAATGCAGTGGGGCAAGTGATAATGAGCTTAATGTTCTAGCTCCAGTTGGTAAAACAGTGTAAATCCAGATGAACATTGGTTGTCACAAGGGTTAATCTGGTTATGGGTATAGGAGAGGAAATGTTCCCAGAGATAACCCAGATCATTTCAGGTGAAACAGGAAAAGGACCCAGGGGCTCCGACACAAGTACATTTTGTGTCTCCACACATTTCCTAAATCATTGTCAAAGGATTCTAGTAATTTGGGGAATCATTTTCTGAAATCCAAGGTGGGGTGAGGCATCATTCCAAGGAAATTCAAAAGGTGTTAGTATAGGGCAAAATGAAATTAGCAATGTGGGCATATTGCATATCGTAATGTAGCTATGTCACATGATTCATAATTTTAGGGTCTACTTTTCAGTAACAGTGATATAGTGAGCCAGGCAAGTTGAGTTTGTGGGATTCTGGGAGTTGCATTCCAGGAACATCTACAGGGTCACAATAATATCGCTGATCTCAACCAAAGTAGTCCCACTGAATGAATGCTGGTGTGCTTACCCAACACTACAGTTAGCTTCATTCATTCTGTGTGTGTCTACTTCAATTGAGAGTAACCAATATGTTTTAAAATCTGTTCCATAAAGACAGATTTTGAGTCTGAAGGCAAATGAAGAAAACTAAAAAAACAAAACAAGAGAAAGACAGGAAATAGGAACAAAGAGTTCTAGAAAGCAGAAATAAAGTAGAAGAGAAACATGCGTCTATCTCTCCCACCTTTCTTGCTTTTATCTCTTCCATGTAATTGAATATCTAATCCTCCACTTAGTATACTTGCTCGCTCTCTCCTGCCAATAAAGGCACCCAACAGGCCCAAATGTTACATTTAAGCCCATTGGGGGAATGAATTTAAGCACATTTTACTTGAAAAAGTAGCCAGGAAATAGTTTCATGGAGGAATATGAACCACTTCCTTCATTTATAAGAGAAAACAAATGTAAGTAGATTGTCAGACTTTTTGATCATATTTTATTAATTACTGTATGTGCAGGAGCGGCTCAACCCATTACACAAAGTAAGTGTTGTAACTCAGCGTGTGCCTTCTGTATCTACTAGTGCTAGTAGGAGGAAACGAGGCTTGGAAGAGGAAGATGCTCAGCAGCAGCTGAAACGCATTAGGGACATGTTCCTAGAATCTAGTGATGAGGAAGAGTTTCAGGGGTTTACTCATGAGGAGATGGAGATGGAGGATTACCGTGGTGTAAAACGAGTAGCACGCAGTTCAGATAGTGATGAGGAATCCATTTCCAAGCATCTTAAAGACATAGCAGATAGCTACAGGTCTGAAAGTGATGATGAAGAGCTGGACTGGACTAGGGTCCAGGAGGTTCAGGATGTGATTAATGCTCCAACTTCCAGTGGGGAGTTCCAAGGGTTCACAGACTCATGGGTTTCGGATACTGCTTCTCAGGATGCAGCCCGGAGTGCAGACTGGCAACAATGGAGGGAACGCAGTTCACCTGTGGAACTGGATGCACCTGGAGGCGAATCCAGCGACTCTGATGGGATTTAAGGAGTAGCTTTGGGGCTATCATGTTGCAGAGTTCAAAGTGTCGTGTACCTGTGTATCCTGCTGTTAACTCTTGCCTTGAGTCCTTGCATCCAGAATCGTGTTTCGTGATCGTGCTGACTACTTTGCCTGGCTTGGAACCGTGAGTCTTGTCTCCTGCCCTGACCTTGGACCGTCTTGACTATTCTTCTATCCTGCCTGTCTCCTGCGTGGACTTCGGACCGTTCCTCATACTGCTTTTTGTGTTGTGATTTTTGAACTGACTGTATTCCATTATAACCACGAACTGTTTTGCCTGCCTTACTTCAGTTTCCTTTTTTCTACCCAGACTGCCTGGGTTCCTGCTTTGTTTACATTCCTGCAAGCCTCAGGCTCCTTTGTGATAAGAGCCATTTGACTTGTTAATTGCCATTAAACTCCTTTTGTTAACCCTTAAGCGGCTGTTTTGCCTCGTTGGTCTGCCTGGGTCTTGACAGTAAGCATTTGCAGTATAGTTGATTTTGCCCAGGGGCACTCTTGAGGCACTCTTGGGGGGAAATAGACCTTGACATATGCGAGTTGTAGTTACTGGGATATATAGTTCACCTACAATCAAAGAGCATTCTGAACTCCACCAATGATGGAATTGAACCAAACTTGGCACACAGAACTCCCATGACAAACAGAAATGGTAGGTTACATACCTGTGACCATCTTTTTTCGAGTGGTGCTCTGCGAATTCACACTTGTGGAGAGACTGCGCCTGCGCGGGCTCCAACGGAAACTTCTACATTTTAAAACTTTTGAAGTTTTGGCGGTAACCCCGCCCAGCCCCGGCAGGGGATAAAAGGGCGCCCCGCGCGTGCCGCTCCAATTCCTACGCCGCCACGGTAGCGAGAAATTGGAGGTTTGCTTGAGGGGAGGCGGGGCGGGTTAGTGTGAATTCGCAGAGCACCACTCGAAGAAAGATGGTCACAGGTATGTAACCTACCATTTTTCTTCGTGGTCTCTGCGAATGCACACTTGTGGAGACTAGCAAGCTCAGGTCCCGGAGGCGGGAAGGAAGCAAACCGACCATTGAAATCAAGGGCCAAACAATTTTATTAAGTGCAAAACAGTCATCAGCAAGAGATTGTAATCACTTCCGAAGAAGGGCATAGTGCATAACAAGAGGTCGCAAACACTTCCAAAGAAGGGCACAGTGCATAAACCTATGGGAGTACGTGATCCTCCCGGCCACTCAAGGGTGACCAACAATTGAGTAAACTTATGACCCTTGAAATAAACCACATGGTGATTGTTGAAGACACTCATTATAATGAGGGCACATTAGGCAGCAATAAAAAATCAGTTGCTAACAAAAGTACAACACATTTGGAAAGCAAAGCACCTATACAGACACAGAGTACCCGTGATGGGCCCATTAGGCCACCGTGCAATGGCTGCCTGTGCCTCAGGCAGTAAGGCATCAAGCGTAAAGGTGCAACTTTATTCCCAGCAACGAGAAATTCAAGTATTAAACATGGCAAATAACATTCACAATAACACACGGTATCGAAGGAACACTCGGTACCGATAACGCACCCAGTCAAAGAACTTTAAGGCGGGTATGAGGCCAGAACTGCCCTCCCAAAGGCCATGTCAGGTGTAAACCTGGTATTCAACCTATAATGTGACACGAATTTCTGGGGATTTTTCCAAATGGCCGCTTTGCAAATAGCGTCCAGGGGAATTCCCTTAAGGAAGGCTGTCGAAGCCGCCATAGCCCTGGTCGACCGAGCCCGGACGACCGAGGGTGGTTGTTGCCGAGCCAGTTGATAGCAGAGCTCGATGGTCAAGGTGATCCAGTGCGACAAACGTTGCACCGTGATCGGCAGGCCCACCTTATCGGGGGCATATGCAACAAAAAGTCTCTGCGACCGTCGAGACTGGGCAGTCCTGTCCCTATAACACAGCAATGCTCTCCGCACATCGAGCATATGAAGTCTCTTTTCCCTCGGGGTCGAGGGGGATTGACACAAGGAGGGAAGAACAATGTCCTCATTGACATGGAAAGGGGACACGACCTTAGGGAGGAATGTCACATCTGTGCGGAGAACTGCTCTGTCTCCGTGGACAACAAAATAGGGTTCGTCCACCCGCAATGCCGCCAGCTCCGACGGCCGACGGGCTGAGGTGATGGCAACCAGGAAGGCTACCTTCCATGACAACAGCCGAAGGTCGATTGAAACCAAAGGCTCGAAAGGCAGTTGCGCGAGCCTAGCCAGCACGAGGTCGAGGTCCCACCCCGGAGTCGGAGACCGAACCGGGGGATGCAAGT
>NW_026847438.1:241479233-241557835 GCF_025583915.1 Anolis sagrei ordinatus
GAGTAGGACCGGGAACCACGGTTGTCGTGGCCATTCCGGCGCTACCAAGATGCAGTCTGTTTGCGCCGACTGCATTCGCGCGATCACCCTCGGGATGAGCGGGAACGGCGGGAAGAGGTAGAGCAGGTGCCTCGACCAGTCTAGCAGGAACGCGTCTCCGAGACACCCCGGTACCGTGTTCGGAGCAAGCCGAGCACCGAACTGAGGCAGTTGGGCATTTTGCGGCGACGCGAAGAGGTCTGCGGCCGGAAGGCCCCATTCCCTGAAGATCTCCGCCAGGACATCGGGGTTCAGCCTCCACTCGTGGGATGTTGCCCTGGTTCTGCTGAGTACGTCGGCCTCGACGTTGGCTTCGCCCGGGAGGTGCAAGGCTGTTATCGACACCGACCTGGCTACACACCAGTCCCAGAGTTCCAGTGATAGCTTGAGGAGCTTCCTCGAGCCCGTTCCTCCCTGCTTGTTCACGTAGAACATTGCCACCATGTTGTCCGTGAGGATCTGAACAGACTTCCCGGCGACTAGGAGGGCGAATGCTCTCAGGGCCTTGAAGATTGCCAGCAGTTCCAAGTAGTTGATGTGGTACTGCTTCTCCTGAGGAGACCAAAGGTCGTGCACCGAGAGTTCTCCTGTATGGCATCCCCATGCGAACATCGAGGCGTCCGTCGTAATCGTGATGGCTGGGGGCTCTGGATGAAAAGGAATGCCCTTGCAGACATACTGGCGGTTCATCCACCAGGTCAGAGAGTCCTTCACCGACCTCGGTACCAGCAGACGCTTTGCGGCACTGTCCCGTATGGGATTGAAGTGGTCCAGGAACCATCTCTGGAGGGGCCGGAAGCGGAGCCTTGCCAACGGTGTCACCATCACCGTGGAGGCCATGTGTCCGAGGAGGACTTGTACTTGCTTCGCCGGGACCACTCGGGAGCAACGCACCTTGAGTACCTCGGCTCGAAGTGCCCTGAATCTCTCCTCCGGAAGGAAGACTGTCTGGGAGAGAGAATCGAACATGGCGCCGATGAACTTTATGCAAGTGGTGGGCTCGAGGTGGGATTTTTCCTCGTTCAACTGGAGGCCCAGGTCCTCGAGGAGAGAAAGTGTCCTTGCCACCTGTGTTTGCAGAAGGTCCGGGGAGCGTGCTGCCAACAACCAGTCGTCTAAGTAAGGGAAAATCCGGATTTTTTCCCGTCTGAGGGCCGCTGCGACCACCGACATGCATTTCGTAAAGGTCCTCGGTGCCGTCACGAGACCGAAGGGGAGGACGTTGAACACGTACGTCTGTCCCGCTACTCTGAAGGCCAGGAAGCGTCTGTGGTGCTCCCTGATGGAGAGATGGAAATAAGCGTCCCGGAGATCGACGGACACGAAGAAGTCCCCGTATCGGAGGAAGGGGAGGATGGACGATACCGTCACCATCCGAAACCCTCGATGTTCGATGAAGGAGTTTAAGTCTCTGAGATCGAGGATGGGGCAAAGGGAGCCATCTGGCTTCGGGACAGTAAAGTATCTGGAGAAGAAGGCTCGATGGTTTTGAGAGTCCGGGAGAGGGGAAATTGCCCCCTTCAGGAGCAAGGTATCGACCTCTGTCAGGATTGCCGAGGATGGCTCAGTCTCTATAATTTGCCCCGTTGGTGGGAGCTCTTCGAACTCCAATGCATAGCCTTCGTCGACAATCTTTAAAACCCATGCATCTGAGGTGATGCTTTCCCATGCAGGGAGAAAGTTCGTCAGGCGTTCTCCGAACGGTGTCGAGCCGGATGGAAGGATGAGGGTGGGTACCATTGGGAGGGACATGGGAGCAACATCGGTAACGGAACTGCAAACGGTATCGTCCACCAGCGCGTCAAACGCGACGCCTGGCCTGGTTGCCTCCTGAAGCCTGCCGAGAGCGCGAACGCTGCTGCTGGTGCTGCCGCCGTTGCTGTTGGGGCTGCTGAGAGTGGGTCTGCAGAGGGGTCTGCAGGGGACGGGTTGGATGCCGGTACTGAATGGTACGGCACGGGATCGTGTGCCTGCGCTTGTACTGGAACCATCTGGTACGTTGCACCTGGCCCTGGTTCTCGATCCCGCACTTCGAGGCCAAAGTCTTGAAGTCGTGGTTTGACTTCAGTTTGTCATCCGTCCCAGCGTTAAAGAGTCCCAGGGGATCGAACGGGAGGTCCTCGATCACCTGCCTCGACGATGTAGAGAGGCCAGAAGATCTCAACCAGGCATGTCTCCTGAATGCTACCGCATGAGCAATCATTTTGCCCGCGGTGTCTCCCGTGTGCTTGGCCATCTGCATCTGATGATGCGCCAGAGAGTTTGCCTCCTGAGCCAGGGTGGTCATGGCAGCACGATCCTCCTCAGACATCCTCTGGAAGAAGGGTTCTGCTTTTTCCCAAAGGATCTGCTGATATGCTCCCATACAAGCCCCATAGTTGGCCATGCGGGCCAGCAGGAGGGCACCGGAGTAAAGCTTCCTGCCCACCGCGTCGAACCTCTTCCCTTCACGATCGGATGGCGTCGAGGACTGCCTTCCGAACCCCTGAGCCACCTTCACGACCACCGAGTTAGGGTCGGGATGGTGTTTCAGCCACTCCAAGCCCTCGTCGTCAGTCCTATACCAGGACTCAATCTTCTTGGAAGTCGGAGGGATGGAGGAGGGGGTCTTCCAGGAGCCCTGGATCACCTCGAGGAGATAGGGAAGGAAGGGTAGGAGAGGAGCGGGTGGGGACTCCCTCTGCACCCTTTTGAATACCGGATCAAGTACTGCCTTGGAAGTCTGTTTGACCTCCAGGCCCAGAGTCTCAGCCATGCGAGCCATTTGATCCGCAAAGGCTCGGACATTGTCTGTAGGAGATGGAGGATCCGCCTCATAGGCGTCGTGGGTAGGTGATTTCTCGATCCCGAGAGACAACACCGATCCCGAGTGTACCGATCCCGGTAACTCGCCATCTTCCTCCTCATCCTCAGGAGGCAGGGAACGGGGTGGAGGGGATGAGGAGGCATCTCGACTCTGCAGCTGCAGCTGGGTCACTGGAGGGGCTTTCGAGGCCGAAGCCTGAATGGCACGGGCCAGTCTCATTGTCTGTCTGCCCCTTTCCGGAGTCCCCGGTAATGGGGAAGTCTCCTGTCTGGCTGTCACAGTAGTCAACGCCGGGACCAGCGGGAAAAGCTGCTGTCTGGCTGTCCCTGTCGAGTGGGTGCCTCGATCACCGTGTCCACCGAGATCACCGGGGACACGGGCTGTTCTGGAGGTAGCTCCGGCAAGGGTTGAGGTACCTGAGCAGGCTGCGGTGCCGGCTGAGGTTCGGTGGGCCGTACTGGCGACGATCTCGCCGACGAGGTGGCCGAGGAGGCAGTGGTTTGCCTTCGAGAAGAGGAGGAAGACGAGGGTGGAGGTGGCATCGTCTTCTTCCTCTTTGCCGGTGGCTGAACAGTCTTAGGTAGTGATTTGCCCGGGGTGGGCGGAACGGAGGATGGGGTAGAGGCACGCCGAGACTCCTCCTGAGACCGACGAAAGGCAATGCGAACCGCCGTGGAAGATGGCGGAGTCGCAGAAGTCGACCTCGTGGACCTGACCGATCTCACTGATGCCACCGAGCTGGTCGACGAGTGTCGAATGCGCACGGTCTCGGTAGTGACCGAGCATGGAGGCGCCTGCTTCGTAGGCCTTGGAGCCTTGGAAGCCGTCGACACTGAGGCCTTCGAAGCTGTCGACATAGCTGCCCTCGGTCTCTTCTGCGCAGCCTTTCTCGGCTGTCGGGGTTCGGCCTCTGCCGAGGGACCGACAGATGTTGTTGTCGGAGCTCTCGACGTCGAGGTTGCTGTCGAAGGTCTAGACACCGTGGCCGACGTCGACGCCGATGCCGATGATGAAGGTACCGGGGCCAACGCCTGTTGGTACAGCAGATACCGAAGTCGATGCGCCTGGTTCTTACGGGACTGTGCCGTCAGTGCCTGACAATGACGACACGAGGAGGTAATATGTGCCTCCCCGAGGCACAGAAGGCAAAGAGCGTGCTTGTCCGAATCAGGGATCTTCTTCGGACATCTCGCGCATCTTTTGAAGCGAGTTGTTGACATAATACAGTCAACAACTCGAGGAAGAACTCCAAGGAGAATTATCGAACACTATCCAACACTATCCAACACTATCCAACACTAATCAGAAGTACTGAAGTGAGCCGTGCGGTGGAAAAAAAGGAATTGGAGCGGCGCGCGTGGGGCGCCCTTTTATCCCCTGCCGGGGCTGGGCGGGGTTACCGCCAAAACTTCAAAAGTTTTAAAATGTAGAATTTCCGTTGGAGCCCGCGCAGGCGCAGTCTCTCCACAAGTGTGCATTCGCAGAGACCACGAAGAAAAAATATATATCAGTGATTGGTTGGGGGAGGGATGCCAAAATACTGTTTGCTTACCATTGAAAATTACCCAGGGCCACCTCTGTGTATGTGCTATATAGTAAAGGAAAATAACAGGTAGTTATACAAGCATTGTGCAGGATCAAGATTTTAAAACAAATCAACAAACAAAAACATTTAGAGAGTTCTTAATGACCTATTTGAACTTGAGAGAAAAATTGAGAATTCAACTTAATCAATCAGAACTCAAAAACCCGTGGTTATTACTTATTTATTTATTTATTTACTTGAATCCGCCAGAGGGGGATTGGCAGAGTGGGTAAAGGGGGTGGTTAATGCCTCCTTAAGGAAGGAAAGTTTCCAGCGAGCTTAAAAAAAGCTGTTATAAAACCGCTGTTGAAAAAGCCATCACTGGACCCCACTCGATTCGACAACTATCGGCCAGTATCCAATCTCCCCTTTTTGGGCAAAGTTGTGGAACGTGTGGTGGCAACACAACTCCAGGGATTTCTGGTAGACACTGATTATCTAGACCCGACACAGTCTGGCTTTAGGCCAGGACATGGAACTGAGACAGCCTTGGTCGCCTTGGTAGATGATCTTCGCCGGGAGTTTGACAGGGGGAGTGTGTCCCTGTTAGTTCTGCTGGACCTCTCAGCAGCCTTCGATACCGTTGACCACGGTATCCTTCTGGGACGCCTCGAGGATATGGGACTTGGGGGTACTGCATTGCAGTGGCTCCGGTCCTTCCTCGAGGGATGGTCTCAGAAGGTGTTACTGGGTGACACCTGTTCGGCCCCACAACCGTTGTCGTGTGGGGTCCCACAGGGATCAATTCTGTCCCCGATGTTATTTAACATCTACATGAAGCCGTTGGGAGAGATCATTCGGAGTTTCGGACTAAGATGTTATCTCTACGCAGATGATGTCCAAATCTGTCACTCCTTCTCACCTGTCACCAAGGAGGCTGTCCAGACCTTGAACCGGTGTTTGGCCACTGTATCAGACTGGATGAGAGCTAACAAATTGAAACTGAATCCAGACAAGACAGAGGTCCTACTGGTCAGTCATAAGGCCGAACAGGGCAAAGGGTTACAGCCTGTGTTAGACGGGGTTAGACTCCCCCTGAAGACGCAGGTTCGCAGCTTGGGAGTGATCCTGGACTCATCGCTGAGCCTGGAACCCCAGGTCTCAGCGGTGGCTGGGAGAGCGTTCGCACAATTAAAACTTGTGCACCGTACCTTGGGAAGTCTGATCTGGCCACACTCTTGTTACATCCCAAATAGATTACTGCAACGCGCTCTACATGGGGTTGCCTTTGAAGACTGTTCGGAAACTTCAATTAGTCCAACGGACAGTGGCTAGATTACTCACCGGAGCATCATACAGGGAGCATACCACCCCCCTATTGTGTTAGCTCCACTGGCTGCCGATCCAGTTCCGGACACAATTCAAAGTGCTGGTTTTGACCTGCAAAACCCTTTACGGCTCCGGCCCAGCGTACCTGTCCAAACGTATCTCCTTCTACGTCCCACCTCGGAGCTTAAGATCTGCTGAGGGGGCCCTGCTCTTGGCCCCACCTTTATCACAAGCGAGACTGGTGGGGACAAGGGACAGGGCGTTCTCGGTGGTGGCCCCTTGCCTGTGGAATTCACTCCCCAGGGAAATTAGGACATCAACATCCCTCCTCTCCTTCAGGAAGAAGCTAAAAACCTGGATGTGTTCGGGTAGCTGGCAGATGGACAAAGACAACCAATAATGACCAGAGTAGGAAAGGACAATGGCGATGCTAAAAGGTTTATGGACTTGGATTTGGTGAACATTGACCACAAGATGTTTTATTGCTGCTAGTATATTGTCTGATGGTTTTAATTAGTTATAACTATGATATTATGTGGTAAATTTGTGTATTGTATAGTGTATTGTATGTTGTAATTGTTAGGCATCGAATTGTGCCTTTGTAAGCCGCCCTGAGTCCCCCCTAGGGGGTTGAGAAGGGTGGGGTAAAAGCACTCCAAATAAATAAATTTTTATTTATTTATTTATTTGGAGTGCTTTTACCCCACCCTTCTTTATTTATTTATTTATTTATTTTCGCTGAAGCAATGCTAGTGGTGGGGATCCAGCTCTGTGCCACTTAGGTTGGTGTACATCCAGATCAGTTCCATGGCAGCCAAACACACAAAAAAGGCCGATCCAGGCAAAACATAGGTCAAGGTCACTTTAATATGACCTTGTCCCCATTACCCAAAGCCAAAGGGGGGGGGCTCAACTTAGCTCTCTAAGAACAGATAGGTCCATTTGAACTTGAGAATAAATGTAGAGTTCAGTGCAGGCAATCCAAAAAGTCCAAAATTCATGGCTAAGATTTTTTCTAAAACAACAAACCCTCAGGAGATATTTGTTCCCTGACTGCTGTTTCTGCAAAATGTGAGAGCTAATTTCCAAAACTCCTATTTCAGAAGAATATTAGTAACTTACACTCATGTATATCTATCAGGTGCTCCAAGAAAACAGATTGATTTCAAGGATGGCCAATGGTACTATGTTATTATCTCCTTGTTCAGTACAATTTACAAAAATGGTCCATAAAAACTTGTTCCAACAATCCGCCTTTTCTGAAACTGATCATTGAATTCTATATAAATATTACATTTGTATCTGTACTGCTCTTGTAAACTGTAAGCCCCCTGAATCCTAAATCTGGGAAGAAAGTGTGAATAATAATAATAATAATAATCATCATCATCATCATCAGCATCATATCACTTTAAAACAGTGTTCACCAATATATAGAGGAGAAAAATAGATATTCTAGGACCCAAATTGGTGAATTTATTACATGGGCATAGATTAGAAGTAAAAAAAAAAATTGGCCTTTATCTTCCATGTAATGCTAAAGAGACAGCTCCTGCAAACTTAAATGCTCACTATGGTAATATTTGGATAACATTTCTAGCTTGGGTCCTGTTCCATTCCACAAGGGGGGCAATAGAGAAAGACAGACCATTTTACGGGCATGGAGGGTGGGTTGATGAAGTAAAACAATTTCCCCCTGTTTTCCTGTTATTCCCCCTGCCCATTTTCCTGTTGTGGAAACAACCTTCATTCAGTAGGTTGTTTTAGGTTTTTCAGGCTGGATGGCCATGTTCTAGAAACATTCTCTCCTGAAGTTTTGTCTGCATCTGTGGCAAGCATCCTCAGAGATTGTGAGGATGCTTTTCACAGATGCAGGTGAAATGTCAGGAGAGAATGCTTCTACAACATGGCCATACAGCCTGAAAAATCTACAACAACCCAGTGATTCTGGCCATGAAAGCCTTTGACAACCCTCATTCATATGAAATGGGAAGGGGGAGGGGCAAAATTTAGGAAAAATTAGGAAAATGTCTTTACTCCTTCAACTCCCCCCCCCCCCACCCATAAAATGGACTATCCTTCTATCTCCAGTGCCCTGTTATGACCTCTGCCCAGATAAGGAACAGTACCCCATCTTACTGTAGTAATTTATCAAGTAAGAACACAATTATTCCTGCTTCTTGGCAGGGGGTTGGACTGGATGGCCCATGAGGTCTCTTCCAACTCTTTGATTCTATGATTCTATGATTCTATGTCAGCATTTACAGCCTTAAATTAGCCACTCAAAACTAGGTACACTTTGAGAAACAAGGTATTATTATTTATTTATTTATTTATTACTTGCACTTGTTAACCGCCACTCTCAGCCCGGAGGCGACTCGTGGCGGTGTACAAAACATAGAAAAGACAACAATTTACAGTGGAACAAGACCATCACACAACATATAAAAATCCGCTTCGTCTAGATTAGGGTCATAGTCAGTCTCATCGTCATAGTCCATTCCGGTGATCATTCCAAGGAAAACATATAGCACTAGCTGAAGGCCTTTTCGAAGAGCCAGGTCTTCAGGCCCTTACGGAAGGCCATGAGGGAAGGTGCCTGTCTGACTTCAGCAGGGAGGGAGTTCCATAGCCGGGGGGCCACCACCGAGAAGGCTCGCTCTCTCGTCCCCGCCAGGCGTGCCTGTGAGGCAGGCGGGACCGAGAGAAGGGCCTCCCCAGATGATCTTAAGGTCCTCGTGGGCTCGTAGGCCGAGATGCGGTTTTCAAGGTATTTTGGGCCGGAACCGTTTAGGGCTTTGTAGGATAGCACCAGCACCTTAAATTGGGCCCGGTAGCAAATCGGCAGCCAGTGGAGCTGGGACAGCAAGGGCGTTGTGTGCTCCCTGCGTCCCGCTCCAGTTAACAACATGGCTGCCGCGCGCTGGACTAGCTGAAGCTTCCGGGCCGTCTTCAAGGGCAGCCCCACGTAGAGAGCGTTGCAGTAGTCAAGCCGGGATGTGACCAGAGCGTGTACCACCGTGGCCAAGTCAGACTTCCCGAGGTACGGGCGCAGCTGGCGCACGAGCCAAAGCTGTGCAAATGCTCCCCTGGTCACCGCTGAAACCTGGGGATCCAGGCTCAACGATGAGTCCAGGGTCACACCCAAGCTGCGAACCTGTGCCTTCAAGGGGAGTGCGACCCCGTCCAGCACAGGCTGTAACCCTATACCCTGCTCGGCCCTGCGACTGACCAGGAGTACCTCTGTCTTGTCTGGATTTAATTTCAGTTTGTTCGCCCTCATCCAGACCGTTACAGCGGCCAGGCACCGGTTCAGGACTTCGACAGCCTCCTTAGTAGCAGGTGGAAAGGAGTGACAGAGTTGGACGGCATCTGCGTACAGGTGACACCGCACCCCGAAACTCCGGATGATCTCACCCAGCGGCTTCATGTAGATGTTAAACAGCATGGGGGACAAGATGGAGCCCTGAGGAACGCCACAGGTCAACGGCTGTGGCGTTGAACAGGAGTCCCCCAATAACACCTTCTGGGTACGACCCTCCAGAAATGACCGGAGCCACCGCAAAGCAGTGCCCCCAAGGCCCATCTCTGCAAGGCGTCCCAGAAGAATACCGTGGTCGACGGTATCGAAGGCCGCTGAGAGGTCCAGGAGCACCAACAGGGACACACTCCCCCTGTCTAGCTCCCGGCGTAGATCATCCACTAAGGCGACCAAGACCGTCTCGGTACCATGTCCCGGTCTGAAACCAGACTGTGCCGGATCCAGATAATCCGTGTCTCTCAAGAATACCTGGAGTTGTGAGGCCACCACGCTTTCCATGACTTTGCCCAAAAAGGGGAGATTGGAAACAGGCCGAAAGTTGTCCAATTTAGTGGGGTCCAGTGATGGTTTCTTCAACAGCGGTTTTATAATAGCCTGTTTTAGGCTCTCTGGAATCTTGCCTTCCCGAAGGGAGGCATTCACCACCACCTTCACCCACTCAGCCAATCCCCCTCTGGCCTCCTTCAGAAGCCAGGATGGGCAGGGGTCTAGGATGGACGTGGTAGGCCTCATTCCTCCAAGTATCTTGTCCACATCCTCGGGCTTCACAAGCTGAAAAGAATCCATCAAAATAGGACAAGCAGGTGCTTGTGTCACATCCACAGAGACTGCATTTAAAGTGGCGTCCAGCCCAGAACGGATCAAAGCGACTTTGTCTGCAAAAAACCGAGCAAATGCTTCACAGCGCGTGGACGAGTTGTCAGGGCTCCCACCTGATGTAGGGGGAGTTAATAGGCCTCTGACAATCCGAAACAACTCCGCTGGACGGTTTTTTGCAGACGCAATAGTAGCCGCAAAGAAAGATTTCTTTGCGGCTTTTATTGCCGCGGCATATGCCCTTAGAAAGGACACAAACCGTGCTCGATTTGGCTCGCTTGGGTCCGAGCGCCACACGCTCTCCAGTTCCCTCTTCCTTCGCTTCATCGCTGCCAGCTCCTCAGTAAACCAAGGAGCTGGTTTAGCTCGGTTACTTGAGAGGGGACGTTCCGGAGCGATCCTGTCAATTGCCCTGGTCATCTCCCCATTCCAGAGAGCGACCAAGGCCTCGACATGGTCACCTACCGAGGTGGCGGGGAAATCCCCAAGAGCCATCAGGAATCCATTCGGATCCATAAGCCTCCTGGGGCGGACCATCTTAATGGGTCCTCCACCTTTGCGGAGGTTGGGGGGCGCAGTGAGCCTAAATCTGATCAGGAAGTGGTCGGTCCATGGCAACGGAGAGATAGACAACTCCTCCACACCGCCACCCTGCTCCCATCCCTGACAGAAAACCAAGTCCAATGTGTGTCCAGCACAGGGGGTGGGGCCAGTTATTTGTTGGGACAGCCCCATGGTTGCCATGGCAGACATGAAGTCCTGAGCCGCTCCTGTGAGGGTCGCCTCGGCATGGATGTTGAAGTCCCCCAGCACAAGAAGCCGTTGGGACTCCATCACCAGGCTCGAGACCACCCCCGCTAGCTCAGGCAGGGAGACTGTAGTGCAGCGAGGTGGACGGTACACTACAAGAATCCCTGTTCTGTCCCGGTCACCCACCCTCAGGTGGACGCATTCAAAGTTTGTGGTCTGCGGGATGGGACTCCTGGTCAGATGGATGGAATCTCTATAGACCACTGCGACCCCGCCTCCCCGTCCTCCGGCTCTTGGTTGGTGTTGCACGGAGAAGCCAGGAGGACAAAGCTGGGAGAGGTTTACGCCCCCCGCTTCATCCAGCCAGGTCTCCGTGATGCACGCCAGATCTGCCCGCTCCTCCAGGATTAAATCCTGGATCCAAGTTGTTTTTCCGTTGACAGATCTGGCGTTCAACAACACCACCTTCAAACCAGAGGGCCCGCTCACCTGGTTACACCAATTTACCTTAGGAGACCGGTTGGGGGTTAATATGGATAAGCGGTCCGAATTAGGCCGAATTCGAGGTCTCCTTTTCCCGCATCTCCTCCTTCCCACCACGACCTTTATGGGGGCCCCTCGGCTAATGGAACACCTCCCCCCCTCCATGCCGCAGTCTAGAGATAAGGTCTTACTATCTGCTTTGTTCGTTATTTGATTTCCCAAACTTTGCCAGTAGCCTTTTTCCTCCTCTTCCCCCCTCCTCCCCTCATTTTTATTTACATACTCCAGCCCACCTCCTCCTCTGTCCTTCACACTATACAGTAGTAATAGAGATAGTATACAAAGAGGGATGGGGGACCACATGGATAACAGCAATACAAGATGGTATCAGCTCTTCCGGCCACACCAATAAAACAGATTCAAAAAGTGCACAAGTCTTAGGTGCTAAGGTCTAAAGTGCTAGGTCTAAAGTGCAATGAGTTCCATGCATTGGTTCGACGGTAGCTAAAGTAGTTAAAGTGCGGCACAGAGGGGCAGGGAAGGGGCGAAAGTGCTAGTGCAAAATTGGCAGCAGAGGCAGGCGCCTTAAGTGTTCTCTTACATAAAGTGCTCTAGTTCGTATTTATATCGTATTATCAACGGATAATAGCCCAGGAATGAACAAGCTGAAAATATATAATCACCCTCTTATGGGCTGAGATGATGATAAATTAGTTAAATGCTATTGTGACCCAGATGGAATTCTAGACGGTTGGAATGACGCGGATGGGGCTTCCGGAGATGGTAACTCAGTAGTAGGGCAGCACAGTCGGTCGGTTATCCTATTACACACTCTGTAGGCACAGCGAGGGCTGGCCAGAGGTCTACCCAGAGAGGCTAACACAATATAAGGTCTACACAAAAGAAGGCCGACACAATATGAGGTCTACACAGAGAGGCTATACACAATATAAGGTCTACACAAAAGAAGGCCGACACAATATGAGGTCCACACAGAGAGGCCAGCACAAAAAGTCCATCCAGGGGTCTGTACAGAGTCAGATTGGACAGACCCACCGCAGTTTCGTTACTCCATCCAGATGGAGAGATGGAAGGCCGTTCAGATGGTCAGATGGTCCGGCGGTGGTACGGCCTATACGGCCCGGGCTGTGCTAGTCTAATCCTGTGTGGCAGTGACTCAGCAGAGACAAGCAGCAGTTCCACAGCGGCCTAATGGTGACAGCAGCCGCGGACTGGTGGAAACAGCAGCAGCAGCCCCTGCGGCGGCGGCCTGGCGATAGCCCAGCCCCACGGTGGCAACGTACCCGTCCTGGTGGCGTGGCCCAGTCGCGGCCCGATGATGGTAGCGGCCGCGTCGGCGTCGGCGGAGGCCCAGAGAGGCCCAGAGAGGCGACAGTTACGGCGGCAGCGGCTCAGCAGAGGCCCCGCAATAGGCGGCCGAGGTCCCGTCCGGCAGCGGCGCGGCTCAGCAGCAACCCGGCGGCAACAGCCCAACGGCGGCCGCGGTCCCGGCGGCCCGGCGGCGGTCCGGCCCCCACAATGGGGCGCCGGCAGCCTCGTCCAGCCCGCGGCGGCGGCCCCAGCGGCCCGGCGATGGTCCAAGGGCGGCCGAACAATAGGTACCGTATATTCCGACATATAAGACGACTGGGCGTATAAGACGACCCCCAACTTTTCCAGTTAAATATAGAGTTTGGGATATATTCACCATATAAGACTACCCCTCTTCCAACGCACACCAAATAAAAATTTAAAAAGCATCAGATTTGATTTCAATATGGTAATTTTCCTATTACTGTAACTCCTTCTCTGCCTCTCAGATCTCACACATGCACACCTGCACCACTTCACTGCAGTCTTCAGGAGAGAGATCTGAGAGGCAGAGGAGGAAGTATGGTAATAGGATACAAGGGCGGGCCAGACAAGTCTTTGTCCGGGCCTCAAGCCACTCTATCTTTTTTTCCATAACCCGGACACCTGCAGCTTGCTCCACCCTTCACTTACATCTTCCCAGTGAGGCGCACCTTCACCTCACCATAGGGACCACATTAAGTCCATGAATCCTGATGAATGGATTTTCTTCTACCGTACTTGTACAGTGTCACCCTTACTGCTTTCATACAGTCACTGCATACAGCGACTGCATACTACGCGGCCACTGCCATTTTTGAGTTCCCCCCACAATATGCAGCAACCACAGATTCTCCAATCCGGATTGGAAGTTTCAGCACCCGCTCTATAAGACTACTCCCACCACGTATAAGACTGCTCCCGTGTATAAGACTACTCCCGCGTGTAAGACGGTCCTGTGTATAAGACGACCTCTGACTTTTGAGAAGATTTTCTTGGGTTAAAAAGTAGTCTTATACGCCAGAATATATGGTGATTGCACGGAAATAGTTATGTGATAAAAAGTGAAGATTAAGACTGAACACCTTGTGACTGATGCAGAACACTTTCTTAAATTGAAGATTCTTTTGAACAGTTATGAGCTGAAAATGTTTCCCTGATTACTCTTCTATCACTCCACTTTTTTTCAGCTTCCTTTAAAATATCTCTTTTCCTCTCATTTCCCCATTTCATCTTTGGTTTATGTTAATTGCTGCAGTTGTGTGCACTCAACTCAGCAGAAGGAGGGAGATGGAAAGAAGAAGATAAAGGGAATCATGCTCTTCCTGGAAGGTTCAGGCAAAAGGAACTTCATTAATAAATGTTGCCATTTTGACCAAATTAAGATGTTACTTGCCTACATGTGTCCTGGTTTTCATTTGTCCCAGAACACCAAGAAACCAAATTATGGGTGAAAGAAATAACTTTCCACCCCAGAACCTCTGCTTCAGATAATAATAATAATAATAATAATAATAATAATAATAATAATAATAATAAACAACGATGGATCGCATACTCAGCTGCTGCAAGAAAATCCCACAAGCAGACTATAAACAGAGGCATAATATTGCTGCTCAGATGATCCATTGTAACTTGTGCCACAAATACTATCTGCCTATGACAAAAAAAAAACTAGTGGGATAACAAGCCTGAAAAAGTTATACAAAATGAACACATCAAACTACTTTGAGACATCCAAATTCACATTGACAGAGATTTGGAGCACAATATTCCTAACCTCACAATCGTGGGAAAAAAACAATCAATGTTGCAATCCCAGGTGAGAGCAGAATTGATTAGGAGCAACTGGAATAGTTTACACAATATGAGGACTTAAAGATAGACTTGCCAAGATTCCTGCAGAAGTCAGTAAAGGTGGTCTCAGTTGTGATCAGCACTCTGGGTGCAGTGCCTAAAGACCTTGGCCTGCACTTTAAAACAATAGGCGCTGACAAAATTACCATCTGCCAGCTGCAAAAGGCCACCCTACTGGGATCTGAACGTATTATTCATTGATACATCACATAGTCCTAGACACTTGGGAAGTGTCTGACGTGTGACCCAATTCAACAGTCAGCATAGTTATCTTGTTAGATGTATATTACTCTTGTTGTGTATCAAATAATAATAATAATAATAATAATAATAATAATAATAATAATAATAGGAATAGTTACCTGCCTCTCTTTACAGCTGAAGACAAAGAACAATATAGTTAGAACACAGAGATAAATCCCATTACCATTAAAATACATATATTAAAATATGTAAAACAAATATTGACATACCAATATTCATAAAATGTAATAAGCATGAGAAGAGCTTTTACAGTGCACAGGAGATTTCGGATGCATCAAATGAAAGGAGCAGCACCTAAATCTTGGTTCCTGGGGCCCCAGTTAATGGCTTTCCCTGAGTTTAGTGGTTACATGAAGTGATGCCCCACCTTTACTGAGTAATATAAAGCATCCTCTCTGGCTCACCTTGTCTGGAGTTGTTTTCTCACCCTTGGAAAAGAACAGACCATCACTGACATATTCATAATTCCAAAGAAGAACATCTCACAACTGCACTTGGAAGGAATCAGATGCAATTAAGAAAAGGTAAGGCCCTGATACATACATTGTTTTATGTTGCCACTTCCATCTATAGCTTTCTCCACATTCCTTCAGTAATGTTCGTTGATCTGATACAGTCTTTGGTCTTCATCACACTAGAGCATCTATCCACTTTAGACGGGGGAAATCAGGGCATCAACATCCCTCCTTGCCTTCAAGAGGAAGGTAAAGACGTGGTTGTAGGACCAGGCCTTTGGGCATCCTGACAATTAGATATGGAAACCAGATGGATAGGACCAACAATTTGTGGAAATCGGAACTTAAACTATGAGACTGTGAAACGCTGACCATCAATGAGGTTTGTACTGATTTTATTGCTTTTATTGCTTTTATTGGTTTTATGGTTGTTTTTACCGATAATAATTATTGTTTTCTGTTAATTGTTATTGCTAAAATTGCTGTTTGTTAACTGTTGTTATCGTCCTTTGCTGTTATGTAATGCGGGCATCGAATTGTGCCTGCTTGTGTAAGCCGCCCTGAGTCACCCCCGGGGTGAGAAGGGCGGAGTAGAAGCAACTGAAATAATAAATAAATAAATAAATAAATAAATAAATAAATAAATAGATGCTCTAGTGTGAGATTAATATCCATTACAATTATTTGTACAAATAAAATGAAAATTTAAATTTATAGGTTAAAATTGACAAGGTAGGCCTGCCAGTTCTTTGTCACAGGCAGATGGTATTTGTGTTGTGTATATTGTATTTATTATTATTTGAAACACAACAAGATGAGTCCACAGTGGACAAGATCACTATGCTGGCTGTTGTATTGAATCACACGTCAGACACTTCCCAAGTTTCTAGGACTATGTGATGTATCGGCAAATACATCACATATGCAGATCCCAGTAGGGTGGCCTTTTTGCTGCTGTTAGATGGTAATTTTGTCAGCGCCAATTGTGTTTAAGTGCAGACCAAGGTTTTTAGGCACTGCACCCAGTCTTCTAATCACCACTGGGACTACCTTTTCTGGCTTATGCCAGAGTCTTTGCAGTTCGATCTTTAAATCCTCATGTCAGTTTTTCCAGTTGTTTCTCTTCAATCGTGCTGTCGCCTGGAATTGCAAAATTGATGATCCATACTTGGTTTTTTAACACGATTGTGAGATCAGGAGTATTGTCCTCCAAAAGTCTGTCAGTCTGAATTCATCCTAGCGTGGGACTCAAAGCAGTTTCCAACATAATTATGGCAAAATACCTCACATACAGAATAATGTACAATACAATTATCAATTAAATCATAAAACATGACATCATTTAACATTAAAATATGGAATTAAAAAACATATCTATATAAACATTAAACATTAATGCTTGTACTAGAAAAGGCAATCCTCTAGGTAACAGAGCTAAAGCATGTAGTGTTTTGGAGGTAATAACCAACACTTTGTACTTTGCCTAAAAATATTTGGCAGCCAGTGCAGTGATTTTAGTAAAGGTGCAATATGATCTATTCTAGGTATTCCTTTAGCCAGTCTGGCTGCCATGTTTTGAACTAATTGATGTTTCCAAACATGGCACAGAGGTAGACCAATGAACAGCACATTGCAGAAGTATTACCTTGAAGTGACTAGCAAATTTTTAGCTCTTCCATTTTTGTGGAGGAATATATCAGATGAAGACAAAGACAAAAGACATGCCAGACAAATACAAAGGGAATTTCATGCAATCCCAAAGGAATCTGAAATATCCCTGGGGATTCTGACAGAAATGCCTTAAGATATTCTGGATGGGGAGGCACTCCCTTAAAAAGTTGGAGAAAAATATATCTGGAAGCTGTGGTTTATATTTTGAAATGCAGAGGACTCAACCATTTCACACTGTTTGGTTCTATAAGTTCCATGGGCTCCCTGATATTTGAAAACTATGTTGTGAAACAAAGGTGGAAACTGCTAGGGATTGCTGAGTTATTTCATCATATACTTAACCCCCTGAATCAGAATACTCACACATTTAAAAATTTAAAACATATTGGCACTAAAATAGAATTAAACATAGGACTGTTAAAAATACATAGTGAAAACAGATGAAACCATCAAAAACTTCTTGAACTACTTAAAATACAGCATCCCCTGGTTTGGTCTTTAAAACTTTCCTCTCCAAATGCCTCCCTGAATAAAAAAGATCTTAACCTGCTGCTAGAAGGACAGCAGGGAAGAGGCCGTTCTGACTTCGCTGAGAAGAAAATGATTCATTATTCTGCAGAAAGGTTGGAAAGTAATTCTTCCCTTCTCTTCTCTTGTAGGAGTATCTACTCCAGAAAGAACTCCAATGATGACCAATTTCAGCCAATTTGTGATCTCGTCTTTCAATGCTACAATGGGATACAATTCAACTGAAAATCCTGGGAAATCTAATAGGTCCCGAAATTATGTCAAGGTCTATTATAGCATAATTGTACTCATCGTCAGTCTTATTAGCTTTTCTGGACTTGTAGGGAATGGAAGGGTCATTTGGCTTCTTGGGTTCCACATTAAGAAGAATCCCTTCACCACCTACATTTTGAGTCTCTCCATTGCTGACTTTGGTGTGCTCACAGTCCAAGTTCCGCTTTATATTTTGATTGTTATATATTTCTTTGAGGGTATTACTCGTGATTTCCTTTTTCATTGGGGGTTCCTGTTACTATCCATCCTTCTACCCACATTCACTGCTAGTCAGCTCCTGCTGACAGTCATTAGCATTGACCGCTGTGTATGCATCTTCTTCCCACTCTGGCATCGATGCCATCGTCCAACGCATTTGTCCACTGCTGTATGTGTCGTGATATGGATCATCACTTTTTTAATCTTTGCTACAGATATCACCCTGAAAGTCTCTATTAACTATTCTAAATTACTGTCCATTCTGTTCGCCTTCAATGCTGTGCTTTTCATGCCCATCATGTGTGTCGCCACTACAGTCATATTAATTAAAATCTGCTTAAGCTCACAACTAAAGAAGAAGGGCAAGCTGATAAGAGCTACCTTATTTACACTTGTATTCTTCATCCTCTTTGCTTTCCCTATTAATGCCTTTTATATTTTTAATTTTTTTAAATTACAATATCGTGAATTTTCTATATATGTATATATATGTTTTACTCTAAACAGCACCATTAACCCCATAATCTATTATTTTGTAGGAAGAGGGAAAAGAGGGAAATTCTGCAAGGGCATAAATAAAGTGCTTGAGAAACTCTTCAAGGAGGAGGAAGACTATAGGGAACAATAGGAAACTCCAACTGAGATAGAATTATAGGAATCTTCTGACACTTAAGTTAATATTTTTTTAAATGTATTAGGGAGAAAAACTCTTTTATACTCCAATGCATTTGAAAATTCTGTTTTATCTGAAAAAACCGAAGGAAAACATATTATAGATTTAATACATGCATCTGGTCATCCATGTACATCAATATCTGCCCTTGCACCTGTCTTCATTCCATGAATTTGATGTAGTATTATGTAGAATTCATATCACTTGAATATAATGAAATAATGGGAGTTATCGTTTCACGAGATCTTCAGCCTTCTCTGCCAAGAGTGATGCAGCCTCCCCAAACTCCAGCTCCCAAAATTTCATAGAATAGGGCCAAGGCAGTTAAAATGGTGCTGAACTGCGTTATTTCTAGAGTGTAGGGCCGGGCTTTAGCACAGCAGGTTAAACCACTAGCTGCAGTAAATCTTGGCAATCAGAAGAGCATGTCAGGGTGAGCTCCTGGCCCAGCTTCTGCCTACCTAGCAGTTCAAAAGCAAAATGGAGTAGATAAATAGGTACTGCTTAAAAGCGGGAGGTATTTAAGGTACCCAAAAGGAAATGTCAGAAAAATGCTGGCAATTCAGTAAAAGAGGAAGTTTATGAACAAAGCTCTTCGGCAGGGAAATGGAGCGACAACACCCCCTGTGTCTGGAACTCAACACAAGCCTTGAAGATGCTGAAGATGGGGAAAAACCTATATATACCTCTATCAATGTACAAATGTCTGTCTTGTCAGTGTATACATGACATTGAATGTTTGCCACATATGTATGTTCTGTGATCTGTCCTGAGTCCCCTTTGGGGTGAGAAGGGCAGAATATAAATACTGAAAATAAATACTTAATAATAAACTTCAGTCTATGAAGGCTTATGCTACAAAAATCTTTTTCGCACAGTTAACCTGAAAATTATCACAAAGTTCCTTTGCATATAGATTCTATTATAGATAATGTATAGACAATATTATTTCCTTTCAAAAATCACCAGAGCATATATTCTTATTTCTTTTTTGTTTAAATATATTTGTTTATTTTTAAAAAAACTTTTTATTAATACAAATAAAAAAACTCCAAAATAAACTGTCAAAAACAACTCAGAATTCTTCATAGTAATGCTGCAAACTTCCAGATGAGGAGGACTACTTTTCCGTATGTGGTGAACTTGTACAAAGATGAAAAGTTTCTAGATCAAGATGTATGTATTAATTCAAATCAATTAAAAGTGGGTTTTGCGATGTTACCAGATATGTTTCTGTGGAGCATTATGGGTTTTAAAAAACCAAGATAGAAAATAAGGTTTACTTCTGTCACATATGGCTATGATATCCTCAAATTTGGAAATAGACTGAAACACCAATGAAGGAAGAATGAACTGTCCAAATMATCAAATCAACTTGGCTTCCTTAAGGATAAGAGTAATTAAGGAAATTAAATATTTAAGGATTAAGGAAGCACAACTGACCCATATTGCAAATAAATAAATAAAAATCCACCAAAACTTTGTTGGCATAAATGTGAGGGAATTGGAGGTTTTGTTCATATGTGGTGGAATTGTGAAAATCTACCAAATATCTACAAAAAGATTAAGGAAGAGTTGGAAGAATTATTGGGGAGAAAATTTGAATTAAACAAAAAAAAKACAACTCTTTACGTAACAAATTGAAGGTAATGGGAGGAATAAAGACCAGATCGAAATTGCGAAATATATGATAGCAGCTACCAAAACAACAGCTGCCTCAGGATGGAAAGATGAAGGGAAATTGGAAGTTTAAAAATGGCTTGAATATTTATCAGAGTATATGCTCCAAGACTATATATCTGAAAGGAAAACAAAACATATTAATAACGGCCATCCAAAGGAGAATTGGAAGCTGAAGTAGAAAGAGATAATATTCATAGTGAAAGAAACAGGAAAATATAAGGAACTGAACCAAAAAAATCTTCATAATCGAACAAATAATATAAACCAATGTGCAGAGTTACATCTGTTCCCAGAGGGAAGGTGTGGGAGGAAGAGGGAGGGGGACAATGGAGTGTTCCATAGGTGGCCGTGGAGTCCTATTGTTGATCCTCATGTTCTTCCAGAGCGAGGACATCGGTTTCAAGATGGAAGGAGGCCCCGGTCAGGGTTGGCTTGACACACCTTCCTCTTGGCCCGTTTCTCCTTTTCACCCTCCATTCATGCCTCTTAAAATTCTCCAGCACTACTGGCCACAGCTGACCTCCAGTTAGAGTGATCAAGGGCCAGGGCTTCCCAGTTCTCGGTGTCTATGCCACAGTTTTTAAGGTTGGCTTTAAGACCATCTTTCAATCTATTTTCCTGTCCACCAACATTACATTTCCTGTTCTTGTGTTGGGAGTATAGTAACTGCTTTGAGAGACTGTGATCGGGCATTCAGACAACATGGCCAGTCCAGCAGAGTTGATGGCATAGGAGCATCACTTCAGTGCTGGTAGTCTGCTTCTTCCAGCACACTGACATTTGTCCACCTGTCTTCCCAAGAGATTTGCAGGATTTTTTAGATGCATCACTGATGGAATCGTTCCAGGAGTTGAGGGTGATGTCTGTAGACAGTCCACGTTTTGCAGATGTGTAGCAGGGTTGGGAGGACAATAGCTTTATAAACAAGCACCTTGTTTTCCCTATGGATTTCCCAGTCCTCAAACACACTCTGCTTCATTGTTATAAGTAATAGATGCATAGAACTGTAAAAGATAAAATGTAAAAAAAAAAAACCAATAATATATCATTGTGTATATGCAATTGTGACAATGTTACAAATTGCTTACATCTAACCAATTAAAATATACAAAAATACATGGGCATGTGTATTCACCAGCAGACAGCTCCTTTATCAGCTGTCTTTCAAAGCCAACTTCTATGAGCTGAGTCAGGTTAAATACTTGTAATGTGAAGCTTTTCTCTTTCCTGAAACAAGTTTGCTGTGGAATCATACATGGGTCTATGTTTTCCATAATTCTGTGCAGGATAAGTCTCTTCAGAACTTTATAAAAATGACAGAACAAGGAGTTTGGTCTAGAGCTTTTTGGATCTTTGCCTGGTTTCAAAATGGCTATGACTCTTACTTTCCTCCAGACTTGGGGATCTGACAGGATGCAATGCAGTTGTTCTCCACTTCGGCAGCCAGCAACTTTCTTTTGGGTAAAAGTTCTTAATGGGTTAGATAAGGAGCCCCCAGTGGCGCAGTGGGTTAAATCCTTGTGCCAGCAGGACTGAAGACCGACAGGTCGCAGGTTCGAATCCGGGGAGAGTACAGATGAGCTCCCTCTATCAGCTCCAACTCCTCATGCGGGGACATGAGAGAAGCCTCCCACAAGGATGATAAAACATCAAAAAACATCTCGGTGTCCCCTGGGCAACGTCCTTGCAGATGGCCAATTCTCTCACACCAGAAGAGACTTGCAGTTTCTCAAGTCACTCCTGACACGAAAAAAAAAAATTGGTTAGCTCATCCAGCTCAGTTGTGTTGCCAGTTTTACATTTATTGAAAGCCATTTCCAATTCAGTAGATGTAAAAGTTCATAAAGGTTGTTGTTTTCATTATCTGGTTCTCTGACTATTGGTTTCCTTCCTAGTTTTGTGACAAGGTTGCATTTCCCATTCATCAGATGTTGTTGTGCTATCTGATCTGTGAAGAATCATTGCTCAACCGTCTTAACAGCCACCATGCCTTCTGTCTACTCCTGTCCATATTGACTTCTGCTATTAGCTTTATCCACTTCTGTTTCCTGGCATCAGAGGTGGACAACAGAATGTTCTGTGTGGACTCAAGAGTTCGCTCACTAAATGGGTCTTCATCATGGAACCTGTAATAGCCTTCCAACAAAGCAGCTATATCAGGAGTAATACCCTGAAGATATTGTGTCCCACAACCTCTTGGTATAGAAGCCCATGAGCAGGTTTTTACTATTTCTATATCGTGCTCATATTCCTCATGGATTGGGGCAACCAACATAATCTTGTCATATAACATATAAGAGACCAATCCACCTTTCTGAAGGTGAATCTTTGTTTACTTCCTGAGCCCTTATAATTGGAAGCAATTGGCATATTATCGACTGGTGCTGTTTGTTTGGTATTGGTGATTCCACTGATTTATTGCATTGTTGCACAATACTGTCACTCACAAACAGAAGGTCTGGGTTATATCCTCGGTGCCACATCCCACTGTTGTAAGATGATGGGAGCTTACTATTATAAATAAATGATAGTTTATGCAATCCAGCCCAAGAAAGGACATCTTCTCCATTTTTATCCTCCTGAGCATAGCCCAATATGTGGCAATGGCTGTTGAAGTCACCAATTACTACTGCCCTTTGATGTCTATCAAAGTTCTCAGAAGAGGAGAAACAACTTTTTATTTCGGGGCTTATAAGTAGAGGTAACTGTGATGTTACTAAGCTCTACTGTTATAACCTCTATATTGTTTTCTTCAGTGTTACAGGCACTGCTGACTTGGAGGCCTGGGTTTACAAAGACAGCACTTCCATATCTAACATGTGGCCTTTCTGCTGCTCAGATCATTTCTTGAACATTTTGGTCATTTTTGTTGTTTAACACTGTGTGTTTCTTGGACACACAACGTGTCACATTTCTAATCTCAACACAGTTAATAAAGTAACTGTTCTTTGGCAGCTGACATGCCTTTGATGTTAATTTAAATTATTATCATAGTTGGTCCTGAAAAGGTCTGTTTGTTTGTTAGGTTGCTTGGTTGTATACTGCAAGTAACATCTGGTGTGAGAGAATCAGCCATCTACAAGGACTGAACAGTCCGACAGGCTACAGAAAAGAACACCTTCATACCTTGAATCTTAAAAGAAACCACACATCTCTTGGGGATTATATATGAGATTGCCTTGAGTCTTCCAATAACTATTTGAGCAGAAGCAGACACTTCAGAAAGTATCTCTGTTTAAATGCTTAGTGAATCTATGGTAGAATAATTTCATCAGATCGTGGGGAGTGATTGAAAATATGTTAGTATTGACTGTGTGTGCAATGGTGATATGACCACGAAGTAAAAGTACAGTACAGGAAATTTTTCAATGATTGGTGAAGTCAAAAACTGGCCATTGGTTTTCATAACTTTCTTTACTCTTGGACGAGAAAAGACTGCTCATTAAAGACTTCCACCATGGTAATATGTTGCCATTTCCCCCTTATATGCCTGTACTATTAGCTTAATATTAAAAATATAGCTAATGCTGAGCTACACTTTGATACACCTGATAGCACAAAGTGCAGATTTCTCTTGAGATTTGAATTGTGGGAATAACTTTTGTAGCACCCAGGAGATTTCTGATGCATCAAGTGAATGGAGCAGGGCCTTGATCTTCATTATTGGGGTTCCAGCTAATTGATTTCTTGAAAGTGTTGTTGTCATATAAAGCTGGTGCCCCACCCTTGCTGAGTAACATAAAGAACTTATCAGATACTCCTTATCTGAAGTTGTTTTCTCGCCGCTGGATGGAGAGGTTCAACCGAAAGCAGAGAACGGATTCATGGTTTATAAGGACATCTCAAGTCTATTTGTTTGCACTTGGAAGAAAACTAAAGTGATTGAGAAAAGGTAAGATAGTATGTGCATTAACTGCTTTCTTGATGCTGAGTTCTTCTTTTCATGTTGCCATTTCTATTTCCATCTTCATTCACCTCCCTTGTTGGACACAGACGAATGCTGGAATCATTGGGTTCAATATTTTGAACCCAATCTTAATCAAAACGGTGAACCAACTCTATGTCATTTCCACACATTCTCCATTCTGCTCCAACTTTCGTATCTGCTGCTTATGAAATCTGATGAGGTAAAGTGATGGGCAGCTTGGCCAATTAATCTCGTTCAGCTCCTATCCCAAAATGTCTACCTCACTCAGCACAAAATAAATTTTAAAAGGAGACAGATAATTGCTAAATTAGTTGTTGGCATTTAAAACCTAACTGAAGACCCATCCCTTCTGGCAGGTCTACCCAGTCAACTTCCAACTTCTTATTATTGCTATATGTTAATTTTGTGTATGTGTTTGATGTATGCTTTTTCTATTGATACACATATTTTATTGTATGTATTTAATTTATGCTCATGTTTTTACTTATGGTACCTCACTTCGAACTATCAAAAGAGATGGGCAATAAATAAAATGCATTATTGTTGTTGTTGTTGCTTCTGTTGTTGTTATTTGGAGCTGAAAGGACCAAGAGGGAGTCCATCTGAAGCCACATGTCTACCCTGAGACAAACCCGCACAGTTTGCCCTTGGATTTATTTTATTTTATTATCATAAATTTCCTTTCGTTTTAATACCCAAAGTGATTATATAATGTTTTGAACATTCTGAAATTTCCACTACAGATTGTTCGAAGGAAAGATTTTTCAGAATGTGCTGTGCTATTTGTTTTGTTCCATTTCATTATCATGCTTCTAGCTGATTTTAATTCAATGTCTCATCTATATAAATAAAAATGTAATGTTAGTTCGTGCTACCATCAGAACTAAAAAACCACTGGGGGAATTGACACCAAATTTGGACACAAGACACCTAACAGTCCAATTTATGTCCTCCACTCAAAAAAATTGATTTTGTCATTTGGGAATTGTCGTTGCTGGGATTTATAGTTTACCTACAATCAAAGAGCATTCTGAACTCCACCAATGATGGAATTGGGCCAAACTTAGCACACAGGGCTCCCATGACCAACAGAAAAAACTGGAAAGGTTTGGTGGACATTGACCTTGAGTTTGGGAATTGTAGTTCACCCACATCCAGAGAGCACTGTGGACTCAAACAATGATGGATCTGGACCAAACTTGGCACGAATATTCCATATGCCCAAATATGAACACAGATGGAGTTTAAGGGAAATAGACCTTGACATTTGGGAGTTGTAGTTGCTGGGATTTATAGTTCACCTACAATCAAAGAGCATTCTGAACTCCACCAATGATGGAATTGAACCAAACATGGCACACAGGACTCCCATGACCAACAGAAATACTGGAAGGGTTTGGTGGGCATTGACCTTGAGTTTGGGAGTTGTAGTTCACCTACATCCAGAGAGCACTGTGGACTCAAACAATGATGGATCTGGACCAAACTTGACACAAATATTCCATATGCCCAAATATGAACACAGATGGAGTTTGGAGGAAATAGACCTTGACATTTGGGATTTGTACTTACTGAGATTTATAGCTCACCTACAATCAAAGAGCATTCTGAACTCCACCACTGACAAAGAAACAACAAGAAATACTGTTTAGTCACAAGCATAAAGGAATTACATATATTAGAAACCAACACTTTCTCATTACTTTATTTTCCAGATCACCAGACTGGGCCACAGCAACGTGTGGCAGGGGACAGCTAGTTTCATAATTTTTTTTAAATTTTTAGTCACTTTTTATGCCATAGCTTTGACAGAGAAGACTTTGTGAAAATTACAGGTCTTATTTTCCATAGCATTTTGCAATGGGTGTCAAACGACATCCATTCTACAGTGTAGATATACCTTAAGAAAAACAAATATGAAACCAATAAAAATATGTTTAAAATGTGTAGCTGGCATCCTATCAAATGCACCATTCCCTTACCTATGTAGATGTGCATTTCTGATCATTGTTATCAGATTAATCCTGCTAATGGCTGTATAAAAAGAGTTACACAAGTTACACAACCATTTCCTCTGCAACTGTCCATTCTCAGATGGTATGTAGTTATTTCTCAGTTTTTCACTCTATCTCTTGCTTCACTGGGATTTTAGAAGGAATTATTTTACATTACCCTTTACTCAAATGGTTAATAATCAGACATATTGACAATGAGTTGCATAGTACCAGTATTCAGCAGAGTGGTATTGTAGCAACATCATCACATACTACATGTCTATAGATTTCTATGTGGAAGGATTGTGTAAGATATTGAGTATATATCATGAAAGAAAAGATAATTAAAACACTCTACCCCCTTTGAATCATCTCAGAGATTGAGATCATCTGGAGAGGCCCTGCTCTCGGTCCTGCCTCTTTTGCAGGTGCAGTTAGTGAGGACATGAGATAGGGCCTTTTCAGTGGTGACTCCTCGACTATGGAACTGTCCCCAGTGATATTAGATCAGCTCCTTCCCTCCTGACTTTCAGAAAAAGGTGAAAAAATTGCTTTGTGACCAAGCCTTCAACAACTAATACAATGCAATAGTTGACTTGGATTTACGTGTAACGATTATTGGAATAGCCCGACCTTGATTGTGGATAACGTGATTTTATAGCTGTAAGTGGTATTGCTTCTGTTTTAATTGCTTTTAACCTCATTTAAATGTTTACCTAAAATTTTAACTAAATGTTATTTAATTGTTGAATTGTTTAAGGCATTGAAATTTGCCTCTGCCGTAAGCCGCCTTGAGTCCCCTTCGGGGTCGAGAAGGGCAGGGTATAAATATAGTAAATAAATGAAGAAATAAATACTTAGCTATTTGTGGATGTTTAGGTTTTTGTGGGGGTTTTTGGTTTTTTTGCAGCTTGGCATAGACCTGATGTGAAATACAAAAGTGCCAGGAACTAGAAATAGTCCAGTGTACTCATTGTACAAGACTAAACGTTAATTGGGAAATAGAAATTTATTGCAATATTAATCATGTGACTCTGGAAATGAAACTAAATCCTCCTCTACCTCATTTGTTTTATCAATAGTGTCTTCACCAAAAGAAGAACCACAACTGAAATAAAACATGGGGTCAGTCACTTCCCTGGCTTCTGGAAATGAATACAATTCAACAAAGAATCAAACAAATCCAAGTAGATACTGTGGTTATGTTGAAGGAAACCAGGATAATAATCAAGTATTAATGTATGTAACAACCATCTTCACTTTTCTTATCTCCAGTTTTGGATTTATGGGTAATGGAATTGTCATCTGTCTCCTGGTCTTCTACATCAAGAGAAATCATTTCACCACCTACATCTTGAACCTCTCCATTGCTGATCTGGGTGTAGTCACAGGTCTACTCTCTATTAATGCATATTGGCTTGTAGGCCGGTTGCCTCATGTTGAGTATGCGGATCCACTGAAGTCAGTATTCCGCACCTTCTTCCTAGTCATGTACTGCATCAGTCAGTTTCTACTGACGGTAATCAGTATTGATAGGTGTGCATGTATCTTCTTTCCAATATGGTATCGATATCACCAACCACGAAATTTTTCCATCATTGTGTGTGTTGTAATCTGGATCCTCATCATCCCACTTTTTCCAGCACATATCAGCCTCTACTTGCGTTTAAAATACTGTGAAATCTGGTTCTATCTATTTCTCATTAATGCCGTGCTTTTCACTCCAGGCATGACTGTTACCACTGTGGCCATTTTAATTAAGGTCTGCTTCATATCACCACAGTATAAACGAGGGAAGATTTTAATTGCCATCTTGCTTGCTCTCCTCTTCTTCCTCCTCTTTGCTTTACCAATGAATATTATACAATACCTCTCTTTTAAAGACCCTAAGTTTGACCATTCCTATTTTTATGAATTTGGCTACATATGTGCAGCCATAAACAGTTCTGTCAATCCATACATTTATTTCTTTGTAGGGAGAGGAAAAGGTTGTCGAGATAGGGAAAAAATATGTAAAATACTTCAGAACATTTTCAAAGAGGAAGACAATAGTACAACAAAAAATCCCAGTTCAAACTCAAAATACAATGCTTCCACTCAAAGTGCAACAGCATCACTCTAGTTTGAATTATGCAGATGCTACTTTACCTTCCTGTATATGTAAATGTATTGAGAGAAAGTGTCTAAGATTACAACAAAAATGTGTATATAGTCAATACATTATGTATACAGACTAATATCTTTCTGAGATCCCACTCAAGCACTGGTGGAGTAGTGGCAGCATTTCTCCAGTCCCTGGCTTGTTGAAGAGTTCCCATAGAAAAAGGTCTTGGAGGAAATGTGGTTGGATATACTTGGGAGTGCCAGTTTTAATTTATTGTATCAGGAGTGAACCAAGAGTTTTGTAATGTATTTTTTAAAGAAAATACAAAGTTTAAAAACTTGGCATTCTATTAAAAGACCTTTGACTAGTAGCTGGCCACTTGGAGTGCCTCTGGTGTTGCTGTAAGAAGGTCCTCCATTGTGCATGTGACAGGGCTCAGGTTGCATTGCAGCAGGTGGTCTGTGGTTTGCTCTTCCCCATACTCGCATGTCGTGGACTCCACTTTGTGGCCCCATTTCTGAAGGTTGGCCCTGCATCTCATGGTGCCAGAGGACAGTCTGTTCAGCGATTTCCAAGTAGCCCAGTCTTCTGTGTGTCGATTGATAATTGTGAATACAAGATTTCCCCTATCTGTGGCCTCCAAAGACCCTCTGGAAGCCAGACATTGGAGAAGCAGTCTGCTTGAAGCTGATTTACTTCTTCAGATTGCATGGCTACAGGGTAATCTTGCCATAAGTGCAACTGGCTAGCATTAAAAAAATCTCACAATAGATTGTGAAACAGGACAAGAGAATAAATCAATAGAAATGAAATGCCACCTAAACATTAGGAAACACTTTGAAATATTAGGAGCTGTTTGATGGTGGTATAAACTATTTTAGAAAATGATGAACTGCATTTTAAGATTTGTCATCAAAGTTCATGGCCAGAATCACTGGGTTGTTGTAAGTTTTTTGGATTGTAAGGCCTTGTTCCAGAAGCATTTTCTCCTGACGTTTCGCCTGCATGGCCATACAGCCCGAAAAACTTACAACAACCGATTTTCAGATTTGTTTATAAAAACAAATTTGATTGGTATCTTTCAGGGGTGTTTTAATTGTAGCTCCTTCCCAAGCTAGAATTCTGTAATTTTGTGTGTAGACCTAGCTTCAGCTCTGTACAATCTCTATCATCTTAAAAACAAAACAGAAAAAAACACCTTTGCAACTTTTTCCATTTTTCTTGATAAAATTACACAGAACAGGATAGACAGGAATGGAATTGTAAATACTTATACAACACAAATATCCATCTTTAGCTTGCAATATTATCCACAGAAGTTAAGATTTTTACTGCTAAGGGTATAGGAGGAATCCCCTCCAGTGGGATGTGCTGCACCCTGGATGCAATTAGAGCTCATGAATCCACATTTGGTGCATGATTGCGAACATGCCTACAAAAATAATATGCACAAATTAAATGTTTGTATAGAAAAATCTGCATATCTCAAAAGTGTACAAAACTCTGCCTAAACACTCCCTTGACAAGATCAATTCTTTGTGTCAAATTCACAAAATAATAATTTTAGAATATTTTTGTAAAAACTCAACTGAGTTTATTCTACTCTGCTTATATGTATCTGTGTGCATTTTTACATGTGTGATGTTCTCCTTCTCCGTTGTGTTCTCACCATACTTAATGTTGATGCTATTTGACTTTGCAGGAATTAATATATGAATATTTAATGATCTGTTTAGCATGACTAAAGTCATCATGTAGATCTAATAGTTATGTGTATATGCTCTCAATAAAAGTTACATGAACAGTGCTGAATTGTAAATCATTGTCCTCTAGTTCACTGCTACACATATGTTAACAAAATGGAAATGGAAGGGGTAAAGAGAAATCAAGGAAAACAAGACCAATGTTCATGTTTCTGTTGGGAAATTGATTAGAGACAAGTATTATAAATACATACATACATACATACATACATACACACACACATACATACATACATAAATGTTTACTAGCTTGGGTACCCAGCATTGCCTGAGTTATTTAAGAAAGTCAATTTTTTACTTGTACAAAATACATAAGGTTGTGGATTAACTACAGGTTTCTCATTGTTGCCAGGTTGACAATGAGAAACTCCATCAGTACTTAAAGTTTATGTTGGGCAAGGTTGCTCTGGATATATCACCAGTGAGGTTTAGTGTGCTCTCTGGCTGTAGGGTAAACGATAACTCCCACTATGGCAAATCAGTCCCCTCAAACCCCTCCAGTAGGTTGAGTTAGTCATGGGGGTTCTGTGTGCCAATATTGGTCCAGGTCCATCATTGGTGGAGGTCACAGTTTCCCTGGTAGTTGGTGAACTACAACTCCCAGAAAAGAAGGTCAGTTCCCTCCAAACCCCTTCAGTAATCAAACTTCAGCATATTAGGTATGTATGCCAAGTTTTCTCCCGATCCATCAGTGTTTGGGTTCACAGTGCTCTCTGGATGGAGGTGAACTACAACCCTCCCCCCAAAATCAAGGTACTTTTTGCTGGTCCTGGGGGTACAATTCCATCTTTGGTGGAGTTAAGAGTGCTTATTGATTGCTGGTGTACTTCAAATCCCAGTACGTACAACTCCAAAATGTCCAGGCCAATTCCCCTCAAAACCCATCAAAATTGGGGACTATCAGGTATGCATACCAAGTTTCGTCCAGATCCATCATTGTTTGTGTTCATAGTGTGCTCTGGATGTAAGTGAACTACAACTCCTATAAATCCTTCTAAAGACCTTCAGTATTTTTTGTTGGTCGTGGGGATACTGGTGGAGTTAAGAGTTCTCTTAGATGGCAGGTAAATTTTACATCCCAGTACCTACAACTCCTATAAATCAAGGTGAATTCTCCCCAACCCTCTCAAGTATGTTCAGTTGCTGATCAATTCCCCTGTTTGTTGTGTGACATAGAAAATAATAGGAAAGGGTTATGGGAGAGACACTGGGTGGGATCATGCACATTCCCCACCAATGGGGAGAGTAAGGAACCCTGGGATGTCTCTCGTGGAAGATCAACAGAAAATCTAGGAAATTGTCCTTGTATGAAAGCCTTCATTCGGGTGGTGGGTAGCATGGTGTTTGTGGAGGACACTGGCTGGACCTTTGGACATGTTTATGGCACTCGCTATAACCTGCAATGTCATTAAAGGAAGGGCCATTAGTGTCTCCTGCATAGTGGGAGCTATAGGTATTTGTGGAAGTGGGAGCTTGTCTATGTAAGTGGACACCCCGGTCACATACACACACTTTTATTATGCGTAAATATGCTTTAAAAAGAGACAGCAGTTGCTTAACGCCTTAATATTGACATATAAGGTCATTATAACCACATTGTTTTGCAATATTGACAACCCTCAAATAAGACTATGTCCAAGCATTTCCTATTTCATGCTATCAAGTAATCAGAGGAAGTGTTCAGATTAACTTGTGAAAGGGAAAGAGGATAAGAATTCATCACTGATAAAATCAAAGTTGAGCAGCCTCCCTCTGCAAACCTTTATCTGCAAAACGAGTGTAGCTGCATCTAGTGTTCAGGTAAGATATACATTCTTCATCTTTCTTTTTTATTTATTATTTATTTACTGCATTTCTCAGCCTTTCGGTGACTCAAGGTGGTTTACAGGCAACAAGTAATATACATAATATCAAAATGCACATAAAAACATTAAATACAATATAAAACCACAACAGAAATAATAAGCAACAGCCAGGAGACAGGTGTTTTTAAAGTCTCTTCCTCAGTCCCCTTTCTCCTCTTAGCTGGCTTGAGGGGGGTGGGAGAAGCAGCAGGATTTCCTCCTTCTCCTTCTGAGGTGGCAGGCAGATGTAGTATTATTGCTGGGGTGGGGGGCTCCCAGCTGATACCTTCATCTCTCTTAACAGGTAACACCTTTGTTTTGCCTGGACTAATCTTCTATGTATGCTTCCTCATCTAGTCCATTACTCATCTCAGATGCTGGTTCTAATTTATAATTATTTTCCTTGATTATAAATGGAAAAGAAGAGAGAGAGAGAGAAATATGTTGACATCAATGTTTATATATAAGTGTATAAGGCATGGGCAAACTTCAGCCCTCCAGGTGTTTTGGACTTCAAGACCCACAATTTCTAACAACCTATTGGCTGTTAGGAATAGTGAGAGTTGAAGTCCAAAACACTGGGAGAGCTGAAGTTTGCCCATGCCTGGTGTATATGATGAAGAACAAGAAAAAATGGAGCAAGTGACAGCAAATGACTCAAAAATGTGTTCAAAAGTATTGCCACCTTTCAAAAGTTTACTTAAGGTGATGGCCCAAGAGCAATTGTCAATCCATAAGCTATTGACTGTTGATTCATGGCATGTTTCTGGGCAACAAAGACAGTTGCAGTTAATAGGCACAAACATGATGCTAGTCTTTGGCACTTTAGAAAAAAATGATCCAGTCATCCACATCAAATGATTAGAAAGCACAATTTGAAACTTTCATTCCACAACTTAATTCCAATACAAATCAGGTAAGAAGTACATGCAAACTGACTAAAAGCAAATGGACACTTTAAAAAGGGCTTTATGAAATTAGCCCTAAATCAATAACTGGAAGAAAGGGGTGGCAAAATCTCCTGTGACTGCCTTTCCTGTTATTTAATTTTTCACCCAAGCACTCCAAATAGGCTTTGAAATACCTTTGAGTAAAAGTACAGATTTCTTTTGAGTTTTCATCCGTGGTAAGCATTGCTTCCTACACAGGGGTATTTATAAAATGGAAATATTTTGCTTCCATTTTATGAGTTTCTCAAAGATCTCATTATTATGTAAGTACTTGCATCCCACCTCTGAGGAATAGAGATAGTTTACTTCTAATGCTTTCTCCCTTTCTCCTTTGCTATATTGAACAAGTTCTCCTGGAAGAAGGGAACAGACCTTGGTGTTCTTGAAGGAAAACATCTAAATTTCCCTTTCCAATGAACAGATACACCTGAAAAGAGGTAGGGTTTTCTCAATATGAAATATTTTCTTGGTGTTAAATTTTATTTTCTATTGTTATCATGTCTCTCTGTGTCTCTCTTCACATTTAACATGAACACACAATTTCTCCTGTAAAGATTTTGGTTTCCTTTTTTGCCATTCGTCTTAACCAAAATGCTGTTTTGATATGTTTACCAAAGAGCACTCTCTTTCCATAATACTGGACCCCTCTCTCACTCACTCTCTTCCTGTCATGCATGTGCATGCTTGTGTGCACTGATACACACACATATTTATGTGCTGCTGCATAAGACAGAACTGGGGGCACCAGATTAGTTCTAATATAGAATTGCTAGAGATGCTAGTTAGTATTTTTCCAGCATGGGAAACATCTCAGATTTATCCCAAACATACTGATTAAACATGCAAAAAACAGATGTAAAGAAGCAGTTATACAACCACAGTAATATTGCAAGGACACATATAACTGAGTTCCCTATAAGTGTGCCTATAAGTGTGGAGACAAACACTTGTGATGAGTGGATTGAATGAATTAAATGCTTGGGCACTTCCAAGACTGAAGACATCATCATAAAAATGAAACCTGGAAAACTGCATTATGGATAACAAAGGAAGTGAAGAATTCATTAGCTTTGGCATGTAAAGTGCTAATGAGAAAACTGTTGAACTGATAAGAACTGACCTGAGAACTCTGGGTACCAACAACACATATTTATATAGTCAAAAACAATAGCTCTTTAAAAGGTAAAGAAATTAAAAAATCTATCTGTTCCAAAACTGATGAGGCTTCAACAAAATCTGAGCTTAGTAAGGAAGGAAGTAAAACTGTATTTCTATCCTGCCCTATCTCTCCGTGGGGACTCAAGGAGGCTCGCAACATAAAAGGCAAACATTCAATGCTGTAAAATACAACAGTAAACTAAACAATTCAAATAGGCAGTACAGCACATTCGACAAAAACAAATCACATAAAACAATAATGAGCTTAATGACAGTGATTATGTAAACAACCAAAATAATGAGCAACCAAAAATCACTACATAATGAGACCCTTCTGCTTTTCAACTGAATGACAGATCTGCATGGAATGCAGTTTTTGTCCACCCATCTCTCTTCTCCAGCAGCAAGTCTGAATGGAGGTTCATGTGAATGAATGAATGTATGTGAGTGAATGCTATGTATATGTGATGTTTCTCCTTTGTCTATGTAACCAACATAGTTATTAAATGAGTTGTTGTAGGTTTTTCGGGCTATATGGCTATGGTCTAGAAGCATTCTCTCCTGACGTTTTGCCTGCATCTATGGCAAGCATCCTCAGAGGATGCTTGCCATAGATGCAGGTGAAACGTCAGGAGAGAATGCCTCTAGAACATGGCATATAGCCCAAAAAACCTACAACAGCCCAGTGATTCCGGCCATGAAAGCCTTCGACAATACATAGCTATTAAAAATCATTACTGGGTCTGTGTGTCTACTTCCTTCTCTGAAAGTGCCTGATGTACTCTGCTCCACTGAAAACAGATGAAAGAACATGTTTAAGGTTCAGAGAGTATTCATGACACACTCAGAAAGCAAAAGTTGAATCTGGGTCTCTAAAGATAAAAATAAGTTTCTTCCCTTTTTTTGAGGAAACTGCCTATTCAGTAAAAACTTTCCCTTTACCAGTTTTTCTGAATCATGACATTTACAAAAACAAATGGCTGGTATCAAGGCTTCATTAACTGAGAAGCATTGATGATCAACCATGAAATAACATGTTAGGCACAAAGTCTTGGGTTAAACAAAAGTCATTTGTTTGATCTAAAAACCTTTTCAATGTAAGTTATGCATGAAAGTATAGAGGTGGGGAGCAACCGAACTGTCTATCTGTAACCACCTCCTGAATTTCCTTTGGACAGAAACATCTGTTTCTAAAGGTTAATTCAATGTCAGCTGACCTTTTTCTGGAGAATCCTCCCTGCCAAGTTTCCCATCTGTGGTCAATCAAGTGAAAATGTTGTGTATGAAAGAAAATACTATATCTGAGGCCCGAAATGACTCATGAATTTGGAAGGGACTTAAGGGGTATGTAGACTTATCTCACACTATGCTCAAAATATGGAGATCCATCACCTATTTCAAGATGTCCCAAGAAGGGGAATGTGCCACCCCTTTCAGAATGCCTATTCTACCATTAAATAGGTCTTAGAGTTGAGAGGTTCTTCCAAATGTTGAGGTGGAATCTCTTTAGTTGTAATTTGAATCCACTGGCTCATGTTCATTGGAGTACATTACCATCATGTCACCTCTCATCTGTTGTATGCCTTTCAGTTGTTTCCAACCCATGGCAATCGTAAAGTGAATGCATCTCACTGAGGTTTCTTGGCAAGATTTTTTTCAGAGTGGAGTTGTCTTTGTCTTCTTCTGAGGTTGAGAGACCGTGAGTTGCCCAAGATCACAGACTGGGCTTCCATGACTGAGCAGGGATTCACTCTGACTCCCAGAGCCACATCCCAACACTCAGGCACCAATCAGAACATTATTTTTCATTCTAACATCTTTCCTCAGAACAGTTTTATAATTTTAGGATATGATTCCCTTCTGTATATGCTCAGAGAAAATGGAGACTTTTGCTTCCTCTTTTCAAACCTCCTTCCTTCTCTGCCAGTTACAAGCATGCATTTCAGAAAAGAGGAAGATCTTTCTTCTCAAGGCAGACTATTACATCTTCTTATTTTCTATTAGGGAACCAATTAAAATAATAAAATTAATGCATAGCCGGCAGACACTTCCATAACCTTTTGACCCTTCATACTTCTCCAGGATTTTTTTCCATGCCATTGATTCTTTGTGTTCTGTTTTACTTAGAGTTCACTCAAACATACCAGCTTGTTTTGGAAATTATAATCCAAAAGCAACATCTCCAAACTCTGAATTTCACTGTCTTCCTTCAAGGTCACTTTCATTTAGATCTACCCAAAACTTAATTTAGTGTGCATCTAACCTGTTGAATTAATAGAGTTTGACTCTACTTCAACTGTCATGGCTCAATACTATGGAATAATGGGAGCTGTAGATTTACCAGGTCTTTAGCCTTCTCTACCAAAGAGTGGTGGTCCCTCACCAGATTATAATCCCTGGATTCCATAGCACTGAGCCATGTCAGTTCAATTGATGTTAAACTATATAATCATACAGTTTAGGTGAACCTGCAGTCTTCAGAACAATATCTTCCAAGGTATTCTGCACATTCAAGGCAACTTCATAATGTTTCTTTATAAATACCACCCCACTCTGATTCAATACAGAGGTTCAATTTTTACCTATATACATGGATCATCCCTGTTTAAGGCTAATGGGAAGCATTAAGGTCCCCTTCACATTATGCATTTAGAGTATTATGATTCCACTGTAACTGACACATCCTCATCCTTTGAAATCCAGGAATTTGCAGATTAGTGAACAGCATTTAGAATTCTCAGCCCAGTGCCTCCGTGATCTACAATTCCAAGGACTAATTATAATTAAACCATAGTTATGTAATGTGAATTGGTGATAGGTGGTTCAATAACAAATATTGTATAACTCAAACATAATCTACTCTGCTTGTGTTTTAATAAATCACCTGCTACATCATCCCCAGAGCAATCTTTCCAAATATTTTCTATCTGTCTGTGAATTTTGTATACAGATCATACAATTTTGTATGGAACTCCCTTCCTGGTGAGATTAGATCAGCCCCCTCTCTCTTGTCCTTCAGAAAGATGGTTAAAACCTGGCTTTGGGGCCCAGCCTTTGGGACAGCGCAAGAGGGCAATAATATGAAACCCACTCCGCAGACCAGAGATGCCATGGTGTTTGAGATGGTTTCAAACAATTGATTTTAACGTAGATATATAGAGTGTTGTGTATATATTTTTTTTGTTATGTTAAGTTCCATCATGGAATGTTTGCCGTGTATATGTTGTGTTCTGCCCTGAGTCATCTTCGGGGTAAGAAGGGTGGAATATAAATATTTCAAATAAATAAACAAACTGCAAAACAGTATGTATTTTGTATGGGTGAATCTTTTCTCTCTTGTCTTCAATGGGTGGATGGTATTTTTGGGAGATAGCCTGATATTTCTTCCAGTACCTACCAGCATAATCAAGCATGTAGATAATACAGTGCTTCATCCCTGAATATGCAAAAAGTGTACTGCAAAAGAAACAACATGCCCAGAATCCCATTGGTGTCATAGACTGTGTAACATTGCTAGCATGGAGATTTGCACTCTTCTGTTATTAACTAAATAGATGCAGTCAGTTCATTCTTGTATAATCAACAGGTGTAAACAGTTTTGTTGCTTCAAATCATTCCTTATCCATAGGAAACCTAAGGTGTCCAATTCTGGGCACCACAATTGAAAAGAGATATTGACAAGCTGGAATGTGTCCAGAGGAGGGTGACTAAAATGATCAAGGGTCTGGAGAACAAACCCTATGAGGAGTGGCTTAAAGCGCTGGGCATGTTTAGCCTGAAAAAGAGAAGGCTGAGAGGAGACATGATAGCCATGTATAAACACGTGAGAGGAAGTCATAGAGAGAAGGGAGTGAACTTGTTTTCTGATGCCCTGGAGACTAGGACGCGGAACAATGGCTTCAAACTACAGGAAAGGAGATTCCATCTGAACATGAGGAAGAACTTCCTGACTGTGAGAGCAGTTTAGCAGTAGAACTCTCTGCCCCGGAGTGTGGTGGAGGCTCCTTCTTTGGAGGCTTTTAAACAGAGGCTGGATGGCCATCTGTCAGGGGTGATTTGAATGCAATATTCCTGCTTCTTGGCAGGGGTTGGACTGGATGGCCCATGAGGTCTCTTTCAACTCTATGATTCTATGATTCTGTTATAACCTCCCCTTTAACTGTTATATTTAGGACTCTATTTGTTCTTCTTAAAACCAACTCTGCAACCTTAAAGTCTTTCCACAAATTATACCAGTCTTACTATAGAGTGATGTAAGTCAACAACTTTGCTCAAATTTCCTGACAGTGAACATTAAAATAAAAAAAGGAGAAGGAAATTGCTCACACTTCCCAGCATAGGGAAATGCCCCTTCACCACTGCTGAAGTGAAATAGGTCTATGCCAACCTCCCATCGAAAGAGAAAGCACATTTCAGATTTGGAGGAAAGATTATGATTGAATTTCAAGTATTCTAGAAGAAGAACATCTCAAGCGATTCAACCATCTCAGACAGGAAAAAGGTAGGAGATTTTAATCATGAGATGTTTTCCTTCTTTAGACTACATTTTTCTCTTGTATCATGCTCACATCATCTTTCTTCTGAAGCATTTGGCTGAACCTCTTAGATCTCATTCTGTTCCTACCAAAACTGAAACAGAAGATTTAATGGCGTGGTTCATTTTCAACCACTATGTTCTCTTCCATTAGTCCTATTACTTTCCTCATCCTTTATTATTTAAAGAACATTTTCCCAGTGGCAAGTGTCCAATATCTGTTTGGTTAATTTTAAGCAGTAAAATCTACAGAAATGTGAAGACTGGTTAGATTACACAGATTATCCCTTTAAAGATTATTTATTCTTTGTGTAACTCAGAACTCCTCCAGATTGGTGAAAAGAAGTAAGAGGTCTTTTGATATAAATCTTTGGCACTTTTTTATTTTTTAAAGAGGAAATTATGGGGGGTTTATGTGTGTTAAATGAGTCTCCAGAGAAGCTATAGTGGGAAGAAGAGAGTTTCTTTCTTATTTATTTATTTATTTATTTATTTATTTACTTATTTATTTATTTACTTACTTTACTTATATACCACTGGTCTCAGCCCGAAGGCGACTCACAGCGGTTCACAACCAATAAGGACAGCAAAAACTCAATGCAACAGTGTAAAAACAGTTACAACTTAACACATTACACAATTAATAAACAATTACTACAATAACCGATCACTATCGTATCATCATCAAAAACATAATCCAGATTCGTCATTTCTTGAACAGCGTGAGATGTGAAACCTCAATAGAAACATCAACTCTCTATATTGCTGTGACAAATATCTCCAGAGATGGGACGTGGCCACAATGGAGGAATAATAGTAATGATAGTAATTATAATAGCAACAATAATAAGAATAATACAATTGTTACTCACCTTTCACTGAAGCTCAAGGCATGATATTATAACAAGGTCAGAGTGGTCTTAGATAACATTCAGTATCTCTAGCCTGAGTTAGATTTCTGTTATTGTCACATTCTGCTTCTCATAGCTAGTCACCTCAGCCTAAAAATAAGAAATGTCATTGTAGACCATTTAAAAGAGACATTTCAACACAATTATTTTAAAAAAATGCATTGTTTTAATGTTGGTAAAATGTCTTCATTCTGCATGGCCAAGTTGGCCCAAGCATAACTGGCAGGCAAAGCCTAAGGCATTTAAGAAGTGGGGTGAAGGCCCTCATGAGGGAGACCAGCCTTGGTGGGGGTGGTTGACAGGGGTGGAGCGGCAGGCTATTTAAGGCTGCTCTGCCCCCTTACTGTGCTCTTTGCTTCAGCATGGGGTTGGAGGCAGCTTCCTAATGGGGAATTAGGCCTTTTCCTCCTTGCTCCCTCCTCCCCTTTTCCAGATATTAGGGATTGTATTGCTATGCCTAATACAGGCCCGTAGCCAGGATTTCGTTTCGGGGGGGGGCTGAGTCTGAGTGAAAGAGGGTCTAGCCTAGCTAACCTTTTGTATCATTACCCCAATACCCCCATGCATATGGGATATATTGAGTATGGTGATCAGATCATGATATGAATAAACATAACAGTTTAAATAATGCACCAGTAAGGCCTTTTCGCGAACCACCATGAGAATTTCGGGGGGGGGGGCTGAAGCCCCTCAACCCCCCCCCCCCCCGCCGGCTACATGCCTGGCCTAATATATAGGTCATTTTCAACTCTTAAACATTTGAAAACATACATAAGAAGCACAGAAAGGCTGATTGAACTTGTACTCTTGAGTGTCCACCGAAGATTTTCAATGGAGCCTGATTTCTGTTAAAGTGTATTGACACAGTTTTCAAGTGTTTCCAACAGATGTTGTGGTATTCTTTTGTAAGTATAAATTACCAATTAACATTTTCAGTTAAGACTTAAAACTTTATAACTAAAATAACCCCCCCCCCCCATTTTTTTTTCTGGCTATGGCCCTGCAAGCCACACGACCATGCACAGACAGTTGTTTAGATAAATAATAAATGATAACAGAGAAAGAGGTGTTTTAGTAAAGACTGATATCCTTCCCATAACAGGGGAACTCAGTTGTCATTTTAGAATCAATTGGTAGAAGAGGACACTTGACATGATTTTACTCCCCTAAGTCTCATGGTAACTTGTTATGTCATCAAAAGTCCTGTTTTCACTTCCTTTGCTGGTTGAAATTTTGGTTATTAATTTTTTGTGGTCAAATTTAGAAGGGAAATAATCTTGTGGGGAAGGTTTGAGTTTTTGTTAGCTCAGCATATTGGTTCATTCCGAGTTGTCAGAGGCCTGTTAAAACCCTCCATTCAGGATGGGTGCCCTGATGACTCGGCAGCTCGCTGTGAAGCCTTTGCTCAGTTCTTTGCAGACAAAGTCACTTTGATCCGCTCTGGACTGGATACCATATTAACGGCAGTCTCTGAGGATGTAACACGAGCATCTGCTTGTCCGGTTTTGTTGGATTCATTTCAATTGGTTCAATCCGAGGATGTGGACAAGGTGCTTGGAGGAATGAGAGCTACCACATGCATCCTAGACCCCTGCCCATCCTGGCTTCTGAAGGAGGCCAGAGGGGGATTGGCCGAGTGGGTGAAGGTGGTGGTTAATGCCTCCCTTCGGGAAGGCAAAATTCCAGCCAGCTTAAAGCAAGCTGTGATAAAACCGCTGTTGAAAAAACCATCACTGGACCCCACTCAATTCGTCAACTATCGGCCTGTTTCCAATCTCCCCTTCTTGGGCAAAGTCCTGGAACATGTGGTGGCCTCACAACTCCAGGCATTCTTGGTAGACACGGATTATCTGGATCCGGCACAGTCTGGCTTTAGGCCGGGGCATGGTACCGAGACAGCCTTGGTCGCCTTAGTGGATGATCTGCGCCGGGAGCTCGACAGGGGGTGTGTGTCCCTGTTGGTGCTGCTGGACCTCTCAGCGGCCTTCGATACCGTCGACCACGGTATCCTTCTGGGACGCCTCGCGGGGATGGGTCTTGGAGGTACTGTTCTGCAGTGGCTCCGCTCATTCCTTGAGGGTCGGTCTCAGAAGGTGTTATTGGGAGACTCCTGTTCAACCCCACAACCTTTGTCTTGTGGGGTTCCTCAGGGTTCAATACTGTCTCCCATGTTGTTTAACATCTACATGAAGCCGCTGGGTGAGATCATCCGTAGTTTCGGAGTGCGATGTCATCTGTACGCAGATGATGTCCAACTCTGTCACTCCTTCCCACCTGCTACTAAGGAGGCTGTCGAGGTCCTGAACCGGTGCTTGGCCGCTGTGATGGTCTGGATGGGGGCGAACAAATTGAAATTGAATCCAGACAAGACAGAGGTACTCCTGGTCAGTCGTAAGGCTGAACAGGGTATAGGGTTACAGCCTGTGTTGGATGGGGTCGCACTCCCCCTGAAGACACAGGTTCGCAGTTTGGGTGTGATCCTGGACTCATCGCTGAGCCTGGAACCCCAGGTTTCGGCGGTGACCAGGGGAGCATTCGCACAGTTAAAACTTGTGCGCCAACTGCGACCGTACCTTGGGAAGTCTGACTTGGCCACGGTAGTCCACGCTCTGGTTACATCCCGTTTAGACTACTGCAACGCTCTCTACGTGGGGTTGCCTTTGAAGATGGCCCGGAAGCTCCAATTAGTCCAACGCTCGGCAGCCATGATACTAACAGGAGCGGAGCGCAGGGAGCACACAACTCCTCTGCTGCACCAGCTCCACTGGCTGCCGATCTGCTACCGGGCTCAATTCAAAGTGCTGGCATTGGCCTTTAAAGCCCTAAACAGTTCTGGCCCAACCTACCTATCCGAACGTATCTCGGCCTATCAGCCCACCAGGACCCTAAGATCTTCTGGGGAGGCCCTGCTCTCTATCCCGCCTGCTTCACAGGTGTGGCTGGCGGGGACGAGAGAAAGGGCCTTTTCTGTGGTGGCCCCTCGGCTTTGGAACGCCCTTCCCATGGAGGTAAGATCAGCCCCCTCGCTGATGGTGTTTCGGAAAAGACTTAAGACCTGGATGTTCAAACAGGCATTTGGCTAATTCGGTACAATGAACTGATGACTAAAGGATTGGTAATATGGACGATGAAATTGGATTATGATTTTAGTTAAGAGATGCACTGGATTATTATCGACGGGCCAATATTGTCTATTGTGTATGTTGTTTTTTATGGTTTTAAACCGAATATTGTTGTTGTTGTACTGTTGTAAACCGCGTTGAGTCGCCAATTTAGGCTGAGAAACGGCGGTATACAAGCACAGTAATAAATAAATAATAAATAATAACAAGGCCCTGTGAAAATGCAGAAGGCATACTTTTAAATACAAAAGACAACTACTTTAGGTGACTCATCTGTGCAATTCACATAGTGTTTTGTTTGATACACCATTTCACCTTATGTGTTTGACCAATATCCACACATTATTCTTTTTACAAAATCATTCAATACATGAAGCAAGAAATAATAAGGTTACTGTTAAAGCTACATCTTTTGGGTTTATCTCCATAGTAAAGACTAATTTGATCTGTCTTTTCTTCCAATAGGACTTTCTGCATCAAAAGAGACATAGTAGGAAGGATTGCCTGAAAAGACCAATTTCAGTCAGACAAATTCATCTCTTTTTGATTCTGGAAACAAGTATTGAACAATGAATGAAACTCAGCATTCAAATACAAGTACCACATGCTCTGATAAAGGGCTGGATAATGAAGTGCTTGTTTTTGCCATCTTCACTATGCTTTTTTGTGTTTTGGGGATGTTGGGGAATGGAATTGTCATCCAAGTGCTTGGCTTCTGCAAGAGGAATACTTTTGCCATTTATATCCTCAACTTGTCCTTTGCAGACTTCGGCTTGCTCACAATTGAGCTGATTATAGAAATACATTGGCTTGTGACACACTTGTACTGTGACTTTCCCTATGAATTGTTCCAGACCATCTTCCTACTGATGTACAGCGCTGGTCAGTTTCTACTGACTGTCATCAGCATTGATAGGTGCATCTCTGTCCTCTTCCCAGTTTGGTACCGATGTCACCGGCCAGGGCACTGGTTCACCACAGTGTCTGCCCTCATATGGCTCATCTCCTTTATTATGAGTGCCATTCACCTCACTCTCATTCTTAAGAAGGTATTTCGCAACACTCCCGTGATGCTCCAATTTATGGTAAATGCGGTGCTTTGCCTCCCTCTCATGACCATCTCCAGCCTGATCCTGTTCATCAAAGTCTACTTCATATCAAAACATCAAAGACGGGGAAAACTTTTACTCGCAATCCTGCTTACTCTTATGTTCTTCCTGATCCTGGCTTTTCCACTGAATGTATTTTACTTTAGCATTTATGTTGGCCCAGGAGTACACCCCAACTTTGTGCATTACGGTTACTTGTGCACATGCATAAACAGCACCATTAACCCACTGATCTATTTCATGGTCGGGAGACAAAAGATGGGCAAAATTAAGAAGACCATGAAGGAAATACTCCAGAAGGTTTTCAAGGAGGAAGAAGAGATTTCAGAAGAAATGGAGACCTCTGAATGTAAAATATAAATGTTCAAAAGGGTGAAAGTTATCATTTCTGACATTAAAACTATAGCAAGTCATTCTAGTTTATTCCAAGTCAATATAAATAGTACTGAGCTGTAATGACTGTAGCTATTTTTGGCCAATATCCATTTTGCAATTAGGATATGCATAAATATTCTGCCTTAGCTTGCATATACAATATACAGTTACCTTTGTGTGGCAGCACTGGATCCATAGACTGGCATTCTGCTACTGACACAGCCATGGGTTGTACTACACTTGCAAAGTGGTGAAGGGAAAAGACAATACACAATTATTGTGTCTAACCAATGGTGATATATGTGAAGTTGTGAATGTTTGATCTCCATGCATGTAGTAGTACATTACAATGCACATGGCAGCTTGTGAATGGGCACAGGCTTTGAACATTGCAAATGCACAATTTTTTGTCAGCTAAAACATTAATCATTGATCCATATACATTGGCATTCAGTTTAAGGACTGCATAATGTAACCCCACTGGTTGAACGTAGTATGTGTCCTAACTTCCTGTACCAAGAAGCATCTCATGTCTTTAATAGGCCATGTAGTTACTGTTGTGCCTACCATATGTTTTTGATGACATATCCCATCATCCCAAGTCTAGCAGATCCAGTAAGTCCCATCTGCTTTAGATATCAGCACTAAGCAGTGAAGTGTCAGGAGATTATGATTCATAACAGTATCTTGCCCAAACATATGTAGATGTTTCCTGAGCTTGAAGAGAGAAAGAGATATGTGTGATAACAATATCATGTTTTTATAAATTATGCAGAAAGAGTAACATTTCTCAAAGTTTGCTTGCCGAAAGATCATGTACCATTCCTCCATTATCCAGCAAAAACATTTTCTGTCCAGACAGATTTTCAGCATCTAATGTATTTGAAGCTATTTTTTTTTAATTTGGTGAGTACATTTCTATTGCCTTTTTATGTGTGTATAATTACTTTTTCATATTTATCTCTTGTATTTTTAATGTGTGGTTTCTAATATTTTAACTGTAATGCTGTAATGAGCTTTTTATTATATATAGTCATATTTTGTATATATTGTATTTTTACTATTCGCTGTCCTGAGCATTAATATGTGTAGATATGATAAATTAAATATGCATTCAAAATAATATCTGTATACATAAATGGCTAATAAAGCAACATGAGAAGATTCTTGTGAACAGTTTGCCTATGAAAACCGATTTATCAAGCTTCCCGTCAGCTTTTTTTTTTTAAGTCACCAAACTGAAGAACTCCATTTAGCCACCTGTGTGTCCATGGCTCCATTTGTTTACAGCCCTCATCAGCTGTTTTGGGATTTTAAAACATGCACATTCACTGGAGCAGTCCACACCAGGGTATACTAATGAAATCATGTTTTTCCCTTGATTGCAGGGACATACAATCACATGAAAATGCACATTTTCAGCTGAAATCAGGTTTTAAGAGCACCTTTTTAACATGTGTTTTTCATCTGTTAATCCGGATCAGTAGGCATTTTTGTGAAACGTCATTTAGCCACCAAGCCCTATTATCCCAATTTCTTCTGCATTTTAGGGTATTGTAAAGAAAGGGAAGGCCACCAGTTTGTGTAAAGAAGCATGCACCTATGTGCAGTCCTCTGCCACCACTTTAATACCTGAGATGCTCTGTGTGTTGTAAAACAAAAGCCTCTTGGCTTTGAAACACAGGCTGGAGGCTCTCTTATATGTAACAAATGTAACGAAGTTTATTCAAACACTTCAGGCTCCAAACACTTGTTATTTTTGTTGCGAACTTGAGTTACAGTCTTGTATAATATACTTGGTGCACTTTCCTTTCTCTTGACAGGATAATATTGTAACTTAAGCCACACTGGCTATAACTTATTCTCTGATTCCCCACTGTCTCTCTCTCTCAGACAGGGTTAACTTCTTCTCTTCACACACAGATTCCTAATAGGGCTGTCCAACCACGGAAAAATTTGTTTCTGAACTCGATTCGTTTTTAGGCGTTTTTTGCGTTTTGTTATTTAAAATAATTCCGAAATTTTTCTTTAAAAAAGTTCGATATTTACAAAATTAATTTCGAAACAATAACGAATCGATTCGTTAATGGCGGACACGATTGTGCAATACGCTAAAAAACCCTCCAAATGGGACAAGGGGAACTTCTGAAGCTTCCCTCTCCCTCTGTTGTTGACTGTTGATGTGATAATTTATTTTTTTATCACTGATAAAACAAACAACAACTATAAAACTTGCACCAGACATACGGAAATAATAACGAAACAATAACGAAACAATTTCGAAACAATTACGAAACAATTACGAAACAATTACAAAATAAATTTTAAAAATTTGTTTCGAAATCCAGTTGCTCCTGAATGGTTCAATATCGCTTCGTTATAAAAAAAATAACGAATTAATAACGAATTACGAAATTAACGAACGAAACCGCCCAGCCCTAATTCCTAACTGTTCTCAAACAGCTTTTCCTTAACTAACTTCACAAGCAGCCATTCTTAACTAACTCTCTAACAGAGATTCCTCACTGTCTCCCTCAGACAGTGTTTCTTAACTTCTTCTTTTAGGCAGAGATTCCCAACTCTCCTTTTCTTAAACAGGAAGTCCTAACTACTTCAATAACAGAAGTTCCTGACTTCTTTTCTCACACAGAGATCCCTCACATCTTTTCTTAACTGCTCATTTCTCCAACTCTGTTCCCCACTCTCATTTTCTAAACTCTCTACTCTAACTGCCTCTTTTTAAACTTAACTCCGCCCCTTTAGAACGTTCGGCTCTGCTCTTCCCAACTGTCTGCACTAATCTGCATAGGACCAATCGGGCTCCATATGCAAATGATCTTGTCCCTGCTGTTGCTATCCTCTCTGACTCTATTCTTCCCTATCTGCCCCCTGCAAACATAGAACTATGCATTAAAATTTCACATAGAGTAACAAATTCGCTACAGGTATGTGTAGAAGGACCCATAGAAAACCCACTTCTGAATAAATATTGCCCTGAAAACCCCATGACAGGATTGTCAAAAGTTGTAGTTGGCCTGGTGGTTTATTTATTTTATAGCATTTTTACCCCGCTCTTCTCCGGGGACTCAGAGCAGCTAACAAAAGACAACAATTCGATGCCACAATCAATAACACAGTATAAAACCATAATAAATACATACAGAGTTAAAACAATAGCAATTAATTAACCAAATTATCATAACAGTCATTAAAACAATATGCAGTCCACAAACCCACTGATAGAACAATAAAACCGTATCCTCATACATATCGTCTTGCCAGTCTATTTCCAGTCAAAGTGCTGCTTTATGTTTATTGTCCGAAAGCCTGGTCCCAAAACCAAGATTTTATTTATTTATTTATTTATTTATTTACTTTACTTTACTTTACTTCTATACCGCTGTTCTCAGCCCGGAGGCGACTCACAGCGGTTCACAGCACACAGGAAACAGCAAAATTCAATGCACCAATATAAAAAACAGTTAACAACCTAATCTAATACACAGTTAGTACACAATTACTATAATAACCATTCACTAACGTCTCATCACTAAAAAACACTAAAAAACTTAATTTCTTCCTGAACGCCAGGAGGGATGGAGTCGATCGTATTTCATTTGGAAGCGAATTCCACAGGCGGGGGGCTACAGCCAAGAAGGCCCTGTCTCTCATCCCCCCAGCCGCGTTTGCGGTGTTGGTGGGAGCGAGAGGAGGGCCTTCCCGGATGATCTTAAGTTACAAGGTGGGACGTAGAGGCAGATGCATTTTAACAACAACAAATGATTCTAGCAATACATAGTACCTATTGACTGCCTTTCCCTCTCCTCCCATTGCACTGAAATGTCTTCCTTTAGTGGTAGATGTTTTCAGTAAAATGACTATCTTGATAGCAAATAGGCAGCATGTTCCCCTTGTGATAAGCCGTTAGCAAGCCAGTTAAACACAGCTGAAGATGGGGTGGGATCCTATCATCTTGCAGAAATTTTCATAGCACATCTAAATTTTACTCAACCACATTTTCATCTCTGCAGACCTTCCCTTTACCTATTTATTCCATCACAGGAATGCTATATCACTTGTAGTCTCCCGGCCACTATCTCTGAAGATTGCTGATCCGTAGTTCCTCACAGGTAGGCTTTCTCTTAGGCACGACTTGCATGCTGGTAGAGGTGGTAGAGGTGGTATATCATAGTGTCCAGAGGAGGGCGACTAAAATGATCAAGGGCCTGGAGAACAAGCCCTATGAGGAGCGGCTTAAGAGCTGGGCATGTTTAGCCTGAAGAAGAGAAGGCTGAGAGGAGATATGATAGCCATGTATAAATATGTGGGAGGAAGTCACAGGGAGGAGGGAGCAAGCTTGTTTTCTGCTTCCCTGGAGACTAGGACATGGAACAATGGCTTCAAACTACAAGAGAGGAGATTCCATCTGAACATGAGGAAGAACTTCCTGACTGTGAGAGCGTTCAGCAGTGGAACTCTCTGCCCCGGAGTGTGGTGGAGGCTCCTTCTTTGGAAGCTTTTAAACAGAGGCTGGATGGCCATCTGTCAGGGGTGATTTGAATGCAATATTCCTGTTTCTTGGCAGGATGGGTTGGACTGGATGGCCCATGAGGTCTCTTCCAACTCTTTGATTCTATGATTCTATGAAGGAGTGTATATCTTTTTGCATGCAGATAGTTAGCAGTTCACCCTAAATTATGAGTCGCAGGGGGAAAAAAATCCTCAAAATATATCTCTCCAAATAAGCATTTCTACTTCCCTAATTTTAATTTTGACGTTCCCTTGCAGTGGTGTATAGCTGCCAAAATTCAGATAGCTGTGTATATGGGGTGGCTGTATGCCTTTAAACTTCATTTTTTAAAAGGAATTGCTAATAACATTTTATTCTTTCTGGGCAGAACTGAAGGATACTTGTGAGGACAACTGCCTCTTTTGAGAGAATCAAGACTGCCAACTTTCCTGTGTCCATCTAGCCTCCTTTCCCCCTTCCAGTAAGTGTATTTAGCAATGTAAAAGTGGGAGATGGATAAGGCCAACACATACACTACCTCTGTTTATTTATATGAAGTCTCTTGAAGGGAAAATGATATTCACATGGGCCTCTTGAATACCTAGGTTGAGCTCTAGCCATGAATGGGACAAGGATTTCTGCTGTGATAACTCCTAGCTGAAGAGACAACATTATTTTTGCACTGTTGATATTGTCGTCGTCGTTAGCTTGGTTCTCCCTAAGTAATTAGACCAGGAACAACAGCAGATTAAAATATAAGAATAAAACTACTAGTTAAAATGCACTTTAAAATAAAATTTACTTATTAAAGAGCACCAGTTCATACTTCAAAATTTATAATCTAAACTCTCATGAGAGATCAGCATCATTCTGGCAAATACCTGCTCAGAAGAATGATATCTGATAAGTTGAATTATGTAAAACTGACATTCCTAAGTACCGTAGTAAATATTGTCAAAGGCTTTCATGGCCAGAATCACTGGGATGTTGTGTGGTTTTCGGGCTGTATAACCCATGTTCTAAGCCACAGATGCTGGCAAAATATCAGGAGAAAATGCTGCTAGAACATGGCCATACAACTTGGAAACCACACAACATTCTACCTCAGGAAGCTTAATTTTGTGGTGGAGAACCTATTTGAAGGGAGCTTTGAGGCATCTTTCATGAGCAGAAAATGATATTTCTGTGGAGAAAAGTTTGTTCTCTGCACAGAAAATCTGGTTGTTCATAATTTACTTTGCAAAAAATGTCACATGAAATTGACTTGCATAGAAAGAGGTGATTTTTATACTGGAAACAGCTTTTTGCATTTCATTTTCTGCACAGAAAAAGGCTGTTTTCCGTCCAAAACACACATCAAATTTTGCACACAAAATGCTCCAAATTACACACTGTCTTCATGTTTTGCAAAGACACTCACAGTGTGAAGAACCTTGCTAAAATGAAAAATTCCTCCCTTGGCCAGTGCACAGGGCCAAGGAAACAATCTTTAGGTGGTATTTCATTACGGCTCCTTATGATGGCAGGGGTTGAGCCTAACTGTAGTCCTTTTTCCCTTCTCTTTAGCATGCATATAGAAGAAGGTACCCAGACTGAAAACCTGAGCTTCATGGCCAACAATAGTGTGGCATCTTCGCCCTCTTTGGATGATGGAGAGGAATGCTATTCATACAATCCAACTGGATTCCCAACCAGCAATATCTCAGATTATGACTTCTCTATCCTCCACTGTTCTTCAGAATGCAAAGTGACCATTAGTTTTGCTTGTCTTATCTGTAGTTTAGGGTTAGTGGGGAATGGCATGGTCATCTGGCTTCTTGGATTCTGCATGAAGAGAAATCCTTTCACGACATTTATCTTGAATTTGGCAGTTGCTGACTTTGGGGTCCTCGTATGCATAGTCATTAATTCTGTTTTTTATATTATATATTTATTTTCTAACAGAAATCAATTTTTATTTCATTTTTCTTTGTGGGCAAGATTGTTATATATGCTCTTTTTCTTCATGCACCTCACTGGGCAATTTCTATTGACAGCCATCAGTATTGATAGGTGTATGTCTGTCCTCTTTCCAGTTTGGCATAGATGCCACCGTCCAACCTATCTTTCTGCATCTGTTTCTGCCCTATTATGGGCCACTTCCTTCTTGTTCTGTCTAATTCTATTCACTGCCCCTCCAAATACTATAACAGCCATAATGCTTACTGTGACTCCCTTGCCTTGCCTCCCATTCATGGTTGTCTCTTCTATGATCATCTTCATCAAAGTTTGCTTTAAGTCACCAAAACACAAACGGGGGAAGGCCTTAATTGCCATCTTGCTTACTCTCATCTTCTTCCTCATATTTGCTTTTCCATTGACTACTTCTTTTTTCATTTTTAGCTTTTTTATTTGTTTTGTAAAATATCACAATGTAATCCAATATATTTTTCTAGGGGCCTCCCTAAACAGCAGTGTTAACCCCCTCATTTATTTCCTGGTGGGGAATAAAAAGAGAGTTTCAAGAAGAGAGAAAATGAGAAATATCCTTCAAAGGCTTTTCAAAGAGGAAGAAGGACATGGGCCAGAAATTGAATACCAAGTTTAAAGAGTTATTCAATAAGCTCATAACATACCCTGAAATCCACACTATCTTTGTTAGTGTGGTGGATAGTGCAGTCTGGGCTTCAGTCCAATCTTTAAAGGATAGGTTGGAGGAGTGGCAACTACAGTATAGACTAATGCATAAGCTGACCTCATAGATATATGCCAAGGGCAGATTTAGGGATCAATAATGGATTTTGAAAGGACCCATAGATAAATTGAAGATCATTCCACCTCTGGCTGGCAGCCCCCATTTCCCCACCAAGGTATTAAATAAGTCCAAATGTGATGCCACAGCAGAGAGAATACAAAAAGTCAGTGTTTCTTTAAGGATCTCCCAGGAGATAGATAGATAGTTTTGGGGGATTAAATTGTTGACTAAAATTTCTACTGTTATGGCAGCTCCACTGGCTGCCAATCTGCTTCTGGGCTAAATACAAAGTGCTGGTTATCACCTATAAAGCCCTTAATGGTTTGGGCCCAGATTATTTGAGAACCTGCATCCCTGTTTACAACCCCATCCAGCCACTGAAATCATTGGAGGGGGCCCTCCTCTCAGTCCCACCTCCATCCCAAGCTTAGCTGGTGGTCACAAGAGAGAGGGCCTTCTCTGTGGTTGCTCCATCTCTCTGGAACGTCTTCCCATTAAAATTAGAACAGCCCCCTCCTTCCCCTCATTCAAAAAACACCTAAAAACTCATATATGCCCCATATCTTATGGAGAGGTTGGCAAGTAATGAAACCCTCCACCTTCCCAACCAATGTCCTGTCAGGGGATAACACACTGTAGACCACTTTTACATTTCTATTTTATATTTCTAGATTCTACACTAGTACTTCTTGCTATTAGTATCCTCCCCATAGAGACTATTTTATATGTGCTTTTAAACTATGATTTATTTTATTGTGCTGTGTTTTTATGATTGCATATGGCATTGAATATCTGCCTTTGTTTTTATGATTGTATATGGCATTTAATGTTTGTTTTTGTACTTGGAAGCCACCCTGAGTCCCTTTGGGATGGGGGGGGGGCTAGAAATAAAACTGTATTATACTGTTCTTTAAAGTGTATTTTTGTGGATTAAGCTCAGCACTGTATTTTGCTCCACTAAGGCCCCCTTTACACTACCGTATGATCCAGTTCAAAGCAGATAATCTGGATTTTATATGGCAGTGTATAACAGGACTCAATTTCAGTTTCAGGAAGAGGGCAGACATGGAAAACACTAGTTGCACTCCCTTTTCCAATGGACATCAAAAGAACCCTTAGTGAGCCATTTGACCTACAAGCACGGCTGGCGGGGACGAGAGATAGGGCCTTCTCGGTGGTGGCTCCTCGGCTGTGGAACACCCTTCCCGTGGACATCAGACTGGCCCTTCTCTAATAATTTTCCGCAGGAAATTAAAACCTGGTTGTTTAAGAAGGCATTCGAACAAGAAGTGCAATGATTGGTAATGACTATAGGAACGGAATAATGGAATACGACATAGGATTGTGGTTTGGACGATGAGACGACGCGGAATGGTTTTTGTAGAAATGATGTTACTGTTTTTTGTACAATGTTGTGAATTGTTTTTATCGTGCTTTGAATATTGTTGCTTTCATGTTGTACACCGCTGTGAGTCGCCCTCGGGCTGAGAACAGCGGTCTATAAATAAAGTAAATAAATAAATAAATAAATAAAAGTGAGTGAAGAATCTGGTTAGCATCAAATTCATGAACAGGAAAGACATGAAGTAGAATAACGGGAGAGGAAAAAAGAAAAATAAACCAGGAAAAAAGGAATAAAGTCATATCCAGCATACTTGCATTCATTTGAATCACCTCCCTCACATTTTGTTTATTGAATGTCTTGCCTTTTGGATTGCACACTACGGTCTAATATTGATGTAAATTATATGGATAATGATTTCTGTAAGAAATGTTTTTTAAATAAATAAAATAAAATAAAATAATAAATGGCTATCCTTTTTATGATTTTCATTAAAGTGTCTTGAACTGGTCAGTTTAAGGTCACTTCTTAACAGCATTGAAGTTCATTGCAGGAACAGAGATATTTTCCTTGGTAGTAGGAGGAGTCAGTGTGTCTCCTCCTACTTTATTTTTTCAGTGAATATTTAATAGGGCTGGGCGGTTTCGTTCGTTAATTTCGTAATTCGTTAATAATTCGTTATTTTTTTTGATAACGAAGCGATAACAAACCATTCAGGAGCAACTAAAAAACGAAACGAATTTTTAAATCTATTTCGTAATTGTTTTGTAATTGTTTCGTTATTATTTCCGTATGTCTGGTGCAAGTTTTATAGTTGTTTCCCTCCCCTCTCCCTGGTTGCAAGCGGTCGGCATTTACCCCACTTCCGGGTCCCTGGCCTCTGCTTAAGTGGATCAAATTCTCCTCTCCTCCTGTCGTCACCTCACCTCGTTCCTCACTCTGGCCTGCGTGCATTGGGCAAAGAGACACAGCAGTGCAGCACTCAGAGACCTGCCTGTTGCCTGCCTAACCTCCTGCCTTCCTGGGCAGGGGTTAAAACTGTTATGATTATTATTATTATTGAGAAGCATTGTCAAACCAGAATAGAGATTTCACCCCTCCTCTCTCTCTCTCTTTCCCCCCTCTTTCCTTCTCCAGGTTAAAACTATTATATTTATTATTATTATTATTATTAAGAATGGATGGCCATCTTTCAGTAGTGCTTTCACTGTGCCTTACATGCACGAAGGCAGAAAGTGGTTTGATATTATTATTATTATTATTATTATTATTGAGAAGCATTGTCAAACCAGAATAGAGATTTCACCCCTCCTCTCTCTCTTTCCCCCCTCTTTCCTTCTCCGAGGTTAAAACTATTATTTAAAACTATTATTTTCACGTTGCGCAACCGCATCCGCCATTTTAACGAATTGATTCGTTAATATTAACGAAATTTCGTAAATATCAAACTTTTTAAAAGGAAAATTTCGGAATTCTTTTAAATATCGAAACGCAAAAAACCCCAAAAAACGAATCGATTTTAGAAACAAATTTTTCTGTTGTTACCCAGGCCTAATATTTAATAAATTGTGCAAATATTTTCATATTTGGGCGAGGGGGAGGGATGCATCCCCCCCCCCATATGAAATAGGAGAAACTGGAACTGGCAAAATCATCTATCAAGTTTCAAGGTTGTGTGTCTTGAGTTTCAAAGAAACTCAGATTATGATACCATTGCATTCACCCATGATAATATTGATTCAGCCATCTTTTTTTTGTCTTGATAAGTTTATTATCTTTAACTATGGTGGGCAGTTTACCTTTCTTCTGCCATGGATGTTCATGAACTATGAATCCTGATCAACAATGAATTGAAACATTTTTTTCATTTGTCCCTGCCTTTAAACCCTATGACAGTAAGATCCCACTGAATTAGTTCTTAAAAAATGGAACAACACAAAAATATATCCATTTGATTCTATTGGATTGAACCACAGGGTTCAGGTATTTACATCAGAAAGTAAAATGATGTGGCCAAGATCTCCAAAATGTATATATTGTAGGTAAAAAAATTCCCCAAGTAACATTATTAGAAAGGAAGGAGACATGTGACTGGTAAGTATCTTCTCACATTATTGCAGCCTGAAAACCCAACAAAAAGCACTGAACTATTACAGATTTCAGATAGCTATATCTGTATTCAGATGAACTGGCCAAAAAAGTCAGATATGAGTCATGTGCTCTTTACAGTTAATAACAGTAAGCCATTTTACATCTTCTTGAGAATCTGATCCAGATATCTGCTGGTAGGCTGGAGAACAATGTATTTTAAACAGTCAATGAGACTCTAAAAGTATAACTTGTTCCAGCCTGCCTTATTATACCTGTACAGAGAATAGTATAAAGACTAGGAAACTTTGTGGGATTGTTCTGAGTTATCAGATTGTTCTCTACTTCTTATAGACTTACCTATAAGAATGAATTGCAAAACATTTCAGCAGGGAAAAGAGACAGTATGCCTTTCCCCTCTCTCACTATCGGAAAAAAATGTCATTAGCTATTTTGTTTTGCATGTATTTCTGCAAAGTCCATTAGGGAAATAGTGGTTGTGTAGCATTAGATGGTACAACTTGTCTGTACACACGCCTTCAAATCTCCTGCCTAGTTATGAATTTCATAATATCCTTAGGTAAGGAATTCTTAGAGGTGATTTGGCCAGTTCTGGAGTCTAGTTTACAGCACTTGATATTTCTTGGCCATCTCCCATTCAAGCACTAACCAGGACTGACCCTGGTTAGCTTCTAAGATCAGACAGGATTTAGTGTCTTTATGGAAAAAGACTTGGCACATGGAGCAGATGCATTGAAATGTAAAGATTAGGTAGAACGGATTATAAATGTATATTTTGGTGATGCAATGTTGATAGGTGACCTCAAGATTTTCAAGATTTGGGTTAAGCCGTGGTATATACCTACATCCAAATGAGGGATATTATAATTCATGCATTTCATAGGCACCAGTACTTCACACAAATTTCTGCCAAAAGGAGGTCCCATGCTACACTGTTATTCTACTAACAGTTTTCAGTAGGACATGGTGAGCTTTGGAAGCATTGCACTAAAAATATCTCAAGTTATCCTCTAACCAAGTAAAGGCTTGTGGGTATGGTTTGAGCAGTTAGTTGGCTACTTAACTGCAAAAGAATATATTTATTTATTTAACTTGTATATTTGCATTTCTCCCAGAGTGGAAACCAAGGCAGCTCCCAGAAAAGTGCTGAATCTGACTTGGCATCACTGGATGAATGACAACCACCTGGTCCTGGTGGTCATGGCTAAGCCAAGGCCACAGCATGGATGGTAAATGCCACCCTCTGTCCCTGAGCCACCAGGGAAAGAGGAATGGCCATGTAAACAGCTGCAACTGGATCTGAAACAGAATTGTCCCAGGAAAACTCCAGGACATTCCTTGGTTTTGTGTAATCCAGGAGAAGGCCCCATTGAACAGCCATGGGCAAATTGGCCCTGGGCATCATTTGGATGCCCATTCATCCCTGCTCTGATTCATTTGGTCCTATTTAAATGGGCCCTGTGGCACTGTTCAGACTCCTGAAAGGGTTTCAAAGAAAAGAAAATAGACAGACATGGGAAGGAGCTGTCTTGGAACTTGACAGTTTTTCAAAATCGTACCAGCTGGCACAAAGTTCCTCTATAACATCCTGTGCAGGGCAGGACAGCATCTTTTGTTTGACTTCAGATGAAAACCTCAAGGTCCTCTTTTTCCTTTCTTTCTGCAAACATCGACAGATTTATCACTGCATAAATGCTGCCATGCCTTCTAAGAATAGCCATGTTAGAAACTCCAACAAGCTACATGCAGCAAGGTGGACATTTTCCCTGGAACTGTTGAATCACATTATACATTATCACCAGGTAGGTCTGATATTGGCGACAGAGTGGACAGTGGTATTTTTTCTTTGTTTGCTTGCTTTTTGGGATACAATTCCCCCAATACTGTTTGTTTGCCTTTTGGAATACAATATTCCAAATCCCCCAGTTTTTGTGCCCAATGCTGGGTGTTTAAAAAGGTGGGCTGGGTGTTCTGACTTCAAGGGATTCTTGATAAAGAATAGCAAATGATGAGTAATTCTACGATGTAGCAGCTGAGCTAGTCTAAATATCATAATCAGCTAGTTGCTTTGTCAATGGAAGTGTATTAGAGACTGGACCATTGTGGGTTTTTTTAAAGGACTATTAGGATAGTCCTACTGAAATGCTACTATTCCAAGTCTATAACTTTTTTTTGTTTTTAAAGAAGGAATTCTAAGCACACAACAACTGTAATGCACACCTTTTTGGAACAAATTACAACAGGTGCATTTTTTGCCACTGTGCATTACATTAATCATCAAAATATTTTTTTTGTTTCAGGGTTTTGAAAATTGAGGTGCATGTTACATTCGATGGTACACTAGAGTCGAATATGGTATGTGTGTATATGTATGACAAATATAAGCGTGTGTGTGTGTGTGGCTTTTAAAAACTTCTGGAATTCCACAATTGCATTAAAATTAAAATTAAGAAAAAGTGGCAGTTAAGGAAGGCAAGGTTATGAGGATGTGTAGAAGTACAATTGCTGAAACATAAGTCGATTAATTGGTCAACTGAAGTTGTGATATTGAGGGTGCTCAATTCAGTATGCATCTGCTTTCAACAATATCATGACTGAAGTGTGAGAGCAAGTTCGTGTGCTAAAGTCCTCAAATTCAGTAGTTTCTGAATGCTCTCCATAGGTAAAATGACAACTGGCAAAAGCCTTGAACAATGCAGTAATTAATCTGTTACTGGAGTAATATTTCAGGGAAGCTGATATGTGAAATGCATTTACCCATTAAGGTTGAGAATAACAAGGATATGAAAATAATATGGACAGGTACGTAGATCCGAATCACATCTAGACAAATTGCCTGATTAAGCTGAAGCTTAGCAATGAAATAATTTCAGCTCAGTTCAGTGCATTGATATGCCTCTTCCAGTCTTTTAAGTACGTGTTGTTGTTCCACAGCGTTTTGACCTCGGATCATCTGTATTACTCTGCATTCAAGTTTCGTGTGATATTTTAATATCCTGTTAAGAAGAAATTGAAAACATCAAACAACCATTTTAAAACTGAATGCATAATGGCTGAGGACATTCAATTCCTCCCAGGTACAAATAAAAGAGATATAGCTATAGAGATATTTATGTAACTAGTTTGCTTCAGGGTTACCTTTGATAATGAATTTTCAATTATTGCATAATGGAATCTACAATGGAAAGAGATTGGGGAAAATTTTGCTGTTAAACATCTGAAAACTGGGAGAGCTGAGTCTCTCCTCAGGGTTGATCATGTCTNCTATCTATCTATCTACTTAGTGGAATTGGAAAAGTTACAGCTATGTTTCATTTGAACTGAAATTTATGGTGCAAGTCAGATGATTTGTGGATTGATCTGGATTGATCTGGACATGAGGCAAAATCTGAATTGCGAGATGCCTAAATGCACTGAAGGCAACAGATACCACCTGATCCTGGAAGCTAAGCAGGCTCAATCCTTTTGGTACATGCTGTAGGCTAAAGGCAGGAAAATGACAAGCCATGTCTGAGTGTTCCATAACTAAGGAAACCTTATAAAATAAATGGGATTGCCAATAATTCAGCTGAAGACTTAAAGACCCATATACAAACACAGAATCACCAAACTGGGCTCTAAATTTAATTGGAAACCTATTTTTAGTTTATGAGTATGGATCTTGGAAAAGCAAAAACATCATCTTTTCCTCTCTTCAATCTTTGTGGGTGCCTTTCATATTTCAATACTTCAGCAAAATGTAAGAATATATAAATGCAAAGACTGGGCATTTATGTTGTGTAGATGGCAAGTTGTGTATATCCCAGCTATTGGATTATTAACTCAGCTATCCATGTTGTTTGGTGGGCTAACTCTAAAGACCATTAAGACATGATCTTGGCATATCATCAGAGAAGTTAGTCTTAGCAAAAAATGTAGATTTCCAAAATGAGTAGGTTGCTTTTAAAAGTTGTCATTTTGGCTGCCAAATGACACCAACCTATGCCACTTATCACTGTTTTGTGGTTTTTATCACAGAAATCCCTAAAGTGAGATATAATGTGTCTGGCTATGGCAATGATTCATCCATCAATCCCTTGAGGTACGTGTGTTATGGCATTAAAGCAAATTCCCTGACGTTAGAAGGAAACCTTGCAATCATTTGCTACATATCTGTAAGTGGAAATCCCTCATTCTTCATAGTACCTCCCTATACAGAGGTGGAACAGAGAGGTGAAACAAATTTAAGAATGTGCCAATGTGCAGGGGAAAGGAGAAGACACGATTTTTATCTTTGTGATTCACCTGCACATTGCACTACTTTGTCTGGTGTACCATAAATGAAATCACATCACCTCCAGTCACTATATTTACATACCTGCCAGCTTCTTCCAGATGAAAACTTGGACATGTGTGACAAGCAAAATGGGCATATGGTTCAAAAGGCAAAAGTTATCATTGAGGAAGAACACAAAATCTTGAAGTGGATACAGTAGCTAGTTTATTTTCTTTCCTCTCCTATCCTCCAGGTGCATTAATTAAATGCAAACTACTTTTGCATCTGGAACTTTGATTTAATTGACTGAAGTAAGTTAAGAATATGGATGTAAAGTGGGGGGGAAATGAGAGTAAAAGAGGGACTTTTTAAAGAAAAAATAAAAACATGGGATTGCAAATGATTAGCTGGGATTGCTTCTGCCATATTGGGACAGTTAGAGTTATGTTTTCAACTGTATTCCAGGCAAAAGCAAATGTTGTGGAAGCCGGGCTTTACATTTCTATAAATTTGTGTTGGTCTGACATGATGGAAAGAGAAAGCTACAATAGATGTTATAAAAAGGAATAAGTCATGTGGGCCAGCTTGTAAACTATGGTGCTCATCCCCTCCAATACACAGTCTGAATAAACCGAGTACTAGGGTTGTGTGCACAAGCAGGGGCGGCTCATCCATTACGCGAAGTAAGCGGTCGCAGAACACTTTTTTTTGCCAGGGGCGCAGAGACGCCTCTGTAAATGCCCCTCGACCGCCACTTGAGGAGCGCCCCCTCAGCTCACAACAGCCCTAGCAGTCCGGGGGGAGCCTCGGCTTTCTTGCCTCGCTGCTGGGCGATCCTCTTCCAAAGGGGCCGGGCCCTTGAGCCTCGCCTAGCCCCTCTCGTTCCTGCTCCACCTGGCCACCGGGTGCGCGAGCAGAGCCGGCGCTCAATTGTTCTCCACGTTCGATCCCTTCCCCATGACCGGCTCCCTTTCCTGATCCCCCGCTCCACCCGCCTCCTCTCCTCTCCCCAATCCGCGGGTGGGCCAAGGGGCGGAGCCGCCGCGCCTGGCCCGCTTCGGGTCCGGAGGCGTGTCTGAAGACCCCAGCGTGCGCACCAAAAGTCGCCTCTTCTCCTGACTTTCTCTTCAGCCATTGGGACCAGAGAGAGAGAGAGAGAGAGCCCCTCCGGCTGGAGGTATCTCCCACCTCCGCTCCCTCCTTTGTTTTTGCGCCTACCTTCAGGAAAGGTGGGCATCTCCACCTCTCTCTCTCTCTCTCTCTCTTGGTCCCAATGGCTGAGGAGAAAGTCAGGAGAAGAGGTGACTTTTGGTGCACACGCCGGGGTCTTCACTGCCTCCGGACCCAAAGCGGGCCAGGCAAGGGAGCAAGTGCGGCAAGTGTAGTTACTGGGATGTATAGTTCACCTACAATCAAAGAGCATTCTGAACTCCACCAATGATGGAATTGAACCAAATATGGCACACAGAACTCCCACGACGAACAGAAAATATATATCAATGATTGGTTGGGGGCGCCAAAATACTGTTTGCTTACCGTTGAAAATTACCTAGGGCCGCCTCTGCGCACAACTGTTTTCCCTAGTTTCATCTGTTCTTTTGTTATCTTTGGGAGCACTTAATGGGAAGGCCCCTCCTGGTACGAAAATCAGCTCAAAACGAAAACAAGTAGGAGCCGATCCCATCTCCTTGCCTGTTTTTCATTAGCATGTGGTGCTACATGCCTCCTTGCCTTGGAAAGAGTGCATGTGGTGTGCAGGCCCAGAATGTGGGCGTCTGCCTGAAACCAAGCATCTCCTCTAAAGTAAGAGAACTCCTCCTTGCCTTGGAAAGTGTGTGCAGCATACAGGCTCAGAGTGCAAGCACCTGCCTGAAGTTGAGTACCTTCCCTGGAGTAAGAGAACCCCTCCTTGCCTTGGAAAATGATTGTGGAATGCAGACCAAGAGTGTGTGCACCTGCATGCAGCCAAGTGCCTGCTCAGGAGTAAGAGAACTCCTCCTTGCCTTGGAGAGTGCATGTGGCATGCAGGTCCAGATCGCATGTACTTGCCTGCACCCAAGTGTCTCCTCTGCAGAATGTCATGTAACAGGAGTCAGAAATAAGTAAAAAAAAAAATACCCCCAGAACTTGTAGGCACTCAGCACAATCTTTCTGAAATACAGAAATGATATTCTGATACTATAAAAAGCAAAAGATGGGAAAGATTTACTTCTACTGGGGGCTCTTCCACACAGCCCTATATCCCAGAATATCAAGGCAGAAAATACCACATTATCTGAGTGTGGACTCAGATAGCCCAGTTCAAAGCAGATATTGTGGGATTTTTTGCCTTGATATTCTGGGATATAGGACTGTGTGAAAGGGTCCATGGAGAACTTCGTCAGTTTAGTCTGAGGTTAGTGAACTCTCCAGGATAATGCACCCATGACAAAGAAATGTGAAAAATGTATGAAGTCTGTATATGCATGTATATTGATCTTTTTAAAATGGCAAAATTTACAATCTCTATTGTACATATTGGGGAAGTGAAACATTATTCATTTTTTTACAGTCGTGAAATGATATCTGAAATTTGGTAAGTATCTTATTTTAATACATAATTTCTAGGAAATTTCTAAAAGGAAGGCAACATAATTAAATTAGGTATACTATGAAATTAGTGAAAGCTTTTAGTTTCTCTCTAGTGAAGAAAGAAATAAGAGTTAAGAAAGAATTAAGAAGTGGTGAAGACATGTTTTAGAACTATTTATTATGACTAGTTTTATTTCTGGTTATTAAAATTGTTTGACTTGTTATGTGTTTCATTACTATTTATCTCAGGACTTCATGGCCACCATGGCAATCATGGGGCAGTCCCAAATGGTATCTGGCCCTACTCACAGTGCCAGGCACACATTAGATCTGGTTTTCTGCCACAGATGGGAATAAGGTGGCAGTTTTTTACCTGTTAACCCGATCAATCCCACACTTTGGCTAAATGTTGTTTAGCCACTTCCCCCCCCCCCTTTTTTTTTACCTGGTTACTTCCAGGCTTTACAGCATGTGTAGAAGAGCCCTAAATCCTGAAGTCATGACTAAGCCTAGTCTCAAAGTGGAGTTTGCTTCCTTCTTCTCCAAATTTTCCCATGCAAAGTAAAACAAGGACAATAAACTTTTGACTCCTGAGCTATGAAGCAAAAAAAATTCCAGACAATACTTTAGTTTAAAAGTGACCTAGGAATCTTCGGATTTGGGAAAGGCTAACATGGTGGCTGGAAATTTTCCAAATTAATGGGAGCAGTGAACCACTAGCTCTCAGAATAAGGTCTTCTCCCTCCCAAATTCATGCTTTTCCTAGATGGTCATAAAAAGGCTACAGGTGAACTACTGCATTAGACTCTCAACCTCATTGAATGGGGAAGGTGAGGGAGAAGTAAAGTGAGGTACTCTTCAGTCCCTGAGGCCCAGAGGCTCAAGAGGAAACAGGAGATGAACTGTGCTTGGGATAAACCATAACTTTTGGAGTATTCTAGAGAGCTGAATGTTTGTTTAAAGGCTGGAGGTTTGTTTGTAAAGTAGTATGTTCGTTTTAAGGCTTTGTGACTATTTTAGTGGCTATAGTGCTGATATCTGCATGAGGCCTAGTGTTTGAGGTCTTGCATTTGAGTGGGGAGCTTCAGCTAGGTCCTCTGATGTTTCAATACGATTCATAAAGTGAAGCAATAAAGTAAAGGAGGAGAGAAGTGAGGTGTTCTGAGAAAAGTTCCTGCTTTTAAGCTAAATCACCAAATTATGGAGAGGGCACCAAATTATGGAGAGGGAATAAGGAACTGCAGTTACATGCAGGGCCCGTATTTTGTCCAGAACACTTGGCAAACTACATTGCTTTGTTGGAAGAAAAGATTCAGCAAATGGAGTTCCAAATCTCTACACTTAAGGACATCAGGGAGCTTCAGAATTTTTTGGACACAGTCCAACAGTGTCACACATATCAAATGAATCTGCAGAAAATGGGTTGTTGGAGGTTTTTCAGGCTGTATGGCCATGTTCTAGAACATGGCCATTGTTGTTGTTCATTCATTCAGGCCTCTCTGACTCTTCGTGACCTCATGGACCAGCCCACGCCAGAGCTCCCTGTCAGCCGTCACCACCCCCAGCTCCTTCAAGGTCAGTCCAGTCACTTCAAGGATGCCATCCATCCATCTTGCCCTTGGTCGGCCCCTCTTCCTTTTACCTTCCACTTTCCACAGCATAATTGTCTTCTCTAGGCTTTGCTGTCTCCTCATGATGTGGCCAAAGTACTTCAACTTTGTCTCTACCTGGATCCCCAGATGTTTTGGCCTTCAACTCCCTGAATCCTAGGATTTCTGGGAGTTGTAGGCCAAAACACTGGGGATCCACAGGTTGAGAACCACTGCAGTAGACACGGTATTCATCTAATACTAGTAAATTTCATTACTATATATGAGCTGAGAAATATTAATTAAAACTGAACAAAATTGGGTTGAATTATTTAGGGGTCTACTTTAGCTCTTATCTAAAAATAAACCATTCTCTTTTCTGGGTAGAGCAGCTAAAAGAAGAACCCAAAAGAAGCACCAACTTCCTTTTCTTTCTCTGCCATAGCACCACTTCTGACTTTTTTGAATGTCTGGGCAAGAAAATAACAGTAGCATCGGCCTGGGGCTGATGTTCCCCCGAGCCAGAACCATTTTTTCCCTCTATCCAATGAAAAATGCTTGTGTCAGCAGAACTACTGACCGACAGGTTCAGAGTTCTCTCTGTCAGCTCCATCTCCCTACGCGGGGACATGAAAGAAGCCTCCTACAGGATACTAAAACATCAAAGATCCGGGCATCCCTGGGCAATGTGCTTGCAGACAGCCAATTATCTCGAGTTTCTTGAGTTGCTGCTGATACGAAAATAAATCTCAGCATATCCATTGGTCGTATCATAATCAATCATCCCCCCCCCCAAAAAAAAAGTGCCTTATGAACAAGGTTGAGTTAAACACAAGTATATAAAGTATCTGTAGACACCTCCAAGGTCATGTGGCTGGTCTAACTGCATGGAGCATTGCTTTGTTGTTCATTCGTTCAGTCATCTCCGACTCTTCATGACCTCATGGACCAGCCCACGCCAGAGCTCCCTGTCGGCCGTCACCACCCCCAGCTCCTTCAAGGTCAGTCCAGTCACTTCAAGGATGCCATCCATCCATCTTGCCCTAGGTCGGCCCCTCTTCCTTTTACCTTCCACTTTCCCCAGCATAATTGTCTTCTCTAGGCTTTGCTGTCTCCTCATGATGTGGCCAAAGTACTTCAACTTTGTCTCTAGTATCCTTCCCTCCAATGAGCAGTCGGGCTTTATTTCCTGGAGGATGGTTGGATCTTCTCGCAGTCCAAGGCACTCTCAGAACTTTCCTCCAACACCACAGTTCAAAAGCATCGATCTTCCTTCGCTCAGCCTTCCCTATGGTCCAGCTCTCACATCCGTAGGTGACTACAGGGGAATACCATTGCTTTAACTATGCGGATCTTTGTTGCCAGTGTGATGTCTCTACTCTTCACTATTTTATCGAGATTGCTCATTGCTCTCCTCCCAAGAAGTAAGCGCTTCTGATTTCCTGGCTACAGTCTGCATCTGCAGTAATCTTTGCACCTAGAAATACAAAATCTATCACGGCCTCCACATTTTCTCCCTCTATTTCCCAGTTGTCAATCATTCTTGTTGCCATAATCTTGGTTTTTTTGATGTAAAAGAAATAGTGGAACACATTGGTGCATGGTAAAGACATCAAAACTCAACTGAAGACCTTAACAGGTTCAAAACCAAGATCTCAAACAACGATCATAACATCACTAGCACCACCAGCAATATTGTAAGAAATGTTTCAGTTGCATCATCCTACTTATCCACTCAAACCTTTAAAATCAGTCAAGAAGGAAGAAAATGAAACTTTGTTTTTATAGAAAGAAGCAAACTCTGTGATATATTATAAACAATGTAATTCTAATATATGCAATATATTAAGGTGTTGTTGTATGTATCAACTGTTTTAATCAGTGTCCTTTACACAAATTTCAGGCCAAGTAATAAGTGGGAAAAACCATAATCATTGTTTTGTGGGTACAATTCCATAAGAAAAATTTATTTATGTTTGTCTCATTCTGTTCACAGGGAAATATATCTCGAAGTTAGCAATAAGAATTACCATCCCCAAAACCACATCATAGATGACAACCCTGCTTCTGGAGATTCAGAAAGCATGCTAACTCTTTCTCCAGACATAAATGGAAGTGCTGGGATTAGGCAACCAATTAATAGCACTGAAAATGTATTTCCTGAAATTATCATCAATAGTTTTTTTCTCACAACCTGCCTTTTAGGGCTTGTGGGAAATGGAATGGTCATTTGGCTTCTTGGCTTTCACATGAAGAGAAATCCTTTCACCACTTACATCCTAAACCTCTCCATAGCTGACTTTGGGGTCCTCGTCTTTTTAATTAGCACTGCTGCTTTGGGGATGTCCATGGTTCAGTATAATGGAATCAATATTCACTCTCTTTTTTTCCTAATTTTTCTGGAGGTATTTTTTCTCACATATTCTGCAAGTCAATATTTATTGGCTGCCATCAGTATTGACAGATCTGTGGCCATCCTCTTCCCACTTTGGCATCGATGCCACCGGCCTCCATGTTTGTCCACTATTGTTTGTACCCTAATCTGGATCCTCTCTTTTGCCCACTCTGCAATTCACTTCACTCTCCATAGAACTAAGAGCTTTGGCAATACTCCAGTGTTGTATCCACTTATTATGAATGTTCTGCTTTGCACTCCTATCATGGTTACCTCCACTCTGATCCTGATCATTCAGTTATGCTGTAAATCAAAACAACATCATAGGGTAAAGCTTGTCACGTCCATCTTGCTTGCCCTCCTCTTCTTCCTCATCTTTGCTGTCCCACTTAATGTGTTCTATATCATAACTCATTATCACACCTCTCTTCCCACTCTAATGGGAACAGGTTTTGTCTGTTCTTCTCTGAACAGTTGTATCAATCCTCTGATCTATTTCTTAATTGGGAGGAGACAAAAGAAAGGTCAGCCCAGAGTGTCCATGAAGGTGGCACTCCAGAGGGTCTTCAAGGATGAGCATGACCATAAGGAAGAACAGAACACCTCAAGTGTAACCACTGTTTGATGCCCTGGGCAATGTGTCCACTAGGGCTGGGCGGTTTCGTTTCGTTAATTCGTAATTCGTTAAAAATTCGTTATTTTTTTTATAACGAAGCGATAACGAACCATTCTGGAGCAACTTAAAAACAAAATGAATTTTTAAATTCGTTTCGTAAATGCTTCGGATTCGTTATGTATTCGTTTCGTTATTGGTTTGAGGTCGTTTCGTTATTATTTCCGCATGTCTGGGGCAAGTTTTATAGTTTTTTTGTTTAATTAGTGAAAAAAAATTATAATATCACACCAACAGTCAACAACAGAGGGAGAGGGAAGCTTCAGAAGTTCCCCCTGTCCCATTTGGAGGTTTTTTAGCGTATTGCGCGGTTGCGTCCACCATTAACGAATCGATTCGTTATTGTTTCGTTATTTGTTAATGTTTCGTAATTTTTTTAACATTTACAAAATTTCGTAAATATCGAACTTTTTAAAAGAAAAATTTCGGAATTCTTTTAAATATCGAAACGCAAAAAACCCCAAAAAACGAATCGATTTTAGAAACAAATTTTTCCGTTGTTACCCAGGCCTAGTGTCCACCATTTCCCCTAACTACTGTTTATTTCTTTGTAAAATAAAAGGCAACTTTATAAGCAACATCAAGATGCAATTAGGGTTTTTTTTTAAAAAAAAGTTGCAAACTCCATATTACAATAAGATAACCAGAGATATTTCCATAGCAATATCCATATTAGAAAGGCTGCACTTAACTAAGTAAGATACTCTGTGGGCTGATTCACAATACATAGATATGCCACTGTTGTTCTACTTTAACTGCCATGGTTTTGTTCTGTACAATCCTAGGTTTGCAGTTGAGTATGAGATATTTAGTCTTCTCAGTCAGAGAGCTCTCTGGTGCATCATGAAACTATAAATTCTAGAATTCCTTATGATGGAACTTGACAGTTAAAGTGGAATAATAGTACAGTAAATTATATAATGATGTAGTGGGCCCTGTGCCCTTTCTTCTAAAACTCTAAGATTTGCAATCCCCATTACACTCCGTGTTTGCTTTGTAACCAGATATTCCTTATTGCTGTGATGAGTAGTGGAGTGAGAGTTTACTCTTTCCATTGATTAGCCTATTTGGATTATCCTATAAATGCCCATGTCTTATAGGGAAGGTAGACAGAAGAAATTGGGGGGAAGGGAACAGTTATCCATTACACACTCGGTTTGTGGAATTTCAAACAGCTGAGAACAAATGAAAATTGATCCAGTGAACATTTAGATTTGGAAAATAATGAATGCTACCATCCAGTTGTGCAAGGTTACAATTCAGTCTCAATACGTTGTGTTGTGTTATGCTTGAATAATAGAACTTGCAAGCAAGCACTTAAATAGGAAATCTTTCTTCAGGGAGTCTGAAAATTGTAAGAGGTATTCTGGCAGGATAGGGAGTGATATACTGGATTTCTGGTCATCTTGGAAGAAATAAAACCTTTTCTTAAGTACAAACTGGAATTTTCCTGTGAAGCCCGTCCCTCCTATAGTAGTCTCATTGTTGCCTTCAGAAGAGCAATTAGTATTAGCTGTCATCTTTTCTTCTACTGAATGGAGACTGCCAGACCTGTTGCAATCTCCAGTTGCTGCAGTTTCAAGAGGTAGGGCAATACTTTTTGTATCTGAAAAAGAGGAAGGGTCCTTCCACATGGGCCCATAACCCATGATGGGTCACGGATTTACCTGAGGCATCCAAACAACACCTCAGGTAAACCTGAAATAATCCAGAGTAAACTGGAATGTCCCAGTTTACTCCAGGATAATTTGGCACCTGAAAAGATCCCGATGGTAATGCAAGGTCCAAATCTTTCCACGTGTGGGCCTCTGGAGATTGACTCCCAGGACTGCATTACATGGTCCTGAGAGTCAATCCCCAATGCCATCCCAGTTCTTCGGACTCTCAGAGCCTAAAGGATCAGGATAACATTGCACCCTCTCCTTCCAGCTCCCTGATTTGCCCAAAAACTTACTGTAGGGGGTTGGCTAAATGTGCAGGCCCCTGGAAGACAGCTTCTGATGCGTTCAAATATCCCAGTTTCTCCCGGAATTTAGCCCTGTCTGGAAGGACCTGAAATGTCTATGCTCAATTGTTTTTGTCCCATGTGTTGTAATTCCATTGTTTTCATCTCCTCAGACTATTTCAGAATTATTTCCAAAAGGTAACAGCCAAAGGTCACATTCCCGTCTGCTCTTTGTACACATATTCTTTTAGCACGTGAGGGCTCTGCACATCACTTTAATGGACCTTGTCTTTTGAACTCTCCATAGAATAACATTAAGATTATGGTTTGTCCCACGCAGAGGTGTCTCCTTCCCTTCAGATGACAGGCTCCAAGTTAGAAACAGGTTAAATTTAGGCAGAGGAACAAATCAAAGACAGACAAAAATACAAGGATCAGAAAGAACTCCACAGAGAGGAAGCAGAATTATCATAAGCAAAATGTTCCCAGAGAAAGAAACCTTTTTCACTTGGACCTTTTCATCCAGAACTTGTTTCCCTGTCTTCTCACTTCATCTTTAGCCAAACATCTTATTTAGACTTTTATTTGCATAAGAAAGTAAGAAAATGTGTGTGTGTTGTAGGATTAGTGGTTTTAGCATCTGTCTTTTTGCTTTGAGAAACAGTTTATATTGACACAATATGCTATGTTGGGGTTCTACCTATATATTTTTTCGTTCTTCTTAATAAATAAACAATTGGTTTCACTTAAAAATCATTTTGTCTTGGCCTGATTTGTCCCCCTTTTTGGAGCTGCTCAATTTATTTGTCCATTTTAAGACCTTTTGCCTGGGAGAGGTTCTCCACAAAACCAGTAAACCCAAACCAGTAAACTGCTCTTACCTGTCAGAACTCTCGACTCCAAATACTAGTAGAGCTAGCTGTGAACTTAAGCTGCCCAGGGGTGGCACCTTGTTGCCAATAGCAACATCAGTTCTTCAGTGATTTCTCTATTTGCATTATCCTGCTAATGATTGCACCTCTGTTGGACTATTAGCTTGACTTAAGACTGCTGATTAACATTCTGGGCACCACAATTCATGAAGGATATTAACAAACTGGAACATGTCCAGAGAGGTATGACCCAAATGATAAAAGGCCTGGAAGCCAAGCCCTATGAGGAGAAGCTAAGGTATAGCAGAGCAAAGGAAGATAGATGCTTTTGAACTGTGGTGTTGGAGCAACATTCTGAGAGTGCCTTGGACTGCAAGATCAAACCAGTCCATACTCCAGCAAATAATTCCCTGGCTGCTCACTGGAGGGAAGAATATTAGAGGCAAAGATGAAGTCCTTTGGCCACATAATGAGAAGACAGGAAAGCTCAGAGAAGACAATTATGCTGGGGAAAATGGAAGGAAAAAGGAAGAGGAGCCGACCAAGGACAAGATGGATGGATGGTATCCTTGAAGTGACTGGCTTGACCTTGAAGGAGCTAGGGGTGGCCACGGCTGACAGGGAGCTCTGGTGTGGGCTGGTTCATGAGGTCACAAAGAGTCAGAAGCAACTGAACAAATAAACAACAAAATGATAGCTGTGTTTAAACACTGGAAAGGATGTCATACTGAGGAAAGGAGAAGTTTGTTTTCTGCTGCTCTGGAGACCAGGACACAATGGAATTGAATTGTGCAAAAAGGGATTCTATCTAAAAATGAGCAAGAACTTCCTAATGGTAAGAGCTGCTAGATAATGGAATTTGCTACCTTGGGCTATAGGTTTCTAAAAAAATATAGACAGGGAAATAAAATTTAAGATAATAAGGGGTACCAATATAGATCATTTGTCCTTAATGTTAAAGGATGGGAGGGTGATAGCGTTAAATAGAGATTACACGGATCAGGAAAAATATGCAAATAAAATATAAATAGGATCTTTTTAAAAAAGACAAAATCAACAGGGAAACATAGATGAGATTGGTAAGGGGTGCCAGTAAAGCCTTTATAAGAGTAATGTACACTCGACTTGCTAAAAATAATTAAAAGAAAATACAAGAAAAATTGAAATGAAATATTAGAGGATATGCAGGAGACAATAGAAAAAGAACTAAAGAAATAAAAATTGAAATGTCAATCCAGTTATTTTATTTGTTAATGAGCTAGAAAATAATAAAATATATAGAAAAAAACAGAACTTTAATCATGCCAATAAACCAAGCAAGTAGCAAGTATTACTAGTTCAAAACTCTTTTTATTAGAAATTTTGACAATCAAATTAAACGGCAAAAGGTTTTCCATACATGACAACAGCAGTAAAATTCATATACACACAAAGTTGGAAAAATAAAAGAATATCAAACACAGAAAATTGTGTGGTCAAAATGTAAGACATGGTAGAGATGAATAAATTAATTATGATATTGAAAGTAAAAAAATATATTTCATACAATTCTGGGATTCATTAATTACATATTTAAAGAAAGAAGGTGAAAAGATAACAACTAGAGACTGATATATTATTATTATTATTATTATTTAATAATCAAATGGAAAAAGAAAAATAACATTACAATAAAATGTAAGATTAAAGCCCTATTATGAATGAATTGGATTTTAGATTAAATATGCACATAAATCTTGTAATACGAAAGGGGAAAGTCACTCATTTTTTGTTCATTTAATAATAATAATAATAACTTTATTCTTATTTCCCGCCACCATCTCTCCGAAGGGATTCAGGATGGCTTACAAACAGCACAAGGTGCCTAAAAACAGAACATAAAATAAAATACAATATAAAATACAATTGAATAAAAGATATAGCCATATAAAACAACAACTTAAAACTCAATTAAAACAGCACTTATCAACCAATGGCAGTAAACCACTGTAAACATTGCCAAGCTGTAAACAAAAGGACAAGGGAATGGGATAAGTGCAAAGCTGTAACCATCCTTACCTGCTTCCAGAGTGAAATACATTGTGTTGCTGTCTCTCTTTTACAAAACATGAAATAAAGGAATGGTCTAATGATCATTGCATCCAATAATTTTTCTCATCTACACAAAGAATGATTTCATGTCAATAGATAATCCTTCATTGTTGTGGATTGCAGCATATTTTTTAGGTTCAACATTTTAGGGAAAAATTAAATATAAACTACTGATTAAATGCACACCATGGGAATGTTTACTTTTGTATATTTAAAGGTAGATTTATTTATTTATTTTGGGCCCTTCTCAACCCCCTAACGGGGATGGGCAATCTTTCTCTCTAATTATTTAAATCACTTTGATATATGTTGGATGACACTTTCCTGAAAGTAGGCATGAAAAGTATATTCAAAAATATTCTTGAGCTATTCTAATAAGGAAACTCCTGAGTGAATGCTAATCCTTGCAGTTCAGAACTACGTCTGTGCAAAATATACACACAATTGTTTGGTGCACAAAACATCATGTTCCACAAAAGAAACAACATTTTCTAGCTGAAAAATAGTATTTCAATATAGAAAAATTTATTCCTGTCCAGGAAATGCTACAATGGGGGATTTAATCTATCCAAAATCTGTGCATGGTTGGGGTGCATAAAAAACCGGGTTTTTTTTGTTTGTTTTTTTGCACAGGAAGTAATATTAAAGCATTAAAATATTGTTGTCCATACTTAAGGTACTATTTTTTGTGCAAAACAACCGTGAGCAAATATTGTGCACAATGGTCACAAAGTGTGATTTTTAAAAAAACTCAATTGATTTTGAAAACCTTGTTTTACATCAGAAAGAATATTGTGCAAATTATTTGTTATTTATTCATTTACTATATTTATATATCACTTTTCTTACCTCTGGGGGGACACAAGGCAGTTTACAGCATTATAATGACAAAAATTCAATACCACATACATATAATAGAAAACATAATAACTGAACACTAACATATAACTATAAATTAAAATAATTAAAACCATTAAACCTAAGGCATAAACAACATTTAAACACTAAGACAAAGCATTAAAAATATCCTACTATAAATATTAAAATCACATGATCCAAAAATCGTACACCATGGCCATTCTGATACTCATTGCACAGTTCCAAATTATTTGATACATCTTTTGAGTAGGAATAAAGTCAAGAATTGCATTGTAAAAGGATGAATAATGCAAAAAATTGAATATTTTCTCTTTGGAAACCAGGAGATATACCCTCACCATTATTTTCTGTTACATACTGCCAATCAGTTTTGAATATTATGTATGAATAATGATTTTACAAGTGAATTCTGAAGAATTATTTGGTAAAGATAACTGCTTTCACACATAAAGATCCTTATAGATGGGTTGCTCCTGTCCTGGTGGTTTGTTCTTCTCTATTGTCTTGCTCATCCCTGAAAACTCTTTCAAGTGCCGCCTTCATGGAAATCTTGACTTTACCCATCGTTCGACCCCATCCAACTAAGAAATAGATCAGGGGGTTGATGCTACTGTTCAGAGAAGCAAAGGCACAGCAAACGAATGTCATGGAGGAGATTTTATAACACTTGCTTTCATGTTTTCCATCAAAGCTATAAATCATGTTAAATGGGAAGGTAAAGAGGACAAAAAAGAGGAGTGTGAATAAAATGGCTGTGGCAAGCTTTCGCCGCAGTTGTTGTTTTGGTTTATAACAGACATGGATGAACAGAATGAGAGTAGATATGACCATGATAGGTGTGCAAAGCAGGACATTCACAAAAAGGTGGTAGAAAAAAACTAAACGCTTTGTCTCTAAAAGAACTAAATGGATGACAGCAAGCAGAAAGGAGACTAACCAAATTAGGATAGAAACCATGATGGATAAATGTGGGGGCCGGTGGTATCGATGCCAGAGTGGGACGAGAACGGCCACACATCTGTCAATGCTGATAGTTGCCAATAGAAACTGGCTAACAGAATAAGCGAAGAAAGTTAGCTGACGGATTATTTGAAAGGAGGACTTTGTAACAGGGTAGCCATCACACGAGTGTATTGCAGAGCTAGCCATGCTAAGCAGGAAGATGAGGACACCAAAATCAGCAATGGCAAGGTTCATGACGTAGGTTGTGAAATGAGTCCTCTTAATTCTGAAGCCAAGAAGCCAGATGACCATTCCATTTCCAGGAAGCCCCAAAATACAGACTATAACAGTTATAACATTGAGGGGTTTTATTGTTCCAGAAGTGTCATTTGCACATATGGCAGGAAGAAATGTTTCGTTGTTTTTCGAGTTGTCAGAATTATTCAAATTACATAGAAATGCTTTATAGAAACTGCTTCTCCCATCATGCAAAGACCTGCAAAGAGAAGATAGACTGAAGTGATTCTGTTCCTAATCAGAAATCAGAAAGAATTTTTTTTACAATTTTCATTTCCTTGTATGATCTTACTTTATATTCCAAGGTTGTGGTTGTCCAACATAAATTCACATTGATAGTTTGAATGGCTTTTTGTGCATGTATGTACACATGTCATCAATTTTCTGTCCTTTTTGTTTTTTGTGAACCCACAAATTCCATAGAATTTTTTCCATTTTGCCGTGTCCTCCCTTTGAAATTACTGGTCTCCCATCCAGGGCTAATCTCACTTAACTTCCAGTATCAAAAACAAACCTTTTTTACTGGGAGACAAAATTTGTGCTTTTGATGCATATAGGCTACAGTCTAAAATGTTTAAAAATAAATATAAAATCATTTTGCATAATTTTCCTTTCATATTCTTTCAGCTCTCATTTTACTTGTATTATTTGGTTCAGTTGAGTATTTTGTTTTAAAGGAAAAAAAACATTGAATTAGCTCCATTGCAAACCAGGCAATAATTTCTGTCAAGATTCCATATGAAAAAGAATGTCACAGGAGAATAAATTTGAGGTCTGAGTGTGTGTTTGCACACCTACAAAGTATTTTAATTTGTTTTGGATGGAGCAGTTGGAGATATCATAAGGATCCCCTATTGCTGACACTACACAATGGGATGTGTGGAAAGAACCTCATCACACTTAGAAATGATGTGCCAGTAGAGTGAGGGGGGAGAGAGAAAAATAATCCTGCTCTCCTGGCATAGCATTTCTATGTGCCGGGAGAGCTCCGGCAACACTCTACTGAAGACCGGGTAAGTTTTCCTTACTTTTAAAAGAGGTTTTAGGACTTTGAGGAAGGGGAGTTGAGTCTCCAGGTGTTCTCCCAGGCCAGTCACAAAAGACTATATGGACACCCATCCTAGAAAGTGTGCGCTTTCTGGGGGGTTGTGTGGATAGGGGCAGATGCTACTGTGATAAAGGGCTGTGTGGAAGCACCCGCAGTTTAAAGTGGATAATTGGGAACTGCCCCTGGGAAATAGGGCAGCATAGAAGGGGCCTAAGAAGTATGGCTCCAGGTACATATAGCAAAGATGGATTCTGGGTGCCTTTGCACTGTAGAATTGATGGAATTTGGGACCACTTTAATTGCCAGGGCTCAATGCTATAGAATCATAGAGCTGTAATTAAGGCCCCTTTCACACTGCCATATAAAATCCAAATCATCTGCACTGAACTGAATTATATGGCAGTGTAGAAGGGCCCTTTTGGTCAGAGAAAGCTAAAGTCTTTAAAAAGTATAATTTCCAGGAATCCATTTGTTTACTTTTATTTAGTAAATGATTTTGCATTTTGGAATGTACAGTAGAAATAAGAGTGTAAGTGTAAAACTGGGTCCTTGAAGGCTTTATGTGGCTTGAAAAAGTATATGAGGACCCCAAAAACCATTTGGGAGCTCTGGACTTGGGCTGTGTATATCTTAGAATAAAAGAAAAGGAGTAAATGTTTCAAATCTGAGACGATGGCCAGATATTCCCTTAAAGTAAACAAAACCCCACAAAGAATGTCCTCAGGCCACCTTGCAAGTTAATACATTAGAGACACCAAACCACAAGTTGTAGTGTGTGTTGTAACAGGCAGCTGTTGCTTCCTGTATTTTTAGCTTTTCTTCTAAACATTTGATTAGCTAGGCTGGTGGTTTTGAGGGATAATGCAATGCATAACAGACACTTCTCTTGGATCACACATTTAATAATACATCACATACTTACAAACTTTCAGGCGTAGAGTATGTTGAAACATTGCTGTAATCAGGCATCTTGTTTTCCCTGTCAGATATTTTCAGTATCTAAAAACATGACCAAAGAAAGACAAGTCAACTGATGTGACAACTTTTAAAATACAGTCTTTTAAATTAGCAGATTTAAATTATTTAGGACAAGGTTCAATCAGGCAGGAATGAATTATGTACCTGCAGAGATGTGTGCCCTCCCCCTACTTTGGGCTATGTTAGTTAAAAGTTAATTCCAACCTCTGTTGAACTTTTTTGCCCAGAGAAAAGGTTTGAGGCAAATAGAATTGCCGTTGCAGTGCATGCAGTCTCAGGACCATACTTCACCACCACTGATCCCACCCTCTATGCCAGCGTTTCTCAACCTGGGGGTCGGGACCCCTGAGGGGGTCATGAGGGGGTGTCAGAGGGGCCACCAAAGACCATCAGAAAACACATTATTTTCAGTTGGTCATGGGGATTCTGTGTGGGAAGTTTGGCCCAATTTATTGTTGGGGTTCAGAATGCTCTTTGATTGTAAGTGAACTTAAAATTCCAGCAACTACAACTCTAAAATAGCAAGTTTATTTTCCCCAAACTCCACCAGTGTTCACATTTGGGCAAATTGAGTATTTGTACCAAGTTTGGTCCAAATCCATCCTTGTTTGAGTCCACAGTGCTCTCTGGATGTAGGTGAACTACAACTCCAGAACTCAAGGTCAATGCCCACCAGGCCTTTCCAGTACTTTCCTTTGGTTATGGGGGTTCTGTGTACCCCAACTTGGTTCAATTCCATTGTTGGTGGAGTTCAGAATGCTCTTTGATTGTAGGTGAACTATAAATCCCAGCAACGACAACTCCTAGATGACAAAATCAATCCCCCAACCCCACCAATATTTAAATTTGGACGTATCAGATGTTTGTGCCAAATTTGGTCCAGTCACTGAAAATACATCCTGCATATTAGAGATTTACATTACGATTCATGACAGTAGCAAAATAACAGTTATGAAGTAGAAACGAAAATAATGTTATGTTTGGGGGGTCACCACAACATGAGAAACTGTGTTAAGGTGTTGTGGCATTAGGAAGGTTGAGAACCACTGCTCTATGCCTTAGGAGAGCACCTTGTGCCTGTCACTGTACAATAAGGACAGTTTCATTTTCCCCCCTACTAGATTTCCATGCCAAGATGACCCAAGAAATGCCTGGTTGCACAGCTGTATGCACCTATCAACTGCCATTCTCCTCTGAGGACTTTTTAAAATCAATCCTGGATCAAAAATTGCCCCATGGTATTTTGTTGGCTTTCCGAAATACAAGAAAAAAATCCACATTGATGGATACAAGTTCTATCTACTACATATAGTTTCAGACCTACCTGGTACTGATGAAGACAATTTGTGGTGATGTCCAGTTGTCAGCCATGGTAAATCTGGCTGCCTAATCTGAGAAATACTGATATGAGCCTTGTGAGAAAGCAGAATGTATAAAGCAGGAACTTGTTCTGTCTTCATTTGGGGGGGGGTTGGGAACCTTACACAATATTCTCAGAACCAAACTGACAAAATACTTCTGTGAAATTGCACAACACAGATTTCAAAAAGGATCTGATCGTATCATACAATTATAGAATCATAGAGAAGAAGGCTCCTCCACAATGACAGGCAGCATATTCCACTGTCAAACATTGACTATCCGGAAGTTCTTTCTAATGTTTTGGTGGAATCACTTATTCTGCAATTTTAATCCATTGCTCCATGTTGTAGTGTCTAGACTTGCAGAAAACAAGCTAGTGACATCTTTTCAATTACTAAAGCATAGCAGTAGTTATCTTATTTTCTCCAAGCTAAACACGCTCAGCTCTCTCAGTCACTCCACATGCAACTTGGCTTCCAGATCTTTGGCTGTTGTGATCTCCCTACTGGGACACGTTTCAGCTTGACAATGTTGTTCATTCGTTCAGTCGTCTCCGACTCTTCGTGACCTCATGGACCAGCCCACGCCAGAGCTCCCTGTCGGCTGTCACCACCCCCAGCTCCTTCAAGGTTAGTCCAGTCACTTCAAGGATGCCATCCATCCATCTTGCCCTTGGTCGGCCCCTCTTCCTTTTGCCTTCCACTTTCCCCAGCATAATTGTCTTCTCTAGGCTTTGCTGTCTCCTCATGATGTGGCCAAAGTACTTCAGCTTTGTCTGTAGTATCCTTCCCTCCAATGAGCAGCCGTGCTTTATTTCCTGGAGGATGGACTGGTTGGATCTTCTCGCAGTCCAAGGCACTCTCAGGACTTTCCTCCAACACCACAGCTCAAAAGCATCGATCTTCCTTCGCTCAGCCTTCCCTAAGGTCCAGCTCTCACATCCGTAGGTGACTACAGGGAAGACCATGGCTTTGACTAGGCAATGGATCTTTGTTGCCAGTCTGATGTCTCTACTCTTTACTATTTTATCGAGCCTTTCCAGCTCTTCGTGACCTCATGGACCAGCCCATGCCAAAGCTCCCTGTTGGCCGTCACACCCCCAGCTCCTTCAAGGTCAAGCCGGTCACTTCAAGGATGCCATCCATCCATCTTGCCCTTGGTCGGCCCCTCTTCCTTTTTGCCTTTCATTTTCCCCAGCATCATTGTCTTCTCTAGGCTTTCCTGTCTCCTCATGATGTGGCCAAAGTACTTCAACTTTGTCTCTAGTATCTTTCCCTCTCAGTGAGCAGTCGGGCTTTATTTCCTGGAGGATGGACTGGTTGGATCTTCTCGCAGTCCAAGGCACTCTCAGAACTTTCCTCCAACACCACAGTTCAAAAGCATCTATCTTCCTTCGCTCAGCCTTCCCTAAGGTCCAGCTCTCACATCTGTAGGTGACTACAGGGAATACCATGGCTTTGACTAGGCGGATCTTTGTTGCCAGTGTGATGTCTCTACTCTTTACTATTTTATCGAGATTGGACATTGCTCTCCTCCCAAGAAGTAAGCGTCTTCTGATTTCCTGGCCACAGTCTGCATCTGCAGTAATCTTTGCACCTAGAAATACAAAGTCTGTCACGGCCTCCACGGTTTCTCCTTCTATTTTCCAGTTGTCAATCATTCTTGTTGCCATAATCTTGGTTTTTTTGACTTTTAGCTGCAACCCGGCTTTTGCGCTTTCTTCTTTCACCTTGATTAGAAGGCTCCTCAGCTCCTCCTCGCTTTCGGCCATCAGAGTGGTGTCATCTGCATATCTGAGGTTGTTAATGTTTCTTCCAGCAATTTTCACCCCAGCTTTGCATTCATCAGCCCCGCACATCGCATGATGTGTTCTGCATACAAGCTAAAAAGGTTGGGTGAGAGTATGCAGCCTTGCCGTACGCCTTTCCCAATCTTGAACCAGTCTGTTGTTCCGTGGTCAGTTCTGACTGTTGCTACTTGGTCCTTGTACAGATTCCTCAGGAGAGAGACAAGGTGGCTTGGTATGCCCATCCCACCAAGAACTTGCCACAATTTATTATGATCCACACAGTCAAAGGCTTTAGAATAGTCAATGAAGCAGAAATAGATGTTTTTCTGAAACTCCCTGCCTTTCTCCATTATCCAGCGGATATTGGCAATCTGGTCTCTCGTTCCTCTGCCTTTTCTAAACCCAGC
>NW_026847438.1:241559524-241585287 GCF_025583915.1 Anolis sagrei ordinatus
GGTGACAGGTGAGAAGGAGTGACAGATTTGGACATCATCTGCATAGAGATAACATCTCATTCTGAAACTCCAGATGATCTCTCCCAGCGGCTTCATATAGATGTTAAACAACATAGGGGACAGAATTGAACCCTGTGGGACTTCACACAACAATTGTTGTGGGGTCGATCAGGTGTCACCCAGTAACACCTTCTGGGTCCGTCCTTCGAGAAAGGACCGGATCCACTGCAAAGCAGTACCCCCAAGTCCCATGTCTACAAGGCATCCCAGAAGGATACCGTGGTCAATGGTATCAAAGGCCACTGAGAGTTCCAGCAGAACCAATAGGGACACACTCCCCTGTCCAGTTCCCGGCGAAGATCATCTACCAAGGCGACCAAGGCTGTCTCAGTCCCATGTCCCAGCCTAAAACCAGACTGTGCTGGATCTAGATAATCGGTGTCTACCAGAAACCCCTGGAGTTGCGAGGCAACCACACGTTCCACGACTTTGCCCTAATAGGGGAGACTGACCGATAGTTGTCTAATTGAGTGGGGTCCAGTGATGGTTTTTTCAACAGCGGTTTTATAATAGCTTGTTTTAATCTCGCTGGAAACTTTCCTTCCTGTAAGGAGGCATTAACCACCACCTTTACCCACTCTGCCAAACCCCCTCTGGCTTCTTTTATCAGCCAGGATGGGCAGGGGTCTAGGATGCATGTGGTAGGTCTCACTTCTCCAAGGATCCTGTCCACGTCCTCAAGCTGAACTAATTGAAATGAATCCAATAAAACTGGACAAGCAGGTGGTCGTGATACATCCTCAGAGACTGCTGTTAACATGGCATCGAAATCAGACCGAATCAGTGCAACTGATCCGAATCGAGCAAATGCTTCACAGCGAGCTACCGAGTCATCATTGTCTTTTTAGTTGCCATATCACACTGTTGATTCATGTTTAGTTTGTGGTGTACCATGACTCCTGGATGCCTTCACATTGACTCTTTTCAAGCAAAGTTTCACTCATCCTATATCTATGCATTACATTTTTTTTCTGGCCTAAGTGTATTATTATACATTTTTCCCTATTGAAATTCATTTTGTTAGTTTTGGGTCCACTCACTAATCTATTAAAGTTGTTTTGATCCAGTCCTTCTCATACAAAAAGAAATGAGCTGAAAGCAATTGCCTTTGCCCAAGCATTAAATAGACTTCAGAATTATAATTATGCAGGTTTATTACATATAGTCTTGTTTATAAGGCCAGGAAGTTATGGTAGACCTCATACTACAATTGTTTTGTTGACTAACCCTGAAATAATGGCAACAGATGTGAGATTGGATGAAATAAGGAACCTGGAAAACTTGCTAGAGGGGAGAGCAATCTGGTAGAGGTCTTAACTAGGGAAGATATCTACCCGAAACAAAAAATCTCCTGTCTCCCCTTGGAAAATGATCCAAATTATTTTAATATTGGAGCCCCCGGTGGCACAGTGGGTTAAAGCCCTGTGCCGGCAGGACTGAAGACCGACAGGTCGCAGGTTCAAATCCGGGGAGAGGCGGATGAGCTCCCTCTATCAGCTCCAGCTCCTCATGCAGGGACATGAGAGAAGCCTCCCACAAGGATGATAAAAACATCAAAATCATCCAGGCGTCCCCTGGGCAACGTCCTTGCAGACGGCCAATTCTCTCACACCAGGAGTCACTCCTGACATGAAAAAAAATTGATATTGCTTACCTCAGACTGGCACATTTTTAAGGCAGATGTAGGGACCTCCCCCACACAGGCCACAGAACTGAAAAAAGGAGAGCCAGCTTCCTCTTAGCTCCCAGGTCTCAGAAGCCACAGATACTATTCACTCAAATAGTGTAAAAATATAAACCAATTTTTATAAACCAATATAAACCACTACCACAAACCTGGTAGTGAAATCTGTTTAAACAAAGCACCTTGAACTAATTCCCCATTCCCTGAGAGACAATATGGGGTAGGCTACCTTCCCCCATGAAGAGGGAAAAAAATCCCCGCCCTACCCTCCTCCAATGGGTAACCAGATGAAACTCATCCTCATCTAGGTAGGAGGGTAGGTCAAGAAGAGCAGAAAGAAGGCCAGAGGAGGACAGTCAGGGTTTATAAAAACTCTTGTCCCATTCTCATGGCTTGACAGGCACATATACCATCAAAGATGCTCCCTCACCTATATTAGCCATGACAGTACAATCTTGAGTGTGAATTCTCCCTCTCCTTGAGATCTAAGAATATCTGTTTCTCATCATCTTGCTTGTTTCTCTTCACCATCCTACTCAGTTCTACCATGTTCTCAGTTCTAAGATGGAGCAGCACCCTCAAACCCACCAATGTTATAATTAGGATAAGCAGAGAGGGAAGGCCAGCAATATTAGCTGTGATCATGAATAGGCTTGTGGAAGGTGACGCTCCAGCCACATGTAAAAGGAACTTAGCCTTAATTTTCAGCTTGGTTCCTCTGATGTTGCAATAGATATGTTCAAATGTTCATGTGCAAATTTGACAAGAAGTCTATTTCTTGTCTGTGCCAGTTTAGGAGGTCTTAGATCTCCATGATTTAGAATATAATAGAGAGAGAGATAAAATGGATTGACTTTATAATAAAGATAGACAAAGTCCAGCCCTTGGACTTAATGAGTTTACAAATCCTGGCCTTCCAAATGGTCAATCATACCTCCAAAATTTCTCTTGAGTACTATTAGCCATCTTGCCAGAATTTTAGACGTGGTGTGGGAAGCTCACCTTTCACAAGGCACATACCAGACTTTTTTCTAGTTCATCATGTTGTTAACAGTTCATGGAGGAACACAAGAAACTGCAATTTTGAATGGGTGGAATTTTGTGTTTTAATAAATTTTATTTCTATGTAGTTGATAACTGAGAATATTATCCATACTTGCCTTAGGGTAAAGCTGTATCACCTAGTTAAACCATAGCTGTGAAATATCATCCTTCTGTTGAATACCAAGATTGTCTGACCAGTTGTGGTATGTCCCGGAGTTCCTACTTATTTTCTCACTGTGCATTGGGAAATACATAATTGCTGTCTCTATGATCTCATGATTCGTTTATAATGAGAAATTTAGCTTAGTGTACATATATCCAAGAGCAAGGAACTTTATTGACCATGAATAAGTCTATTTTTGCCAGTATAGACAAGCCTCCAGTGAAAAAGTAGTTGTACTCCAGATATGTACAATTGTATGGCTGAAAGGTTAGGAGAGATAATAACAAAAAACTGGCTGCATCCAAAAGGTAAAAATGTAATAAAACTCACAAAAGAATTAATAGCAAAAAAGTGCTGTAAGACATTGTGAAAGATCATCCTCTTGGATCATCTGTAGAGAAAATTTAAGATAGACAGAACCCTTCATAAGGATGTTGGATCCCATCCTGAAAGAAAACTGGAAAAAAATAATGCAAAACTACATTGAATTAAATACATTATTTTAAAGAGATGAACCAGATGTAGGGACCTCTTTTGAAAGATAGGTGACTTTTTAGGGGAGATGAAATCACACTCTTCCACTTGCACTAAACTTCACTGCTGCCTGAGAAAATGTCCAGCTTGAGCTATTTATCGGCCATTAGCAATGGTGGCCTCATCATGCTCTATTTCTTTAATATGTGTTGAATAAAGTGACCCCTTGGGGACAGGGCCTGTATCATCAATTTACCAAGCCCAGCATCACTCTGTCTTATCAGAGTTCAAAAGCAGCAAGCATAAGAATGGGAACATAATTGAGAAATGTGAGGAAAGGAAAGCACTTAGAGTTGCTTAATCATTATTTTGATAAAGACAGGAATCATAGAATCATAGAATCAAAGAGTTGGAAGAGACCTCATGGGCCATCCAGTCCAACCCCCTGCCAAGAAGCAGGAATATTGCATTCAAATCACCCCTGACAGATGGCCATCCAGCCTCTGTTTAAAAGCTTCCAAAGAAGGAGCCTCCACCACACTCCGGGGCAGAGAGTTCCACTGCTGAATGGCTCTCACAGTCTGGAAGTTCTTCCTCATGTTCAGATGGAATCTCCTCTCTTGTAGTTTGAAGCCATTGTTCCGCGTCCTAGTCTCCAAGGAAGCAGAACACAAGCTTGCTCCCTCCTCCCTGCTAAAATATTTACCCAAAATTCTCAAGAATTCAGTATAATGTTACTGGGAATAGGCAGGAAGGTACTGATAGAAATGGCATCATGGAAAAGAAGAATTCAGCATCATGAAAGCAATTTTTGCACAAAATATCCTACCTGATCTCCATTGCAACTGCTTCTAAGTGCCAATACAAAGAGTTGAGATGGTCTCCTTCAAGTCTATGAATAATATCTCAGTGATAATCAGCTCTCTACTTTCAGAAGAACTTCTCCATTCAGCAGCAAATAACAAATTCAGATAGGAAGTATCAGAGGGAGGCTTTCATTTTCTCAACAAGGGCAGGGCACCAGATTGGTGTAATGATGACACTTCAAGAAAATCCATTATCAAGAGAACCAATATTGGAGATCTATTTCCTGATCCTTTCACTTGGTGCATTAGAAATTTCTTGAAAGTTGCAAAAGCTTTCCTCACATTTTAAAGCTCAAGAGAAATCTTCACTTTATATTGAAAAGTGTTTCAAAGCCTAGCTAAGCATTAAGATTTTTTAAAAAATTAAGCCAATAGGGCTTTTTATTGTGTCAGAAGCAAATTGAGAATATACTGCAAGTTGTTTCTTGTTTGAGAGAATCGACCATGTACAGAGATGTTGCCCAGGGGATGGCAGACTGTGTTACCATTCTGTGGGAGGCTTCTCTCATGTCCCCGCATAGGAATCTAGGGCTGYCAGACGGGAGCTCACCCCGTCTTGCAGATTCGAACCACCAACCTTCAGGTTCCCAGGTCAYCAGTTCAGCTGGCACAATGGTTTAACCCATTTCACCACCACKGCTCCCAAGTCAATAATTTATACACCCCCCCCCCCCATGATTATATATATTATATATATTCATACATTTAAGACTGAATTATCAGTRTCTAAATAAAGAATTACATTTTCGCTTCCAGTCTTCGGCTCTGGAGTGAAAGCACCCATCTYGAACTTTGTGCATTTATTTCATCTAAATATTGGTGAAAATGTTATCTGAAAGTGATATTATTATTATTATTATTATTATTATTATTATWWTATTATTACTATTACTCCTCCTCCTCCTCCTAGATTTGTAGCTCAAAATGGCTTATAGATTAAAAGAGCAGTAYAGTTAAAAAGATGAACATTAATGCTGTATTCAATGATCAATCTCAAAATAGAAAAGTAATAGGTTTTTTATGTGAGCAGGAAACATTTCTGTTAATTAAATTGAACACAGCAGTAACTTCCATCTTCTAATGAGCATGCTAACATTGGATGTCATTGTGTGATGTTCATCAATTGGTCTTTGCTGCTATATCTATGGGAAGTGTGTGGGCGGGTGGATGCAGTTCAATAAAACATATAATTTAACAATATTTTTCTGAGATAGAGGTTTTGTGCAAAATATAAATTTCACATTCTGCAGAAATAGCAGCCAAAATCTCCTAAGCATGTTTATATCTCAAACTACAGTCATTATAATATTATTATTATTATACATTACTAGCTGTCCCCTGCCACGCATTGCTGTGGTCCAGTCTATTGATCTGGAAAATAAAGTAATGAGAAAGTGTTGGTTTTTAATATATGTAATTCAGTCCTGCTCTATGACATTCCTTTAAGGACCTGACACAAAGTTTATGTCAGAGTTTTATATTGTTTAGGTCATTTCTAAAGTGATTGTAAGAATCATGTCCAATCATTGTATGGCCAGCAACAATCAAGCCACCTGTGGGAGTTGAAGTACTACTAATAGAGACTAAGCACATTGTGTTACTCGAGGCTCGAAATAGATGAGAGAAAGGTTGACGATTGGAGAGAGAGTTTGGAGCCCAAGGCTGGAGCTGGAGTTGCTGGGAGGTGTATTATCATTACAATGTCTGAAGAGCAAGACTGTGGCATCTAATCTGGAGATAAGGACTTTGTATTTACAAGCCATTGTGTGGAAGCAGCTGGATATTCCAATGACTCTGCTTTATTTGTAAATACCTTCATATAAACTTTTCTTTGCTAAAAGTCAGTTTGCTTTTGTTGGGTTTTTTTCTCCTTAGACGAAGGATGCAACTTCCGCAGAAGGGGTTGAATGTTTGGAACCCCAGTTTGATAGCTGCAACACTTTACTATCTACAACTATGATCAAATGGTGTTCTGCATTTTCGTGAAGTGCTTTCAAAGAAAAGCATCCTCTTTATTCTAAACTCTTAAGTGTTTGTTGTCTCGGGAAACTAAAAGCAGCTCTCATTGCTCCATGAAACTATTTCCTGGATACTTTTTCCAACTAAATATCTTGCTTTGAAGAAGAAATTATTTTCTTTAAGGGGCCAGACCTCAGCAAAACTAAAACCTCAATCAACAGGCACCACCTCTGCTTTAACCCTAGTCAGCTCCGTATTCCAGAAGTCAGCCAGGACATCAACAAGATCATCTGCTGCGATGACAGGAAACTCCCCAAGAGGCATCAGGAATCCATCTGGATCCATAAGTCTCCTGGGGCAGATCATCTTAAGGAGGCTGACAGTCGCAGTAAGTTAAAACCTGATTAGGTAATGGTTGATAGTTCCTCCATGCCGACATTTTCATCCCCACCCATAATAAATACCAGATCAAGAGCATGTCCAGCTACATGAGTGGGCCCAGATACCATTTGAGACAGCCCCATGGTTGTCATGAAAGCCATGAAGTCCTGAGCTGTTCCCAACAGGACTCTGTTGCGTTTCTCCCTGGGATGGCCTTGTTAGCCACACTTCCTCCTCCCCGGCACAGTTTCAATAGTAATACCCCGGCTCCGGAACCTCTCCCGCTTCCCACCCGCCGGAGTATCCACAGTGGTCTCTAAGGTAAAGTAGTCAGGACTAGGTTGAGAAACTAGTCCATCACTAGAGGCTTTCTGGAGGGGCAAATCCCCAAAAGAAATATCCAGATCCTGTTCAAAGGAATTGCCGAAACTTCCTGAAAAAAGTTCTGGGACCACTGTTGTGATTCTGGGGATAATACTAGTGTGGGTGTATTTTTCTGGTTCATTCTGATCTTTGGGGGAGTGGCTGGTGTAACGAATTGTCCTACCTTGCAAGACCAGGGTTAGCTCTGTATAGGCCCAATAGCCTGCCTGAAGATGTGACCTGATTTTAGTTTAATTTCTAATAATTCCCTTCACAGCGGTCAACTGCCACTCGAGGTTATGTGGGGCTGTTGAAGGACTGTTTCTTTGGGGAATTACATGAAATGAAGCTACGAGGGGCAAATATCTCGGTCTAGAAAAATCCTTCTAATTCCCTGATTGAAGAGAACAGGCCTGAGCATATACAATTTCTTTGTGATAGAGGAATCTCCAAATCTAATTAGAAGGCGGGTGCTACAACCATCCCTCTGGAGCCATTATATGGATGAGATGTTAATATTCTTAGGTTTCCTAAGAAGGATCTGGTCTAGAAATTTCTTAACCATCCTCTGGGTACCCCGCCTGTTTCTATATGGCCAGGAACCTAATATTTCAAAGGCCAGCATATCTATTTGCAAAATCCTTTTATGGGAATATTTGTCCCATTGGTAAGATGGCTCTCCATCTCCTTGGTTAAAATTTACCTGAACCTCTTCATTTTCCAAACTAGCATAACTATTGTCAAATCCCAAAATCTTCCCTCTCCCCCTTCCCCACAGAAACATTTTCTCCCTCCTCCCTCTCATCCCTAAAAAGATCGACTCCCCGCCCCGAGCTCTTCTCTCACCATTATACCACTGAGCCATAGACTCCTTTGAAAGTAGCATTACATAGGAGAATAGATGGTCCAATTTTTTGCTTAAAGTTTCAATATGACAGAATATCAACGGCAAGGACTGACCCATTAGTTCACAGCTATTTGGTGGCTCAATTTCCTCCATTGCGAGCAATGTAAATTGAAACCCTGGGTGCATAATTTGTCATTATGTTATGGTTTATAGGAGAATTTCTACAAGATGGTAGCCTTAATAAAGTTAACATGAAAGTGAAACATATAACAATATACAGTATGTTGGCAATATATACACCCGGAAGGTTTATTCTGCCATCTCTGGTGGACTAGTGTCAAGGCATTCTGAACATTTTGGAGACAAATAAAAGCAATGATTTTTTTTTAAAAAAAAAAAATACTGCAATATTCAACCCAGAATCAATTGAAAAATAATACAGTATATTCTATATAAACAGAACTTCAAACATGACAATAGACCAGGAAAGTGGGAACAACTGCTTAGACCAGAACTCTTTTTATTAGGATGTTTTGACAATCAAATAAAATGACAACATGAAAAGCTTTTTCTAGATATAACAATGGAAGCAAGAATCATATATGCATTAAAATGGGAAAATGTAGAAATGCCAAATTTTCAAAAACATGAATGCAAGAAATTATGCTATTCGTTTTACAAATAGACCATGTTTGCATATAAAACATACCACTTCAGCACCTTATACATGATCTTCAGCCCATTTGTACTGCACCTTCATGTATCAATGAATGTATAACTGATGTTATATGAACTTTCAAAGAATGAACAATGGCATAAAAAGGAGGATGATAGAAAAATAAATGTGAGAGTCACCTAACATAGTACAACTTGATGATGATCATGATAATGATGATGATCATGATGATGATTCAATATATTTCTCCTTTTGGCTTGAGGAGAGGCACAACAATACAAGAAAATACAAGAAAAATAACTGAAATATTAGGGAGTATGCAGCAGACAAAAGAGGAAAAACTAAGGAAATGTAAATTAAAATGTAAATTCAGTTATCAATTTTATTTGTTGATGAGCTGGAAAAGAATAAAATATATAGAAAAAACAGTACTTTAATAAACCAGGCAAGCAACAAGTATGACTAAGTCCAAAACTCTTTTTATTAGGAATTATTTAACAATCAAATCAAACAACAAAAGGTTTTACATGCATGACAATGGCAGCAAGATTCATATACACACAAAAGTAAAAAAAGAATATAAAACACAGAAAATTGGGTAGTCAAAATGTATGAGATGGTTGAGATGAATGAATTAATTATGATATTGAAGGAAAAAATCAATTTTATCCAATTTTATCCATTAATTACATATTTAAAGAGAGAGAGAGTAAAAAGATAACAACTGAAGACTGATATATTATTATTATTATTATTATTATTATTATTACTATTATTATTATTAAATAATCAAATGGAAAAAGAAAATAACATTATAATAAGATGTAAGTTTAAAGACCTATTATGAATTAATTGGACTTCAGATTAAATACGCACATAATCTTGTAATAAAAAAAGTGGAAAGTCACTCATTTTATGTTAACTTTATTTATTTATTTATTTATTTATTTCCTTCATTTCTACTCTGCTCTTCTCCCACAAGGGGACTCAGGATGGTAACAACAACAACAACAACTTTATTCTTTTTTCCTGCCACAATCTCTCTGAAGGGACTCGAGGCAGCTTACACACAGCACAAGGTGCCTAAAAACAGAACATAAAATAAAACACAATATAAAATACATTTGATTAAAACATATAGCCATATAAAACAACAACTTAAAACTCAATTAAAACAGCACTTATCAACCAATGGTGGTAAGCCACTGAAAACATAGCCAAGCTGAAAAAATTGGACAAGGGAATGGGATAAGTGCAAAGCTGTAACCATGGATTGAGGTCATGGGATGAAGTGCAAGATTGCATAATAATTGTGAAGATCAACTAGGGACTAAGCATTCTCAAACCTTTGTTTTAAAAAAGCATGTTTTCAGATCCCTATGGAAGGAGTATGGGCACGTGTCTAATCTCCCTGGGGAGGTGTTCCAAAGCTGGGTGGCCACCACTGAGAAGGTCCTCTCCCCGTCCCCACCAACCACGCTTATGACAGTGGCGGGCCTCCCTGGCAGATCTTACATGCTTGCACCAGTGCATTGGGACAGGGGATGTGGTTATTAAGATAGGCAGGGCTCAAACCGTTTAGGGCTTTGTAGTTAATAACCTGCACTTTGAATTGGGAACAGAAACTTATTGCCAGTCTGTGAAACTACTTTAGTAGGGGAATCATGTGCTCCCTATAGCTAATTACAATTAGGTCCAGTTAGTTTTTTACTGTCATTTATATGTCATGTGTTAGTTGTTGTTGCTGCTATTGCTGCTGCTGTTATTGTTGTTACATGTGACTTTCCTTTCGTAAAAGAACCGCAAAGTGGCTACAAAAACTACAATGTAAAATTTACAACCATAACATACACACACATTAAAATAGAATTAAACATAGAATTATTAAACATGAATAGTAAAAAATATTAATGGTCAAAAAAGTTTGCATTATGTGTTAATTAGTTAAACAAATATATGTGTCAAAGAATGGCTATGTATTGGAGAAAAGTACTGTATATACTCGAGTATAAGCCTAGTCTTTCAGACCTTTTTTTAAGCTGAGAAATCCCCCCTAGGCTTATACTCGAGTCAAGGTAATTTATTATTTTACTCTGTTATAAATACATAATAAATGTATTTATTATTATTATTATTATTATTATTATTATTATTATTATAACACTTATTGTTTTACTCTATTATTATTGTTATGATTACATTTATTATCATTATCATTGGAAGGGTAGCCAAGCACATTTACATTGAAGAAGGTCAGAATAATGATTTAATCGAAGTTGGGCAGTATTATCTTAAATTACAGTTTTAGGTGAATCTTCAAAAACATTTAACCTACTGATGCCACAATTAATGTAATGTTATCGTTATCTATTTTTATTTTGAAATTTACCAGTAGCTGCTGCATTTCCCACCCTCGACTTATACTCGAGCAAATACAGTCGAGTAAATGTGGTCATTCTGATTGTCATTGCACAGTTCCAAATTATTTGTTACATCTTTTCAGAAGAAACAAAGTCAAGAATTGCATCGTAAAAGGATGAATAATCCAAAAATTTGAAACGTTTCTTTTTGGATACCAGCAGATATACACTCAGCATTATTTTCTGTTACATACTGTCAATCAGTTTTGAATATTATGTATGAATAATGATTTTACAAGTGAATTCTGAAGAATTATTGCTTTTACACATAAAGGATCCTTATAGATGGGTTGCTCCTGTCCTGGTGGTTTGTTCTTCTCTATTGTCTTGCTCATCCCTGAAAACTCTTTCYAGTGCCGCCTTCATGGAAATCTTGACTTTACCCATCTTTTGACCCCATCCAACTAAGAAATAGATCAGGGGGTTGATGCTACTGTTCAGAGAACCTAAGGCACAACAAATGAATGTCGTGGAGGACATTTTATAACACTTGTTTTCAGGTTCTCCTTGAAAGCTATAAATCATGTTAAATGGGAAAGTAAAGAGGATAAAAAAAAGAAGTGTGAATAAAATGGCTGTGGCAAGCTTTCGCCGCAGTTGTTGTTTTGATTTATAACAGACATGGACGAACAGAATGAGAGTAGATATGACCATGATAGGTGTGCAGAGCAGGACATTCACAAAGAAGTGGTAGAAAAAACTAAACGCCTTGTCTTGAGAAGAACTAAATGGATGACAGCAAGCAGAAAGGAGACTAACCAAATTAGGATAGAAACCATGATGGATAAATGTGGGGGCCTATGAATTTTCAAAAGCACAAATACAAAATKTTTTTTTCAAAAAAGGATAACACTTTTGCACCTTATACATGGCTTTCTTCTGTAGGGGTTTCTTCTTCCACAGCATCTTGCTCATCCTTGAAAACCCTCTCAAGTGCAACCCTCATGGGGACTTTGGCCTGTCCCTTCTTTTGCCTCCTTCCGACTAAGAAATAGATCAGTGGGTTGATGCTACTATTCACAGAAGCACAGGCAAAACCAACCCACCTCAGCAGAACAACATGAAAATCAGAAACCAGGTTATGGATTATATAAGACACATTAAGTGGTAAACAAAATATGAGAAAAAAGAGGAGTGTAAGCAAAACAGTTGTAACAAGCTTTCCTCGCTGCTGTTGCTTCAGTTTACAGCAGACTTTGATGAAAAGCATCAGAGTGGAAATGACCATGAGAGGAGTGCAAAGCAGAACATTTACAATCAGCTGAAAGGTAAATACGTGTATTGCACAGTTGCTAACGAAGTAGACATGAAAAATGAAATGAATTCCAGAGAGCAGAGAGGAAAGTATCCAAATTATGGCACAAACAACAGTTGATAGATATGGGGGCCTGTGACATCGATACCAAACTGGAAAGAGTACAGCCATACACCTGTCAATGCTAATGATTGTCAACAGAAACTGGCTGGAAGAATAAATGAGGAAAAGTAGCTCAAAGACTGTGTTAAAGAAGAGGCAGAAAGTACGGCTTCTCTCATACCAATTTAATGCAATTGCAATAGAAGCAATGCTAAGGAGGCACGTGAGGACCCCAAAATCAGCAATGGAGAGATTCATTATGTAGGTTGTGAAATGATTCCTCTTAATGTTGAAGCCAAGAAGCCAAATGACCCTTCCATTCCCAAGAAGTCCCAAAAGGCAGACAAGAACAATAACAATGATCATTAGATTAAAATAACTTGAAGTGTCAGTTGGAGGTGTAACCCCAGTATTTCCATTTATGGCTGAATAAGAACTTAAGCTGTTTTCTGAGTTGTCATGATAAGTAAAATTACAATTCCAGTCTGTATAGAGAATAAGTACCCAATTCTGTCCATGTTTATACAAAGACCTGCAAAGACAAAAGACACCAATGTGAATCTTTTCATATTCTGGAATCAGGCATATAGAATGACAACAACTTTCATTTCCTCCCATCATGTTGCTATTACATGTGTACGTTCTTTCAAGTCCTGTGTTGACTTCTGGTGACCCTACAAATTTCATAGGGTTGTCTCAGCTAAGGAATCCTCAGAGAGGGTTTTGTCAAGTCCTTCCTGGTCTTCAATATTGGTCTCCCATGCAAATACTAGCCACTCAGATTCCAAGATAAGAAAATATCAGAGTTTTTTTTTTTACTGGCAGATGATTATGGTGTGTTTGATGCATAACATTTGCAATCTACAATTTTAAAAAATAAATATTCCTTGGTTTTATTATTATTTTTAAAATATTTAGTTTAGCGAGGTAGCCAAAAACAATCAATTAATGTATATACTCAAGTATAAGCCTAGTTTTTCAGCACTTTTTTAGACTAAAAAATCCCTCAGCTTATACTCAGGTGGGGGTCTTGGCAGGAAGACATGGGGCTAAAAGAAATTGTACGATAAAATGCCAATGTGGATATCACAGCTAGAAGCCTCTCAGAGAATATTGGGGTGGAATAGATGGTCCAACTATAAAGTCCTACTGAAAAAAACAAGAAGGAGAATTGGTAATGAAAACACAACGGGTAATGAATTTTGCTTATAAAAATATCTCTTGGTATCAATACTGGCAAATAAAGGAACACTTTGTAAAGGATAAAGTAATAGGCATTTCAGAGAATGAATCATTTTGGACAAAATTATGCAAACTGAGAAAGAAACGATAACCAAACTATATAAGAAGTTATTAGAATGGATTACAGAGGCAGAAGGATGAAGGAATATATGAGAAGGTGGACAGAAGATCTATAGGAAAGGAAGAATGGGAAGAAATTTGGAATAAAAAAACTAAAATATACATATACGACCGATCTAAAAGAGAAATTGATAAAAATGATGTAGAGATGGTATATGACACCACAGAAATTGGGAAAGTGTTACAAAAATAAAAATACAAATGGTTGGGAATGTGGAGGGAAAAAGGAACTTTTTATCACATGTGGTGGTCATGTAAAAAAACAAATGCTTTTGGAAAAAAATTCAGGAAAAGTTGCAGAAAATGTTAAAAATTAAGATCCCGATGAGACCAGAAATGTTCCTATTAGGGATGTATGAACAGAAATTAGATAAAAAGAAGTAAAAGAATGGTTGATAAAAAAATCTTAGACATAAGAAACACAGATAGAGTTACATACCTGATATCCAAAAGCATGGGGGACCCAATGAAAGAGACAGACTGGAGCCAAGTTACTGAATACTTAAAACAAGATAATAGAAAGATACTGATATGAAGAAGAATAGAAAATACACCTGAACAGAGTATTAAAGAAGACAGGGAGAATTAAATAAGAAGAAGATATAAAGAAGGAAAGGGCAGAAACCTCAAAGAAGATGACCAGAAGTCAAGACCAGACAAAATTATTTTTTTCTTCTCTGCACCTCTTGGGGTTTTTTGTTTCTTTTTCTTTCTTTCTCTTTTCTAGTTTTATTTTATATGGAAAATACTCAAGATGATTTTTTTAAAAAAGAACCACAATAGTATTATCATTATTAGTAGTAGTAGTAGTAGTAATAAAAATAAAAATTACAACTTTCCACTCAAATTGTCCATTTTTGGGTGTATCCTAATGTGCTAATCTTGAATTTATGTCAATTTTAACATGTTCTTGCAAAAATGTGAAATTTATTCAAATCTTTACAAAAAAATTCCCCTGTTGCTTACATTTTGATTAAAAGTTTTTACAGTTCTGTTCCATTTCCCTTTCCAGCATGCTTTCATTAATTCACTTATTTGTTTATTCAGGCTTAACCGCAATAAATCATATCATTTCTTCAGTCCTTCACAGGCAACCTGTGGTGACAACGTGGACCCTCAGGGGTCCCTGGCCCCAGGCTGAGAAGAGTATCACTAAACTAGCTCTTTTTTATTTTACCATTAATCAGATTGTTTAATAGAATCACATACGTACCAAATTTCAGGAATAAGGTTTGTACTAGCATTGTCAATCTGAGATATGTTGTGTTCCATTTCAGATGTTAACATGGCATCTAAGCAAAACAGCATAAGCCAAAAAAAAAAAAGAGAGAAGTTATGAGAAAATCTTAGATAACCAAGCTGACAGATAGGAGTAATAATAATTCCTGAGGAGAGCAGTGGACAACTGCACTGGATTTGGAATTATTATTATTATTATTATTATTATTATTATTATTATTAGGCACTTGCCCATTTTCAGTCAAGGCTTGGATCAGGTCTAGTTACTTTTGAACTGTGCAGTTTTTTTGTGGGGGAAAATCACATTCTTCCACTGGCAGTAAATTTCACTGCTATCTGAGGAAATGTCCAGTTCTATTTATTTATCAGTCACTAGAAATGATGGTCCCAAAATGATCCATTTCATTAGCCATTAAATTGAATAAAGTCATCCTTTGGAGAAAGAGGCAAAACCAGATTTCTTTGCCAAGCCTGTCACAGAAGCAGTAGACATAAATACTGTAAAAGAGTGGGGAATGTGAGGGGTGAGTATGAAGGAAACCCCCACGAGATGCTAAAGATCACTTTTGATAAGGATAGGGGTCTAAATATTAAACCAAAATTATCAAGCATTCAGCAGTATTTTTGCTGTGAATGTGAAGGAAGGTGCAGATAGTAGAAGCAACACAGAAAAGAAGAATTCAGCAATACAAAAGCAATTAGTGTACATGAACTCTTACCGTATCCCAATCATATCTGTTTACTTCTATGTGCAAGTGCTTTCTTTCTACACATTGAATGTCTCAGTAATAATCGGCTCTTCTGTCAGAGAACTTCTCCAACCAACCTCAGATAAGAAGTAACATAGAGAGCTATTGAATCCTATTTCTCAACAAGGGTGGGGCACCGGATCGGTGTAATGATAACAATTGTTATCAGAGACACCAATATCTGAGATCCAGTTCCTGATTTTTTCACTTGATTCACTAGAAGTGCCTTGTATGTTGCAAAAATTTTCCCCACCCTTTAAAGCTCGAGAAATCTTTATTTTATATCGCCTAGTGTTTTAAAGTGTAGTTCAGCATTAAGATTTTTTAAAAGGCCAATAGTCCCAGTGTGTGTGTGCATTCACACACACACACACATACATACACACACACACACATTGGGATCTTACAACAGTTATGTTTGAGAGCAGTTGCTCCTTTTCAATTTACTTTATGTGAAACAGATTGAGCTATGTACTGAATATCATATACTTTATGCTCCTTGAGTATTATTTTTTCCTGACATAGATTATTTTGTGTATTTTGACACCCACCAAGTATTCTGGGATAGTGTGTATATATAGGGGGAAATTGCAAATATATTGTTATGATATTAGCTAGCAGTCCCTCTAAGATAGAAATAAATAATTACTTTTTCATATCTAATCTTCAGCCCTTGAATGAATTCACCAATATGGATCTTAAATGTATCTCTTTTTTTCAGCTAAATAATGGTGGAATTGACATCTAAAAATGATAATTTTCTTCATCTTCTTCTTCATGTTATAGTCAAATTTTAGAACTAGGAAAGTTGAAAAAAGGATCCGTGCCCAGCAAACATTCAAGCTAAACTGAATTAGGACAGAGAAGTCACCCACTAGGGTGAAGACAAGCCACAACGGTTATTTGATGCATGTATAAGCAAATGCTTTCAAAGGAACAGCATAATATGAATACAGAGATCCAAGGTTTTATACATTTGACAGCTAGTCAAACTTCCCGCTCCCTCTCCTGATTGGCGAAAAGAAGAGTCAGTTTGGATCTGCGTCCTCATTGGCTGGTGCTCTGATAAGGTTGCCACTTCCAGGCTTTGATTCCCTCTGGTGGCAAGGAGATGATGGGGATTGGTCTGGGAGGGCCAATCAGCTGTAGGAGTCTTCCCCCATGGGAAGAGGCAAGCTCCAGAAGATCCATGCCCATATTTGGGAAATGTTAATGAGTTTCCAAGTGGCTTAATTGTCCAGTTCCAGGTGATGGGGAAATGTTTGAGAAAACACAGGTGAGGGGCCCCAAAAACAAAAGAGGATAATTTCTTTTAATCAAGCCTTGGAGCTGAAATAAAGGAGTCTGCAAGTATACATATTTCAAGCTTCTGTTTCCATGGTCAGCAATCTCTCAGCCCAGGTGGGACACTTGGCTGAACAAACATTGGCTGACTGTATCTAATCAGGCATGGAAACGGTCTATTAATAACTTTAGTTTTTTTATATACCCCGCCTCCATTTCCCCGGCGGGACTCGGGGCAGCTTACATGGGGATGAGCCCGACAGACATGTTAAAATATAACATATTTAAAATCTAAACAACATAAAACAAAACACTATTGTTGTGCATGCACACACAATGAGTCTTCATTATCACCTTTGCTACGGATAGCCAAGGGGATCAGCCCAGCCTCTTCTGAGTACTATCTCCAAAGCCAGAAATGAAAGGAGAATCATTTGCTTTTATTTGTGTTGTGTGTATATGATTGTAAAGACATTGAATGTTTGCCTATCTATCTAAAATGCTGTGATTCACTTTGAGTCTCCTGGGGAGAAAGGCAGAATATAAATAAAGTGTATTATTATTATTATTCTGTACAGGAGCTATCTCTGTGGGGTGACTAAAAGGTGAATACCTCTAAGGCTTGTTTTCTTATAGTTTGACACAAATCATATATATTTCATTTACACATAAACATAGAAATGATATGAAAGCTGAAGGAAAGGATACATTTTATGAAGGGGCTGAAACAAGAAAGTATTAGTGGGTCAGCTGCTGTTGCCAATCTGCTCCCTGCTTCTGCTGATGCATATCAACAGACTTTAAAAAAGAATAAAAATTCACTTCTTTCTATTATTCTGCCCTTGGAAATCTATAAATCATTGCAGGGGGTGGGTATCATGTTCAACAACAATGTTATTATTACCACATATTCCCCCAAATTTGAAGCTCATGGTGGCTTATAGATCAAAAGACCTTGAGTCGAGACCATAGAAAAGGCTCTTTCAAGAAAGACAAGTCCCAGTCTTTCTTGAAGCTGATGAAAGATTTCCTTTTAATCAACTATTCAAATCATAGTCATTTAGTGTTGCTATTTTTAAAATTTCAAATGTTTCAGTGAATATGTGGCTGAACCAGGGAGGAGGTACAACAACTCTCTCTTCAAATTGAAGAAAAACAAGAAAGATGACAAGAAAACAAAGGGAAAAAATCTATTCAATTTTTAAAGGTTTGCTTAAATAGATAGACAAAAACTTACACCAACTGTATGAAAACTCATTTAGATGACAGAGGAAGGTTAAACTTTAAGTGATAGCCTGATATACAGGAAGAATATTGACAGTGGACTCGGACAAACTCATGAAGAAGTTTGGCAGAAAGAGGGAAGTTTCATTTCTAATGGGTGTTTTTTATATATATAAAAACAGAAAATTATATAAGGTTATTTTTCTGTTTGGATTTTCTATAATTGTTTTTTATATATATTTCAGTGTTTGTTGTATTTTTAATATGTTAAATTTATTTGTCACTCTTGAAATACTGCTAAAATGATATAGAGAAAAATATAGTCAAGCAGATATTTTATTAACGAACAAAAATAATCAAAATGTTAATGTTTCATGAGGAAAAGAAAAGACATCAGTAGAAAGCAAAAACAAAACAAGGCGCTTTTTGTTACTTGTTTGGATAGGTTATTTTTTTCTTCTTCCATAAGGTCTTAGACATCTTATCTTCAATGTTTATAAGACCAAGAAACTGATTCTATTTCATTCTAAAATCTGGAGCTTCAACAACATTAATACCTATAGAATTCTTCAGCCACCATGGGTTTTCTTGGCAAGATTTATTCTGAAAAGACCTTCTGTCTGTCCGCTCCAGCTTCCCGTGTGACGACATGAGAGAAGCCTCCCACAGGATGGTAAAACATCCTAGCGTCCCCTGGCAAACATCCTTGTAGACAGCCAATTCTCTCACACCAAAAGCGACTTGCAATTTCTCAAATCGCTTCTGACACACACCAAAAAAAGAAGAAGAAAAAAACAGTGGATTTCCATGAACAAGCATGAGTTCAGTCTTGGTCTCCTACACTGACTCTTCTCCTCCTTTAGACTTATTTTCCCCAAATTTTCTATGGACTTTGACAGCTGATTCCCATTCTGGCTAAAAATAAGGCTACCAGGCCTTCTGTTTTTGAAGTTTCATCACAGTGTTTCATTGTCGTTATCCAAAATGAACAAATGCCCTGCATTTCCTTCCTCTCTGACACGTTCCAGCTGTGAAATGTGTCATGTTGCTATTTCTAATTTGCAAAATAAAATTACCAAATGAAGGAATCTAGAATGTGTATCTTCTGTAAGGATCATCATTTTGATTGATGGGCTTCAGCTCTACGAAAGAAGTACAATTTCACCTAAGCAAGGCATGTTGTGCATGTATGTTGTACATCATGTGGGTGTACAACATACATCTTCAGTTCACAGTTTTAGAGAAAAAGTAAGTGTGAATAAAGAAGTGAATAAGAAATGTGCAACATATAGGGGGGGAAGCAATATTGTTTATTAATAATGTAAATCATTGTATACATAGTGGATGAAAATGTAATGAAAATAGGAATGTAAAATATTATTTTAAAATATTACAAACTGGTTAAATAACACATTTTGATTGTTGAGAGATCCTGAGAAGAAGAATGCTGGATGGAAGACAATTCTTGCACATGGTTGCTTGGCACAACACCAGTATTCAGGAAGATTAGTTCCTGCAGAAAAAAAACTATTATTAGGACTTTATTCTGTGTAAATTTGCACTTTGTTGGTTTACAAAGAAAAAGACAAGAACCTTTTTATTCAAACAGGCTTTTAAATAAGAAGGTTTTTAAGATCATGTCAGGGGCTGCTGTGGTTTTATATGTTTTTATGGATTTAATCTGAACAGTTTTAATACTAATGATGTTTAATACTGTTTTAATATTTTTATATTTGTATATTTTAAATTTTATTGTAATGCTTTTAATTGAGTCACCTTATGAAGAGAAAAATGGGATAATAATAGCATCGAGATTTTATAATCAATGCACGAACTGCTGTTTTTTGTGAAAAGCAAGTATATGCAAATATTGAGCAGTCCCAAAGTATTTTAAAAATGCCAAAGCTTGCTAGCAGTAGGAATGAAACTACAGAAATTACTTGTTTTCCTTCAGAATAAACTAAGTAATAAAGAAGTTGGAATAGTTTTGTTTGTTTTTTTTAAAGAGGTGTATTTTGTCCTCAGAAACCAATATTTAATTTTATTTTGCATTTTGTGATTTAAAACTGTTTAATCAGTACTTGTGTTAGGAATTTTCAAAATCATGAATACAAAATACATTTTTTTCAAAAAAAGGATATCACTTTTTCACCTTATATATGGATTCCTTCCATAGGTGTTTCTTCTTCCACAGCATCGTGCTCATCCTTGAAAACCCTCTCAAGTGCAACCTTCATGGAGACTTTGGCCCAACCCTTCTTTTGCCTCCTCCCGACTAAGAAATAGATCAGTGGGTTGATGCTACTATTCACAGAAGCACAGGCAAAACCAATCCACCTCAGAAGAAAAGCCCAGTCATAAATAATAGATAAAAAGCTTATTGCATAAGAAACATTAAATGGAACACAAAAGAGGAGGAAAAACATAAGTGTGAGCAAAACAGCTGTAACAAGCTTTCCTCGCTGGTGTTGCTTCAGTTTACAGCAAACTTTGATGAACAGAGTCAGAGTGGAAATGACCATGATAAAGGTGGCAAGTAGAGCAGCTGCAATTGACTGCATGACAAATTGAATCATTTCACTGTAGAAAAAGCAGTGGTAAATGAAATGGACTCCATAAAGCAGAGAAGAAACTATCCAAATTATGGCACAAACAACAGTAGATAAATATGGGGGCCGGTGGCATCGATGCCAAATTGGGAAGAAAACTGCCACACACCTGTCAATGCTAATAATTGCCAACAGAAACTGGCTGGAAGAATAAGTGAGGAAAAGTAGCTCAAGGGCTATGTTAAAGCACGTACAGAAAGCCCGGCTTCCCTCATACCAATTCAATGCAATTGCAAAAGAAGCAATGCAAAGTAGGCAGGCGAGGACCCCAAAATCAGCAATGGAGAGATTCATGATGTAGGTTGTGAAAGGATTTCTCTTAATGCTGAACCCAAGGAGCCAAATGACCTTTCCATTTGTGAGAAGTCCCAAAAGGCAGACTAGAACAATAACAATGCTGATCATTTCTCCAGTTAGAAGGTATGTTGAAGATAAATTTATGTCAAGATCAGGAAATTTGAAGTATTCTGGGTATTCATAATGGCATTCAAAATCTGTATAGATAAAGAATTTCTTCAAAATATGTCGATCTTCATACAATGGTCTGTCTTCCCTTTGCAGGTCTTTGTGAATCTGTTCCTATTCAGGAACTGGCCGCATATATTGAAACTGGAAGTAATGCCAGGAGGACTTTTTCAACACACTGATCACACAGGATGAAAGCTGGGTCCATCACTATGATCATGAGACTAAAGTTCAGTTGATGCAATGGAAAGATCATGACTCACCGCCTCCAGAAAAGGCACATGCCCAACATTCGGCAAGCAAGGTCGTGCTCACAGAATTTTGGGACCAGTGTGGAGTAGTATTGATGGATTTCCTCGCAAAGGGCCCCATGATCACTGGGGCATATTATGCTTCACTGCTGTGGAAATTGCGTCAGGCCATCAAAACCAAGTGATGTGGCATGTTCACCAAAGTGTCTGCCTTTTGCAAGACAATGCACCAGTTCACAACTCACATGCTGCCAAATGGAAGCATGCTCCTGTGGCTTTGAAATTCTACCACACACCCCTTATTCACCTGACTTCACACCCTTGGACTTCCACCTCTTTCCAACGATGAAGTTATTTTTGAAGGGCAAGCATTTTTCAAATGATGAGAATCTGATTTCTGAAGTCACAACATGGTTTTTGGAGCAACCGGTCAACCTTTACAAGTGAGGTGTTTGCAGTTGCTTAAAAAGATGGGAGAAGTGTGTGTCCTTAGGTGGCACCGATGGAGAGAAGGACTAATAACTGGGCCAAGTTTCAGGGTGGGAGAAAGAACTCTTGTCTGTTGGAGCTATGTGTGAATGTCTCAGTTGACCACTTTGATTAACATTTGCAGGAGTCTTCTGGATACCATGCAGCTGTGGACAATCACCTCTCAACAAAGAATTCCACCAGGCAGGAACAAGGCACACCTAAAAAATGTCAGGCCATCAAATGCTAATCAAGGTGGCTAACTGGGACATTCACACCTAGCTCCAACAGACAAGAGTTCTTTCTCCCACCCTAGACTTTCCACAGATATATAAACCCAATTTTCCTAGTTTCCAACAGTCCTCACAAAGTCTGAGGATGCCTGCCATAGATGCAGGTGAAACTTCAGGAGAGAATGCTTCTAGAACATGGCCATACAGCCCAAAAAATCTACAACAACCCAGTGATTCTGGCCATGACAGCTTTCAACAATACATTAATACAATTGTTTAATAGCATCACATACGTACCGATTTCCAGACATAAAGTTTGTATTATCAGACATGTTGTGCTCCATTTCAGATATTAACATGGCATCTAAGCAAAATGGCATAAGCAAAACAAAAAAAAGACAAGTTATGAGAGGGTCTTTAAGATAACCAAGCTGACAGGTAATAGGAATAATAATGATGCCTGTGGACAGAAATGGTCAACTTCACTGGGTTTGGAACTGGTGTTTTTTGGCATTTGCCCAATTTTAGCCAAGGCTTGGATCAGGTCTATTTACTTTTGAACTGTGTCAGTTGTCTGTGGGACAAAATCACATTCTTCCACTGGCTATAAATTTCATTGCTCTCTGAATAAATGGCCCGTTCTATTTATTTATCAGTCACTAGAAATGGTGGTCCCAAAATGCTCCATTATGTTAACAATTATGTTGAATAAAGTGGCCCTTTAGTGGAAGAGGCTGAACCAGATCACTTTGCCAAACCTGTCACTTCTCTGCCTTATGAGTTCAGAAGCAGTGGAGATAAGAAGTGTAAAAGAGTGGGAATGTGAGGTGTTTGTGTCAAGGAAACCCCTTAGAACTGCTTAAACATAGTTTGATAAAGATGGGGGCCTAAATATTGAATCAAAATTATCAAGCATGTGAAGGAAGGTGCAGATAGAAATGAAAACACAGAAAAGAAGAATTCAGCAACACAAAAGAAATTAATGTGCATGAGAACTTACCGTATCCCAATCACATCTGTTTGCTTCTAAGGGCAAATGTACAAGGCTGAGATATTTTCCTTATACACATTGAATGTCTTAGTAATAATCAGTTTCTTTCATCGGAGACCTTCTCCAACCAATTTCAGATAAGAAGTATGAAGGCGTTTGAATCCAATTACTCAACAAGGGTGGGGCACCAGATTGGTGTAATGATGACAATTATTATCAGGGAAACCAATATCTGAGATCCAGTTCCTGCTTTTTTCACTTTATTCACTAGAAGTGCCTTGTATGTTGCAAAACTTTTCCCCACCCTTTAAAGCTCAAGAGAAATCTTCACTTTGTATCGCCTAGTGTTTTAAAGCTGAGTTCAGCATTAAGTTTTTTTTTAAAAAAAAAAGCCAAAGGTCCCTATGTGTGTGTGTATACACACACAGTCATCCTGACAAATATATTGTCATGGTAGTAGTTAGCAGTCCCCCTAACCTAGCCATGGAATGTATTCACAAATATCAATCTTAAATGTATGGTTTTTTTAATTCAGCTATATAATGGTGAAAATAGCATCTAAACGTGATAATTTTCTTTATCTTCTTCTTCATGTTGTAGTCAAATTTAGAGCTAGGAATGCTGATAAAAGAATCTGTTCCCAGCAAGCATTCATGCTCATTCAGAGTAGACCAGGATAGAGAAGTTCCCCACTACAGTGAAAACAAGCCACAAAGGTATCGTTGATCTGAGCAAAAAGGATGCATGTACTAGCATATACTTTCAAAGAACAGCATAATATGAATACAGATACACAAGGTTTTATACATTTGGCAGCTGTTCAAACTTCCCACTCCCTCTCCTGATAGTCCAACAGAAGAATCAGTTTGGATCCACACCCTGATTGGCCAGTGCTCAGATGAGTTTGCCACCTCCAGGCGAGAGTTCCCTCTGGTGTCAAGGAGATGACAGGAGATTGGTCCAGGAGGGCCAATCAGCTGTAGGATCCATCCCCCATGGGAGAGGGTGAGCTCCAGAAGATATATGTCCATATTTGGGAAATGTCAATGAGTTTCCAAGTTTCTTAATTGTCCAGTTCCAGGTGATGGGAAAAGTCTTTGGGAAAACACGTGAGGGGTCCCAGGAACAAAGGTGATGATCTCTTTTAATCAAGCCATGGAGCTGAAATAAAGGAACCTGCAAATGTACATATTCCAAGCTTCTATTTCCATGGTCAGCCATCTCTGAGCCGTGGCTCCCCGACTCTGGAACTCGTTGCCTAGAGAAATTAGGAAAGCCCCTTCTTTAGAAGTTTTTAAGAAGAATCTTAAAACTTGGCTCTTCCATTGTGCCTTTGATGAGTAGATATACAATTTCACATGATTGTTTAGATGATAATTCTGTCATTAGAGTAGACGTCCGTCCATCCCCCTTCCCCCCCCCCCCCCGTGGGAAAGCTTGACTCCACAACCCTTGCCATGATGAATACTACTCCACATATTATCTCCTTCTCTCTTTTATCTTGTCTGAGGTTTTAATTAGTTTTAATTAGTTGTTTTTAATAATTACATGTAGCCCGCCCATTGTCTCTGTGACTGTGTCTATTGTAATTCTTATATTGTTATGTATTCATATGTTCTATGTAATTATGATGTTGTTTATTGTTTGCATTTTTGGTTGCATTTTGGTTCTCTTTATTTGTAATTGTTGTTCGGGCCTGGCCCCATGTAAGCCACTCTGAGTCCCCATAGGAGAGATGGTGGTGGGGTACAAATAAAGTTTATTATTATTATTATTATTATTATTATTATTATTATAAATTAGGACACTTGACTGAACAAACATTGGTTGACTTTATGGGTTCAGGCATGGAAACTGTGTATCGTTGTAGATGAACACACAATAGGTCTTGATTATCACCTTTGCAAGGATAGCTTGGGGGGGATCGACCCAGCCTCTTCTGTCCAGGAAATATCTCTGTGGGGTGACTGAAAGGTTAAGACTTCTGAAGCTCATCTGGTTATATTTTGACACACCCTCCCTAGGGATATAAGATTGGCTCCCTCTCTTCTAACATTCCGCAAGATGGTTAAGACCTGGCTTTTCAAGCAAGCCTTTACTACTGGAGTATAATTAGACAAAAATGGAACATGAAATGATTGACGATGCAACTGGACCATGATTTTAGTAAGGAGATGCTGAGGATTTGTTTTATAGATATTATTGTTTCTTTTATATTACATTTTTAACATTGAATTGTTTTTATACTTGTTTTTAACTGTACCCTGTTATTTGTTATGGCATCAAATTGCTGCTGACTGTGAACCACCTTGAGTCACCTCTGGCTGAGAAAGGTAGTAAACAAATGCAGTAAATAAATAAATAAATATTGTACTAGTGTTCCCCTGCCATGCATTGCTGTAGCCCAGTCTGGTCATCTGGAAAATAAAGTAATGAGAAAGTGTTAGTTTTTAATATATGTAATTTCTTTATGCTTGTGGGTAAACAGTAGGCTTGTTTGATCCAAAAAAAATGGTTCAATACTCGTTTCGGATGTAGTGGGCGCTGGCAATTCGATTTTGAAATGATTTCTGAAATTTTCTTGAAAAAAAGAT